>OX422140.1:103620930-104220930 GCA_949129095.1 Volucella bombylans
TTGCTAGCGTTGCATTCACTGCTGCACTTTCTTCTTATTTTACAGAAGGAGAGAAGGTGCATAAGACACAATGTAACTCTAGACGAATGGATTAATTCTCATACCATACACAGATCCACTGAGTTAAACTTGGAGGGTGGCTTATGAAAGGATTGCCCAAGAGATATTTACAAAACATTGCATAGAAGCATAAATAAGGCAAGTGCATGTGAGTTCGAGTACAAGTACGATTACGAGGATGAGAAGGAGTTGGTGTACAGATACAGATACTCGTATGTTCCACGGTTCAGTTGATTATTGGAAGCAGAAGGAACAAATGAATTGGTTTCGGGTTGAGTTAAGTTGAGTTGAGAGCGCGATAGGTTAGAGGTGAATGAATTCGCCACCACCCCTTCTCCAACCAACCGGAAATTAAAAATTGAACCTTTATACCACATGAGTACAATATCGAGCTAGAGCTTGGCTAATCCATAATACGCATACAATACCAACAACACATATGAGTACTTAGTACGAAGAGGAATTTACTTTGCAGGACTTTATACGTTCCGGACAATTGCAGGATGTAAATAATTACTTTTGGAAAAAGGAAGAAATTTCTGTTCATCTTCATTTTGTTTTACACAATAGAGTAAAGGAAATTGAACAAGTTACGCAAGTGTAAGGAAGGTAAAAGTTGTATACTCTATCTACCAAGCAATTATCTAACTTATATCGAAAGTGTTAAGGGTCTTACAATATAATGCTGCTCCCGATAACTTTATCTTTTCTTCGAAAGAATGTTATGCATACTTGTACTCGTATCTACTATATGTGCAGCGGAAGGCTAGAATGTGGATTCTTTAATGTGATACGACAATAGTCGTATAAGAATAAGTACAAGCCCTTTGTAAAGAGGAATTTGTGATCAATTATTGGGATTCATTCAGTGTGTCAGAAAATGCAAAGTTAACAACTATCTGGATTGAAACATTTACCCAAGAAACGTACCAACTATTTTAGCTTCAATATTCAAGTATCTGAGTATATGTAGGATCTATTAATTTAACATATGTACATATTTGAAATGAGTTTTACTGATTTGCTGCTGATGGATTCTCTAAATGACCAGTGACCACCTACAAGTAAAATTGAAATGCATCAGATTAAGGACTGCAGTGAATGGATAAAGTGTTGACAACTTTTTCCTTATCAAAACTTATGAAAGTTTGTTTATGTGCATCTGAACTCATCTTAAGTAGTTACTTGTTGTTCGATGCCTATTTTCTTAGGCGAAAATCTCCACTGGCCAGCAGTTCTCTCAGCTGGTGTTGCGCTTTCTTGCATTCAGCTAACGTTCCTCTTCTGGGCATTATGCCGTCCATGTAAAATTTAGTCTTCAAAATGCTCGAAGCAATGGGGTATTGTTGCTGCTCATCGGAAGCAAATTGATGTAAAGTTCTCACAGCTGGAAATGGTGCTGAAGATGACCGTATAAGACAGTTGTCAGTTACAGCCTTTTATTGTATTTCGTCGTTTTCTGTATTTCTTTAAACAATACGGTGATAGTTTTGAAGAATTTGAATTTGGCGTTTTTCGATGACCATTATAAACACGAAACGTTGCTTGTCGTTAAATCGTCATTAAGTCTTGGAGCAACTAGCATCAACTGATTAAGGGTTACTCCGATTGATGACTTAGATGACGCATCACAAACGCCTGGACTGCTGCAAAGCAGATATTACCGCCATCCAAAAAAAATGCGATGGGATGGGCCGGACAAAAAGAGGATGAAAAACTATTTACTACGGTGTTTGTTATCGAGGGCAAAAGCAGCGCCTATTGGGATGCGGATTTGTTATTACAGGCAGACTTAGGCAAAAAGTCTTGATTTTCTGTATCCGTAACAATCCATATTAAACTTAAATTTGCCAAACATTAGCCTTATATGGGTGCCTTAGATGACGACACCAAATACCATATAGCTTCTATGAGATCTCAGACATAAACTATGAAAAGAGCCACAGCTTGGCGATTTTATACAAAGCTAGGGAGAAAGGGAAACTTCGATAGTACTGTCGGAAAATATAGTCAGCACGACTCCTCCTCCGATAACGGATTCCGGATAATCTACCTTGCGGCGGAGCGAATCATTGACGTAGCTAGAATGCGGTTCGCGCGCCACGATACTCATAAGGGTTCTTGAAGAACTTTTAATAAATCAACTGTCAACGAGATTGACCACATGGCGACCGAAGATAGGCACTTCTCCAGTGCCTTCCGAGGAGCCAACATCGATTCGGACTATTACCTTGTTGTAGCCCAACTTCGGTTGCGGATATCCCGAACATCGCAAAGGCAAACTAATACTGTGAGTAATTTTCACATCGGACGATTACAATCGCAAGAGATCACCAAATCCTTTTCCGATCGAGACTCCCTTCATCTCTTAAGATGTTCTATGACTCCAGCATCAAGCATAAAAGACCACTAGTAACATTCCGAAAACGCCAACGGAGATCTCGACTCTGATGTGCTGAGTTTCACTAGGCCACTATGACGAATGCCGATAAGCACATGCAGCTAAGCAAGATGCATGCAAAGCGGCGCTACATAGTAGGACTAGAGCTGTTCTCTACCTCTACGAGCAGAAAAGGAGACACGAACACCGGTTTCTCAGAGAGAAAAAGAAGGATATAACTTTGAGGTAGTTAAGGACTTTGTCTCCCTATGCTCCACTATCAAATCAGGCAACGACACCAGCGCTGAGATCAAACGAAGAATAACCCTTACCAATAGCTGCTTCTTTGGGCTAAGAAGGCAATCGACTAGCAAAGCCCTCTCTCGAACAACAAAAGTAACCCTATATAAGACCTTAATAATCCTAGTCCTGTTTTGTGACGCAGAGGCATGGTCTTTACAACTGCTGTGAGAGGAAAATTCTTCGGATGATTTTCGGTCCCACTTGCATAGACGCTGAGTGGATTAGGAGATACAACGACGAGTTGTACGGACTCTACAGCGACTCCGGAGAAGTGAATTCCAACGACTGGGGTGACTGGGTCATGTAGAGCGGATGGCCACCGATGATCCGGACCGAAAAATCTTCGAATCCGGCCCCAAGGGACAGCGCAGTAGAGAAAGAGCGCGACTCAGGTGGCGGACGCAAGGGTATATCAGTCAACTTAGCTGTTGCTAGAAACTGTGGCAGCTAGCTAAAGACCGAGCTGGCTGGAAACGTTTTTTAGCTTCAGACCCAAGTCCACCCCAGACTGTAGCGTAATCGACCATTCTTCTCTCGGTAATGAGTATTCATTAATCGATTTGATTGAACGGCACCTGAATGACTTAGAGATGATACGGCTTGTTCACCGGGTCGTCCTCCTCACAAATTTTCCTGATGTGATGAAGCAACGTGGGATATTTTTTATCATGTCTTAAGCAATCTATGCAAAATTTTGCCTACTATTATACACGTTCACACCCTTCTTTCGGAGTCACACATCCTGCAAGACTGAATACTATGTCCACCTTTGCAAGAGACACAATTAGATTTTGATGTCAGATGACAGCTCCGAATAGTTTTTATTTCGAGATGAACAATTCAAAAATCTCTTCTGTTGATGGCACCTTGTTTGGATTTTAGATCCCATGCTCAGACAGATTTATGCTTTCATTCTTTCATTCAATGACTTGAGGATCAAATGAACCATTATTGGTCCCCAGGCTGCAGTCTCGAAACCCGTGTTTTTGAGTGATGCAAGTCCTTTTTTTTTGCATCTGGTATGGCCTTAAGATAGTTCGGCTTAATTTGGTTAGTTTGCTGGCTAGTACTCATAAATTTCTTTGGTATAGTTTCTGAATATTTGCTCGAGTCAGCTGTCCTCATATTTGCATCGATGCTGATTTGCAATTTTTTAAGTCGAAGTTGCTGAGTTTCGTTAGATGATGTCACGGATGTCCCCTTTCCATCTTTTTCGACAACTTGTATTGGAAATTTTTTTTCAAGACTTGCTCTGAGATGGTCAAGTATGGTATATCAAGTTTAACCAGGTCTTTTATCTTATCTTGATACGTTGCTCTTTGAGCCGTTGAGCTTTTAGCGAAGGACTATCCTCTCTGAAAATCGTTCGGGCCTCTTCAAGCTCTTTTGCCAAGGTCCTCTGCCTTGCCACAGTGGTAGTCATCCATGATTTTTTTGCTGATGTGCAATCAGCAATTTTGCTACGATGATACTATGATAATTATAACCAACGTTTAAGCCTTGGTTACGCTTTTCACTAAACCCAAAAGGCTCGAAGGATCGCTCAAGTCTCACGGAATAAGTTTTCTTTCGTTGACGGTTCTAACTTGAATCAATGTTTATTTCACAAATGCTTTATTTATATACAAGTAACTTATCACTAATTCCTAATACACATGGTGTATTAACACTTTTGAGGAGTGCCACCCGCAGTTGTCTGGGTACCATGACATGCTGGACTGTGACACCTGAGTTCAGTTGTACACTGCTTTTTCTTGTTGTTCGTAGTATGTTGTTTGTACGAGTATGTTGTTTGCATATTTTAATTTGTTGTTGTATGTTGCAAGAAAAAACCATGTCAGAGATTTTGAACAGCCGAATCAAATCGTAACTATCTACAGGTATGGCCTTAATTGGAGCATTGGCGGCAATGTACTTCCAAAGTCACTGAAACTAAGTTAGAGACGATCTGGCGATACCTTGTTAGACTGATTTACGCTTTACAGTTGTACAGTGCATCTCTGAGATATAAGGCTAAAACGCATTACACGAGGCAGCAGTGCCCCATAGGGCCATTTTGTGACCTAAACTTCTGATATCATATGGAATGAATTTCGCCTTAGATTTTTTTGCGCCTTCCGAGAGCAAAAACATGATGCTACGACGGATGAGAAGGACTACAAAGATAAGTATCCTATCAATGCAGCGTCAAATGCATCTATGCATCCTATCAATGCACACGCCTAGGACGTGTATGTATTGCTGCAGTCAAAACGGGTAATTCAAATCTTTTCTAAGACCTTGCTTTTCACTTAAGACCTTGCTAGACTTGACTTACTTACGTCCATATGCTAAGTTTTTCTTAACAAATATTTTTTCTTAGCTTTAAATATTCAAAATTAATAGTTCTAAGTAAAATGTAAATAATAGTTATAAGAATTTAGAGTAACTTAGAGCGCCTGTGTGGGGCCAGTAAGTTAGCATAAGATTGTTAAGGAATTGTAAGCTAGCATTTAAGCATTTTTTGTTAGAATGTAAGAGTTAGTGTTAAGAAAATAAAATGCATTTAAAACTGAAAACTAGACTTGACTATAATTACGCGTACAATAGCTACTCTAATGACTATAAAAATGTTGCGTTCTGTTACTGATTTAAAATGACACCTCTTTTTGGAGCACCATATATAGGGTGAGTATATACGAGTAGGAACGATAGGAACAAAAATTTAAATAAAACAACAACGGTGTGCGACATAAAATTAATTCTGGCTGTATTTTGAAGCTACGTTCATGACATTATGTGTGGAATAACGCATCATTCAAATGGCCAGCTCCAATTTTTGATGACTCGGTAAAATATGTGCGGCGTTATTCCGGCTATAACGTATTGAATGTTGTCCAAAGTGGTTGGCTTGTTAGCGTAGACTAAGGATTTGACGTAGCCCCAGAGAAAATAATCGAGTGATGTCAAACCGCATGATCGCGGCGGCCAATGAGATGGCCCAGTCGCCAAATTTCTCCTTCACAACTTCGAGCGTTGCGTCGCTTGTATGGCATGTAGCCCCATCTTGTTGGAACCACAGAGCGGATATATTGATGTTTCGAGCTCTGACCACAAAAAAGTCAGTTAGCATCGTTCTATACTTGAGACTATTGACGGTAACGGTGTCTCCTTCCTCATTTCAAAAGAAAAAGGTTCCGATGTTTCAGCCATGCTATAAACCGCACCAAACAGTCAATCTGTGTAGATGAATTGATGCTTGGCCTCATTTCAAAAGAAAAAGGTTCCGATGTTTCAGCCATGCCATAAACCGCACCAAACAGTCAATCTGTGTAGATGAATTCATGCTTGGCCAAATACTTGTAGATTGTGTTTACTCCAATGACAAAAATTGAGCCAAAAATGGGCCTTGTCCGAGAAGACGATTATTTGGCCAAAATCCGGATCTCCGGCCAACATTTCCAGCGCCCAATGAGCGAACTCACGGCGTTGTTTATGGTCGTCCGGCTTCAATTCTTGTGTCAGTACAATGTTACATGGATGTAGGCCCACATTTTACCGCGATGCCCAATTCAGCTGATCGGCGCCGAATCGACATTTCTGGATCTTCTTCGATACTGACCGCTACGGTGGTTAGTGGCTTAGCATCCAAAAGAATGTACTCACGTTCAAACTTTTCCACGGTTCAACCAATTGCCTGCACACTGAAGTCATGATGAATACCGACCTCACGACGAAATTCACGTTGAGTATTTACAACTGAGCCGGAATTTCGATAATATTTTTTAATACGCCCAAAGAGTGCATCAATACCAGAAATCGTAGCAAAAATATAGGATATGGTTTTGGAAGATTGTCTATTAACCAAGAGAGATTTAGTAGCAGCCTTAGCCATCTCATTAGGGAGTGTGAGCATTATTTTGGCTGAAGTTTTGCGTTTCAGAAAGCTGTTCGAATGTTACTTTCTCATAAATATTTGGAGGGTTTTAGAAAGGATAAGAAGGATTTTCAGCGTCGTTTCATCAAAATAGATACTTGGGATGACCGCTATTATCCTGAATCAAAACAAGAAGCTAATGGGTGATGTGAACCCGGTACTTCGGCTCCGAGGCGAGTTAGGGTCCAGAAATCGGCCAAGGTGTTAGCATCAGTTTTTTTAAGATGCAAAAAGTATTTTGTTCGTGGATTACCTTCAAATTGGTGAAACAATAAACCCTATTCCTTATTGTAATAAATATTTGGACCAGCTGGATGCAAAAATTTGTAAGAAAACACCTGGTTGAAAGAAGAAAAAATAATTTTTCAACAAGACAACGCACCCTCGCACACAGCTCAAAAAACCATCTCGAAAATCACTGAATTAAAGTACTAATTGTTGCAAAATGTACCCTCGTCAGATTTAGCTCCCTCTGACATCTGACTATTTTGACATCTCAAAAAATGCATGCGTGAACAACGATTTTCATCGAACGAAGAGGTATTAGCAGCCGTGAAACCGTACGTCGACAGTCTTCCGGATTCTCACTTCAGTGGTAGAATCCAGAAATTAGAACATCCCTGGAACAAGTGTATTGAAGTTCATGGAAATTATATTGAATAATAAAAAGTATCATTCTTATGAACGACCCCAACAGGAAGCTATAACTTTAAGATAGGTAAAGACATTGTCTGCCTGGGTTTCACTGTAAACTCACTGCTTGAGTTAAATTAATTGATTAACCACACTTTCCAAGCACTGTGTCTTTGGACTAAAAAGATAACCGTGGAATAACTGTCTCCCATAAACAACGAAGAAAGCATTGTATGGCGCGGGGTCATGAACTTTAAATTGAATGAAAATGTCAACAGTTTTACCGAGGGAAGGGTTCTCGAATGATTTAACAACGAATTATATGGGATATACAGTGACATTGGCCATGTTGGTAGGCCTGAAACACCTTCAATTGATATGGCATTTTGAGTGAATGAATGTTGCCGCTCGGAACCAGGCTGCTTGATGTTCAATTCGGTAAAGTAAAACCACGTGCTAGGTGGCGCGCTAGTAGGAAGGAATTTCAGCCAACTACAATACATAGATTTGAGCAACAAGAGGCGATTATCGCAAAATCGGCAGAGAGTTGTTGTTTAAGGCCTAGATACTTAGCAGCACCACCTGCAATAAATATGTACATACATATAATTCCGATCTCATTAAACCAAGCCGGCAAAATCTTAGATTCATGGAAAATGGATGTAACTGGCATTGATCATGTAACTTCAGTTTCAGAAACTTTTTACACTTTTAGTCAAGAGCTGTGTGAAGGAGAGCAACCTTAGCAACAATGCCTTTAATGTGTTAGAAAGCCTTATTCAGCCCATATCGTGGTCATCATGATGACAAAATTGATGATACCTACTATAGGACTGGACTGAAACTCGAAATACGATCTGCTACAACTCATCAAATGCAGGAGTTTCTAGCAAGCAAGTCCATCAACTAAATGCTACTACAATACATATATGATCGTAACTAAATGCAAAGTACATTTTTTTGGAAAAATCAAAAAAAAAATCCACATTTCTCCAAAGTACACGATTACCAATTGTTTCACTAGCTGTGTGGCATGTGGCACAATCTTGATGTAACCACTTATTACTTATTACTATTGTCAAGTTCATCAAATTCTGACGAAAAATAGTCTTCCAACATGGCACGATACCAAACTCCATTGACCGCAACATGGCGATCATTTTCATTGATATTGATATTTATTGAATATGTATAATTTCACATTAAGATTACAAACTTATATTTTGTAATTGGCTTAAAAATACAAGTAAGATACATTCAAGAGTAAATAATTACATAAAAGTTACATTTAAGAAGTTGAGTTAAACAATGTTACTAGTATATGTTTCCGGCCAGGGATTTAAAAAGATCAGTTTTAAAGGTGTGTGCCAGAGAGCTGCAACGAGTACTTTGTATTTGTGTATACCCGATCAATGACTCAGATTTTGTTTGAAGCAATCACTTTCGTTGAGCAGCAAGGAATAATCGTTTGCTCATGAACTTAAAAAATACATGCTGGTTGAATCATTCGAGTCATGTGGATATATGCATTCGAGTGTTCGGGTATTTTATGCAGTATTAGCAAATAATGATCGTTTACTCGCGTGGTGGAACACACTCGACACAATCGAGATACTGCAGGCACTCGAATATACCCTTACCCATGTCCATACACAAAACAACATTACATTTCATATGTTGCGTTTTTTGTTTTTGTTGTTTGTTGTAATTATGTAATTATGTATGTAATTAAATATATGTAATTATTTCATAGAATCTCAAGCCTATTATTTGCTTGGAGAGGGGGATAAATGGTCGAAACGTCGTTTATTAAACACATATCGAGCTAGGTTGTTATACGTTATGTCATTGATGAAAAAATACGGTCCAATTACACCTCCGGTATGAAATCCTCAATGGAGTCTCTGGAAGCACATGTGGGTTTGTTGCTGTCCAATAACGCACATTTTGCTTATTGACGAAGCCATTAAGCCAAAAATTAGCTTATTCGCTGCAGATGATTTTTCGATGAAATTCAGGATATTTTTTAAAACTTTTGCAGAGCCCAATCGGAAAAGTTTCTGCGCTTCAAATGATCAAGACGCTTCAGTTCTTGAGTTAATTTAGTCATGTAAGGGTGTGGGCTAAAATTTTTACAAACTTGCCACAATGTGGACTGAGAGATTCCCAATTCCTGTGAATGGCGTGGAATCGAACGATTTGGCTCACTTTGAACTGAAGCTCTTACGGCTGCGATATTTTCAGTACCTAGACCGGTGATTTGTCTCACTCGCACAGGGACATTCAATAATGAATATGTTGACTCGAATTTATCCACTATATCACTATAGCACGCCTGTCTGGTGGTGCGTTTATCATGGCCGAAAATTGGAGTAAGAGCTCTTAAAATTGCAACCACCGGCTCAGAATTTCGGTAGTAATTTTTAATAATTTCAAAACGTCGCTCGTTTGTGAACTTCACCATGATAAAAATGTTAACCGTGACTGACGTTTTGACGTGCGCTAAATAAAATTCAATTAATGTCCCTATTGCAAAACCCTTTACTTTTCCATGGTTAAATGACAGACAATTTGGAGCATCTAATGAAAAATACTCTATTATCAGTCTTAATGGCCTGAGGGTCTAATATAAATACTCCTAAGGTGAGTTCGAAAGAAAAATACTCCCTGGGATATTTGGCGAGATGAGAGGTGCAGCCGCGAACTGTAATACGCTTAGATAGGCAATAAGTCGATTTCGACACATCGAACGCTTCAGCGTTTATAATTCCTGGTCATAAGGGCAAGAAAGACCAAAACCTCCTTTTGGGAGATCACTCAATTACGAATGTAAGGAAGTTTCTCTCCATGAAGAAACCTGAAGGGAAAGGTTCAATCCAGGCCTAGATTCATTAGGCAGACAAGTAAGTAATAGAACAAAAACTGTTCAACGAAATTCAATGACGTATTTTAGGATCACATCATTCCGAATATCTGACAGTTCTTTCATTCTGCTCAATTCTGGCAAGGATTTAAGAGACAGAATTAAATTGTTATACCTAACACCCGGTCAAAACTCAACCGCTTTGTAGATGCATACATATGTATATGAAAAATTAAAACACCCGAGCTTAATGGCTTTGAATTGCGACTCTGATCCTTCTAATTGAATGCATGAGCTCTGAAATCTATGCCAACAGGTCGAACATTCATTCAGAAAATATGAATTTAACAACTCTACGCAATAAATCACAAAAAAAAAATCAAAACAGAGGGAGACTAATCCAACATGCTCCTCTCGATCCGTTGTAGATACGAGTGGAATTTCTATATACAAAAACCCCACTTAATTCCATGATTTACATCGATTTAGTCTCTCCACCGCATCTACCTACTATTCACCATAAAATTATTCCCTTTGATTTATTGGTAAAATTCCAGGACCAATATGTCTATGCAAAGGATTACATTTATATTTTCATTGAGGCGCAAATTAACTGCTGCTGACCACGATTTTCCCGCGTAAAACACACTACATCTACTCAATGGGAGGGAATCGCTGTAGTACTTCCGGTACCTACTTATAAAAAATTCACAACACTTCCGACACGGACAGATGGTAATAACAAAAATCCGAAAACAAAAACGACCGTTCACAATACCAAAAATATCCCGGAACCGATGAAACAGTTCAAATCGGATTCAGCAACGAATTCCACTCATTCGTTTTAGTTGGCTGTCAGGAACGAAGTAGTAGAAATCCGCGCGCACACACACCTATTCCATCAAATCCTTGCGGTAGGACTGACATAAATCAAAACTTGGAGACAACTTGATTGCACAGGTTGTGCACATTTAAAGGCCTCCATAAAAAATACTTCAAAAATGCAAGCCAGTGTATTTATCTTGCCTCACAACGATCACATACATTTAAACCAAAAAAAAGCATAACCAACGGCTCTGTGTGTATACATATACACCACACAAGCATACGATACGGCGACGAGACAATATGCATTTACACCCAACTAACTAAAACGGCTACAAGAAAAAAAAGAAATGTACAATTTTTTGCAAAAAGAAAAAAAAGAACAAAATTAAGAAATCAACCGACGACATGCAACACCGATACGTACACTCCAACAAGCAGCAGCAGCACCGCCGCCATACCAGCCAAACCCCCGGAAAGGAATCTCAAGCCTATTCATGCCGTAGCCACCCCCTATCATTGTCACATTTGTACGAACACACCCACAGCTTGCAGTTGCATACATCAGGCTAACACCACCACTATCACCTCCCGGGAGATTATCCTGCGTACTTTTTTTTTATTTTTTTTTCCTGCCTTCTTCATGTTCGACTCTCAGTCATCCGTGTATGCATGTGCATGACAGTCTGTCTCGTAAAAGAGAAAAAAAAAAACTGAAATAACTGGAAACTGCGACAGACAGCAGTCAGGATTCAGGAGTTAGGATTGAGGATTCATAGCCAACCTTCTACTGCATAGTGCCCAGCTGATGCTGCACACTACCTCCTGCATCCGGCCACTTACATGCGAACTCAAGCAACAGCACGATGATGAACCAACAAACATCGATGGCAGCAACAACATCATCATCGTCATCATCATCAACATAAACATCAGTATCAGCATCAGGACATCACCATTGCTGCCGACATTATCACCGTAATCAGAGGAGTTCTCCTTAGTCCAAGAAGCAATTCCTCCTTCTCATTATCTCGGTCGACAGCAAACCTTATACCATCCCGAGAGAAATGAATATTTTGCGCTGGTGTTTGTATTTCATGCCATGGTATAACATAAGGTATAGGCTCTTCAAGTCCTGTATGGAAAAATAAAACAAATTCCCAAAACACATGCGTTAAAATAGGATGAGAAAAGTGTTGCCATTTAGATATCATAATTACAATAATTATATATTGGAATTGTCGTCTTCTTAAAATTCTTTAAAAAAATTATATTAAGATTGTACAGAATCCAGACACAGAACGACTGACATACTCTCTCTCTTTAAAGGCAACTCTGAGAAGAACAATGTTTTCCGAGATTAAGCCGCTGCCTGACTGCATGAAATTGTAAAATCTGCATCCACTCAAACCCCGCCATCTTCATCATTAGATGCAGAACTTACATCAGCAGACAAAAGATTTCTGGAATAACTGTCTATCATCTGTAACCATACCGAAATTGTCATGAGCACGACACCAGACAACTTGGAACATGTCACCCATCTCTTTTTTTTGTTCCGTTGGAACAGAGCACTCACACAAAGCAGTCTATCGTGTGAAAAGATGGGTAAACACTCATTAAATGCCATCACTAAACATATTAGCGGCAAATACCTGCAGCCTGATGCGATTGTAGGCCGGTCACTCACAGCGATAGTTCTTCGCGGTGTCGTTATCATTCACAGCAGCCGTCGCAGATAATTGTCAATTACTCGTACGCCTAGCACATTTAGGTGCTTTGCCTATACTTTTTCTTACTTAGTTATACCATCTGTAGTTATACTCACACGAAAACCCAACTTTCAATGGAAGCACTGACCGACCTTTCATTAGTAATCTCATTTACGTCATTGCGAATGAAGTAGCTAAAGAGTGGTGAGAGGGTTCAGTAAGGCTGATAGTGGTTTGGCTGTCGCTACAGTCGCAGATACTTTACCTCTTCCACCAATAATTCGCAATATACGTGTAGATATACATATATACATAGATATACGTAAATCTCTGCGCGTAGACAGCCACAAATTTGCTTTACGACAATTGAAATCTAACGTTGTCGCCGTCCAAAACGACACACCAGATCTACGATCAGTTTTAAAGTCAAGACTAAGTTACACCACTGTACAGGCTTAAGCTCTGGGCGAAACCATTATGGCACAGTAAAAGTTACTTTCATATTTTCGCAGTAAACAAATCAGTGTCGAAAAGCAATTGGTGCGCAAGATCATCAATATTCCAATGCACAGTGTATCAAGGACCACTTTCTTTTTAACAGAAATTGGTTTTGACAGTGCATCCCATGCCATGAATGTGATATAAAAGGAAGGGAGATTAATCCGTGCATCTAGAGCAGAAGCAGGAGTGGTAGACACAGCCCTATGCAGCCGAGACTGGTCTTTCGGGTCTGAAAAAGGCAGCAGTGACATAGTGACCAATCCGAATAAGCTTCTTTTATCCTTTTTAGTTTAATCTGTATTGATTCAGTCCCCTTCAAAATTAATATTAAGTGGCTTGTGTACAGGTAGACGTTTTCTGATTTACTTACGTACTTAGCCACTGTAAGTCTACGTTTATCCTGACTGGACACATAAGTTCCAAATATTTGTTTAAATTTCGTTCCGACTTTATTCGAAGCATTGACGGAATTGCCGAGTTGCTTCTTATAGTTTTTCCATTTGGTTTTTCGCGGGTTGCTCGTGTTCAACAAGCTCAAGATCTCGCATTTTTTTTTTTTTATAATTAGCCCGTACTTAAGGGATTTGGGTACCCGTAAAATGTTTCTACAAAGCGCGAGAGAAGGAAAATTAGGGAGAAAGAAAAGAGAGATACCAATGTACTCGTACATTAAATGTTTTCAAGTTATAATGAACTAGCCTACCCGGCAACGCCTTGCTGTTGTAAGATTTGGCTGTGCATAAGCTATTATGTGCATAAAGGTATGGCATATTATTTCGATGGGGACATATTATTTCAAATTCAAATTGTTTCAGTACCGCAAAAAATATAAATCAAACTATTATAATAAGCAACCTGGCAGCAATTTCTTTCTTTTTTAATTTTACATTTTATTCATCTCATATTCAAGTACAGTTTGTTATAAATGAGTAATTTACAAAGTTCTTAATTGATAACATACAAAAAAAAAAAATTTCTCTCTAAAGGAGGTATAAATAATGGTAATGCGTATATGTAGGTTGAATTATAACAATTCATAATTTGAATTTAAATAAGCGCTAATCGGTGCACAATATTTTTGATTAACTTGTTTTTTGCTAACACAAATAAATTCAATGGTTTTCCCACACGTAAGCATGCAAAATATAGTTGCCCATATATTTTCCAAGTCCAATTCGCAAATGGACATTGTTCGGCCTTGAGACTTGTTTATAGTCATCGCAAAAGCCAAACTAATAGGGAATCGAAGCCTTTTGAATGATATTGGAGTTTATGACGATATCATTGGAATACGTGGCAACAGGACAATTTATCCTTTAAACTTTCCAGTCAAAATGGTTGCTTCAGTGACATTTCCGGTGATCCTTTTGATGACCAAACGTGTACCGTTGCATAATCTAGGTGGGTTCAAATTAGGCAGAAGGATAATCGGTGAACCAATCTTCAACCGAAGATTGTGTGGTGGCATTCCTGGTATATCCCTGTTAGAGAACCTAAAAATTCATTTGGATAATTTACTGCCAAGTTTTCATCAACAATAGCGCCGATTGATTTAAAAGACATCAGACTAGCAACATCAGGCAGCAACTGTTGTATCTGGAAGTTAATTTCGTCAACATCGACATTTTTTGCTGCCAAAATAGCCCGATTACTGAGCCAATTATGATCCAAGTAATTATTGAGTATATCCGGGAAGGCACTCTCAATTAGTTCATTTTTTGTTTGAACTACAGTGCAGAAATCGTGCCATAATACGACATTATTTTGTATCGCTAGACATTGGTGTACAATCTTCGCTACGTGGTTATGTCTTGCCGTATAATCGTGTGATATCAAGCTCGTACATCCCCCAATAATGTGGTCGATAGTTTCTGTGTAGCTTAGGCATAAGTCATTTTGTAAATTTTCGCGTAATACGAACTTGCGATAGTTTTTAGTTGATACAATTTTATGTTGGATAGCAATTATAAAGCCTTCCGTTACTGCAAAAAGAGACTCACGCTGAAGCCATAAATTTGAGCTGGGCATGTCGATAAAGTTTTATTTTAATTGGAATGGATGTACTCCGTGCAAACTTTTGTTTTTAGATGCATCTATGCGTCTACTACGCTACGCACACTGTCCGCAATAAGTCGAAAGGTTCGATTTTACTTTCGTTTATTACCTGCACTTAAGTGACTTAAATGATTGCAGAATGTCGAGCTCTATTTCCTATTTGTTTTGGCTCCTGTAACAACATATTTATAAATATTAATTCAAAATGAGTAATGAAGTTCATAATGAATGAAGTACCTGTGACAAGATCGCGTTGGTTAATGTTTATGCAATATCCGTCTTATCCCTTCCAAAAAATTAGCGGATATGGGAGAGGATCGTATGAACGGTGTGTGTCAGCGATGAACTCCAGATTATTGCTTTTTTTTCGAATCACAATTTCTCGCTTCGCTGTGCGCTCGCCAACCATGATTCCAGTAACGTCGTCAACAACAGGAGCATCGAATCCACGCAGGTGCTCTCCAACTGGTGTTTTATCAGGATTGATGACAATAGCGTGATTGACACTTTGCAATTCGCGCATGTGCGATTTGAAGAATTTCAAATCAAAGCCTCCAGCTCGCCGACGATTCGTCTGGCTTTAGGCGAATTGGGGTTATTGTAGCCGCAACGTGCAACCACGTGATTGGCGAGTGCGCGTTCGAGGTCCACATGGTTGATGTCCCCACCGCCCATGAAGTAGATTTGTAAAAATGTATGTCGTTCGTTTGGCATTGGCAGCAATGAGCCCACTTTGTGGTACTCTTGGCCTTTGATTTTGAACGTTGAGTTGAATTGTTGAACATTTGCCGCAGTATTGTGAACTATTTCTGTTGCTCCGAATGATGTCATTTGGAAGCATGAATTGAATCTCCGAATGGACTTCAAGAACAGGTTTGGAATCTGGATCCTTGTCGATGAGCAAGCCGTTCAATCGTTGTGGTGGTGTCTCAATTTCTGGTAATTGCACTTTTCCTGATGCGCAACACATGCCGGCTGACTCATGTTTGAATTTGAGGGCATGACAATGGGAACATTCTTTGTCCATAGCACCAATCAGCACTTTCGGATGAGCGGAATATTCAATACCTGGCTCGTACTCGAATGCGAGACGAAGGAACGAAGCGGATGTATATGCTCGATGTATATACTTGTTTTCTGTCATTTGCTCTGTGTGTGTCAATTACGAACCGGTGCGCTTGTCTGCGGTTCAATTGTCGTTGTTGATTTCGTTCAGCTCGTGCCTCTTGTGATTAAGATGCACGCAATTGCGGCATGCTCACACGCACATTTTCGTTATCTTATTGGATTTGTGCGTCTGTTCTTTCTGCTATACTATTTAGTACGTTTGTTGCTTTATTCGTTCGATGGCCCAAATGGGCCAACTTGCGTCTTGTTGGCATTGTTCACTGTAACACACACACATATCTTATCTTATCTTTATAATCTGATAGTTTATTGAAAACAGTTTTAGTATTTTACCAACATTTCACAGTCACAAAATACGTATATACCATATTTCTTGTAAAATCTTGCAAAATTTTGCACGCACTGAAGAATGAAATGTCAAAGTGACGGGACACTTCACGTCAATAACTTGTGCATGTGGGGATGAAAGTTTGATGAAGCGGACGTAACGACACCTGTCATTCAACAACATAAATAATTTCGTTTTGTTTGAAAAACGATCGACGGTTAAATTATTATTGTTCATACAAAAATACTTAAATCGTGATTAAAAATGGTGAATGGGGGTAGGAGAGTGAAAATTTGGGGTTTTAGGTATTTTTTGATGCCAAATCTAAAAAAAATACAAAAACAAAATTTCTTCAAAAAATACAAAATTTTTTTTTGGATTGGAACACCTAATCATCTAGAGGTATGAAATATACTTTACGACCTATTCTCATACCTACCAAATATACACAAAAAATTTCATAAAAATCGTTCGAGCCGTTTCGGAGGAGTGCGATCAGAAACACCGTGGCACGAGATTTTTATATATACTGATTATTGCTATTGGTTTAAAAACTAACAAAGATATTCTTAACTAATGGAGTGAAGAAAAATGGATTCTGGGTCAGGGGAGGTGTTAAGGGAGATCCATACGAGTATTTGCTGCTGTAGGGAGGTAATATATATGAATCGGACCAAGGTAGACACCGAAGTGCAATTAATAAATCTACGTTGGACGGCCTCGATTCTTTGAATTTGAATTTGTTTATAGGGTGACCAAACTTGGCTGGAATATTAGAAGAGAGGCCTTACAAAAGTGATGTACAGGGACCTTGTAACATAAGGGTTCGAAAATTCTTTTGATCAGCGGTGAATAAAGCCAAATGCATAGTTAGCTTTATTACTAATTCTGTCAATATATGAGTTGAGCATACATTCCCAGATGCCGTACTTCGGTAGTGGAAAGGATTGGCGTGTGCAATGACATGAAGTAGCTTTTTGGAGGGATTGGTAGATTATTGCTTTGGGGAATAGATTATTGCTTGGCATTTGTTGAAATTAAGTTCCAAAAAGTTTTGCTTCCACCATATTGAAAACATATTTAAGTCGTCTTGCAAGCAATACCAGTTAGAAGGCAAGGTAATGAATTTAAAAATTCTCATGTCATCAGCGAAAATAGAGAAAATTCTTTCAAACGAAATTTATATCGTTAATCGATATGATAAGGATAATTGGTCCAAGATGACTACCCTGAGGGGTACTAGATGTTGCTGTAATGGGGTCGGATATTGAGGATCTGAAAATGACTTTGTATCCTCGGTCTTCTAAATAGGATTTAATCCATGACACAAATTGTGGGTAGAAACCAATTTTCTTTTAGTTTGAAAATGTTAAGTTTATGAGAAATATTGTAGAATGTTGTGCTAAAATCTGTGGAAATTGCATCGACTTCATTACCGCCTTCTAAAGTGACGAACTCAATTAGGTTAATGGTGGTTGATATACCTTCCATGAAATCGTGCTGATTGTGCAGATAATTGGTCTATAGTACGGAATCAGTTCTTGATAGACTATGTTTTCGAAAAGTTTGGATAAGGAAGAGAGTTTTGCTATGGGGCTTTAATTATCAACTCAGGCCTTACTTCCTTTTTTGTGAATAGGGATGATATAGGATTCCTTCCATAGAAAAGGAGAAGGACCTGTTGAAGCAGACAGGTTAAATAGGGAAGTGAGGTTAGGACCGAAATTGCTAACACACTCTTTTATTACAATAGCTGGGAGGCCATCACGGCCGGACGAAAAATCATCTTTAAGTTTGGTAATGTTTTCTGATACCAAAGATCTTGTTATATTTAACTAGATTAATGACGGTTCTGAACAGTTTCTCTTACAGGCAAAGTAACTAGGATCGAGTTCAGGTGTTTGCTTAGAACGAGGTTTGTTAAAATGACAAGCAAAATAACTTTGCAATGGTTTTTGGATCAGCAGAAGATTCGATAAGAAATTTAAGAATAGGACGGTAGCCGTCTGACTTTCTTTTGGTATTAACGAATTGGTAGAAATGTTTAGAGTCCGAAATTATGCTAAATTGCATGTGGTAGGTGTATTCAAGGTATAGAGAATCACAGAGTTCAGAAAAAGGATTGTATATATCGGAATCAGATTGAGTTCTTACGAATTTATGCCACAACTTGTTTCTGCTGTTACGGAGAGAGTGCAACTCTTTGTTGTACCAGGGAGGAGATGACGAGCATTCTTTCGCAAGGAATATGGAACCGATTGGGCAAGGCTGGTGAAAATTAACGAATAAAAAGTTGTTAGGGCAAGATCAATATGTGTTGTCTGAGCAATAAAGGCAAAGTTAATGTTATTGATGAGGCTTTTAAGTTTGTTGAAGTCGGTACTTCGAACGTTAAATGAAAATTAATTTTCCGTAGCGATACGTGTGATGCGGCGTTTTCATATGATTATATACATAACTGATAAGGGGGAACGCAAGCGGTCCAGGGCGAAAAGAAGATGGTCACTCCTATAAAAGACACAGTTGTCGGAATCGGACGTGAAGACAAGGTCGAGTTGTCTGTTCATTGCATTAGGTATTCCACTAATCTGATATAAACTTGAGTTAGTTAGGCAGTCCACCATTAGACGAAATGAGACGAATCGCTGAAAGGCGCCCATTTCAGGCGAGGAAAGTTGAAATCTCCTACTAGAATAATACTCTCTTCGGGTTGTGCATCATCAATAAGACTCAATTGGTTGAGAGGGGTGAATGTAACAACACAGTATGTAAATGCAGTCTTTAATGTCTTAATGTAATGTTGACACATACTAACTCAAAATTGTCAGTATGAGGAATGTCAACAGGAGTGTGAGAAAATAGTTCCGGATTGCTTGTAATATTCTTCGGCCATAGAGATTATCAACTCTTTCAAATCCATCTTTTCGAAAAACGTTGAAATTTGGAGGAAAACTAAAAAGATCTTAGATCCATAGCGGGCTTGCATGTCGTTCGGCAGCTTTGAGGAAGAATGAAGACAGTTCCGATTTGTTGGTGGATTTAAGTTTTATTTAATTTAATTTTAGTAATTTGTTGTTCCATTCCGGGAGAGTCGAAGACGTCCCAAAAGCCCAAATAATCGACAATGGTTTTGCGACGGGATTGGTGATCGAAGATGTATTTATCTCAGAGAGAGGGAAGGGGAGCTTCAGTGGTAGCGGCTGTTGAATGAGTCGGGGCAGAAGTGGTTACGAGTGTTGAATATAGATTTGTCATAATTTACCCAACTGAATTGATGTTGACTGAATCGCTGGTAAGGTGCTTAGACAGTGAGACATATCAGGATCTGCTACTCGATTGAGCTGTTTAGAGTATCATAGCTCTCGGAAATGAGTTTGGTTATATTTTTTCTGATATACTGAATTTCACATTTCAGCTCTGCAAGTTCTAGTTGCTGGCTGGTTATTACATTTCATAGCTTCCAATATATGTGCCCGGAAGATGGTCCGGCATTCTACACAGAAGAAGCAGAATATGCGTTTGTACTCATCGAAATGGGTTCTAGCTTATCTGCTCAAGCCAATGCGGTCACATTAATGAGGGGAAGACGAACAAAAATCGCGTCACTTTGACGACTATAAAGTAATAAATATATTGCGAAGTAAGCATGATGAGGATTTATTCATACGAAAGATTATTTTATGCCACTTAGTATTTGAAAATCGTTTCGAGCATATGTATGCCCACAAAGGTTGCATTCGTACAAAGCCTAGTACAATTATAGAGCATATATAGCGTATTACTCGAACTATGTTTGGTTCTAAAGCGTCAATTGTTGCTGGTTTACCGGCATAAACTTGTGACTAGACCTACATAGCCCTACAGCAAATAATCCAATGGCTTCAAGTGGAACGATCTTGGTAGCCAATTGACGGGTCCGCGTCTTGAAATGACTATATTGCCAAATCATGTCCTCAATAAGACAATATTTTCGTTGGTAGTATGGGGTGGAGCACCATCCTGTTAGAACCATAGTTCTTTCACATTGATGTCATGTAAATATGTTAATAAACAATCGTTGATCACCCTATTGTGTCGATGGCTATTGACACTAACTTGTAACCTGGTCTCATTTTTAAAGAAATATGGGCCGATGATGCCACACTCGCACAATCCGCACCATACAGTACATTTGTTTGGATGTAGTGGCATCTGGTGAAGTTCTTGAAGATTGTCATCGTTCTAAATACGGAGATTCTGCTTGTTTACGGAGCCGTTTAACCCTCGACCCGTGCACTGTAAAATTTTAATTTAAGGTGAACGTGGGCCCTATAAACTATGTATCAAAGGAAACATTTTTTTTTATTTCTTTTTTTTTTCAAAAAAGCGAGGCCTGCAGTATCTAAGATTTTATATAATATTGTGGCTGGCCAACGTTTGATCAAAAGTATCCATGACTCCCTTAGTTTTACTGTAGTCCGCAATAAGTACAGGCTTCTGAACTTTTTCATCAATATCCTCCCCGTGATGTGAAGTTAACAACAAAAGAACTGCAGAACTGTGCGAAACAAAAAAATTAACTAAATTTTTCCCGAGTTCTTTTGAATTCTTTGCCATTTTGTGTAAATTCCATTGGTAATTGTGGTTTGTTGTCTCTTGTGGACAACCAGTGTAGTTTTTCTACTGACTAGCTCTAAAGCCAGTGGCACTGACGTTAAAAGAAATTGTCGGTGGTAAGGTTGAAATTGTTTTCCAGAAAATTTTGTAAAAGACACATCACTAAGCCATATGCCATGCCATTTGAACGATCGTCACCAAGTTGCTGACCTAAATACAATAAATTTGTCCACGCTGAGGATAATTGGTTCTGCCATCTACAATCCAAAGGGATATATTGCCGAAATGAACATCTATCTCTGGTAGCTACTAGTTGTTCGTCTATAGCAAGCTCTTTTCATATGAAACAGAGTGCAGTTAGTTGAATGCACTGTTTCTTGGATAGTCGAACCGAATTAAACGAGATATTTGCTAAAATTTTAGGACATGGCAACTCTATAAAAAGGCATATTGTGTTGGTCAAGCATGTCCATGGAATATTACGAAAGTCACTGTGGTGTATTTTTCGAAAATACTTGGCTAAAAGTCCTGGGTTGGCAAGAGCGTAATTTTTGTTTTTACAACTAACAATTTTAACAGTTAATATCTTCGACACATTTTGAATTTTTTTCCCGAAAAGGGCATTCAGCTGCTGATGCTCACAAAGAGATATGTGAAACTAATGGTCTTAACTGCTTAATGGAACGTACGTGTCATAATTGTTTTCAGAAATTCTCCGCTCTTGCGATATTGCGCTCAAAGATGCCCAACATTAAATCACACATGTTGTACTCATAAAATTGCTTGGTATTTGTGTTCCACATGAATTGAAGGATATGCATCTCAAACACAATGAAATTGATCGTTTTACAAATCGAGTTATCACTGGTGATGAGCATTAGATCGTCTTCAAAACCATCAGTCAGAAAAGATCACGTTCTAACCGTGATGGAGCAGCACAAACCATACCTAGAGCTGAACTGCATCAATAGAAGATAATGTTGTCAATTTGGTGGGACTATAAAGGTGTCGTGTACATTGAGCTGCTTCCATTTAATTTTGTAGAAGGCAGAAAGCCATATTCATTAGGCTCAACACAAGCTTAGTCTAACTTAAAAACTAAAAGAAAGGTTTAAAAAAACTATGAATAATGGGGAGAGATCGTGTTTGAGACGAACAGTGTTTAGGCTGAAATCAAAAGTTTGGGCTGACCCTTCGGAACATACGGGAATTGGTTCGTTAGAACCATAGGAGGAGCAGTGGATTGTTATATAGAAGAGAAAACGACATCGTACACTATGAGGACTAGTGTTGAACGAAATAAAATTCCAAAGGGAGGCACAATTCATAGAACCAGAGAGCAGTCAACACAACAATTAAGTTCGTAGCGAAGTGCAGTGGTGGCTGACTACGCCATCATAGGACTCTCAAGATTTAAGAGATGTAACGAACCAACTAATGGCCTCAGATAAAAATGGACTAACTATTTATGACCCTAGCATATGTTCAAAGGACAACAACAGGCCACGTGCAGCCGAACAATTAGCAGAGGCCCTTGACTGCTATCACGCAGATATCACCGCCAACCAGGAAGTGCGATGGGATGGACCGGACATAAAGCGGATGAAAAACTATGATTTACATATACCATGGTGATTGCTATGGATAAAGGAAACAACGCTTATTCGGATGCGGATTTGCCATATCGGCATACATAGGCAAGAAGTCTTAAACTTCCGTCATGTGAGCGAGAATCTTATAACATTCCGCATCAAAACTAAATTCACTAACATAAGCTCATGCCCGCATGGAAAACAAGGACTACGCCACCAAAGAATGTTTCTACGAGCTCTTTGAAAAGACATATGGGTAATGTTCTAAGTATAGGAAAGGCGGACATCTTTGGTAGGACAGTTGGTAAGCATAGCATCCACGACACAACGTATGGCAATAGATAGATATTTCCATAACAAGCACATGGTTTCCTCATCTCAATATATAGAAGAGAACATGAATCAAATTGATCATTTTGCGATAGACGTAAGGCATGTCTCCAGTATTCTAGTCATCCGAACATTCTGGGCAGCCAACATTCACCAGTGCGTTCGCTAGTATTAAAATGAAAGCTGCCAAAAGGGTTTTAGTGATAAATGAGGGCAAAACCAAGTAGAACTCCTCTAAAAAGGACTTTGTCTACCTTGGATATGTTATGAATTCTGCCAACAACACCTCAGGAGAAATAAAACGTAGAATCACTAGTGCCAATCGCTGCTTCTTTGGGCTAAAAAGGTAATTGAGTACGAGTAGTAATGTCCTATCAAAAATAACTTAGGAGTCTCTACATAAGACATTGATCATCTAAGTCTTAATTTATGGGGCAGAAGTATGGACCGCATTGAAAGCTAACGAAGATATCCTCAGTCGTTTCAAAAGAAAATTTCTGCTAGAAATATTCGGTTCCGTTTTAGTCGACGAGATTTGGAGCAGAGGATTCAATGACGAACCATAATCAGAAAACTGCGCATCAATCGTCTTATGTGGCTAGGGCATGTAGAGCGAATGGATACCAATGATCCGGCCCGAAGATTCTTCGAATTTAACCAGGAAGGACAACACAGACCTCACCTTAGGTTGCGCTTACAAGTAGAAATGCATGAATTTATTTAATGAGAAAATAGAAGAACGAAGGCGGATCATGCGTTCTACGAGAAAAGAGCAAAGGAAACATTTTGGATTCTCCGGGGAAACAAGAAAGGGCATGTTGTAGCGAACTAATAACTACTCATGCAAACAACTTGTGTCTACTCCTTAAGTGTCAGACTGATCCCGCTTTCAGTGTCACTTCGAGTTCAGTTTCCTATTTATGAGAAACAGTTCAATGGCTTTAAGTCAATCTAGTACATATTCGGATTTAAAACGTCATTTTGATGCTGACATTTAGGGAGAGGACACAAGGTGTAAGTAAGTCCATTCAAATTCTGTTTAGATAATATCAATATTCCTCAATAGAAAAATCAAACATCATCCGTTCCTATGTACTTTGTTGTTCCGAGCCAGAACAACTTTTATCTTTACCTTTGATTGAAGAGCATTGCGGTTGAGGGAATATTTATCTCAACCTGTCACCAAAGGCAGTTCGGATAAATGCAGCAGCTGGCAACTTGGGATACACTTAGCGAAGATCCGCAGTTGGAGACGGAATGTGACATTCATCAGAGAACTCTCAAACAATAAACAGTGACGGATACAACACACGTACCATGGAACAGCGGTTACACAATGGGCAATCTTGTAGCGGATTATACAGGTATGTGATTTTGAGGGGTTTACTGAATTAAAGGAGTGATAAATGGAACAAAAGTAGTTCGAAGTGCTCAAGTTGTCGTCGGTACTGACACCGAAAACTAGGTTCAGGGGCGAAGATGTTCGAAGCGACAAAGGAGAAGAACTAACACCACAGACACCAGAAGGATCCATCGACCAGAGGCTTAATCAGATGATGCAGAAGATCGAGGATTTGTCAGCCCAGATCGTAAAAAAACAATCAACCTTTAACGTCGACACCAACCAATGCAAGTGACCCCGCGTTAGTGAACATTCTAATTGAACTGACCCAGTTGTCAACACCTAGGCCGGCCGAGGCACAAAAGCGGTACGAATTCTCGAGTTTGATGGCCAGCAAGAAACCTGGCCAATGTTTAAGGAGCACACCGAGGAATTTGGATATAGCGGAGACCAAAATATGTTGCGACTGCAAAGGGTCTTAAAAGTAAAGGCAGAAGAGACAGTAGAGTGTCTGTTGATACATAGTAGCAACGTCGGACAAGTTATGAAGACCCTTCGGAAGACCTTTGGGAGACTACTGGTAATAAGCCAAATAGATAGAGTAAGGAATCTAAATCCAATTGTTGAATACAGGAGAGGAGATATTGTTTAAGTTAGTTTAGGATTCAGCAAGGGCTTGAATAGGCGCCACATTCTCTAGATATGACCACTTCAACGGTAAATGATTTCAACAAGTGGCTTCAGCAGCTTGCACACATGGTGGTCTCCATCTGCGTTAATATTCCCGGACATACTAAGCCTGCGGTGTTGTGTTTCAATTGTCTGCGTGATGGACATAGAGATGTTTTAGGGTCAGCGTGAGGACTGCGCAAAGCCTTTACATTCTCCAGAGCGGAACAAATGTTTTAACAAATTCCATAACGAGATCTTTTAGTTTAAAGCTTTTGTTTAAAATTTTAACAGTGATCTTGTCAGCTACTCGTAATTGTAAGGAAGTTCGTTGGTTTGCTTTGCAGGACGAGGGTTCAGCAGTCTTACTTATAAATAAAGGTTAAGCGAATTATTTAGAGTTAAAAGGTCGAATGGAAAACCTGGAACTGCTGTGGTACGGGAAATGAAAGTCATCCGAGAAGTCAAGACGATTGGATGTGGCAATGTGTAAGAACAGCATCGCATGAGCTTCATACAAAAAATAGCCATATGAAAGGAGTCACTCCTAATTGGACTCAGCAATATTCATCTCTCTCTCTTGAATAAGGCTGTAGCGGATGATTGGGAGGGTTCAGTGACAGCTTTGTTTTTGCACTTGTCTTCAGTTCTGGAAGCGTAAACTGTGCTGAAAGAGGACGACCACTCTTTATTAAAACAGAACGGCGAGGTATTACAAAGCAGATGGTAAGAGACTACGTCGTGAAGGAAAGCTTGGAACCCAAGGCTATTGGAAGGCCCGTGGAATCACTCGAAGCCGCTAGGGCAAGAAAGCTACTTGAGTCAACAACCAGTTGAATAGCGGCACGTCTTGCGACGGGATTACTCTGGAAAAAGGATGGCACGGTTCTACCGGAAAGTAGAGAAATGGCGATCAGAAGATTTCTTGCTTTGAAGAATAATTTCGTAATGAGTATGTGAAGATAATGAAGGATCATACCAAGAAAGGATATGTATAGAAATTTACAGACGATGAAGCGACCAGGAGAGAAAGCCCAACCTGGTACTCACCGCACTTTGGACTACTTAGTCATTCGAAATAAACTGAATAAGGTTCGAAAAGTCTTTGACGTCATTGCGGAGGTCGACGGTATTCCCCTCAACTCAGATTTGATAAGCAGATCAAATGAGACATAAATTTTAGCGATGGTTCTAATGAAGATCAGGCAGAGGTTCATTGCGCAGATATCGTCGAAATGTTCCACCAAGTTAAAAGTCCAAAAGAGGATCAACCGGGCCAAAGATTTATATGGAGAACCGACTTCAGGCATAAGTTAAGCTACTCCGTTATGACCTCAATGGCCTTCGGTGCAGCTTGCTCCGCAAAATAGGAAAGAGTTCCAAGAGATTGGTGTTATTCTTTATAACAACTACGTAGACAATCTTGTGTGCTGTTTCGCCACAGAGGATGAGGCGATTCAAGCCATCGACAGAGTTGTTTGAATTCACATACAAGGAGGATTGCTTGAACTCGAAATTGGTCACGAAAAGGTATGATTAAAGTAACACAAGAGCATCTACGTTACGTCTTGACCAGAGCGGAACAGGGCATTTAAATCAGGTTTTAGGATTACATTGGGATCTGGATTTGCTGAGTTCTGTTCATAATTGTCTTAAAGTCTCACAGTGCGGACGGTGTTTCCACCTTTCATTGGCTTTGATTTATATCGTTTGTTCCACTTGAGTTCTTAGAGTGCAGAGCGGAAGTTTGATCTGCCAGTTTTGTACCAAAGGAGGATCCTTTTTAAGGTAGTTGTCTGTATGCCATTCCTTTTTGACCAGTGACTCATCAGAACTTAACCATTAGAACTTAAGCATTTTACGGCAGCATTTCACAAGCTTTGATTAAATCTGCAGCGATAGCTCCAATGGTAGCCTGGCTGTCAATAAATATGCTTATATATTCGTGGGATATTTCTTTTATTGTCGCAAGTCTGGCCTCTTCTACTACAGCCAATATCTCAGTCTAGAGGACACTGCTGTCCGGCAAGCGGAGTGAAGAACTTAAGTTTAATTTATCGGAGAATATCTCAGCGTCGGCTGCTGTCTCCAGCCTCAATTTATGACTGGGTTTCATACAATCTGTATTGGAGCACAAACCCAGCTCATTTGAAAGGTTTGAGGTGTGGCCCTTAGGGTTTGATTTCCACCCATTAATATGTGTTAATCTTAAAGCACTTTTCGCTGCGGATTCTTGTATGTACTCGAATAGATCTAGTGGCAGGAGACAAAGCAAAGTTGCCAACGTCGTGTTGGCGTTCCCATGGCATGAGTTGTGCAAACACATGCAATCGCCTGTGTTTTTTTCAATAATTTAAGGATTCTGGTTTTATTTGTGGATTGGCATCATATTAAGCTGCCGTAGGATAAGACGGGTTTGACGATACCCGTGTATATCCACGGTATATCTTGGGGGTTGATCCTCGTCTTCTCCCAAATATACGACTGCAGGTATAGAAAGCTTTCTTTACACGTTGTTAGACATTGAGCTTCCAGCTTAGTGTACTATCTAGTATCTAGGTATCTATTTGTCTCTATTGGATAGTCGGAGGATTGTCACATCTATGGAGAAAATGTCAAATGGTGAAATTGTCCTTTTATGTGTAAAGAGGGCATGCTCTATTTTTTTCAGGTTGATTTCCGGCTTACAGAGTTTGTCCTATTCACCGAGGATTCTAAGAGTATCATTTAAAATTCCATTGATTTTGGAGAGGAATGTTCGGGCGGTCAAAGGAAGCGCATCATACGGGTGTGCAGTGGCTTTTATAAGCCTTATAAATTCTAAGGCTAAGAATGAAAGGATTCTTAGCTTTACAAGTTATTTCGGTGAGAACTAGGATCCACAAAAGAGGTGACACGACTCTGCCTTGTGGCGTGCAACTAAAGACAGTGACCCTCAATACGGTGTACCCTAATGTTGCATTGATGTCCCTGCATACAGGTTATGAGGTTCGTTAATGACGGTTTATCTCCGGCATTTTCCAAGTTTCTAGGGATAGGGGGAACGTTAACATTGTGTTTTATTCAATTTTGCTGAAAAGTTCTTGCAGGGTCTTTTCAATGTCCTTACATTTTGCGTAGACATGTTGGTCGGTATAGATCATTTGGGTGAAATTTACTGGGAATGTGAGTGTCAAACAGTTTTTTCTAAGTCTTTAGCATGATCCAGCTACTGAAGGTTCTTTAGATGGACTTTACTTAGTTTAGCACACTCTTTTGTGCCTTCAGTATTGGAGCAAATCTTTCTCCATGATTGTCTTTCAGCGCTCCAGATCGAGCTTTTTTCGCTGACTTTTGTCCCAATTAGAGTAGGGATTGGAGCTTTTGGCTTCATTAACAAGTTGAAAGAACCATAACAGAAACTTGTAGATATATGTATTTACTAGCAGAATCCATTCTGCAGACTGTAAAATGGCCACAACTACTCAAGTTCCGTTGTCATCCAAAACGAACCATTTACAATAGCTTTTGTCCCTCCGATTGTAAATGGCAACATGTCCTGCCTTATGGGCTAAGATTGCCTAAAATAAAGATGAAAAACACTCATGAGAATCTAAAAGTCAGAAGCAATATCTTTGATTTCTTTGATGTGCTTGAGAAAACTGTGCGAGACTCACTAGCCAATAAAATCACTATTTTCCACAAGTTTGGGCAGCACTCGAATCGATGTGTCGCTGCTGCGTTTGTAAGCATTGCTTACAAAGTCCTCGGAGTGTAGCAGCATTAATGTAAATAAGTAAATGGTATAAGAAACAACACGATTTGAATTGATAGTGCGTAATTCTCACATTAAAATAACGACGATGTCCACCCTACGTCAAAACAATTGAGCATTGGTTTCCAGAACCAAATTGAGTTCTGTTTGTTTGTTTATTTTCCTGTTGTTCCTTAATTAATTCCCTTGATCTTGTTTGCACGTAGACCTCTGATTTTGTTTGAAGAAACTCCTTATCGTTCCTTGTGATGTTTGGAGGCTCCAAACAGGTTCTGTTCATCTTACTTTTTTAAATAAATGCATAATTGTTTTTTTCAGCCTTGCGTAATTTCACACATTTAGTGTAACTAGTCAGTATATTCCTATAAAAAACGGAAACTTTCGGGATTATCTTAACACATATGCACATACATATGCATCGTATGTATGTATAAACATACGTATAAACAAAACCACATAAGCAAGTGAAAAAAAAAATCCTGCCCAAAGGAGGTAACAAACATCAAAAAGGAAAAAAGATATGAAAATTGAAACTTTAGACTAAATGCATGCAGGTTGACACTGCAACTCTTCTTAAGCCTAACCGAGATCCGAGAATTATGAATCCCTAAGGAGAGGAAAGAAGGCTATGACTAAGGGAACGGGAGATGTAAGGAGGAAAACATGAAATAAAATAACTGCCAACAAAAAATAAAGTCGAAAAAAAACTTTAAGTGTTTCGGTGTAGAACTATAGAAATATTCTCGTATGTGTGATAGATTTTAGTGATATGAGAGGCAGTAAGGATAAGAACATCAACCCCTTTCCACAGAAGGGTTTTTTTTTTGTAGCTTTTCGCTGTCCTCTATATCTGTATCGTATTATTTTTCGTTCATTGACTATGCAAATGAGCGAGTTGCTGAGAATTTCGGAGTTCTGCATTAGTTAAGTTGCCAATGCAGTGGACTCTCCCGGTGATATACATACTCGTATGAACGAGTACACACTATGTACATTCATAATTCCTAAAAAAGATTTACCTCAACTCATCCTCACAAAGGCTGTCTTATTTTAGTCACCTAATACCTACCGACTTTTCCGCTAAATTAACTGATTGGTTTATAGATCTGCTTTATAACAAGGAGAGAATCAATCTATCACATCAGGAGCAAAATTCTTATGCGAAAGTCGCCATATAAATCTTCATTTCTTTGACTTTCATGCCATCAAGGCTTAAATTCAAAGACCCTTAGATTCTGAATAGAGCCCATGAGGAACGTCGGACTAAATCCCAGGGATCTCCAAACTAGACGTTAGACAATATGAAGGTGACACTACAGGATTATATCAAAGAGGTACTAGCAATATCGATAATCCACGACCGCTTCTTAAGCAAACATACTGTGATATCTGTTTGAATGTAAACAGCGTCGTCTATTCAGAAAATTTACATATTTGAATAACAAAAGATTCAACCATTGGAGAATGGAAACTTTTAGCGAATATTCTATTAAAATGGATAGATGTTTGGGACGCTGGATAGTACAGAACGTTCTCCAAAGATGTTAGCGGAGCATGAATATCAGTGATACCACAGGATATAATTCGAAATGTGAATTACGAGTACTGATAAAGTGGCTTAAGTAGAAGATAAAGAGAAGTAAAAGTGGTTGAGAAATTGTAAATTTTAAATGTTTGAATACAACGATTGCATTGAAAGGGATAAGTTCTATCATTTGTACCCACACAAACATTTTACAACACTAAATAAAACCTCCGTCCGCTTATTTCAGCGCTGATCCTGCAATTATTACATCTATCGACTCCGTTAGCTCCATGGCCTTTCTACAGCACGTTAGTAAGACTGAAAGTATGGGGCAGGCTCAGCCTACTACGGTTAAACTCCAAGATAGTAAACACGTAGTTGATATGAGTGCGGTTACTGACACCTTGTCGGTCGGGAAACAGAAAAGATCGAAGGGGGTCTCTTAAGACTAGAGGATAAGAAGATGTGAATGAAAGGCGTAGCGCGTAGCGCAAAGAGACGGCAAGTGCTTTGCTCGTAAAATTTGGACAGAGAAGAAGGGAATCGGATCGGCGGAGGTGACACCCACTGAAACCCATCAAGCTTTCGGAAATGAAACTGGATGCTTTTCTTCCGTCTTGCACAGGATCGAAACCAAGAAAACTTGCCACCCATTGTCGATGGATTTCCCTCACGTACGATGCTCGAATGAAACCGGTGAACCAACCAACAAAAGCTGTAGCTATAGTGGAAGGGAGTTAAACTCATAGACAAAAGTAAAACCGACTCAACGATACCCATCCGGCAGGAGATGAAAAGTACTGTCAGAGGCTTTCAAGATAGTCCATAGTTACATGAAATTCAGAATCGGATGCGAGGTTTGGAGCAGTTGGATACGCTTTGCGGATGAGTTCGTTTCAATACTTACCTACTTTGGTGGCGCTACAATTCGGAATGAAGTTTCTCCAGTTAGCCCGATCCTTAGCTAACTGCCCCCAGTTGCGCACTCGTAGTCGCTTGAGGTCGCTTGCATTCTACTTCTACGGGCCACCTAAGGTTAGGCATTCTTATACCGCGTTGTTCGTCCGGGTTGGATTCGAAGATTCTGCGGGCCGAAGCATTGGTATCCATTCGCTTGCATGTCCTAGGCGAATGATGCGCAATTTTGTGACTAGATCGCTGTCGCTGTACAGCCCATATAGTTCTTCGTTGAGTCTTCTTTGCCAAAGTCCGTCAACACAAACGAGACCGTATATTGCACGCAATATTTTTCTCTCGAAACTACCGAGGATGCAAATATAATCATCAGCTTTCGATATAGTCCACGCTACAGCGCCATAAAGTAGGACTAAGATGATCAAGGTATAATACAATAGAGTCTCCTTAGTTGTTCGGGATAGGTACTTTCTACTCAATAGCCTTCATAGCCGAAAGAAACAGCGATTGGCAATAGTTATTCTTCGTTTTATTTCTATTGAAGTGTTGTTGGCAGAATTTATAGCAGAGCCAAGGTAGACAAAGTCCCTAACCACCTCGAAATTATAGCTATCGACTGTGAAGTTCTGTCCAATTCGTCGTTATTGTCTGTCCATTCTTGGTGACAGCATATATTTGGTTTTGCCCTCTTTTACCGCTAAACCCATTTTGGCAGCTTCCGTTTTAATACTAGCGAACGCACCGCTGACAGCCCGTTGTCTTCCCCCAATTATGTCAATATTCTCGGCATACACCAGTAGTTGTTGTCGCACAGCCTTTTGAAAGATTGTGCCTACAGTGTTCAGTACTTCAAGGATGATCTTAAGAAAGGCACATGACAGAGCGTCACCTTGTCTTAAAGGTTTTTTGACATCAATGGTCTCGGTTAAGTCGTTTCCTACCTTGACGGAGTACGGAGTGTTCTCAATCATCATTCTGTGCAACCAAACTAGAAATCGATGAAAATATGGTGAGCATCGATTTGGACTTCTCGAGTTTTTTCCAGGATCTGCCGGAGTGTGAAGACTTGGTCAATTGTGGGCTTTCCTGGTCTGCAACTACACTGATAAGGTCCAATCAGACATTCAAACAATAAGACAGATAAGAGCTTGTCTAAAATTTTGAGGAGACTCATAGTTGGTGTAGTTGAGGGGATCTCCGTTTTTGACAAAAGATGCTGATTTTCCATTCATCAGGCATACACTCTTGTGACCAGCTCTGAGAAATGACTTGGTGTATGCTCTCCACAAACTCATTTTCAGAAGCTGTGAATACCTAGGCCGACAAACCGTCAGGTCCAACTGCTTTGTTGAATTTTGCTTTGATACGTATTGATATGCTTACTTCGTTTTGGTCAGGTGGGTGGAAGTTTTGACTATCATCGTTTTAGTTGAATGGTCTCTGCTTCCTGAATCCTGACAGCGGGATGTTGTGCTTCGTCGCAGTTATACAGTCTGTAGAAGTAGCTGTGCTGTATTCTCAGCACCAACTGTGACTCTACTACAAGGTTCTCTTCATCTCTACAGTCTTTTGTACGGGTCAGTTGCCTAAACACGTTCTTTTCGCGTTGGTAAAACTTCCGTACGTTGTTCCTAGAGTAGCAACTCTCACTATCTTCGATCGCGTGCCGACTTTCTCCCCGGCTCACGAGCTGCTTTGTACTCTTCTTGATTAGCTGTATGTGCTTGTCGGCATTCTTCATCAAACCAGTGAGTTGGTGGAAGATTTAGCGATAGGCGATCGGCGAAGATTTTGGCGGTCTTTTAAGATTGCAGCTTTTCTATTGTACATTATATCTTCTCACAGCAGTTCCTCTTTTTTGTGGCGACTGTAGAATCCACATTCGCACCTTGGATGGAACAATGTGGTGATCCGAGTCAATGTTAGCTGCATCGTCGATCGCAAAATGATCAATGCGATTTAGTGTTTCGTAATTCAAAGACCGCCATATGCCGTTTTATATATTGAGATGTACTGATGTTTCGTTTCACTGCCAAGTCAATAAGCCTGCTAAGCCAACTACCCTATCAAAGAAGTCCTCTTATCCTATCCTGGCGTCAAAATCGTACTAGGCGATGTCAATGTCATACTTAGCACATTTCACATATGTCTTGCCAAGGGGCTAGTAGATATATTTTTTACTGGCGTCGTCCTTGTTTTCCTTAGGGCCTGAGCTTATGCTAGTGAGTTTTACTTTGACGCGGATTGTCAGAAGACGCTCGCTCATGTGTCCGAAGCTTTGGAGTTTCTCTCTAAGTCTACCGTATATGACAAATCCGCGTGAGAATATGCGCTGTTTCTGTTCAGTATAGCAATCAGCTTAGTAGATATCGCAGGTTTTCTTCGTACTTTTGTTCGGCCCAGCCCATCGCTCTTCCGAAGGTTGTTGTCTTTATTTTTTTATCCGAGTCTATAAGCTATTTGTTGACATTTTTTTATCTCTTGCGTATAGGGTGGCGAGTCTTATGATGGCGTAAGCCAATATTATGCTACTGGTGGAGCACGCGCTTTTTGCTGTAGCCTGCATGAGAAGGGATTTTGTCATGCTGTTACCCAGGTAAGCCAAACACTATGCTACGAATTTCATTGTTGCACTGCTGGACCAAAATCCAGGTTATATTATAGTCAGATGTTTCCCGATCATTCGGCTCACAGATCCTCGATATTTTAATATAAGCGACAAAAATTCAACCAGACTTAAGCACTTGTTATTAAGATATCCATTGCGAGGTTAAATCTTTACATTCCAAAAGCTCATTTTTGCCCGTTTTTGAAATCCAAAGGTTGTGCACCTGTTACCGATCGTTTTTCAAAACAAAGTTGCAAGAGCGTATTCAACTTTTGCTTCCGATTGTGGATTGCAATATTGTCTGGCCAACAGGAACTTAGCATACCTTTCGGGGTTGATTTTGTCAAACTTAAGTGATTTTAGATGAATTTTTAGTGGACCCTACTAGGTATATAATTTCAGACTTAGCCGTTTACCATACTGCTGGTTCTCCTTCATGTCTTGTATGGCAGTTTGGAGTATCTGTTACATTTTTGGAAAGCATGCGCAGTTACTACGTGCAGTGAAGTGTTAGACGAGAAAAACCTAGATAAGTCAATGCTCTATATACCAAGGCGGAAAGAAACAGCAAATTGGTGGGACAGTGGCCGTCTACAGTATTCCTAAGGACGCCGCTGGTTGTGAAAGTTTAAATCTACATCTAGTAAAATGACTGAATGGAAACCTGCTGATTTCGGATGACAAACAACTTGCCAGAAAGCGGGAACAATTTGCGGCAATACTTACCAACTTAGGAAACAGCAATTTGGACCCAAGCTAAAATGAGCTTCACGAGCAGAATTCACAAAAGCAAAAGCTGCGTTCGGTATCCTATCTAAAATCTGAAGAAGCAAGCACATTCATAAATACTTGGATGTTTTTCCATTTCTCAAGGGATTTTTTTTAAAGCCAAACCGTACATCAAACGACTAGCTACTACGAACCAAAATACGGATGAGATAGAAGGAAAAGGTTTGTGCAGCCTTACGAAGTCCGTTTCGTTGGTATGGCGAGGAGGATTTGACGAAAGGAGGATTTGTCATTTCCAAATATCCTTTCACACATTATGCGGAGAGATCGCAAAAATGAAAACAAAGAGTGCCTGGTGTATTATGACTCACTCATATGAAAATGTCTCTTGTGTCTCTGCTCGGTTAGTAAACACACGTGATTTTTGTTGGTGGTGTATTTTTTTGTTATTTCGCAATTTTTTCTGTTCGGATAAAATTTTTCAGTGCCAAGTTTATTTATTATACGAAAACTTATAAACAATTGTTAAGAATAATTATACGGTTTAGTAGAGTTTCTTACAGAAATTTGGTAAGTTGAAAAATAAAATTCAATGTGACAAAAGGAGGATTTGACATTTTGTCAAACCATCCTATTTTTCAATTGTCCTATTTTTTTAAAGATATTTTCAGTAGATAAGTAGTTAAAGAACTAAATTTGGACATAATTATTTAGGAAGATTTGCCGAATATATATATAAAAGAAAACGTCCTGATAGGGTTCTTGATGAAGAGGCTCTAAAACAATCATTGAAGGACATTCAGAGAAAGATTGAAACACCAACAAGTGCCGCTCGGAAATATAATATTAACCGAACAACAATTATATATCGCCTTAAGCTTTTGTCGGAGAAGCGTGTTCCAATCGAGCTTTAAAGCAAGGCTAGCAGTATATATTCTGTCGGCCAAATCCTTACGACTTCAGAGAAGCTGACGGAATATATTAAGAAATGCTCAAATCTACAATATGGACTGACGTTTGATATGGCAAAACGATTTGTTTACGACTATGCCATAAAAAACAAAAAAAAAGTCCTTCTTCTTGGGATAGGGAGCAAGTAGCTTGAAAATTTTGGCTGTTAGGGTTCATGAGGCGAAATCCGTCTATAAGTCTGCGGAAACCAGAGAGTATAAGGTTGGCCCGTCTTCGCGCTTTCACAAAAACTGCTGTGGCGGATTTTTTTTTTGTAAGTTTAAGGGTCTACTTTTAAAACAATCCTTTAAGCTCGGAAATATATATAATCTTGATGAAACTGGACTTACAACGGTCATGGACTCAGTTAGAGTAATTTGTACGGTTTTAGTAGAAAAGGTGTTTTGTTTTACTATTACCGCCAATCAACCTTTGCAGATCATAGGACAAAAGAAAAAGAGAACAGTGTCACAAACCGCTTCAAGTGAAAGAGGCACTTTATTGGCAATGGTTGCAATCATCAATGCAGCTGGAAATCATACTCCTCCTGTATATATATGTCCTCGAAAGAAGTAAAGTCCTTTGTTCATGAAAGGGGCCACGCCTGGATCCATTGGTTTGTTTTCTGACAGTGGCTGGATGACTACAGAAATGCACCTTAAAGTGTTAGAACACTTTAAAAAATGTTCTAAGTGCTCAAAAGAAGATCCCATTCTCCTTCTTTTGGACAACCATGCCTCACACTGTTCGCTGGATGCTATTTTGTATTGTAGCGATAATGGCATAATTTTGCTATCGTTCCCACCAAATACGTCTCATCGTCTGCAGCCATTGGATGTGACCGTGTTTGGACTCTTTAAGCGACAGTACAAGGTATCATTCAACAATTTGGTCACCAATCCGGAGATACTCGTACCAAAGGGAATCACCATGTACGACATACCAGCACTTTCATCTCAACCGTTTCTCAGAGCATTCTCCACTGAAAACATTACGAATGGATTTTTATCAACAGGGATTTCACCTTTCAATTGTAATATTTTCGAGGATAATGAGTTTTGTCAGCCTGAGGGATTTGAAGAAACCATGAAGTCAACAGCTGCTTCCTCCATGATTTTCTTAACACCAATTGAATCCTCCAGCAACTTTGCTGCCACAGTGCTACCAATATCAGAAGCCACTGAAGATTTATCCACTTGTATAATCTCTGCATATCAAGCTCCAACGCCGTCAACTTTGTTAACTGAACAACTTCATACAACACCTGAAGCTATTCGGTCATTCCCAAAATTAGGGAAAAAGAAACTCACAGGTCGTGCAGTGGTTCATGTGCAGAACAGAACCGTTTAGAGGAACTTGCAGCTAAAAAGAGTCTTAAGATGAAAAAGATGGGCATCCCTAAGGCCAAAGTGAAGGTGTGAAAAATGTGCTCCACGATTCTTCGAGTGAAGATTGTGATAAATATAGCCTTAGGGATTCGGTTACGTCACTGCAATGGCAATGCAGCGACGACGAGGATCAAAGGAAAAGATAAGATTTAACGTAAGTTTCGCAGATCTCGACATACGTTAAAATATTTTATAGACTTTTGTTTTTAATAAACTACATAATGAAGTAAAGCTTTAATTTGAACGAAAAACCTTTTTCACAACTCTGTTAATCTTTCAGCCTTTTATTAAATAAAATTTAAAATTTGTTTGTTCTCTATTAATATATTATTGCATTTTGGTAAAAAAATTCAAGACTGATAAATCCTCCTACCATCCGTCAAAACCTCCTATGTATCTGGCAAATCCTACTATAAAGTAGGAGGAATTGTCACTTGGTTAATATTGGTTTTGAGCTTCATATCATAAAAGCCTTTTTTATTATATTATTGTAATAAAGTTAAATAACTAAGGAACATCTCCTACTATGAAATTGTAAGCTACCGGTCAATGCTGTTTCCGAAGTGTGAAACAATATTTTTGTGTCAAATCCTCCTCGCCTTACCCTACGCCATGGAATTCAGGTTGACGACTGGGCCGCAATATGCCGAGATTGAGTAAAAACAGTCGTGGAGGAATCCAGATCTTTGGGGAGGACTTGGAGCACTTCAAACACTATGGCGCATAGGCGTTGTTGGCACCTTATGCCCAGTCAGAAGATCTTATCAAACATAAATCAGGAATGCACTATCGGCTTTTTAGTGCCGTTGGAAACATCTTGATGGTCATGATTTTTTCGACAATTTTAACCACAAATTGGGGCTACGTAAGCAATGCAACAACAAAAAGAATGTTCCATGGCCTCCTATACCTCTACGAATAGCAAGAAAAAATTAAAAAAAACAATACATCCTCAAGCCACGTAGATGTCATTAACCTCATAAGTATCGAATACATCACCATTCATTTGTGACTTCAAAACAACTCAAGCGGAAGAGTCACAGTCACAGGCACAGGCACAGTCCCTTGGTGTTTTCGTCTGTCTTCCCCTTCTTTTGTGTTTTTCGTTTTTATTTTTAGAAAAAATTTGTTATTTTCAAATTTAGCACTCTCTCAAGTGAATTATGAAATTTTTATGATTTTCTATATTTTCTTTCCAACACACACGAAACTTCCCTCATACCACCCCTTCAACGGCCTATTGTTTCAAATTTCTTTGTTGTATTTTTTAGTAGTATTGCCTGTGCGTTTGTAATGATGAGGAAAGTGTCGAGAAGAGGTGAATGACGAAAGGATTAAATTCTACATGTGAACTTTTGGGAATCCTTGAAACACCTTCAGCCACACATGTATCGTAAAGCAACAGCACACACCATCGTACCCGGTGCGGTATATTGTATTTCACTTAACACATTTGCATTTGCAGGGATTTATGGGCTTTTGGCTTTATTTTTGCTGGATACTTACATAAATGATGAAACAAACAGTAAACAAGGACAAGAAAAAAAAAATGTATCCCATTATAACTGAGAGTGCTTCATGTGCAGACAGACTGTCGGGCGCATGACATAAAAGCCAGAACTCAAAATTCACACTCGCTGCTCTCTGGTAACTGATGACTGGTGGAAGAGGTTTGAGATTCGTGCTTATGATATCAAAGAAGAGCCCGTGTGATATAAAAGATATTTTGTTTTTCTTGTTTGGATTTTCTTCTGACAAAGGGTTAAGAAGCTTGCAGGGGGATGTGGACGGTGTAAACAACGATCTCATTCAAAAACCATTAAGCCACAAAGTAGATCAGTTGGTTCGATACGGTATGTTGGACATTTTAAAATGGGCTATGCGTTTGTACAATTAAGCGGCAATAGCCCGTGGCCGTGTTGTTGTTGACACACACAAAACGAAAACATCAGCTATGGCTTTGGTGTAGAGCATTGAAAACCTAATTTTATCGTGACATAAACATCAGCGCAATGTATTTTAGGCTTGCAACTTTTGATACACGAATCTATACTATATTTTCCGCATAGAAGTACGAATAGTTCTACAATAGACAACTATCATCCTAGATCGAATCTTTTTCAATAAACTATTAGTTCGAAAAAATTCGGGCAAGCTCGTCTTTAAAAACATAGAATACGTAAAGTTTCATGATCTAATCCCATTACTCCTATCATCTTAAATCGCGTGGTCCTGGGACGAAATCTAGTAAAGGGGGTTCTCGAGAATCACTAAACCAGCCACCTCAATATGAACAATCAGGCCGCCTGAACAAAGGTCAACTGAGCTGTAAGCAGTTTTGATGCGTATGAATCGCCGCCGCACAAAAACCCTCCTACATAGTCTTACTGTGGCAGAAAATCATTCTAAATGACAGTTCAGACTTGGTGTACGTACTCGTACATCCGCAGATTATGGACGGAAGTCATACCTAAAACAGGAAGAAGCTCACATGACTATCTTAATGACTTTAGACCTAACAGAAGATTAGCATTCTTTGTGTATATTTCGAAATGCCTGATTGACAGCCATTTTCGTTAGAACCGCAATGTCAAATCAATAGAAGCCGCCTTGTATTCAATAGTACGATTAATTGATAGAAGTTTCAGTCTCAAAGTATAAGAGTATGCACTGGCAGCCTCCCTCTAGGAGGGAGGAGATACCTTTAACAATGTTAAACCAGAGCCATACTGGCAAATCTGGGAAGAAGAAGAACCTTAAGGTAGATATTGCAATGGGTACTATTGGTAAATAGTTAAATTCATCCCTTAATTGTATTGTACGAGTATGTATAAACTAAAAATAAATGAAAATGCAAAATATTGCTCTTGTTTTTGTTGACTTAAGTCATTTCACACTGTGGTACTTAATTGGCAAGCGGACAAGTAACCTTTTTTATGCTTTTATGATCCATACATATGTATATCCTTTTATTATTTGTTAGAGCCTATGTAAACATACATAGGATCCGGTGGTTTTTTGTTTTTCTTTGCGGTGTATTATTTTATGATATCGTTGGTGCAAGACTGACCCTTTATGGCGACTCTTTGTCTTAATCCTTTTGTACTCTTTGTATCCGCTGTACCCTTTGTTTCCAGTTATTGCTACGCATTGGATTGCATTTGATGAGTTTGAATTTGGTTGTTTGCGTAGATTTTGAACGGAGATCGCAGATTGTAGCGCTGATGGTGGCACGGGTATATACCACTACAATCGTTGGTCATGAAGTTGGCGGTGCCTTCCAACCACACTTTTATTTAGATGAAACTATATGCCAGCTGTGTCTTCATCCATATTTTTCAAATACTCGAAGTGTGCCGTGTTTCCTGCTCCGGGTATCGCGTTTGCCAATCGCACGACTCTTGAATCCACGTGTATAACCATTAACCAATCTACTCATTTATTATTATTATTTCTTTGGTTCCCTAACTTCTACCGCGAGCATCGAACTTGTCGAGTTGTAGAGGCTGAGTAGGGTCAATGAATCTCGAGAAGAAATTCTCCAGACGAGTCCTGAAACCAAAGGATGCTCAATCTAAGGTGCTCTACCTAAGACGCCGAAATGCTTCACGCATTATCAAATCCTTTGGATCCATTCCGGAGGTTGAGAGAAGTGCGGACATAAAGAGCAAGATTGAGTGGGTTAAAAACATCCTAAAAGACGGATTACCCACTGCTTCCACCGCTCCCAACATTTTAAAAGACTCCTCCAAGCGCCAGAGATCGTTGGAGGAAACCATGCCAGTTACCAAGAGGCCCAAAACACATAGTTCTAAAACCCCTGGGCCATCCAACAGCACATCTCTGATGTCTTTCAAAAAAGTTCTAAAGGACGCATTGGTGATCACGGTGATCGATAGGAACGATACCGACGGTTGCATTACACCTGAACGGTGGCAGGTGGTCAAGCTAAAGCTTTCGAGCAACTTCTTGGCCATCATGCGGGAAAACCCCGGACCACCTCCTATCACAAGCGACGCTGGCTGGCACCAAGGTCATGTCAAGCTCATCGCATGTTCCAACCAGAGATCTCTTGATCTCTTCACCAAGGCCATAGGTGGATTAGAAGAGATTTGGTTAGGTGCATCACTCGAGGTCGTGTCTAAGAAAGTCATTCCTAGCAGACCTCGAACTCGTACCTGGATCTCAGCCGAACTCTCCTCTCCAGAAAGTATTCTGGAAATCATTCGGCTCAGTAACCCGACTCTTCCGACTCATGAAAGTCGCGAAACTGGAGGAACTAAGGGGCTCTTATAGATGCGCGTTAATCGTGATCAATAATGAATCCCTTAACCCTCTGGCGCAGACGAAAGACATGATTCGGTTCGGATTCGAGTCCATACATTTAAGGGTATACAAAAAGGATGAGCTGGATGCTGATAAGCAAACTCCTCCTATTTTAATACCTGATAACACAACCTTGGATCTCGGAGCGTCGATATCCTTTCCACAAATGGATAGCGACGACTCCAATCTGTCGGAGGTGACTATTAAGCCGTCGGTCTCCTCTTCTGATACCCTGTCGGAAATGGAAACCGATGACGAAGCAAAGAGAGGTCCTATCAGAGGTAGAAGATGAGCTTTTGGGCACGTCTTCAAAATCGGAGGACCTCAACAACACCGTCGTGGCGGAAAACTGGAAAACTGTAGCAGTGATACGGTTTCTCCAGATTAATCTCCATCACTCAAAAAACGCTTCGGACGCACTCATTCTGCGTCTTTCTAAAAACGCAGAAGATATTATCCTAATACAGGAACCATGGATTCTGGACACTCACTTTCCAGGTGGCTCCCAACTCGCGGCCAGTAGCAGCCGAAACAGGCCTACTGCAACCGGGAACAACATTTATGGTCTGATTACGAGAGAAAAACTGCTCTGGGCGCTGCATAGCTTCAAACCATACAAGTCTACTGCAAGTCAATGTAGTATTCATTCCGAAAGCCGGAAAATGTTCTCATGTTGTCCCAAAGGACCTCAGACCTATAAGTCTATCATATTTCCTTCTGAAAACTCTAGAACGACTGATTGATATCCTTATTCGAGCTAAAGTTGTTCCAAGACTTCTGTGAACGACTCAACATGCCTACTGCAAAACAAAGTAGGTGGAAACGGCTTTGTACTCTCTGACGATCGAACGATCCCTACAATATAAAGAGTACACACTGGTTGCTTTCCTTTACCAACGTCTACACATCCGCAATCACGACTGCGCTTTAAACTCTGCAGGTAGACGACTCAATTGGGGAGTTAATCGGTCTAATGCTCAAAAGCAGAATAATCAACTCCAAACTGGGTGAGACTTCTCCTAAAAGATGTGTCAGCAGAGATGCGGCGCAAGTCGGTGTCCTCTCTCCCCTTCTCTGGAACTTAGTAGTTAATGAACAACTGATATAGCTGGAAGCGTGGGGTAGCAGGGTGATTGCCTATGCGGATGACGTTGCCATAGTCGTCTCAGGAAGGTATCTCAATACCATTAAAGAACTCCTTCAAGTAAATCTCAATAGATTAACCCGCTGGGCAGATCGCTGTGGATTGGGAATAAACCCCCATAAAACTGATCTTGTGCTCTTTTCCAGCAAATACAAAATTCCAATTATAGACCCTCCTTCAATAAATGGTACCAGTTTAGTTTTTCCCGATACAGCAAAATATCTGGGTCTCATTTTTGACAGGAAACTAAACTGGAAACTTAACATTCAAGAAAGAGTCAATAAAGCTACAATAGCTTTATTCTCTTGCAAAAAAGCCATTGGGAATACATGGGGCCTTCAACCTCGCATAAACCACTGGCTATACATCTTGGTCATAAGACCTATACTTACTTACGGGGTGGTTGTCTGGTGGACGGCCTTGGAAAATGCAGTCAACTGCATTAAACTAAGATGAGTCCAAAGAACAGCATGTCTATGCACAAGCGGAGCCTTGCGGTCTACCCCCTCTGCGACATTAGATATTCTGTTTCACTTGACACCCCTCGACATTTTTAGCAGGCAAGTAGCTGCGACTGCAGCTATTCGCCTTAAAGCAACTAAACAGTATACAAATAATTCATTTGGCCACGCCAACATTCTTAACACCTTAGGAATCCTCACAGAGAACATCGATTACACCATACCTGAACTTTGGTTTGACAAAAACTTCCATGAAAGCTTCCCCTCTAGATCATTCTGGGAGGAAGATGCTTTCATGGAGGACAAGTCAATCCATTTCTACACAGATGGATCTAAAACCGACAGCGGAGTTGGTGGCGGTGTTTTCTCAGATAAGCTAAATCCAAGCCTCTCTTTCCGTCTTCCAAATCTGCAAACTGCAGCGTGTTCCAGGCGGAAATATTGGCGACTAAAGAAGCTCTGTCCTGGATGAAGAAAAACGTGATATCTGCAAAGGATATCCGCATCTTTTGGGATAGTCAGGCCGCCATCAAGTCCCTGGACTCGGTCTCATTATATTCTAAAATCGCCCTTGAATGCCGATCATCTCTCATGGAGATGGCAGAGCAGTTCAACATTAACCTTTGTTGGGTGGCGGACCATAGAGATATTCCAGGGAACTGTAGAGCCGATGAACTCGCCGATGAACTACCTATTCTACCGGAAAAAGGTAGTATAGGTATACCAATCGCCACGTGCAAACTAACATTAAAGCTGGATAACAATAAAAGAACAGACCTTAGGTAGACTGCTGGGCAAATATGTCTAGCGACGAAACAGATCTGGCCAAACTGGATCCGAATCGCTCTAAGTGTCTGATCCTTTAGATAGGAAACATCTCAGCGCCATAATAGGTGTCATCACTGGACACTGCCTCATAGGCAAGTACGCAAGAAGGCTTGGCGCTTTTACAAATGATTTCTGTAGAAGCTGCATGGACGAGGAAGGGGAGGAGACAATCCTCCATCTACTCTGTACATGTCCAGCTTTCTCCCAGGGAAGAAAGCTTCATCTATGCGCTTTCTTCTACATCGACCTAAACGACCTAGAAAACATAGACGTTAACAGTCTCCTACGCTTTATTATAAGCTCAAACTGCTTCCATTAGTAAGAGGATCATAGATCCACGTGGCATCACAATGGGCCAATATGCCTAAGTGGGTTGGTATTTCCAACAGCCACTCTTACCTGACCTAACCTAACCTAACCTTGGTTCCCTAAATATTACAAACATGAGTGGAAAAATCAATTAAGTACGAATACGAGTATTTAATATCCTTTTACCGTAGAGAAGAGCTAAGAGTACTCGTATGCGTATTTTTATTTTTATTATTAGAGAAACAAAAACAAAAAAATGACGAAACCTTAACGATGTAAAGTTAAATTAACAAAAAATAAATAAATAAAATGAAATAAGTTTGTGTTGGTTTAAAATAAAATGTTACTTCTTTTTTACATTAACCTTATAATTGTGACAAACTAAAAAAAAAAACAGACGGCTAAAACGCTTAAGTTTGGTAAATTTAAATTTTTTTAAATAATCGTATTTTAGGAAATCTGATGCAAATGGTCCCAAAGTATTTATTCAGGTAAACCCAAAAGTGTGGCTTTGGGATTCTAATAAAACCTTTCCTCTCACTGAACGTTACACACTCTTTCAGGTATTCAATTAGATTAGGTTAGAATAAGCAACAGCGGCTTTGCGTTGGAAGACTGAACCAACTAAAAGGCTTGATGATGCCACGTGAATCTGTGATCCTCCTACGCTTAGAACAAATTTGAACTCTGATGAAACGTACTTGTCTATTGACGTCTATATTGTTTAGATTGCTTAAGTCATTGTAGAAGAAAACTTCTAAGTGAACAGAAAGGCTCCGCTTATGCGGAGAAGTGCTGTCCTTTGGACTTCGCTTAGTTTGCTGCAGTTGACTGCATTGCCCACCAGACAGCCGGAAGCAACCACTACCACCAGCCAAATCCAGGATGAATCCTTGACTTTCATGTCAAGCTCATTGGTGTCACATGGGGGAATTACGAGTTCAGAAGAGAGTTATTTTAAAGGAGTTCCTTTGTATTCTGAACAATCAGATTTCCAATTATTCTGGAATGTTAGTGGACGGGAAGGATCATCATACAGACTGAATTGAAATTGATCATCCATCCAGCTTCCAAGACCACCCTTTCTAGGTTTTTAACAGGGAGAGGGCCCACATAGTCTTGGAAAAAATATGCCGATGCCAGCTAGTAGGTAACGTTTGACAGTCTCCAGTCTAGCAACGGAATGTCAGGGTAGCTGAGATTAGGCACTAATAGTACATTAAGGCTTCATTAAGATTTCACTAATATACAAGTTCTGATTTTGCCTTTGTCTTTTGTATAGAGCGGAGTATTCAGGTGCCCCAAGGCCACGAATCAGGAAAGGAACTCTTTCTGATTCAGCGTCGAGGTTAAGATCGTCGGCTTTGTTGTCACTTCGGAAATCAGGTTTTTAATTAGAATTTGTAAAATTTAATTTAATTTCAATTCTGGAATCGGTACATAAATTGGAATCCAATATATCCATAAACGCTTTAGCAAATCCTAGATGGTTATATTCATATGCAGAAAAGCTATTGGGAACAAATGGGCCCTTCGACCTCGCCTTTCCCACTGGCTATACATCTCGGTTTTAAGAAACGACCTACAGGGTGGCTGTCTGGTAAACAGCCTTAGACAATTGCAGCAAACTAAGCGAGTCCAAAGGACTTAATGAATATACAAGCGTCGATAATTAAGCCCTTGCCCAACTCTCCTCTCACCAACACGTGGTGAAACATAAAGCCCTAGTATCTATATCTAAAGCTAGGGTACCCAATCCCTGCAGAATGTCATTGGCGGCTACAGATGAGAGGGCGGACGAACAATGCCTTCCACAGCTCTAGTCAGTTTGAGCCAGTTGGTGCCAACTCATTTTAGAGTTGCGTCGACGTCTAAAACGAGTTCCACGAGACACTGGAGTAGAGATGGCGGCGTAAAAAAACTTGAATAGGCCAACGACGGCACTTATAACCTAAGCGGGACTACTGGCACGGGACTATTTAGCCGGAAAACTACTCAGATACAACTAACAGCCTCGGATACGGACGGATGTAATGTTGATGACCCGAAGAAACGTTTTAAGGACAATGAATTTCCGCCTTGCACATGGAATATTAGGGAACATGGAATATTGCCAAACACCTGGCGGATATTCCCGAAATCCAAGAAGCGCGGTGGGATGGACCAGACAAAAAGCGGGTGAAAACTTCGACATCTACTACACTGATTGCTTCAAAGAAGAAAGACATGCGAATTTGGTATTCGAAAAAGAGTTAGGCAAATGCATAAGCCTTACTTCGGAAGCCAAAGCTAATTTCAGAAATATAGAACTGATTTGGATTTATGCCCCAAAAAAGTACACATAAGAATGACAGTCTCAGGGATGAATTTTATGACCTTCTAGAGCGAACATATATTCAGTGCTACAACAATAATACCGAAAGTGTTCTAGATTGTGCAAGGCTGGGTAAGTCTTTCAGCTGGTCAAAAAGAACATCCAAAAAGAGACGTCTATCTCCTTATCGATCAACAACAATTAACATTCATTCAGCAATTTGAAAATCTGAGGAGCCAACATCAACTCGGAGTATTACCTTTTTGCAGCCAATGCACGAATGTGGATATCAGAGTCAAGAAAAACCATCAAAGTTCGCCGTTAAAATTGTGCATCAGGAAATAAGGACCGATGATGCCACATCCATACCATTCTGTAAATTTTTCTGGATGCAATGACATTTGGTGAGCTTCTTGATCATTGAGGATTTCCTCGGTCGAAATACTGAAATTCTGCTTATTTATGTAGCTATTTAACCATAAATGGGCCTCATCACTGAACAACATTTTATAGTAAGAAACTGGATTAACTTCCATTTGATTTAAACCCCAATCCCTGATTACTCAATGCAATAAATGGTCATGCGACCTTGAGACCAAGATTTTACGGAAAATTTTTATGGAGAATAGCAAATGGATGAAGGTCAAGGTGGGGTCCTCTTTAACACAGGCTTTCACAGTCGCGATATTTTATTCCGAACGCAATGTGTTTGTTCTTGTTGATGTATGAGCATCTAATAGCGTGCATTGGGTACGAAATTTTTCAATAATTGGATAAATAGCACGCTCATATGGCCCATGCTGACTACTGTAAATTTCCCAGAGCTTAGATTTTGAAAATAAATTTCAATGAATTGAAATTGTTGTTGTGGCGTCAATCTTTAAATGATGAAATAGCAAACTGTGGTGAAAATAAATGAAGCTTGGCAGCTCAATATGACAGCTAATTTGACATTTGATCGCTCTTGAAAAGTTTGACACTACAAAAAAAAAAAACAGCCGTTAAACTACGCTGCATTGAAGAACGAGAGCTGCTTTTAAGCTCTACAAGAAAAAAAGGAAGGAGAGGCACAGTCTTGCTGGAAAGAATAAGAAAAAGATGTTAATATACAATATGAACGGCGTTCGAAAGTTTTATCAAAAAATTAAAACTAATGTTTCTTCTGGCTACAAAACCAGAATGGAACCCTACAAAGATGAACATGGACAGCTAGTAGTAGATCTTAGAAAAGACCCAGGAATTTCAGATCGGCACTCACTATCTATATTGCGATTTCAAAGGCGCATATGACGGCGTGCATAAAGACGGGCTATACAACGCAATGTCTAGTTTTGAGATCCGTGCCAAACTCGTCAGGCTGTGCAGGATGACTCTGAAGAATTCTTGCTATTCCATTAAGGTCGGTAAGGAATTATCCGAGTTCTTCAATGTCAAGAAAGCTTTTAGATAACGCGATGCGCTGGAACGTGACTTTTTGCAACATTGCCTAGGACCTGGGAATAATTTTGCAAAACTCACTAGCCATCAAAAGAAGCACTAATTTTATTTGCGTACGCGAGTAACATTGAATCACATCACAGCAACAATACCAAGCCGTAGATAAAGGTTAGAATAGGTTTGATGATAAATGAGGGCAAAACAAAGTCGTTGTTGATATCAGAAAACGACGCACACCACCGATGGCGCAGCCGGAACTACTGCATTGGCAGTTATAATTTCGAAGTGGGTATTTTGGCTCCACAGTTATGAGCAGAACTAATATTGCCAAACACTGTTTTCTTGACCTCAGGAGGCAATTGAATAATAGAGCCCTCTTTCGTAAGACTAACTCCATACAAAACCCTGATCATCCCCGTTCTGGTGTAGGGCACAGAGACTCGAACCTTGCCGAAAGCGGAAGAAGTACCACTTTGCCGTTTCCGGAGAAATATACTGCGCGTGATTTTCGGTCTATTTGTATTGGCGGGGAATGGAGGAAATTTAACCACCAAATGTACGGGCTGTACAGTGATGTTGGTCTATCCAGCCATCTACGGATCCAATGTCTGAAGTGACATTTCCATAGTGAGCGAATGGACAACAGAGCTCCAATTCAAAGAGTCTTCAAATATAACTCCGAGGAAAGCCGCAGCAGAGAACGATCATATGCGGCGCACGTAAGTGGAAGGGGACCTATTCCGAAGTTTGGCACTGGCGTTGGCGAGAGATTGTGCCAGCTGGAAAAAGTCTTGATGGTAGAAGCTTAGGTTCACCCCGATTCATTCTAGGGTCTCTTGAGTAAATAAGTAAGTAATTGGAATAGAAGAAGGTTTTTTCAGCTTGTGGTATTCACAGCCTTCTTAGTAACTTTGCTTTTATTCATCAGTATATTACTCATCTCTTCGTAATTTATTAATCTTCTGAACAGCTCGTTATTTTAATAATGCCATATATACATTAAATAAAGACGTGTTCTCGAAATGTCTCTTCCTCCAACTGTAAGGTCAACAACTTCGTATTTAATTATGATTTTGATGTGATAGATGGTTTTTCTGAATTAATTATTTAATGGCAGATATTTACTGCAATACTGTATTAAATTTGAATTTAAACTTGATTTACAGCTTTATTGTTATCTAACTCGATAGAAGTTGAACTCACTACAGAGTGTATCTACTAGTTTCTATTCATTCTTTCACAAAACAAAAAAAAAAAAAAAAACACTTTCAATGTTGCTTTGTATTTACTCTTTGATAGTCAGTTTTTTTCAATAATCAAAAAAGCCAGTAAATTCTAAAACAAGAGAGCTCTTCTGGATCTGCCATTTTCTCTGGAGGAACTATATTATCAAGGAAACATATGGAAAGATATAAAGAAAATCGCTCCATCGTATGTAAACAGTCCCCTCGGGAAGTGCTTTTTATTTTATTTTTTATTTAACCTCAGTTGTCTGCTTACTCTTTAATCACTAGACATAGCTTAGTTCTTAAAAAATAGCAAACTCGACTTAAAACTAACTCATGCAGCTAGATCAATTCGCATATTTCCACGCTCCTTTTCACAGTCTATTCCATTTCTGTTGATATTGTATTTTGCATTAGTTTATAAATGACGGAATTATTTAAATTACTACTAATTAGAATTTAATGCATATCACTCGGAATTCACTGCTTTGAATGGCCAACGACTGCGCGTTATTGCATTAAAAAAAAATATTCCCAGGCGCTAAATATTCCCATAGTAAAATAAGCCGGTTTCCTTAAAGATAAATAAAATTAAAAAAACTGGTCTCGTTGATACATTGGTATTTATTCACGGTAATATATTTTTGAATCATTCAATTTATAGTTTGACTCAATTAGCATCGAAACTTGTTTAATGGCTTGATGCGCAACAAATATTAATGGGAAATGCTATTTTGGATAAAGAAGGAGCTGCAACATTCAAAAAAGTTCTTTATTTGGCTGGTAGGTACTCGTGCATATGGCACATCTACATGACTTTGTACTGCCTTTATTGTAATCTTAGCACTTTGATGATAAACAAAGTTTTACATGTACATGTATCTAAGCAGAAATAGGTAGCCGTGGAATAAAGCATCGCCAGTGTGGTGTTCATGCAAGAATAACCTATAAGACTGTTAAATTGTCTGTATTAACGATGCAATGCTTCAAGAAAATTAATTAAATCTAAATCACATTAAGAGTAAAGTTCATGTACCATATCAGCATGGAGCCTTTACTAGTTCTTTGACTCTCTCAATAATTCTTTATCAGGGTTAGATTGGCGTGTCTAAAATAGCAGGAAGCGGCATAGTTTATATGCCTGAAAAGAAATACAGACACCGGCTAATATCTGCTCTTTTCATTCAAGAAATCTAAAAATGGCCTGCATTTTCTGGTTAGAGTTTGTGTCGTTGAAAAAAATTTATTGTAATGTACAAAATCTTAAAGGTGAGAAACATCTAAAAGCGGTAGACGACGATGGAATACCTTTAAGAAATCCGACCAAAAGTATCATACATTGGCAAAGGATTCAAATGCGCATAAGAAATCAAATATTTTTTAACATACTACGTACACCCAAATATGATACCAGATAACATAAGCCTTCTAATAACAGATTCTGAGTACGAATATAAGCTCCAACAGCCAGCTTAACCACTTCATATTCAGAAAAGAACTTGAAGATCAATCGATCCTCAACACGGTTAATCAAACCTCTATAAACCCAAGACACTCTCAGTATTTTGGGTGTCTGACTTTTGAACCGCAGCGATGAGAATTGTTTTTTTATTTTTTTTCAAGAATCTTCAACATATTCGTAATTAGTAAATTTTATAAAATTTAAAGTTTTTAAAATTATTGAAAGAAATAGCTGAGTGCAATTTATTGTCTTATGCAAGAGAAGTGGCGAAAGCACTTATCAATTATATAATTTAATCCAGTTTAACCTTTTGAAACTATTGATGGGAATATAAACGGTAGACTATGGAAGCCAAAGATTCAATTATACTAATTCAAAAATATAAATTATATTATTGGTGTTAATAAAGCATCAATTTCAGAATGGTTAAACAACAAAAGCTATTTTTTTATATCATTTAGAAATAGTGTTTTCACCCTCCCACGCCAAAGTTTTTCTGGTAATCTGTTAAACAAGAGGAGCGGTAACGTAACAAAAACGTGAAAAATACTTTTTCTGAATTATTGGTACACTTACGAAGTTTCTGGTGTTGATTCGTAAGTTAATACCCCAATTCCACAAGATAATATCTCTAAAACTTTGTAGCAGTAAAGGTGCCTTAAAGTAAGGAATTCAAGACATTTGAACAGCTCAAAGCTACGATTACTTTTAGAAATAATACTTATTGTATGCTTCTGTTATATCAACAAAGGTTCTATTTTATTGAAATAAGTACCACCCAACAAGAAATTCCATTCCATTCCATACCGAAGTTTCGATTTTAGTAAACCATTATAAACCAATTTTAAAACAGGTAGATTGCAGTACATACTGACGAGGAATAGTTGCCTTACAACTCCATTCAGATATTGTTTCAAATAGGTCGTATGTTCTTTCCAACTAAGATTTTGGTCTAGTATAATACCTACATATTTAAAACTGTCAACACGTTGAATTAAAAAACAACTCTCACTACAACTTACTTAATTGACAAAAACCATATCTTCCAAAACAAATCGACTACAACTTAGTGAGTGATAATATAAAGGCAGTTCATCAGACACTTTAACTTTGATATTAAGTACTGTACCATCGTCTTAACATATCTAAGTCGCTGTAAACATCTGCTAACATATCAAGTAAATTATTATTGGAATAGAAAGGAGATATATCATCAGCAAATGCCGCCGTGATTTTTGCTTTTAAAAGGTTGTATCTATAACTAAGGAGTTTATATAAATTAAAAATAGTATCGGGCCTAAGACTGATCTTTGAGGAACACCTCTATTTAAGTATTTTTGCGAACTAAAAACATTTTTAATTTTTACCACATGTTTCCGATTTGTTAAGTAGGAGCAAAACCATTTATATATGAAGCCTCTGACTCCCGCTAAATAAAGTTTATTGAGTAGCAAAATATGGTTCGCCATATCGAAAGCCTTGGTTATGTCAATAAATAATGTCGAAGGAATTTGAGAAGTATTTAGGCTGCTATATATTTCTGCAGATAATGTCAATAAAGCAATTTCTGTCGATTTACTTAAAAGTGGTAAATCGACAGAAATTGAGAATCACTTAGGAAATGAGTCCTATCTAAGAACGATAATATTCTTGTTTTAATACCTTTTGAAATATCTTTAGTACTTTAGAAACGGATAATATACAATATTGCGCAAAATTAATCATCCACTTTTGTTTTTGAATTACTTTTTTACTAAATAAAAAAAATGATTTTGTGTGATGGAAATCTTTATTTGGACCTTAACAATTGTTTCTGTTAAGTGGAAAAGATGATACACATTTGTGCCCATTTTATCTCATTTTCCATGACTTTTCGCAAGATTTCCGGTGATAACTGTTCGCATTCCTGTCGAATATTCTACTTAAGGGCTGCGATTGTCTGAGGCTTACTGGGATAAACCCGCGACTTTAAGTAGCCCCAAAGAAAGAAGATTGGGAATCGGGCGATCATGCTGACCATGCTAAAGCGCCAAAACGGGAGATTATGCGACCAGGAAACGTTTCCTTCACAATATTCATTGTGGTTCGTGCTGTGTGTGCGGTTGCACTGTCTTGTTAAAACCACATTTCACCAAGCCCCGCTCATCCAATTCCGGCAGTAAAAAGTCGTTTATCATGGCCCTGTAGCGTTCGCCAGTAACAGTGACCGTATTGCCGATGTTGCCCTCAAAAAATAAGGCTCTTCGTGCATCACACGCGGATTTTTAGTGCCCCAGAAACGAAGATTTTGCTTATTGACGTAACCGCTTAAATGGAAATGCGCCTCGTCGCTCATGATGATTTTCGACACAAAATGCTCCTATGCGTTGTAGAAATTGAGGATGGCCTTAGAGTAACTCACACGCGACTGACCTGACGGTCAGGAGGCATTAACTGATGCACTGTTTGCATTTTGTACGAGAACAGGAGACTGTTCGGTGGCGGCCACGCCCTGCACGGTCTCCTGTGGTTCCACTCTGTTCGAGTCGAATAGCTAAGCGTCGGAATGTTTGCTCAGTTTGCGCGACACGATTAGGAAATCGACGTTGAAATTCACGCTGCGCTAACACCACCGACCGATTATTGGTCAAAAACATCGACACAATTATTCCACGCTCTTGCGGAGTATAGCGCTCTATTGCTTATCTGTTTGTATACTGCAGCTGTCTAGTTCAGAAACGTCAAATATGATTGACATACGATGCCATTTGCAAAAATTATACCCTATCTTCCGATAGGGTGATTAATTTTGCGTCACCTGTTTTTTTTATATTTTTAATAGTCACAGGCCGATGTGCGCGTTCTCATTCGAGACAGGGAATCCTAAAGTTTTGTTAACTTGTTTTTCAGTCGTCACCATTCGTTGGAATATGGAGAAGGGTGCGTTTGCCTTAGAGGCCTATTTTTCCAACGGTCGTTCTGTGGTTTCAACCAATCGCGCCTTCCGATATAGCTTCAAAATTGCGTCGTGTCCTATCCCGGACAGGAAATCAGCTCTTTTATGGGTCACAACGTTCTAGTAAACTGGTTCTGTGCAGAAAAGAAGAACTGGGACAATCGGCCCATGGTTTTTCGAGGCAAATGAGCAGACTGTCACAGTCAATTCAAACCGTTATGTAAACATGCTCGAGAGTTTTTTTTACAACGAGCTGATAAATGAATTTAGGGGAAATATTGTTTCAACAGGATGGAGAAACGTCATATACTTGAAGATCGTCGATGGCTGTATTGCGAGAGTACTTTCCAGGGTGACTCATCTCACTGAGATGTGATTTGGAGTGGCCGGCGAGTTCACCGATTTGATGGTTATGTGAAGAGAGTGATAAGAAATAGCAGAACTCGGTTCAAACAGTGTACTGACCATTAGGGGCATCACTTAAAGTGTTAAAGTTAAAATATACCTTCACTACTTTATGTTTTATTAGATTATGAAATAAGGAAATTATCTTACCACACATTGTATATAAAAGTAATGAAAAAGTGCTTACTTACTCATACAGTTCAGGATGAACATGGGTTGCAATTAACAATTTTCTCCAGTTAATCCTGTCTCTGGCTAACTGCCTCCAGTTGCGCGCGCCAATTCGCTTGAAGTTGACTTCTTCTTGAGCACGCCACCTAAGATGGGGTTTTCCTCTAGTGCGTTGTCCCACCGTGTTAGATTCTAAGACTCTGAGGGCCGGAGCATCGGGATATATTCTCTCTGCATGTCCTAGTCATCTCAGGCCGCGGATGAGCAGTTTTCTGACCATGTCGGTGTCACTGTGCAGTTCTTATAGTTCGACGGTGAATTCTCTCCTTTAAAGCTCATCAACGCAAACGGAACCAAATATTTTTCGAATGATTTTTCTCACAAAACGATATTTTCAGCCGCTTTCGATAGAGTCTGGGATGATCAAGTAGATAAATGCTAGTTTTTCTTTTTTTCTTAGTTTTTCGGTATAGAGTCTTACTACACAGTTGCCTTTTTAGTCCAAAGAAACAGCGACTGGCAAGAGTGATTTATCGTTTTATTTGTACTGAGATGATGTTGACGGAATTGATAGCAAAGCCATGGTAGACAAAGCCTAACTACCTCGAGAGCTCTCAACTGTGATGTTCTGTCTAATTCGTCGATGTTACGTGTCCCTTCTTGTAGACAACATTTACAATACTTTGTTTTGCCTTCTTGTAAGGAGTTAGTTGACCACGGAGGCATCCGGTAGCTTGGCTCTACCTCGTCGGATGAGTTGGTCCTTGCCACTAACCCGTGCACCTCAACTCAACTTACCCTTTTGTTTAGTGCCGAAATTATAAAAAAAGGAAAATAAAGATAGCCTGGAGAAATTTATGTTACTATACGGACGTACTTAAAACACAGGATGAGTGAAAGATTATAGAAAAAAAGGAAGAAAGGAAACAAAAAGATCACGTTTGTTTACCATCACCACTGTGCAAGACCGGGACTTTCGCGCTTAAAACGAAATAATCTTACACTAACCTAATTCCTAAATACTGAACTTAATTTAACGAATTAAAACTAAACTTAAAACTAACTTAACCCTATATACCCTACACCGAATATAATTGTCTCAGTACCACACAGCGATGAATTCTCGTTACGACCTGAAATAAGCCGGGTGTTGTTGCCTGAGTATGGACAATCCAACGTTTTTCGCAATTGTAAGGAGCCAACTGACTCCTTACACTATTTCTCACCCAAACCATTTTTGCCATTTCGGTTTATACTTACAATACTTACAAACAGAACAGTGAGAGCCCGATAAGTTCAGACAATGTCATCAGCGTATGCAAGTATCAGGTGTCATAAGTATTACGCTATTTTTGAACGTCAGTTTAATGTTAATTAATTTACACCAAATGCAAAAATTTTGTCGTCGGTGTAATTTCATTCATTCCTTCATTCGCCAACACATCTGCACACTTCTCAGTCAACTTCTTAATGGCGTCCCTAAATAAATTGTTTGGTATTGACGAAAAAAATACGTCAGGAGACCCTTGGACATCATCCCGAGATCTAAAATTGTTTCCATCAAGGAAGTTTTTCAGGCTTCCGATCAAGTGGAATCTGAAGGTTCTATATCTGAAGAATACGGCGGACGCACCAGTTTTTCCCAACCGAGCTCCGGTAACTGTGTATGATGACGAACGTTATCCTGGCCGTTTCCACACTAGTGCCGACTTTAATCTGCACAGCTGTTGACAGTATATTTCTGCGGTCATAGTTTGGTTACGAGGCCACTGCTTAAAAAGATTATTCCTTCATAATCCCGCCGTGCAGACAATCACACTTTTTGCGGTTCAAAAACGGCTCTTGATTGTGACGCAAAGTAAGCACAGTTCAAACTTCGATGCTCAGCTAAGGATTATTTTGCGATAGGTGGTGTGGTGCACATTTTCCTAACTTTATGACTTGTCCCATATTTGTTAGGTATATATATATCCCATAGGTTAGGTGGGCTTCGTTATCTCATCGTCTAGCTCTTTTGGCCTATCGGAACGAGGTTCATCCTTTAGGTCAAAATTTCCATTTCTATACTTTACAAACCAACGCCGACACTTGTACTCGCTGAGAACACCCTTTCCATACACATTTTCGATTTTTCTAGTGCCACCACTTCCATTCTGGTTTTTCCGTAATAAAAACAATAAAATATGCCGAATATGCTCTTCTCACTTGCATGCATTGCGAACTTTATTAGCTTTAAGTACAATATGAATAAAGTAGTCTAATATTAGAAATCAAACAGTTCGATTGTTTCAATCTATAACTTCCGATACATCGATTTCAAAATTAAGTTAAAAATTCTTCCAACGACGTTAACGCAAAATTTGCAGACTAATTTCAATATCGGTTTCAGCATTAAATTAGTTTTGTGTATTTTATGGCAACTGGAAAATAACCCCCGAGAAAAAGGCGCAATACTTATGCTGCTACCTGATACTTACGAGTAGTTTTGCCCTCATTTACCGCTAAACCCATTTTGGCAGCTTCGGTTTCAATACATGCGAGAGCACCGGTGACAGCCCGCTTTGTTCTCACAATATATATCGGTATCATCGGCGTACGCTAGTAGTGGAGCAGCATATGCTTGCCGGTATTCTTCATCACACAGTTGTGGTGATTGCGTGTAACCGAGCACATCAGTTGTGGCGTCTCTGATGGCACATTTTCAGCGTTGCCACTGGTCTTCGGTACTTAATTCTGGCGGCATAGAAGTTGTTGAGAGACTGCGGGACATGCGAAGATTCTGGCGATCACGCAGCTTTTCTACTTTATATCTTCTCAAAGTAGTTGTTCCCTGTTGAGGCGTTTGGAAAATTCGCATTCGTATCTTGACTGCAACAAGGTGGTGATCCAAGTCAATGTTGGCTGCCGGAACGTTCGGACTGCCAGAATCCTGGAGGTGTGCTTTACGTGTCTCGCAATGTTACCAATTATATTTAGCGTTTGATGATCCGGAGACCGCCACGTCCCCTTGCGAATATTGAGATGAGCAAACCGCGTGCTTGCTTTAGTGATATTTCGTCCCGCCTCAAAGTCGGTAAGCCTAATACCGTTGCCAGGCGTAGTGTCGTGTAGGCTACTTACTGTCTTTCCAAAGCCGTCCTCCTTGTCCTCCGTAGGGGCGTGGTCACATATTAGACTTATGTTATCGAATTTAGCCTTGATGCATATTGTCATAAGACGCTCGCTCACATGTCGGAATCTCAAGACTTCTTGCCTAAGTCTGCCATATTATCTCTGTTTCATTTACCTATAGCAATCACAATAGTAGGAGTATATATCAAAAGTTTTCATACTTTTTATGTCCCGTCTATCCCATCGCACTTGGCTATGATATCTATATATATATATACTGTTCGAACATTCCATGTGCAGATCCCAAAGTCGTTATTTTTTATTCGTTTGCAAGGGTCGTCAACAGTGATCCATTTTGATCTGAGACCACTAGTTTGTTTGTCACTTTTTATCTCTTCCGTTTAGGATTGTGAGCGTCAAAAAAATACACGCACAGAATACTACCTTCGAAATTCAGTTTGAAGGACTCTGGAAATGACTAAAGTAATTTCGAAAAGAAGTAGTTTTTTGAACATTAAAAATATGTTTCTCTAAAAGAGTGTGGTATCCAACTGTTATTTTTTGGCCTAATGCTAATAGTCGGAAGTTGGTTCCCTCTTATTAGGTTTGAATGTATACAGTTCAGTTTTTTCAGTTTTAAATGCATTTTATTTTCTTAAACATTAACTCTTACATACTAACAAAAAATGCTTAAATGCTAGCTTAAAATTACTTAACAATCTTATACTAACTTAGTGGCCCCACACAGACACTCTAAGCTACTCTAAATTCTTATATCTATGTCTTTCGACTTTATTTACATTTTACTACTTATTTTGTATACTTAAGGCTAAGAAAAAAAAAATTTAACAAAAAACTTAGCATATGGACATTTTCTATTTTTGAATGTGTACAATTCATAAGGAAGTGGACATATTTCCCACATTGCATGAAAACTAAATCCATGTTAGGAAAGCGAGCTGACTGAAACTAGTATTGGAACCGGTTTATGGCTGCATGTTCTATGTATTTATAGCCTGAAAATATCAAAATCTTTTTTCGGGATACTTTTTTAAACCCATGCTTTCTGGAAACCTTTTATATGTATATATAATATATATTTTATATTCGGATGTACCATATGAAATGGCAGATTTAAAAGCCAATTCAAATTAGTTTTCTAAACTCTTTTTTAATGAAAATATGATCCGCTGTTATTTACGACTCTCTGTTCCAATGTGATTCATGGTCAAATATATTTTTTTGTAAAAGTCCTGATTTTTTAACGGAATGAAATCCTCAAAACTTTTACGACCACTGCTTGGTTTCGAAAGATTTTCTGCAGGCAATACAACGGAAAAGCTGAGGAGATTGCGATGGATAGAGAAAAATTGTATGTCCCAACTGCAGCATTTGTCACGCCATAGGATTGGACCATGCCTATTAACTAACACAGGCTGCTTTTCATCGTGAAAGTGAAGAAACGAAAAGTGGATTGGTCATTTCGATGTGCAGCAAACTGTGACCATAACCTTTTCTGAGTGAAGACCGGGATCGGGTGTGTGTTTTGTTCTTTTTCGTTTCCATCTAACCTATACCCAGATCTTTTCATGTTTTCATACAGAATCCATTTTTCATTGCAGGTGATTTTCCGGTGGAAAACGGCTCACATTGGTGTCTTAAGCACACGATCCATAGATTTCTAGCTGCGGTAGTTTTTGGTACTCGTTCTATTCAGTGGGAACCCACTTGTCGAGTTTCTTACCTTTTCTATGAGAGAGAGGTCTTGACTTTGAAATATTCCCATGTTCTGTGCACTGTCCCGTACCGATTTCATTGAGTCTACATCTATAGTTGCTCTTATGACATTGTTGTCAATTGCCGTGGTTTGTTTCCGACACTAAAGTCTCCATGATCTCTAATGACGAATTCGTTTATCGCGACATTCTCCAGTGCGTATTGTACCAGAGATCAGTTCTTTTGAAACGGAGGATGACTTTGAGAGTGCATCCCATGATATGAATATTAAGGAAAGATGGGTTCATCAGTCAATCTCGAGCCGAGCCATGTAGCAGAGATAGATCGTTCTTTGGAGTCTGATAGCAGCAGTGACATATTTTCTTGAAATCTTGTCTCACCAAACAACCAACGCATAGGATATAATTGATCTTATAATTTTGTTATATTGTAGATCAAAAGGATTCTCCTCTTTGCGAAAGGCACAACTTAATTTTTGACAGGATTGGCTGAAAACAAATAATCAATTACGTGCTAGGACTGCCAGTGCTTTTGAGTAGACAGATGCTGGGCATAATCTAACAGACAGTATGTCTGCAGCATCTGCATATTACTGAGCGCAAACGTCAGAACCATTGAGAACGTTAAGCTATAAATCGATCAACATGTACTATAGCAGTGGAGAATGAACGCCGCCCTGCGATCACCTCTTCTTAGTTCCCGCAATCAAATATTGCTCGCAATCAAGGTCCCATTCGGCAGCATTGCTCTTATCCACAAAACTACTGGTGTGTCTACGCTTTCGTGCTCTCTAGCCAAGTTAGTCATCCCGTCAAAAGTTGCATTGTCGAAGACACCCTCAATATCGAACAAAATGTACAGCACATAGTTCTTTTTGTCGAATGCGCAATGTCGCAAGATTTTTCACACTATTAAGCATGTTGTCAGGAAACTTAACCATTTTTTTTAATGATCTTCAACGTAATATTATGCCATCAGTGCAAAGCTATCAAAGGAAGCAACAGCGCATTAAATGGGCTTCAACACTATAACCAAAAACGGCTACCAACTACTTTAGTGATATAATCTGATTGTTCTGATCAGGTCACCTGGGAAGTGAGAAAATCAGTATATGTCCCATCAGACCTTTTGAGTGCTTCGGTTTTGGCTGATATTTCGTTCTTCGTCGAATTTCGAACTGCCTTTTACATTCTTATTGCTTCGATTCGTAAAGGTTCCATCCTATCTTCAAATTATTGCTAAGTGTTACGGGTTTCCTTAAGAAGATGCTGAAACACATTTGGTAAGGGCACTGTTTTGGTCTGCCGTCCTGTTCTAAGTTTAGGCGGAGCATTGGCGGACTTTCTCCTCCTTAAAGCCTGTCTAGTAGGTTTGGCAGAGAGCTGTGAGGTTTTCTCTCACGTTGCTGTATAAATATTCTGGGTGTTAGCATCATAAAAAATCTTCTTGGAATTACAGTTTTTGATGAGTTCGGCTACGGCCCTTGGTAGTAACGTCAGTACTGAATTATAGGGAACGTATACTAGCTTTACATGTAAATGGCAATATATGTCGTCTACTATCTGCTCAGTGAAGAAAGTAACCAGCACTCTAAAGGACTTTTCTTATATTTACCACTCTCTTTACAACGGGAAGATGAGTAATATAATTTTCTGAACGAGCGCTTATAGTACTCGTATATTCTTATAACTTGAATTCTTACTCCATTTCGATAGGTCCTTATCCAAAAAATAAGAGCAGCTCAGTGTGCCTCCATTTTCAATACCGTCTGGCTCAACGTTAACTAGGTATGTATAGGGTTTTCCAATAAGGACTTGACAACTTTTTTTTTTAAATAAAACGCAAACCATTTGAGATATTTCAAAAACTTTATTATCGTCTTGAAGTACAATCAAAACAATTATGAATGAAACTCGACTTCGTTCACATGGCCACCGCGGGCACGTTTGCAGCGGTGACATTTCGGCCAAAACGGCCCCTATTTCGCGTTAAATGTTGGCTCTGAGCTCTTCCAACGTCGTCGGCGTGTTGGTATAAACCAATAACTTAACGTAGCCCCACAGAAAATAGTCAAGCAGCGTTATATCGCACGAACGAGGCGGCCAATCGACTGGTCAATTTCTTGAGATAACACGCTCACCATACTTACTCTTCAATAAATCGATTGTAGTGTGTGCTGTGTGGCATCATCCTGTTGAAACCACATGTCGTCCAAGTCCATATCTTCCAATTCAGGCCAAGAAACAATAGGTGATCATGGCGCGATAACGTTGACCATTCACAGTAACGTGGCGATCGTTATTGTCGACCAAAAAATGTGGCCCAATACCGCCGCCGGCATGCAAATCGCACACAACAGTTATTTTTTGTGGATGAAGTGGTGATTCATGAAGCACATGTGGATTTTCACCCGACCAATAACGCATATTTTGCTTATTGACGAACCCATTGAGACAAAAATGAGCTTCGTCACTGAAGATGATTTTGCGATGAAATTCATCATCTTGGCGCATCTTCTCCAAAACCCAATCGGAGAACGTACGTCGCTTGAAATGGTCCATCGTCTTCAATTCTTGAGTCAGCATGATCTTGTATGGGTGTAATACCAAGATCCTTACGCAAAATACGCCATAATGTGGTCTGAGCGATGCCCAATACTTGAGAACGCCGTGGAATTGACTGAATTGGATCGTTTGCTACGGACGCCTGAACGGCAGCGATATTTTCGACACTTCGACCAACCCGTTGTCTCACTGACACGGCAACATCACACAACGAATATGTAGACTCAAATTTTTGCACTAAACTTGTTATTGCATGTCTACTGGGGCGAGAATTACGACCGAAAATTGGAGTTAACGCTCTTAAAGTTGCAGTCACCGACTCCGAATTTCGGTAGAAAATTTTTATAATTTGCAGACGTTGCTCGTTCGTCTACTTTACCATGATGAAAATGTTTAGTTTACTGAATAAATTGACAGTGACAGTTTGATGATTAGTGAAAGAGTGCGTTCACAAATTAAATTCAAAGTTGTTAAGTCCCTATTGGAAAACCTTTTATATTTATTATACTATATTGAATACTTTATTCATTTGAATTTTTTCTATAAGGCGAAAACGAAAACAAATACTCGTTAATGTTTGAATAAATCAATCCTAGATGCATGTATCTGTCTTAATGTTACAGTCATCTTCTCACTCCTTATTGAGCAGTTTGTGATGGTTTCCAAAAAAGTAGGATATTTCTCCCTACATATTGTATGCTCGTCAGTAACCAGATGAGGACATGAGGATTTTCCATATTTTATTCCATAGTCCATAGTTGCCTATTCTTTCAACTACTTTAACTGCTTTCTTTTTTTTTTGTCACAAATATTTTGTATTTTACAAATTGTTATCGCAGATTGTTCCACATGATGTGACTTCCTTTCCATTTTATATACCAAAACCATTATTGTTGTACGAGTAACTCGCAATCAGATATGTTACTCTGGCACGTTTACTATCTTAATTAAAGCCTTTCATACCTTCTGATTGTTATTTTCCTAATTTTCACACAGTTTAACTCAAGTTTTGCTCATGGCTTAAGTTTCACTTGTTTTCCCATCTACAAAGACATAAAAAAGAAAGGATTCACTGACATGTGGATGTGTAAAACATGGGTAAAATACTTGTACAAGCATTTTAGTGAATGTAGATTAGTGAACGTGTGAAAATATTATTCTAGCCTACTCCGAAAGCAGAGTCCTTAAATGGAAAAAAATAATAAAACAAGAGAAGAAGTCCTTGTCAGAGTCTTAATTTGTTCACCTTTTACATGCATCCTCATGACTCTCCTTAAAAGCACTTCCTTCTCCAGGACTGGGACACACGTACACGTACCGCCACATAAGCCTTACGTTTCGTGTTCCCATTTTGGCGGGATCCTCTGAAACTAGAGGATGTTCCGTGCGCTTTACAATGGCTTGATTAAATGTTCTTCAAGGAGAAGCTCAGCAAAAATTACTTTTATTTAATAAAAACACAAAATATTGTAGGTATGAGTATAGTACATACCTAGTTCAAGTATAATTTAGAAAGGGAGAAAGGAGGATCATCTGCAGCTTTTAATGAGAATATGCTTTTATGTGAAGGCACAATGAAATCTGCGGATTAAGAAAGGACATGAATTTCGTTTGTCTGTTCTTCAAAGAAATTACAAGAATGTCAAATAAAGATGTCGCCAAATGCTAGTCAGACGTCGAGGCAAGCAAAAATGGCTACAATAAAGGACTCAGACATGAAATTGCCATTCCATTAACAAGTCAAGTTGCCAAAACAGTCAAGTTGGCTTCTGGAATAAACAAAAACCAAAAAAAAAGCAAATAAAAGTAACGAAAGAAAGCAAAGCAAAATCAGTGAAGTAATTATTCCTGCCACCGTCATTCGTGTCGTAATTCACGTCATCACAACTACACCACCGCTGCAAAATGAATGCAAGAAGACACAACAAAAACGAAGAAAACAAAAAAAAAATTAAAAGGAAAAGGCTCTCGTATGTGCAGACAAGAACCCATACCGAACCAACACACTCTCTGTCACATTGACAAGAGTTGAATGACATTTATTTCACCGCATACAGGGAATCAGTTGACAGTAAAAAATAAAAAAATAAAAAAAATAAAAACAACATGGAAGACCATACATGACAGAAATGCCCAAAAAAATAAGAAAAACGGCTCATAAGTGCAAAGCTCTTATGAGGAAGCCATTTAAAGGATTCCCGTCTCATTTCATTTTTTGCCTTTAATTGGTGTTTGTTACTTTTAGTCGTTTTGGGGACTTAGTTGTTTCGTTTCGTAAGAATGCAGCTAGGTCTTTTGAAGAAAATTGATATCCTAAGTGATAGGCTTGAGTGTATAATATTCCTAGATGTCTTGGATGAGTGCATACTTAAAATATATTCTTTGGTAATGCGATTACTGACAGAACAACACAGTGCGGGTTTTATTTTTTTTGTAATCTCGGGTTAAGTTAATGGTTGGGAAGAAGTTAGTTGCATGGATTAGACCAGGAAAATGAGTATCTTGCAGTTGCAACGAGTATTTACAGTACCTACCATGATTGGAGACTCTCACCTTTTTGATAGTTACCTGACTGTAAAATGTTTAACTTACTTACTTAACGGGCTCCCGATCCGTGAAGGGTCTCAACCTGAGATCTCTACAACAGAGGTTCTGTTTTCCTGCTCATCTCGAACCTGAGAGCTGTGATTCGAAGATTTTCGTAGCTGGAGCATTACTAACCATCCGCTCGATGTGGTCAAACCAATGTAGTCGACGTATCTCAGCTTTTTGGACTCATCCACATTTTCATACAGGTTGTATTTTCTTCTTCATTCGCCCTCCTCGCAAAGGGGACAGTAAATTCGACTAAGGAGTTTTCTTTCAAAGGCACCCGGTATTAGTTCCGCTGCGATAATTTCAATATGGCAATCATAACTGCCTTTCATCAAGCTTGCCCAGAAAACGGAAAAACAAGCAATCTACCTGGTGGAACAAAAAACTATGCAAACTTAGAACAGAGGCGAGAAAGCTCTTCAACCGGGCTAAACGTAATGGTGAATGGGAAATATACAGAAAAACACTCATCACGTACAACCAAGAAATTAGAAGGGCCAAGAGATAGTCGTGGAGAAACATCTGCCATATAATCGATAGCACCAGAAGTTGTGCCTGAATTTATAAAATTCTCTCTAAGCAGCACACTAATCATATTGGTTCAATGAATAAAGCTGATGGCACATACGCCGAAACGGACTACAGAAACTTCAGTTCTTAGCCGTAACTGCTACCTGTATCTACTAATTAAATTATTCAGAGCTAGCTACGCGTGGGGATACTTACTAAAAAAGTGGGACTAGGTTCTGAACTACCAAAATAATATAGACCAATCAGCCTTACTTCCTTTTTCCTCAAAACTATGGAAGAAAACCTCGACAGACATATCAGAGACAGGGGACTTCAAATGAACCCGCTTCAGAAATTACAATATTCCTATCAACCTACAAAACCAATCACATACGCTCTAGAAAATGTTATTATCTGTTGTTTTCTCGAGATAGAAGCAGCATTTGACAACACAGAAATCTCCCAGATATACAGTGTCATTCAAAACATGGGAGTTGACGACACTACATGTAAATGGATAAAATGTATGGTAGATGATAAAACAATAAAAGTAATGAGGCAGCTATAAACTCAGTGTGTAGCTACGAAGGAGTACCCTGAGAGAGAAGTACTATCACTCCTACTATGGTCCATCGTAGGACCTACTGATTATTCTCATCAATGATGGCTTCTATGTTCAAGGATATGCGACGATATTGTTGGCTCGATAAGTTGGCCTCAAAGTCAATCCCAAGAAAATCACCATTGTTAGATTCACTAAGAGAAGAAGGCGATAAAGACTCAGCAATGAAACACTCTTCGGCGAAAGAATAGAGTTCTCAACTGAAGTCTAATATCTAGGAATCACACTGGATGAAAAACTTACGTGGAATCCTTATGTTTATAAGACTATTGACAAGGCCAGGACCTCACTATGGACCAGCAAAAGTCTAGTCGGGAAAAATTGAGGACTTAACCTTAAAATGACAACGTAGATGTATACGGCAACAACGATACCTATACGTATGCTGCCGCCGTTTGGTAGCATAAAACAGCGCAGGGATCAACATAGGCTAAACACAACAAAATATAGAAACTAGACTGTGGCTGTCCACCTAGTGCAATGAAAACTGCACCAACAGCTGCGCTTGAAGCTATCGTAAACATCCCACCACTTCATGTAGAACTCATGAAAGAAGCAATGATAAATGCCTACAGGCTCATCACAGAAGATGAATCTAATTTCAAACTAGTTCACACTGCAATCCTTCATAAATTTAGAAAAAAAAAAACGAACTAATACTTGGAATACACTTAATAGACAAATGTTTATCACGATATAACTTTCGGCACAACTTAAAGGTTACATTTCCAGACCTTCTTAACTGAAAAAGAAAACCAACATTTGCCAAAGACTCACATGTATGGTACACAGACGGATCCAAAACTAATGAAGGAGTTAGAGCCGAAGTATACGGTCCTCGCACTTAAACATCCCCACATGCCAGTATGGATAAGCAGCTCCGTATTTTAGGCTGAAATCCATGCAATAGAGCTTTGCTTTCGAGAGAATCTAAACAGACATATAATAAGCAAAAACATTTACAGTCTCTCCGACAGCAGAGCAGCCCTACTTGCAATTAACGCATTTGAAATAAAATCAAAACTGGTCTGCGATTGACTTCAACTCCTACAACTACTGGCAACCATCTAACTTGGGTGCCAGGACATAGTGGATATGAAGGCAATGAAAAAGCAGACGAACTAGCCAGAAAAGGATCCGCATCTCAATTCATGATGCCAAGATCATTCCACGGGCTATCAGTGGACACAATAGAAATAAGTATTAAAACCAAGGTAGAGGAAAAAAAGCTTCATTTCTGCAGAGAAACCGAAGGAAACAGACAAGACAACAACTTAAGGCCAAGCAGTTGCCATATAAAAACCAAACAACTACAACAATAAAGTAGAAGTCAGATTCGACTGATTTGTTAAGCCGAAGTAGCAGCAGATTCTTGGGTCGATCTTGACCGGCCTTTGATTTTTCGGTCTGTAAGCCACTTTGATACGTGTTGATTACCCAAAATGGCTTAAAGCGTTCACACAGTACTCTGTACAGGAACGTAGAAGCAACATTAAGCAGGTGTATGCCTCGGTAGTGGTTGCAAGAGATAGGATCACCTTTTTGTAGATCGGGCAAATAGAGCTGATACTCCAGTCGTCGGTCATATTTTCGGCCACCCACACTTTATTGGTTATTTGGTACATGCTCCTTAACAAAAGACCACCTCCATATCTAAGTAGTTATGGTGGCAAGCCATCCGGGCCAGCGGCTTTGTTATGTTTTAGCGACTTAATAGCTAAGACGACCTCTTCTAAAGCGGAAGGGGAATTATTATATCGACTATCTTCCCACCTTATCACTCTCTCTACATGGGGTCCAATTTGGGAGCGGTGGTAATGCTATTTAAACACATCTACGCTGCCCTGTGAATCTAGGTTTCCTTCTCTGTTTCCAAGGGGCAGTAGGCAGTATTTCTAGTTTGAAGCCGACTATAAGTTGTTTCGCTTTCTTATAGAACTTCCGAACGTTGTTGCTGTCCCGAAAATTTTCGATACCCTTGTGCTGGGAGGTAGCGGTTGAGGTTAGACCCTTTTCTTTCTACGCAGGATTTTCCTTTCTTCTCGTCTTTTAGCTCTATACTCTTATTTTCATCATTTCGGCAATTTCCTTTATAATGGTACAATACTATTGTAGGTCCACTGGATTTTTTGCGTTTGTGGATGGTGAGGGCATAGTGGACAGTTTCTTGCTTAATCACTCTCTGTAGTCTCTGGCTACATCGGGAATATTAAGGCGCTCTACGTTAATTCTTCTTTTCAGGGACGTCGTAGTTTCTTTTCGTTCAGCAGTCGAGCTCTAAAAAAGGCTATGACCAGAGGGGTCAGAGTCTACATTTGCCCCCTGAATGTACGCACGCCCAAAATGTTTGATGCATGTCTGGCATTTATTGGCACATGGTCGATTCGGTTTGTTATATTGTACCACCTGGGTATAGCCATGTTTATTTAAGGATATTTTTGTAAGAAAACCTTGTCCCACTTATCACCGTATTACAAACCAATGAAGTTTTCCTTACCGAATCTGAGGTTGAAGTCGAACAGTATGAGTTTGACATCATACTCTGGACAGGCTCCGTAAGCTTCAGACCTCTTAAGATTCCTTCTTCCTAGCGTCTTAGGTGGGGACGTGGGCACATATTAGGCGTATGTTGTAAAAAGTGGCAGTGGTGTGTGAAGTGGTTGTTCCACTTACAACAAAAGGATGGCAGGATGTCACTCCTTATTTATTTACTTAAGTGGCGCTACAATCCGGTTAAATACCTGGGCCTTAACCAACTAGATTCTCCAGCTTGTTAAGGTCCTCTTCCACTTGCTTGTTCACTTTAGAAACCATCGTTTTCTGCAGCGCAGTCCCACGGGTGTTTAGGGTCTTGCATAAAGCCAGTTTTGCAAGAGGGTGAAGGAATCTATTCAAGCTACCACAATGTGGCTTTGAAGTGAAGTTCACTTTCGTTGAATAGATGCTGAGAGACGATGTAACATTCCCGTAGATTTTCCATGCTGTGCTCATTTGTCCGATGGTGGTCTTTCCTTGACTAAAACAGCACTGAATTGAATCAACCAGATTGTTCATGAATAGTGTCAGATGCTCATAGAATACGGCAGAACAGATATTAAAGGCGATGTCTTCGAGACTTATTCTTTTATAGCTGGTGTAATAAAAAAAAGTCTTCCTTCTTGTGGACCGAATAAACGGTGCTGAGATTCCACTCATCGGGCATGTTTTCCTTTGGTCTTATAGATGAACTGACACAGGTGCCCAATTAGCTACCAAGGCTAAAGGAACACCAAGCAAATAGGTTCGACAGCGGGACCTTCCAAAGAATGGGTGATCAGAGTTCTAAACTTGAGAAAATAATAATCGGAAATCTTCTGACTTTGGATGTGGAGCAGCTTGCCAGATTGCGGCAACGGTTTTGAGCAATGTTTAATCACTTAGGGAACAGTAATTTTCACCCGAGCTCAGTTGAGCCTCCTGCAGCAGCAGATTTGTATATCCAGCCAAAAATGCTGAAATAACTTCGGCGATAAGAACCCTTAAGAGAAAGAAGGCAGTTGGCTTAAACGACATCCCAGCATACTAAACACTCTGGCGGAAATTCCACAGGCACTAATTAGGAAAGCTTGGTAAACCGAATACCTCCGCGATGATTGGCAGAGACGAATTAATGTTAAACTGCCCAATGAAGTAAACCTGACGGAATATGCCAGAGAGAGGTATTTGCGTTCTTCCGTCTCTGGCTAAGTTAACAGCGAGAATAATTCTAGATCAAGTGAAAGAACATTTTGATTCAGCACTCGACATCGTTCATCGAAAGAAAGCCTTTGACAGCTTGAATCGGGATACTACATCGCGAGACTTGCGCATGAGAGGTATACCAGAAAAACTGGTCGCTATTATACATATTACTAGCAAATGTTTTGGTACACGAAATAAACACATTCATTCTCAAGAACGAATGAACGCTTCCACTCCAACGTGACAGCTATTTGATAAGTAACATTAATGCAAGGTTCGGGCGGCTTGTTCGAAAATCGTGTTGCCGTATTTGACCAAAAAAAGGCGGAATCTTTTGGATGATGTGGACACTGAAAATCACACTAATCTTTGTGTTTCGCACCGTGAAGTGATTTGAGGTCAAATAGTCGACCCTGCAAAATCCGGACGTCCGCGCACTGTGAAACATTAAACGCATGGAGAATCGAATTTGTCGGAATCCGCTGTGCAAGCAGAAAATCATATCCCGGGGGATGGATGTTACCAAAGGCAGCATGTCGCGCATCTTAAAACGTGATTTGGGACTCATACAAGAGACAGACTTACTCACAGATGCATTGAAACAGAAACGTAAGTCGCAATCGAAAGTCTTGTTTCCCCAGTACGCGAAGAACGGTCACAGATGAATTATTTTTACTAACGAGAAAATTCTCACAGTTGGAGTATCGTTCAAAAAACTGAACGATAGAGTGTATGCTCTGTCATCACGATATGCAACTTGGCCACCATCCAGCTTCTGTGATTGCTTGGTGGGGAGTCACTTCATTTCTGCGACAAAGGTGTCAAAATCTAGGCGAAAGTATATCAAACGGACGTATATGAGCATATTATGGAGCCCATCAACAAAATCGTGGGCCTTTCAATAAGACTTCGCTACAGCTCATAAAGCAAAAACGACTCTAACATGGCTCAAAAACCACATTCCGAACTTCATTTCGGATGAATGGCGATCTGGTAGTGCATTAGATTACAAACTATGGTCCGTTCTGGTAACTATGAGACTTGCACTACTCGACATCCAAGTATTGAGTCTTTGAAGCGCAATCTGATCCGAGCAGTGGAAAATTTTCCAATGCGTACAGTTTTCAGGTGCGCACTGCAATCGATGAGTGTCCAGACCAACTTCGCCGTTGCTGGAAGGCAAATGGGGGCCATTTTAAATTACGAGTAGTTGTTCCACAATTTCTATGCATTTGTTTTAATTTTATTAGCCAAAAATCGTGTACCAAAATATTTGCTAGTACGGTTACCTATGGTAGAGGAAAATGTCAGATCCTACAAAACCGTAAATTGTAAGATAAATTTAAAGTTCGCAGCGGAGTACGACAAGTTTGCATCCTTTCGCCTCACCTATTCAATGTTGTAATCAGTAGTGTGATCAGGGCAGCTCTGCTTGGAGGAAATATGTAGCTAAGATGGATCGTGGCGTTTGACTGCTATTGAATATTGAATATGCACTAGATTGCGCAGAATTTCGGACAGCACCACGAAAGAATAAGCAACTTTCTCCATTTTGGAAGTATAGTCTCAGAGGATGGTGATACTGAACTGGATGTGAACTGAAAAATTCGCAAAGCATACGCCGCTTAAGATAGAGAAGGAGAACGTCAGTCAAGGAGGAATCATGATCTTTCGGGATAACATTGAAGGAACTCAGGCGGGCAATGGTTAAGGGTAATTTCCTTATCTTCCTAAAAATCCTTACTTATTTGAGGTTCGAATACCTCGAAAAAATCATACATACTCGTAATACTGTTGGCTTGTCGTTAACATTACATAGTTGAATAGCACTCATTTGGAGCTAAGACACATCAATTGGGTCGAGATTGATAGCTTCTTTTTCAGCTGGGAACAAGACATACTCGTACACATTTTTCTTAAAGGTTTGGGTATCAGCGATCAAAATTGGTAGTTCTTAAGATAGGTTATCAGACCTAGTATAATTAGATACATCAGAAAAACATTTGCTACATTTGCAACCAAGAAATAACGTCACCAATTTCGTTCCTGATGTTAGGACCAGATTATGATTGAGATTGTGAAAAATGGTTTTGGTTACATGGGAGATAGAGCCTCGATTCTATCAAGCAATATACATTTATAACTTGCAGAATGATTTCATGACTTCTCATCTCGGTATCAAGTCTTAGTCCCAAACTTTCTATAGATGGTTCCTGATAATTATTATTTTCCATTTCTCCCATAAAATGTGACTCTAATCGCATTAATATCTCAAGTCACTTATAACACACTTTTAATAGCGTGATCAAATGCATAGTTTATTAGTTCACTTATTCACAAAGAATTTACGATTCATTCAATATGACTAAGATGCACTTAATTTGCCATCACAAAAGTCAGCTTAGATGGAGCATAATCCACTCAGGAATTATCCGCAATCTATCTTTTGTCTCTGTGTCTAATTATTATTTCCCTTGATGTCTTCACATTCACATTCAGGATACTCGTACATATAGACAGCAGAACCTCACATTGCAATTGCATCATACCTTGAATAGAACTCACTAAAAGCCTTCACCCTGAAAAGCGGGTTCATTTCCCCACGGTGCGTTTGTTTAATGCGTCAGACGGTGTTTCAGCAATGCTAAAGCGAATACTTGAATCTATTGTAACCAAATTGAGTGGTGCCCTATTTTTGGGATTTGATTTAAATGTCAAAGCAATTTTCAGATATGTGTGTCGCACAATTCTAGTGGCACAGTGTTGTCTTAATAATTGTTCATGAATTCAAGATCAATTGGAGGACATTTTCCGGCATATGCTTTTAAGTTTGTAGCATTTTTGTCCCTAAGGCATAGACCACATACCACGTGCGTACCCTCGTTTTCTGATTCCGTGAACTTCACCTTGTTTTGTCCCCCAACAGCGAAGATGATACTTCCAAAGCAATCACAGCGCTCAACCTCATCTGGTATTGCTAATTACGTGCTTCCTAGATTAATTACTGTTATTTCATGAATAATTCCATTATAAAGGCTGCGATAATAAATAAAGGCTGCCAGATTGTACAGAGCTGAAGGAGAATGATTTATCATTCCCGAATCTAATTTTGTACAGTAGCCACTACCCTGTAGTGGTTCCCCAACAACTATATGATTAAACTCATATACACCTAGGCTAAAATTTGAAGAACGACTGGTAGTCATACCTCTGCAATAACAGCAAACGAGTTTACGACGCTACAGTCCGGGATGGACCTGGGCCTCAACCAGTAAGCGTCTCCAGCCAGCTCGATCTTTAGCTAGCTGCCTTCAGTTTCGCACTTGCATGCCCCACCTGAGTTGTGGTCTCCTCTACTGGGCTGTCCCTCGGAGGCGAATTCGGATACTTTTCGGACCGGACCGGACATTGATGTCCATCCGCTCTACGTGTAGTAATCACAGTCGTTAGACCTTCACTCTTCTGGCAAAGTCGATGTTGAAAATCACCCGAAGAATTTTCCTCTCAATGCAGCCCAAAGCTCATCCATCTCTCATCTCATCCATTTTAAATAAGCTATACTATACAGCAGTACTGGGATTATGAAGCTCTTATATAGGGTCACTTTTGTTGTTAGCCGATTGCCTTCTTAGCCGAAAGAGGAAGCGATTGACATGATGTATTCTTCTTTTGATTTCAGCTCTGTTTTCGTTGTCCGAATTAATAGCGGAGCCTGGGTAGACAATGTCCTTAACTACCTCAAAGTTATATCTTTCCAGGATAACGTTGCTCTTGCCCACATTGACCGTTAAATTTATCTTTGCCGATTTTGTCTCAGTACTCGCGGTAACGCCCTGGCATCACACTGCTTTCTTCCGATTATGTCAACATCATCGGCGTATGCGAGTAATTGCTGCACGAGTTTTGCACTATTCTTTCCAGAATGATGTTAAAGAAATCGCATGACAACGCATCACCTTGTATAAATCCTTTTTTAAAATCAAAGGTCTCGGTGAGTTCTTTATTGACCTTGATGGAGCAGCGTGAATTTTCCATCCTGCTCAAACGTATGCCAAATCTAGACACTGCTCTGTATAGCACGTCTATATAGATGCTGTTATATGCGGTCTTAGAATCGATGAATAGATGGTGTGTAAAGATTTAGAGCTCGTGGGTTTTTTCCAAGATCTGCCAAGCTTCGCAAAACCTATTTTGAAAATCTTTGTGATACCCTCCAACCAAAAAAAATGTTTATCAACAAGACGTGAAAATTTGAACAAAATGACGTCCCAGGTTACATACCACTGGATGATTGACCAAGTGAGAGTTTAGGCCTAAACCAGTTGGATTACAAGCTATGGCCCGATTTGGAGGACATAGCCTGCTTTATTCGACATCAAAATATTAACACTTTAGACTTTAAAGCGAGTCACATACGTGTGGTGCATACCGTAAGTGACAATTGGTCAGAGTGTCTCTCAGGGCATATTTACTTACTTCAAGTCTTCCTATTCTGTTGTCGCTTGTGATAGAATTGAAGACTCTTCAGGCTGGATCTTTAGTTTCCGTTCTCTCTACATGTCCTCATGTCCTTAACATGGCGACTAATATGCACTTTTCTGACCAGGTCAATGCCACTTTGCTGCTAGTAGAGCTCGCTGTTAAATCTCCTCTTTCAAACACCGTCACCGCAGATGGAACTAAAAATAACTCGAAGAATTTGCATTCAAAACGGCCTTCGCTAAAATCCATTTCTCTGCACCCCAAATAAAGCTTGAGACAATGGGGGTCTTATACAGAGTGTCCTTAGTGTTTGTTGATAAAGGCTTATTACTATTTTGCCTTCATAGACCCAAGAAAGAGGGATTGGCAAGCGTAACTCTACGTTTGATTACTGGCCAGATGCTATTTTCAAAGCTGTCTATTGTGACGTTCTGTCCGATTCGTCGATGTTGCGTGTTAGCAAAGTATACAATAGTTAGTTTTACCCTCATTGACGACTGAACACCCCGCTGAATTCTGCCAATGATATTAATGCCATTAGCGTATGAAAGTACGAGTAGTTATCCAGAATTTTAGAAAAGTCTGCCTTTGTTGTTGACTTTTGATGGATCACTGGTGATGAAAATAGCGAATGAACATGATGAGACATAGGACGTTATGCCGGTGTAATATTGGCATCGCCTATGAATTTTGAATCCTATCTATCAAGTCCAAAGAGTTATTGGGGGCACCTGAGCAGATGTACACTAACAACCCAACAGATACTCATGGTATGTAAAATTTCGACTTTAATTTATCACTTTGCGGTATAAAGCTCTTGTGCACTGTAGACACACCCTATAAAGCGTCATTTAAAAATGCGTGAACGCAATGTACTTTCATCTGAGATAAAGTCTAAAGTTTTGTTTGCCTACCCTCACCTTTACAAGGACTCGTCATAATTCTCAGTTTCCTTTCTTTGGCGGTAGATCTAGGTAGAAGGATTATAATGAAAAGCATTTAGAGACAGAGAGCGTTTGGTTTGATGCCACATACAAGAGTGTTCATCGATGCTGTCGTCAGCAATAGTAGGCTCTACATGGTAGACGTTTTCGCCTAACAATAACAACAACAACAGCAAAGTCCCATTGTACCAAGTGTATGGCAATTACTTGTCAAGACGGCTGCAACTCGACGTTAGGTGAAGAGGTATTCATATTTTGTTCAAACAGTCCAACCATCGAGACATGGACTTCCTGGGGCTATAGAGATTCCAAAGATACGAGTATGTGATGTTGTACCTGTACACGGAAATTTACCCGTGCTAGAAATTTTTGAGTGATGTGGAACATGGAAACATTCATTGGAGCACCTACAACATAGTACCATCAGCTTCAGCTTCGAAAGGTTTGTTTTAAGGGAAACATCGGGGATGTGAGGGTGAAACTTTTTTGTAGTAAGTGGGCTGTTGAAATACATGAGCGTTGCAAAATTTGTTATGAAGATAGAAAAGATGAATGTTGAAGTTTTATTTTTATTTGGCAGAGTATATTCGTTGGGAATATCACTTGTACACACCTTGTATTCAGTTGATAGGCATTAACTTCATACCTTTCTGTACTATAAATCGCTGCACTATTGAATCCTATTGAATTGATTAAGGATGTCTTGATTTAAACAAATCATCCAATGGGCACCTTTTGTTTCTGTTTAGTCTGCCTATTTATTTTAAAAATTGTTGTTTTCAGGGAAGAATTAGAATGGTGAGGTTTTTGACAGAACCATGAGCATTCACCAGCATAATTAGCAAGAGACTGGATATCAGCTGGTTCGTATCAGGCACGTATTAGGCACACAATACTTAGTTTCTTCCGCATTGGGTGGAAGATGACATGTATAGGTGCATTGATATTGCCGAAAGTCTCGCTGTTGGTATCAAAAAATCCCTATTCAACCGATTTATTAGCCAGGTTTATCCGGAATCCAATAAAATCAAAGGCAAGCGACTCTCCTTATGGCCAATTGAAAGTATTCTGCTATAGCACTAACTCTAAGGAATGCGTTGAAAAGACAAATTACAGTAACTAAAGGGAAGCATCCCGATAAATAACAAAAATAGGGGCAAGTGGGCATGATAGATACGTATTTACCCAACAGAGTAAAAAAACTAATAGGAAGCACAGTGCTCCTTTTTCAGATTTCTTGTTTGGAATGTCGTGTACTGACACACTAAATCCGGAGATGGCATAGCAACAATTTTTACAGGATAATACTCAGATGAGGTCATGGCATCCGCTAAGCAACGGTTGCAAACAAAGAGCAAAATAATGAAAAAAATATCTGAAGAAAGTAGAACTTGATAGCATGAAAGCGAATACTGGAACTTACAGAGATTTGGCCAATTATTCCTCCTAATATTGTGCTAATTGCACACGGTTGCACACACCGAATTCGTTGAAGTTCCTTCAACTTGATGACACTACCAAAATGAAGTCCTTCTATGTAACGTTCTCTTCCCGTTATACATAGATTTGAAGACTATAATAATAAATCGGAAAACTATCTATTATCTCTGAATTTTCTTGATAAATCCTCGGACGATCTCCAAATTATTGCCGATCTCTTCGTAATTTATTTGAGTCAAGCGTTCGCCATCCATACCGTAGACCCCGATTACTGTTAATTTTTCTACTTAAATAGCTGCCCACAAACAACTTTGAAATTTATACGAGTATCTATAAAAAAAGGGCAATTTAAGGATAAAATATTATAATAAGCCTCAAAGATTATTCAGCTGGATCTGATGATCTTTTCCCCTTTATTTTCAATGCAATGTGAAATGCATCTAGCCCACCCTCTAACACCTCTCTTTCAGCTTCCTATCACCGGGGATTATTTCCCTCAACCTGGAAAAGGTAAATATAAAATGTGGTAAACAAGGACCAATTGCTAAGCTGTCCTTCATGCCTAAGCTTTTTGAGTGCATTATTTGTAGCAAGCACTTGCTGTGCACTAGAATCTGGAAATGAAGTTGACTTGATTGCCACAGATTTCAGCAAAGCCCTTGATAGAATTTCTCATGATCTAATACTTCTAAAATTAAAGGCTCTTGCTTTCTAAATAATCTTTATAACCTAGGTTCCATTCTATTTAACTGAACGACATTACTATGTTCTATTTAGGTCCATGGTTTCTGACCTGACTAAAACCTTCTGGTGGTCCTCAAGGTAGCCACCTCGGCACTTTATTATTTATTCTGACTACTCATACATATCTGTTTATGCATATGATATGAAAATCTTTAGACATACTTATATCATCTTCCTCAGACTGTTTATCACTGCACACTGGATAGATTTTGTACTTGGTGTCAGAAGAAATTCCTTGAGTTTAAGGGGTAGTCTCATGTCCGAGGTTAAATTTTAAAAGGTTTTTAAGCATTTTTTGTTTTGCGGAAAATGAAATACAATCTTCTTATGATAATTATATGTTATTATTTAGCTATTGAATAATACAAAAAAATTTTTGTTAAATAAAAAAAAAATATTTTAACATCATTTTGGTGAGGTAAAATAGATCTCTTCAAAAAAAAAAAAAAAAACAAGTAGGTGGCTGGCTCCCCTCATTGCTCCTTCTGTAATAAAATTCCAAAAAGGTTATTATTCAGTAGGGTTGTCATACTGTCCAGTTGAAGATTTAAAAGATTTGAGTGAAAAACAACAAAATGGCGGTTTTGTAAAAAAAAATAATTCAAAAATCGACTGTTTTTTTCGGTTTAAAATCGAGATATAAAAAGTGGATAAAAAAATCTAATTTTGGTACCGGACAGAACCATTCATATGTAGAATATTGAATACGTTGAACGTACTCCTCTGAATTTCTTTCACCGAAATTATGCTATCACCATTAGCGAGTGCCAGATGATTTCTCCTGTTGACCCCAACAGTACCTGCAGCTTCAAAATCAACATCCCAATCAAATTTTCGTAATTGTTCCCTACTTACCTTGGTAAGGCCACTAAACCTGGGAAGATAAATATCACCAAATGTTCTGAGGAACGAGAAACCCCACATCTCGACCGTAATCAAAGTTCTAAAAATAAACGTAGTTTTAATGATAAGTTTAAAAAAAGACTCCAACTCCCTTCCATAAGTAACAAAGAAACATGCTAACAAAAAACGAGGCTCTTATCCCGATCCTAACGGGAGGTTCAAAACAAACATATTCTTCAATCTTAGTCCTCCCTCCTCACTTATCCGACACAAAGACCTTACACACCAATCCTCTATTTTTGAAAGACGCAGAATGAGTGCGGTCAAAGCCTTTTTTGAGTGATGGAGATTAATCTGGAGAAACCGTATCATTGCTACAGTCCTACAGAGTAGCCTCCACCACGGTGCTTTTGAGGTCATCTTCTTCCTTTGATCGTATAGGACCTCTTTTTCCTTCGTCATCGGTTTCCATTTCCAACCGGGTGTCAGAAGAGGAGACCGACGGCTTAATGGTACATTCGGATAGTTTGGAGATGTCGCTATTCATTTTTGGAAAGGATATCGACGCTCCAAGAATTAAACAAGGAGGAGGTTGCTCATTAGCATCCAGCTCATCCTTTTTATAGAGCCTTAAGTGTATAGACTCAAAACCGAACCGAATCATGCCTTTCGTCTGCACCAGAGGATTAAGGGATTCCTTATTGATCACGATCAATGCGCATCTATAAGGGCCCGTTAGTTCCTTCAATTTCGCGACTTTCCAGTCATGAGTCGGAAGAGTCGGGTTACTGACCCTGATAATTTCCAGAATACTTTCTGGGGAGGAGGGTTCAGCTGGGATCCAGGTACGAGTTCGAGGTCTGCTAGGAATATCTTCCTTACACACGACCTCGAGTTTTGCACCTGCCCAAATCTCTTCTAAACCATCTATGGCCTTAGTGAAGACATCAATAGATCTCTGGTTGGCACACGCGATAAACTTGACATGGCCTTGATGCCAGCCAGCGTTGCTTGTGATGGGAGGTGGTCCGGGGTTTTCCCGTATTATGGCCAAAAAGTTGCTCGAGAGCTTCAGCTTGACTAGCTGCCACCGTTCAGGTTTTATGGAACCGTCAGTATCGTCTTTTTCGATCACCGCGATCACTATTGCGTCCTTTAGGACTTCACTGAAAGACCTCAGAGATGTGCTGAGTTTCCTCCAAAGATCTCTGGCGCTTGGAAAAGTCTTTTCTAAGTTTGGGAGCAGTGGAAGCAGTGATCCGTCTTTTAGGGTGTTTTTAGCCCTCTCAATCTTGCTCTTGCCCGTCTACAATAATTTCATCAATATTTGAGGTTTTTTTGTTCCTTCGTACAGCAGTTTTACATGGCCGGGAAATAAGCTTCTTGTATAACTCACAACCTGCAGGCCTACACCTTTTTTAGGAAAGTCAAAGTGAGAGCTGTCGTTACAGTTTGTCACTATATCTTTCTCGAAATCTTAGCTAAAACTAAAAAAGTTACGATGTTGTCCACGAGCAGCCGAACAATTAGCGGAGGTCCTGGACTGCTGCAAGGCAGACATTAGCGCAATCCAAGAAATGCGATGGGATTGGCTGGATAGAAAGAGGATGAAAAACTGTGATATTAGCTACGTATTAAAGCTAAATTTGCCAACATTAGCCTTATATAAGCGCACGCCACCACAGAGGAGAAATGTGATGACACCAAAGATATCTTCTACAAGCTCTTGTGCGAGCAGTGCCCTAGCTATGACATTAGAATTGTCCTCGGCGAATTTAATGCAAAAGCAAGAAGAGAGAGCATTATTGGTAGTACTTTTGGGAAAGTACCTATAGCCTGTACTACACCACCTCCGATTCAGGCTAATCGACATTGCGGCTGGACGAAACATTGCCGTACCTAGCACGCGGTTTCCGCATCTCAATATTCATAAGGGGACTTGGTGAAATCAAAAACCCGTCAACCAGATTGACCACATTCCGATCGACGCAAGATACTCCTCCAGATGTCCGAATGTACTTGGGGCTAACATCGGCTCGGACCATTACCTTGTTGTTACTAAGGTACAGTTGCGGATATCACGAATATCGCAAAGGCAAGCAAATACTGTGAGGTAGTTTGACTTCGGACGGCTATAATAGCAAGAGATCGCCAAATAATTTTCTGGTCGATTCTGCCCTATGCCGCTAGCATTAAGTATTAAAAACCTATCACAACATTATCAAAAGGCCATCAGAGTTGTCACCTCACTTGGCTACCACAGCGAAACCCCTGGTTTGACAACGAGTGGGGGAAGTACATGCAGCTAAGCAAGATGCATAAAAAGCGGCGCTGCATAGAGCGACTGGACCTGCTCACGAACAAGCTCTTCAAAGCGGAAGGCGATGACTTGGTAAGGAACATATACCAACTCATCAGTAAAATATGGTCGGACGAAAGTATGCCCGATAAATGGAATCTCAGCATTGTCTCTCCGATCCTCAAGAAAGAAGACCCTCCGAACTGCGCCAACTGAAGAGGCATCAGTCTTCTTAACATCGCCTACAAGATCTAATCTGTCGTATTTTGTGAACGACATTGTATGTGCTTTCTTTAACATCATTCTTGAAAGAATAGTGCAAAACTCACGCACCAACACAAGAGGAACAATCTTTCAAAAGTCCGTCCAATTACTCTCATACGCTGATGATGTTGACATAAGCAGGAAGAAAGCAGAGTGATGTCAATGGCACCTTAGCGTGTATTGAAGCAGAAGCTGCGAAGATGCGTTTGACGGTCAAAGAAGGCAGGATCAAATATATGCTGTCAACCAGAAAGGACACCCAACACCCACGTGTCGGACAGAACATCACCCTCGACAGATATAACTTTGTGGTTGTTACGAACTGTGTCTACCTATCCGCTATCTATTAATTCAGAGAACGGATATACCGCTGAGATCGAACGAAGAATAACTTCATACCAATCGCTGCTTCTTTGGGCTGAGAAGGCAATTGACCATGAAATATGTATCTCGCAAAACAAAAGTGAACTTTCGTAAGACCTTAATAATCCCAATCGTTCTCTATGACGCAGAGGCATGGACTTTATCAAAAATGGATGAGGGCACTCTTGGTTGCTTTGAGAGGAAAATTCTTCAGGCCATTTTCGGTTTCCGTTTGCATAGATGGTGACTGGAGGAGGAGATATAACGATAAACTGTACAGGGATATCCACTTAGTCAGAAGAGTGAAGGTCCAACGAATGAGGTGGCTGGGTCATATAGAGCGAATGCACATCAATGCTCCGGATCGAAAAGTCTTCGAATCCGCCCCTGTTGATGGCGCAGTAGAAGGCAAAGGGGACCTCAATCAACTTAGCATGCGAAACTGGAAGCAACTAACTAAAGATCGAACTGGCTGGAGATGCTTGTTGGTTGAGCTCTAGGTCCTCCCCGGAATGTAGCGCCACCTTAAGTAAGTAAGTAAGATCTGAAATAAATCCACCGAGAGTTGATCAAATAGAAGACCCAGTGTCGAAACAATAGCAATGTTCAGAAGGTTAGCTGTGTGTTCTTTATTAAAGTTTGTAGCATAACTTGTATTAATGACTTCGACTCTACGTAGATCCACGTTAAAGTCTCTACAGGTAACTAACTGTTTATGCAGTGCTGAGGATGCTTAAAGGGCTGAGAAGAAAGGCGCAAGAGAGCAGCTACGATGATTACACATGATACATTACACTTTATATTCCCATCATGTACTTCAACAATGTTGTACTCTACACCTGGTAAAATAAATTGAAACCCCATCACCACCATCACAGGAATCTCATACACAAAATCCTTGGCTTAAACCATGTTTCACATATTCAAATAACGACTGCATTTTAAACCTTTTAAATAAGGTACCAGTAGCGTACTAACTAGAAATGCATATAGTATTATCTCTATGTGTGGCATAATCATCGCAGGTTTCTTCATTAATCAACACAACAGGTTTCATATTTTGGTACTGTGACTCCTTATAGTTAGATGTCAGGAGTTGATTTTGAAAGTTCGGAAAACTCCATTGCAGTTATTCGGTCTTTGTACGACTGATTATCCATCGTCTTCTAGTGTCTCTCTCTATCCAATTGCTAAGAGTTACCTGAAGAGCAGTGACATCGCTTATCATTGAGCTATTATTGATAAAAAGAGGAGAATACGACAAGATCGAGAACACAAAGACTACGAAAATATACCCCAACTCATTGTGGTAGGCGTGGGATATTAGCTAATTTATTGCTGACATTACTACATTCCTGTTGAGTAAAAACGATGTGTTCGGCGTTATAAATTGTAGCATATAATATTCGAATTGATTATTGTGGACTCGGCGATTTGGGTACACTTCAACTAACTCCGCAGTCATAAGTTTAAAAATAATGAAAGCTTTTAACTGAGTTTATGTTAGTGTTCTCAATTTAAAACATTTTCTTATTTACCTTGCTTAGGGTCACCTTTCCATCTTCTTAAAGTAAGGAAATACCAATGAGTTTCATCTTATAACTCTTACTCCAAATACAAATGGAATCTCCTCGTTTTCAAAAATTTATGATTCAAGGTCGTCATTACGACTCTTGATAACAAAATGCCGATAACTTCTATTTCCCACATACGCCAGTGCGAAATTCGAAAAACATCCGTCACAGTCATAACACTTTTACTTTCCGAAACAACTCTATACTAAATAACTGTATCTGTAATCAAAGTGAAAGACATAATTAATGACCCCGGAATTAGATTCATTATATCATCAGCTGCATCGTCTTTTCAAATATGACGATCGCATTAACCATCAGCATTACGAACCGGTTCGATATTTTCAAAAGAATTTGTGAACTTTCAAAACACCAACCACTAATTTGTTATCGGATCAAAAATTCAAAGGAAACACGCAGATCTACGGTATTATTATTAAAAGATACATGTTTACTTTTTAAATAATTTAAACAGTTTGATCATCACAAAAAAATGAAGCGTTTCGTGTCTTAACTAGTTCTTGAGACTCGAACTCATTCCCGTTCGATTTCAGTGTACTCTATGAGCCGTCTATTTTTTGGTCGTATCAAGGGTCCATCAGCGGTAATCCCGAAACTTGCACTCCTGTATTGGATCGCTGTTGGTCCATAGACGGGTGATACTGATTGAGGCATGAAGTCCAAATGACGGTTAAAATCCGGTTGGAGGTTGATGGTATTGCAATTGTTGTTTGGGCCGCATGTAGTTATTGCTCTAGAGGCAGTTCCATCAGTCGATGAACGCGCAAAAGCGTGATTGAATTGGGCAATGATTGGCTCTGGCCCACACTGCTGCTGATTGGTGTTATACCCTTGTGAAGCGTCCTGTACTGCAAATGCAATGGTATGCACATTGTTACCTTCGGGGCGCCTATATACCTCCTGTGGCTGATTAAAGTCAGGGACACCACCCAGATTTTGGGGATCTAGGCCCTGATTGATGACCAAGGTATCCTCATGAACCAGTTTGGATGGAACTACCTGAAGTTCTGATGATGAAGGTACGGGAAATTGTTGTGAGAAAGGAAGTTGAATAGACTGTGGTTGAGGTTGCACTAGAGATTGCTGTGCTCCATACTGCGGCGTTCCAAACTGCTGTGCTCCAAGCTGTTGTGGTCCGAGCTGTTGTGACACACTCTGTTGTGGTCCAAGGTGTTGTGGCTGAACGTACCCACCTCTCGGTGGAATCTGCTGTTGCTGTTTTTGATGTATTGGAACTGAATTCGATATTTGAATGACGCCAACTGCCCCATTAAATGGTGGACCCTGTGGCTTATTATAAACGTATCCATTAAACGGATTTCCAGCAATACTACTCTTCCAGCATACAGCCAACGTCAAAAATAACTGCAAATCAAAAATGCGAATTTCGAATTCAACCGGCAAATGCAAATGCAGATATCTCATTGCAGAGTCAACTTACCTGAAATACAAGAATCTTCATTTTCTCCTTCAACAAAAACATTTAGTTCTTTTGGAAAAATTTGAAAAAAAAAAAAACAATAGCACCCGGTCGAGGTTTATAACGGACTTCGATTCAGACTGAGCTCTGCCGCAAATCGACGCGACTCTTGTAAGCTCCAACTACGAAACGAAGATGCGGAGCAAACTTGTTTTAAATGAAACTGGCAGGGGTATTCGGACCCACTTCAGATTGTGGTATCCGTACTCAATTAAAAGATGCTAATTTCGATTTGTCTATAGCCATGTAAGAGAAAAAGTAGATAATCAACAGAAAAATTTTGTAAAAAAGTGAAATTTTCATCTACGAGTTTGTACATAATTTTGGCGATTATGTAAAATATGACGAATTTCAAATTTATAACCAGTTGAGATGGGTTTTAGAAATTAAATTCTCTTGTCGCGTATGCTAAAGTTCATGGTTGCATTAGTTGCGCCTTATACTGATTTTATATTCCAGCGCCTACTAAAAGTGCAATTAATTGATTGACTGCCAATGACAGACGAATCATGTTGATTATGCGTGTTCATGAGCTTGAACATAGAAAATTATGTTATGAAGTAAGATATGTGCATGTTAGGTGGCAGTTAGCAAATATTGTTTTGTGGTCATCGACCTTGTTTGGTTCAATTACTTTCGGTGGTCTCTATCAATTTTGAGGTGATGTATATGATGAGGTGTATATGTATATGCGAGGGCGTTATTTTATTATCAAAAACAAATAGTCTGGCGGCATGCGTGTAACATACGAGTGTAATGAGAACGATCAACTGAAGTCGTTATTAAAATGATGTGATATTGATTTGGTTTTGAAGGAAAAGTTGGGAAACATTACATAGCAATATGTCTATAAGCTATAACCAAAGACCAGATATGTATTCTTGTGAAATCGTTCATAAACAATTCATTGAAGGTATGTTGGGATATTCCATTCAAATGTTGCATAGTCAGATTCAAGGTAATGTACCGATGTATGTACATTGATTTGTTAGCCTTCATAAAATCTCCCACATCCCGAGTATTTTTGTCACAGTAGAGGCCAAATGCTCTGAGTATAACTAAGTAATAAGAAATAATCCACATTTTTCAAAAAAGAAATATTTTGAAATTCACTGTCCTATGACTAAGTTACCTGATCACCTGTATTGTCTTCTCCACACCTGTATTGTCTTCTCCAACAAGTGATTCGTATGAGGTAATTCAAAGGTGGTGAGCTTATTTATCTACAATAACTCTGAGAGAATGTGATACCAGCGCGCGTCTGAATGTCCCAGTTCTTGCAATCGCTTTCAAACAACAATTTTCGTTCATGTAAACCTCCTTTCTACCCAAAAATTCTTTTAAGGGAAGATTGTAGAAGTCACGTGATAGAACCTCTCTTTGGCAAAACTCGATGCATAATTGTAAAACTCCTAATGAATGGTTTCTTAGTTGAGCAGTGCACCTCGTGTTGTCAAACTTTATTCAATATAATTGATTCTTTCTTGGGCGAAATACTGATTTTAGCCATCGCCTTGTAGAGCTTCATGCGATGAATGCTTCCATGGTTGCTTATTTACTTACTTACTCTGTAGTTCAGTTAAAGCAGTATTGACGTATTTTCGTGGAAAGTTGTTCCACCAGACAACTGACGCATAGAATATAATTGGTTTCATCATAGCCGTATTGGGATCTGCCTGGCGATTGATCAGGAAACTGCTGACTGTCCTGTAAGTTGGATTGGGACAGCATCTCGACGATCAAGTGTTTCCCTTACCTTCTAGTGGAAATTGGCCTTACTCATGCAGGTTGATATGGCAGGGGCATGCTTGGCCAGTAGCATAATTCTGGCCTAAGCCATGATAGGGCTCACAGCTCTATACGGATGAATATGGTACTGTAGTCGTTGGTACAGGGAAAAGTAGCAGCGCCGATTCGGGTGCGGACCTGCAATATGCAGCTAGTGACTATAGAAATATGACTATAGCAAGCACACGGTTCCTTTATTTCAATATACACAAGGGCTGTTCGCGGATCGTGGAACGCTAAATCGAAATGATCACATTGCGATAGAAATAAGGCACTCCACCAGTATTCTGGACGGATTTTCCAAGCGCCACAATAAAGCAGAACTACTGTGAGAAGATACAATATGAGATAAAATCAGCAATCACATGAGACCACCAGAACCTTCGCCGAACGCGTATCAACTACCGAAGACCAGTCGAACGCCGAATGTGTCAATACAAGAAGACCCGTACAGTAACCTGTAGAAATGAAGAAGGAAACCTTGCAGTATTTTCATTTCTCAGATGTGGTCAGAGGAGAGTATGCCTGATGAATGGAATGTCGGCATCGTTTGCTCGATTCATATATTGGGCTGTACCACGTGAAATGTCCGCTCAGTCGGAAATAAGTTCTCGAGTAAACATTTGTGCCAGAAAGTTAAATTTTCGTTTTTTATAAAATAAAGTGGCGCGTTTGCTTGCCGTGTGAGAATTTTAGGGTTCGTTACAAGTACCGTTATTTCGTTATTGCTGTCGGCGGTTCAAATTCAAATTCTCTTCCTTTACGAATTTAAACTGAAACATAATGCGTCATTAACCATGAAAAACATGATGCATTTGAGGATGTAGCGGTAAACGAACGCAGTATACGACGTTGGTTTGGAAAGTTCCGTTCGGGAGATTTTAGCCTCGAAAATGAACCACGTAGGAAGCCGGAAATGTTAGTTGACGACGATGTTTTAAGAGCAATTGCGGACTGAACGAAATCGGTGCAGGAGATTGCACAAAGTATGGGAGTATCCCCAATGACAATAAGTCGACACCTTTCTCTCATATGAATGGTAAAGAAAATGTTGGCTTTTAAATTTGTACTGTAAAATCAGACATTTCATGTGGTGCAACTTAACAAAAGGCGACCCCCTTAACTGCGACTACTGTAGAGATATAAGTCTCTCCAACATCGCATATAAGATCTTATTTGACATATTGTGTGAACATCTGAAAGCCTTCGCAACAACAGTGCGGTTTCAGACCAGGAAAGTCCACAATCGACAAAATCTTCACAGTCCAGTAGATCCTTGAGAAAACTCAAGAAGTCCAAATCTATACTCACCATCCTTTCCGTGATTTTAAAACCCAATGCCCGCATATGACAGCATTTAGCGCTATTTAGACGCATGTCTAGTTTTGACATTCCTGCCAAGCTCGTCCGTCTGTGCAGAATGACGATTGAGAATGCTCGCTGCTCCGTCAAGGTGAGTAACGACTTAACCGAGTCTTTTGATGTCAATAAAAGGTTTTAGACAGGGTGACACGCTGTCATGTAACGCACAATCGCACTGGATGCACAATCCTTCAAAAGTCTATGCAACTACTAGCGTATGTCGATATCATCGGGAGACTGGGAGAAAACAGCGAGCTGTACCCGTGATTGAAACGGAAGCTGCTAAAAATGAAGTAAATGAGGGAAAACCCCAGTATATGCTGTCATAAAGAACGGACACATAAGATCGACGAATTGAATTGAACTTCGCAGTCGACATCTATAGATATCTTCAGTATTTTCGAGAGAAATCCTTCGAAAAATATTCGGACTGTGACAGAGTCAGAAAACTGGGCATCAGTCGACTGAGATGGCTAGAACATGTAGAGCAAACGGACACCAATGCTCCGGCTTGCAAGGTTTTCAAATCTAACCCTGAGGGATAACGCAGTAGAAGAAGACCTCATCTTAGGTGGTATACACAAGTTGAAGGGAACCTCAACCGGCTTGGAGTCCCCAGCTGGAGGCTTCTTAGTTGAAGGCCAGGTTCACCCCAAACTGTAGCGCCCCTTTAGTAAGCACGTACCATAGCGGTGTGGACCCAGAGGATCCTTCTCAGTGATAAGCAGCATGTCCTTTCGAAGACTTCTTTACACTGCCAGGAGGCAGACAGCGCCTTAAAGGCTTTCGACATGTTAGGTTCAAGCAAGTTTATTATCAAAGATGGCACCCAATTTAGCTTTGAAGGATGAGTCCAGCCAGATTTCTCTTCCTCGTAAAGAAACAGCCTCATTTTTGAGGAAATTGACTCAAAGCTCACTTCTAATGCGGTGCACCAATCATCCATCACATCCGCGGCTGCCTGCCCTTTAGAGCAGGTGCAAAAATATGTAGGAGGAAATGCAATGAGCCCACATGTCATTGTAATAGACCACAAATTTCTTGAGCCTGGCTAAAGGCACATGGTAAGTGATATCATTATGATGTGGGCAGAGACAATACTTATAGCGATGTTTCACCGAAGATAATTTCGGCACCATCTTTCCTTGAGCCTATATCTTCTTTATAAGCGTAACTTACTTACTTACTTACATAATTAGGTGGCACCACAGTTCCGGGTGAACTTGGGTCTCAACAAACAAGTCTCTCTAGTTGGAGCGGTCTTTATGTAACTACCTCCAGTTGCGCACTCCTAGTCGGTTGAGGTATCCTTCTACTTGTGGGCGCCACATAAAGTGAGGTCTTACTCTATTGCATTGCGCCTCCGGATTAATCTCATCAGCCGCCTGAGATTAGGACACGTAAAGGGAATGGACACCAATTCTCCGGCCCGCAGAGTCCTTGAGAATTGGTGTCCATCTACGTGTCCTAATCTCAGGCGGCTGACGAGCAGTATTCTAACTAGGTCGATGTTGAGGTATAGCTCTTGCGAGTGCAGTTCGTCGTTGAATCTTCTCCTCTAAAGCCCGTCAACTCAAACGGAACCAAATATTTTTTGAAGGATTTTCCTTTCGAAGCGCCTGAGGATATCTTCATCCGCTTTCGATGAAGTTCAATAACGCCAAGCGCAATAACGCCAAATTTGGCTTTATTTAACTTTGTAAAAGTGAAGTAAGGCTGAATATTAGCGATCGGCTTTATTTCAGTTTTTTTCATTGTTTTTAGTATTGCTTTAATATACCTAAATCAAATGCCATCATATCATGCTAAAAATGATTAAAACAAACGGTACCATGTCAAATATTGGTCGATTTGACATGGTACAGTTCTACTAAAATACAATTGTTAAGAATTTATAGGCGCCTGCCTGACAGTTGTTAACATTTCCTTAGTGTAACGACGAAGTCGCGTGAGCGTCTAAACCCGGCGGAGAAAAAGCGAAATAAAACCGAATTTAGGAAGTCGGCGTTATTGCACTCTGCGTTATTTCATAGCACCGCGTTTGTCGAAAATTCTGGCATTCTGGAAAACTCTTGCGGTCCGAGTTTTTGGACGTTATATCTTCTTACAGTAGAATGACTACATATTCGGTGTTGTCATAAATGCTGCGAAATGTCTAGGTCTCCTCATGATGTAAGAAATACTTCACCCTCTTTGATTTGGCCTGAATATGTAAGACATTTATCCGCCCGAAATTAAAGTATAATGCCCACATCTGTTCGGGTGCATCCAAAACATCTATGCACTTGCTAGATAGAATTCAAAACCATGCGATAAAAATCATAGGTGATATTAATATCATTCAGACAATAGACACCGTCGAACACCGACTTAATCTCTCGTGTCTCACTTTGTTTTATCGCTATTCCCACCAAAATCGTCAGAATGGACCCGCTTCAAAGCTTTAACCGTAACACCAGTCTCGCCATGAATGGTCATCAGTATACCCTCAAACACATTTTCGGCCGTACTTTAAAATATCGTTGCCTAGCTCTTTATTTTCTAGTCATTATAACCTTCAAACATTTAAAACCAACGTTCGTCGTTACCCCTCTTTCTTTCCTCCCTAGCTTTCCATCGAACGTTTTGTGTGCAAGCATTTTAAGGGTACTCAAAGTCCACCGATTATCTCAGAGTTCTTTAAACTCGCAATCAATAGGTTGCTAACCTATCGACTATAAATGAAACAAAGAACTGTCGCCAAGACAGACGTGGTAGAACGATAAAAATAAACATATTTTGATCGTTTTCTTCGAAAATAAAAATCAATTCTAGCTGCTGAAAATCTTGCATGTGCTGCCCATTAAAAAAAAGAATTCTATACATGGTGAATATTCAATGAAGATAGTTAGGATTGTTCTGAAACTACCAATTTGCGAGATCATTATCTAACGAATAAAACGGTAATCTGCTAAAAACAAGCCACAAATCCGGTTTGATGTGCAACTAGAGTTAATGGTTAAGAAATAACATAAATAAATATCGGTGAAATAGTTGGTATTATACTCGTAATTGACAAAAATAGAAATAACACTATTTAGTTGTGAATTGAATTAAGGAAAATATTATGTGACACTTTTGTTTAGAAGGAATTCACCTTTTGAGTAACATCATGCAAATTAGCTAAATTGGGATGCAAATTTCGTTAATTAGATCTTAAACGTAAGATATACATACATAAATCATTTTCGAGTTTTGAAGCAATTAGTTTTGTCTATAGATACATATAATGCTGCTCAGAGACTATCAGTCATTCCAATAGGGCATTGTCCCGTCACTATTCAACTCAATCAGTTCGTCTTTCAGTTTCTTGAAAAGCATCAATTAAGACCGACAAACAATTACTCTTAATGTGATATTTCTGCCAATTTGCAAGTCATAAAATCGAAATTAATTAGCAGTGAGTTATAATGTGTGTCAAAGTTTCAATATTAGGTAGAACAAGGACAAAATTTTGAATTTGTGAAAAATAAATTTAAGTGACACCAAACTTAGTTTTTGGTTTTGATTCGGCACCGTAACAATAGACAATAGTAAAATAAATTTTGAGAATAACTATCCTGAGAAATGTATTTCAACCGAATTCTATATTCGTAAGCTCTAAGTTACTGAACTCCATATCAAACCGAATATCATACTTTCATTAACCAATTTTCAGTCCTCGGATCGACAGTAGGTCTAAGCTTGAGATACAGGATCATTTCTAAAAATTTTTTGCGGTCACGTACCATAATAGACAACGATATCCTATTGGCAACATCCGAAAAAAAATTACTCACAGGTCAAGTAGAGATTTAAACCTACAAGGTTGGATCAGAAAGTCTTTGACTCTTCGAATTTGCCGCATCGTTTCTTGAAAAGCAACATTTTGTATCTTCTTTGCACGTAGCGTGCATCCCGTATACTGGTAGAGCATAGTACCATGTAGTGCTGATTTAAATTGACTGTTAAAACGCTCTATGAGTCCGTTTGCCTGTGAATGGTACGGGGTTGTGCTGATGTGTTTGCAACTACGAGTTAATACCAAGATCCAAGATGAAACAAATGCTCGAGCAAGAGTTTCTGCAGTTTCTTCAGGAAAATGCTTGAATCTGTCAATTATACTTAGGCATTGGTTAAATCCTGTTGATGGTGAAAGAGTAATTAGATCTAAATGGATTTGCTTGAATCGCTGTGAGGCTAGATTGAAATTTCCTGTTGATGAAATTGAATGCCGAGTGACTTATTTGCCTGAAACGGAATGCAGCACTTAGTCCATCTGGCGCAATCTTTGATCATTGAAGGGCATGACGCGTTTGGCGATGATGTGCTAAGGAGTGAAGTGAATCTTAATTGTTTGGGCGAACTAATCTAAATAAAACGTCGCAATACAGTGAGCTTCAGGATTTTGCAGTGCTAGATGACGAAGTTGTAGTGAAGAATTGTAGATTCACATAGTTGCTCGTCCGTAGTTTGAGCTTCAGCCAATGTTTCGGGTGAAACTGCCGTTGCGATTTCATCTATCCGCGATACTCTTTCTACAACGATGTTGTCAGTGTCAGCGACATGTCTTATATCAGCAGTGAACGGACAACGTCTTGAAGTACCATGGTAGTGCGCGTTCCGGCCGTTGCTTTAAAACATGGATAACCGGCTTATGGTCCGTATATATGGTCACATGGCGTCCCTCAATGATGCGCCCAAAATGTTGTATTGCTTTATAGATTGCATGCAGCTCCTTCTTTTATGGCAGAAAGAAAAAGCTTGCGGCTAAAAAGGCTGCCAGGCAGATTGACATTGCTACTGCAGAACCGTTCCGATTGCTCCTTCTGATGCGTTCGTAAAGATTACTCAGTCGGCGTTGATATTAGGGTGCGCCAAAAGCGAGGCGGATGCGAGCGCTTACTTGCAATCTACGAAATCTTCATCTAAAATGGGCGTCCATGCGTTTGATTGCGACCTCTTTATCTTCGATCCTTCAAGCTCTTTATTAAGCAGTGCTAGTATTTCTGTGGCTCCTTTAATAAACCTGCGATAAAAATAGTACATACAAATATACGTAATTTTTTAACTGTCACAGAAACTCTCGCAGGAAGAGGAGAAATTCCGCCTGATGCTACTTGAGGACCTAGGAAAGCAACCACAGCTATACCGAAAAGTTATTTAGCAACATTTATTACACGTCCGGTGTCTTGAAGACGTTGAAACAAGATGTTGAGATGCTCAAGGTGTTGTGTTTTGTCATCCGACGCTACTAAAATGTCGTCGATGTGGGTGAAATTGAATGGTAGGTCCGGTGTTACTTCGTCCATAAATCTTTGAAAATTTGCGCGGCTATGCGCAAACCGAACGTTATCAGTGGAAATTCAAGCAGTCAAAATAAATCTCCCCATTTTGGGTATGTTGTCAGGCGGTATTGGTATAGTTGAAAATATTTGCTTTCCACGCAAATTAGCGGCAAAGTCTTCAAATAGCGTATGGGGTACGTGACAGGTATTGCGCTGTCGTTTAGACACCTATAGTCACCAAATGGACGCCAATCGCTAGTTTTTTTGGTGAAAGATGTAGAAGCGAAGACCATGGACTGTCTGAGCAAAGAGCTATACCGAGCTTAAGCATCTTTTCGAATTCCGCCTTGGCAATCCTTAAGCGGTCAGGTGCAAGTCGTTTGGCCTTACTAGAGACAGGGGACCATTCGTGGTTTGAATGTGATGTTCGGTAGAGTATTGCTGTTGTCTGAACGAGTGACCAGGTTGAGTAATTGAGCGAAATCGCTCTAGGAGGGGTGCGTGCGGTTCCTCGACGTCGGTTTGATTAGTTCGGACTGATGCCACTTGTGCTTCTGAAAGCTCTCCAACTGCAGATAAACCGGTACTTTCATCAATGATTCACTGTTGTCCGAGGTCGAAATAATCCATTTATCGAACGATAAATTCATCGCTTATACAAACGCCAATTTGCTGACCTTATCTTATTTTTTGCAAGGGTTCACAAAATTTTAGAAACCATCGGAGCTCAAAGGAAATAAAAAACATCTTCTGACGGAAAAAACTAACTTGATTCAAAAAGTCGAATTTTAACTCACCATGTCCTTGGTTAGGATCCAATGGCCGTTGGAAAAACAAACCTACTTAGGACAATTGGGCCATTATCATGCCACATGGATATGTGATCCTCTCACTCTTGGAGCCAGTTTGAGGTTCTGATAAAGCGTAGGAGACTATTAACGTCTGTATTGTATAGATCGCTTAAGTCATTGCTGAGAGCTGGAAATATTGTCTCCTCCTCCTCTCCGTCCATGCAGTTTAAACAGAAATCGTTTTTATGATAGCGCTGAGATGATTCCTATTTCGAAAGATCAAACTCTTAGAGCGATTCAGATTTAGTTTTGGCCGGATTTGTTTGATTGCTACACATGTTGACCCAATAGTCCACCTAAAGTTTGTTCTTCTAATATCATCCAGCTTTAGTTTTAGACTGCACGTAGCGATTGGTATACCGATGATACCTTTTCAAGGTAGGTGGGGTAGAGTGGTTCCAATTTTGACGAGTTCGTCAATTTCCTGGAATACGAGTATCTCAGTGGACCGCACCCAACAAAGGTGAATATAGAACTGCTCCGCCATCTGGCGGTGTCTCAGAATTTTGTCAGATTGAGTTCAGGGATTTGACAGTGGCCTGACTATCCGAAAAATTGAGGAGATCCTTTGTGGATATACGTTTCTCATCAGTCAGGACTGGACTTGTTTAATAGCCAAAATTTCAGCCTGAAACACACAACAGTGATTTGGAAGACCAAAGGCTTAGGTTAAGCTTATCTGAGAAAATACCGCCACCAATACCGCTATCAGTCCATCCGTATAACAATTAATTGACTTGCCATCCATGAGAACATCTTCCTCGCAGAAAGATCTAGAGGGGATGCATACACTAAAGTCTTGGTCAAACCAATGTTGGGGAATAATGTCGATGTTCTCTGGAAGTATTACAAATGTATTAAGAACATTGGCGTGAGCAAATAATTAAGTCTACTGTGTAGTCTTTAAGACGAATAGCTGTGTTAGCAGAGACTTGTTTGGTGAAGATAATGAAGGGCGTCAACTGAAACAGAATATCCAGTGGCGCCGAGAAAGTAATGCGCAAGGCTCTGCTTATGCTCAGGCGTGCTGTCCTTTGGCCATTGCTTAGTTTCCTGCAGTTGACTGCATTGTGCAGTGTATATTGTGCATTGCGCAGTGGGAAATGCCAAATTGAAGGGACGATTTGTTGACACTGGCTTTTTTGCAAAAGCATAAAGCTACTGTACCTTTCTTTCTTGAATATTAGGTTTCCAGTTTAGTTTCCTGTCAAAAATAAGACTTCCTATGTGAGTGATCTACCTTTAAAGTTAAACAGAGCAGTTGTGATAGCGGATTTGTTGAGGTTCTTAAAAGCACCTTCTATGTCCAGGAAAGCGAAAATTGTATACTCTCGATATTGTAGGGATCGATCAATGTAGCTAGACAGTGAATGTAGAGCCGTTTCTACCGACTTTCCGCTATAGTAGGCATGTTGAGCCGCAAACAAAAGTCGTGGATGAATTTTAGAGTAATTCTAGATATGAATATCAATAAGCCGTTGTAGACTTTTCAGAAGGACAGATGATCGACTTAAAGGTCTCAGGTCTTTTGGGAGAACAAGAGAGCAGTTTTGGGCTTTGGGAATGAAAACTTTATTAACTTTTCTATATGACAGGGGAATATGGATCATTTCTATGAAGATCTTCGTGATATTATATTATACCGTCCGGACTAGCTGACTTGTGTGGTTTGAATCTATGCAGCACCTTAGGTGTCTTTTCTAATCAGATTGGTAGCAGTGGAGAGCTACCTGGAAAGTGGGGTTTCAGTAGCATTTTGAGTGATTCATCACTTGAATTTGTCCATCGGTTTTTTTAAACAGCTAGGCATCTAGGATTTGTAGAGACGATTTTTCTTAGCAGCGATGCCTCAGAGGTTTCAGTTATTTTGTCACAGAATGACCTTCAGGTCTTTGTTTTCCTCAGTCCTTTTTTATATATTTTGAGGGATTCGTTGTATGAGTCCCAGTCAGTCACCTTTTTTGTGCTGATTACGAGCCAGTGTTAAATTCTTGGCTTTCATGTCAATCTCGTTGGAGTTACACGGCAGATTAAAGGCTAAGAGGAGAGTGTTTTTAACAGTATTCCTTAGTATTTTGGCAAATCTGTTTTCTGATAATTTCGGAATACTAGTTGGCTGGGAGTAGCACCATTCAGACTGAATTGGATGTATTTATCTGTGATCTGAAAAAGAGTGTTTAGACGGTACCATCCAGTTCGTTATCATTTGAGTGATGTTGTAGGAGACAAGAGTGATATCTAGCATTTCCTGTCGGTTTCTTGTTATGAAAGTGGTCTCATTGCCAGTGTTGCAAGCAGTGGGGTTGGTAATTATAATATAATCAATACTTTGAGTACCACCCGTTCTAGGTTGTCACTGGGTAGAGGGCCCTGATGATCGTTGCAGTAACATGCCGATGCCAGTCAGTAGGTGCCTTTGGCAGTCTTCATTTTGGTAACGGTTATGTCAGGGCGGCTGATGTTAGGAAGTAAGAATACATTAGGTCTACGTTTGACTATGATTTCTTCTGCGTTTTTAGAGCGACGGAGAATAAGTGCAGCAGAGTCCTTTTTGCAGTAATGGAGATAAATCTAAAGAAACCGTATCATTACTACAATCTACCAGAGAAGATTGATCATGATCTAATTGTTCTTGACGTTGCTGCAACGATTGCGCTGCTATTCTTCTCGATTCAACTCGTACGATTGCAAGTCTTTCTTCAGTCTTTTTTCCGCTGATCTACCAATCGGCAGACTGTTCGTCTTTGAGAAGCTCTGACTCCAACACGTCCATTATCCTCTAAACGATCTTGATCAGTACGGTTTCATCTCATTTGACGTTCTGTGATCGTATGTCGAGAATGGCGGCCTATGTTCGAACGCAGTCATTACAGATGATTAATGAATCATCGTTGATGATTAATCGTTCCATGGCCCACAAAAACATGAAGGAACCGAATGAATGAAATGTGAGATAATCACATAATTTCCAAAACAAAACAAACGAATTGAGTTGAATACAACGTTCGATATCAAATTAACTCACATTCCATATTTTGGAAACAGATAATCGAATCACACCCAATGACTGATTATGCACATCAAGGTGACAACTAGTTCTTCAACTCGTAAATGAATGCAACGTTGTGTTAAAATTTCAAGTCAGTCTGCCGACTACTTTTCGAGTGCTGCGAGCGCAAACATACGCCAGCTGAATTTGTATACACATACAAGATGAGGCAAAAGTAATGTCAGAATGTGAATTGCCTGCCATTTTGTTAGAAATGAAAAAGTTGGACTCTGTTTTCACGAAAAGTTTATCTGAAGATGTAAAATTGATGGTATTAAGTTGAAAAAATGATATCAGTCAAATGGCCACCTCCTGAGTTGATACAATTTTGTTGGTCTCAAAATATCTGGCTTCAAATTGGTGAATTCTTCTCCAATATTAGCTTTCAAGACTTGTGGTTTGTTGTGGTAAACGCCACATTTCAAAAAGCCACAAATGAAGAAGTCTGGGGCCATCAGATCTGGTGATCTGGCGGGCCAATTCAAATCGCCAAAACGGGTAATCACTCGGCCTGGAAATTGGTGATTCAAAATCACTATCTTTGCTCGAGCTATGTGAGCGGTTACACAGTCCTGCTGGAACCAACAATGCTCGATACCCAATTCAGTAACTTGCGGGAAAAAAGCCCGTTTAATACCTATCTGTAGCGTCCACCAGTTACGGTTACGGTGGTGCTGTCAGCGTCTTAACAAAAATAAGGGCCAATTAATTTTTCACTGCAAATGCCGCACCAAACAAATGAATTCTCCGTGCGCCGCGCAAATTTTGTTTATTCACATAACCACTTAAGTGGAAATGTGACTCGTCGTTTATTATGATTTTCGATACGAAATCATTCTCCTCTTGCACCAGGTTTAACAGAACATGGGAGTATGTTAACTTCACTTGACGGTCAGCAGGCAGCAATTGGTGAACGGCTCGTTCTTAATAACGGAACATCTTCAGGTCTTTCATCAAATTTCGATCAATGAACATTGTGTAATATTCATAGATACCTGTAGCCGGGGTTACCAACCTGCACGATTCGCTAGCCTGATTATTCTACCATATTCCAGGAATGTGCCTACGTTATTACAATGCACTATACTTCGACCACTCTCCCCGCGACTGCAACATGTGATCGAGGATTAGCGTCGGACTGGGCAAAATAGTTCTCCATGCCATGAAGCGTGGGCAATAAAATACTGCAAGCTCCGTATCTTCATCTTCTTTGGGCATTCGGGGCAAAATGGTGGGCTGTCGTGCCCAAAAAGGTTGAGGTACTTGCGACAACCACCTGCCTTTACTTCACTTTTGATCTTCTTGGTTCTATTTTCATCATGTTGGCTTAAGGCTCTTCTATTATATATCGATGGGAATCATTCCAGCTGTAACAAAAGCGGCTTCGTCTGATATGGTTCGAAAGCCGCTGATTATTCGTAGGACGCAGAGTCTGTATGTTGACGATAGTCTTCTTTTGGTTTCCGTCGTCCTCAGTGCTTGCGTTCAGACAGGTTCGGCATACAATAGAACTGATGTGGTAACTCTGGAATGTTGGATCCTCTTTGCTTATCCAGGTCCACCATTGTTAAGCAGTATGCTTGAGAGAGCACCCTGCATTTGCGATACCTTCTTGGTTAAATAGTCGATGCATGTTATTCAGCATTACTCCAAGTTATTTAATCGCTTCTTTGGGCCTGATTATTTGGTCACCAGTCTGGAAGTTGGCGAACTCTACAGCTTTTCGACTAGTTATTAGGACGTTTCGGTTTATGGTCGGCTAGTTCCACGCTAGCCAATCCTTTATTCAGACAATTACTTCGTTTTTAGTGGATTCAACTGCATGAATCTGTTTGCCTACTTTATTTAATGCATTTATATTGGAATTCGACGTAAAATACTGTGACGACAGCCATGTCATCGGTGAATGAAATTACCCTCAGGTAACGCCAATAACAGGACTCCGCCGTGCATGATGTTCCACAATAAGGGCCCTAAAACCGATACCTGTGGAACTTCCGAAGTGACGTTGTAGTATTTTTCACCTTCATTTGCGTTACATCTCAACTTCCTGTTGCTGAAATAGCTCGTCACTATACGCAGCAAGTTATATGGTGTACCCATCCTTGCGAGTGATCTTCTAATGAACAACCAGTTTCAGTGTATGACAGTATTAATAACCTCCAAACATTAATAAAGGAAATTTACAGAAATTCTGTAAGTTTGTATTGGAACAACGAAATTCGGGCTGTAAACACCAGCAACCCGAATATGTTCCCGCAAATAAATAAAATATTTCGGCGAAATAATTAGAACGATCTTCCATGTCTTAAAATCGCCCGAACGACGAACAACGAACACATACTTGTAGCAGCAGGCATCCAAATGAGGCTGTTGATGATGACAACTTCTTTGTGATTGCGGATCCGCAGAAGCAGGTGGAAGCTATAGGAGCGAATTTCCAGGAAGTGTACAAGGCGAATGTTATCACTGGCCCGAGGGACTCTTTTTCAAGCTGGACAGGTTGGGCATTAGTGAACCACTGCTGTATATTCTTTTTGATATGCTCTCCAGTAGACAGTTAATCGTGAAGAATGGCGATGTGACTTCTGCTGGAACTTTTAACATTAAAAACGGCTGCAACAAGGTGCGGTCAATTCGCCGATCCTATTCAACTTTTACACAAGTGATTTGATAAGTTCACTTCATCATTCCATAGCGTACGCAGACGACATAATCGCGTACAGATCAGGTCCAAAAATTGAAGTCATTAATATACTTTTGCAGCGTGATTTTGACAAAATTAAGCGATATTGCGATGACTGGAAGTTGAAAATCAACTTTCAGAAGTCGGAAACCATTCTGTTTAGGACGCCTTTTTCTGGGGCCTCTAGGGATACCAGAAAGAATTGGCGAAAGTTTTCTATTGTCGGACAAGACGCACAGCCACTTGCTTGTCGAAATGTAGTCAGATGCCTTGGGATCTGACTAGATCAATTTCTGTATTTTAACAAACATATAGATGTTGCTCTGGCCAGATGCTTTTGCCATTGCAAAGAGACTGTTTTATAACAGCCAACTCGATGCGAGGGTGAAGGTGATCTCCTACATGGCCCTTATCTGGCCTATGCTTGTATTTGGATGTCCCGTGTGGTTAAAAGTGAGAGCAAGTTTATTGGAAAAAATTCGGGTGTTTGAGAGGGCTTATCTGACTCGAAGGCACGTTACAAGAGCAATGAACTCATCAAAAAACCTTATCTCCGGGGCTTACTACCCCAATTATATGTATCATGCGAGAGTTCGCTTTGACGGCTTTATTCCTCCAGAAGCGTTCCTCTATTTAGATAGCAAAGGTCTGATCCAGAAATTCAGGACAGATTGGTGGTGCCGCTAATCTTCCACGTCGCTCGAACAGCTGCGGACAAGCGACTCAACTATGAGAGAGACGTCGCATATGGCAGTTCGGAGCGTCTCCGGTCCAGTAGGGTGGTAGGGAGTCGCGACATGAGGGATGTTGCTCGGCAGCACCAACACTTTTGGTGGCTTCTTGAAGGGGAGGATGCTTATAGAATAGAAATAAAAATAGACTGTAAGATTCGTCGTAAGACATAGTTTAAGTGTTAGGTTTAACTTAGATTGCGCGCATGGGTCCAGTAAGTTAGTATAAGATAATTTTTAGTAATTTAAGCTAATTTTTAAGGGTTTTTTTGTCTAGCAGATAAGAGTAATTTAAGTGATAAAAATAAAAATGCATATAAACTGAGACTGAACTTGTGGGAAAAGATGGTCTGCTATGGATTTCAGCATTATTGAACATATTATTAGAGGAACCCCTCTGCAACCCTATTCATTACCATTCTGCATGCCGAACAACATGGGTTCGATCTCCTTACAGAAGCGTTTAAAGTACGCGGTTTTGCTCTCCTTGATGACTCTAGTCCAGCATTTGTTGGTATTTCTTGGACTTCAATCTGGGTCGGGCATAGCAGGTGTAGAAATGGATCCCATTTATTTTCGCCTGCGTGAAGCCTTCGGTTTGGTCGCTGGGCATTTCTTACTTCCAGCTACATGCTTCACGTCATCTGGATGTGAGTCTGTTCGCGCATGCCACAGTTGATCCAGCCGATTTTAGCATTTCTAGCTTCTAAAAGTTTTCCTGCATTTTTTGCATGGAGGCTGAGCTGAGCCTTTCGCAGGGACAAAATGTCTGCTGGTGAAACTGTCAATGCAAGCTGGGCTTTGATGGCATCTGTAATGTTGTCTACAGTAGTGACCGCAACGATGTCTTTAACCTCAAGGATAGTGTGATGCGTAAGTGATCTTACCTTCGTTTGATCCGTAACGCTACACTAACGAAGCCTTTGAACTCGGTGATCTTGATAACCGTATCCTTGATTTGTATAAGTAGATCTGCCTTTTGAGTCCTCCTAATTTTTGACACCTCCTTTCTCAGTGTTTCCAGTTTGGGGTCTGCTTTATCTTTCGTAATATCTCCGCGTATGAGAGGGTCCCCGTCGCTTTGACGACGATAGAATTAGGTCTAAGTTTTTTGGCTTCTAGCTGCTTCTTTTTGTCGGCATTTCGACTTTCTTCTTCTCCTGTAATCTGCTTCTTATTGATGATTGCATTTTGTTGCTTGTCCCTGGTCAGTGGAGTCTGAACTCAAGTTTTCCTATCCTTCTCCTTGGTGATTTGCATAGACACAGCGCACGCCTTTTTTTGTGGTTGTGCCATAGGGTGTGTAATCTTCGAAAGATACTAGCAGTCCAGCCAATAGCGTACACGATTCATACCCCTGATTGTTCCAATGTCAGGAGTATGCCTACGTACTAAACCACACCCTGCACACTTCAACCACTCTCCCCGCGATACTCCCTTAAGATATTACTTAAGGCTAACTCCTGAGTCCTTGCCGTGTCAGCACGTCGCAACCTTTCGATTCGGCGGAGTTCGTTCTGCACACCGGTTATAAACTCACAAATTTCCGCCCAGTTTTCCTCTGATCGTAACATATATTCGACGAAGGACTTCAGACTCGGTACGTTTCTTCTTTATGTGCTAAACGACTGCGAAAATATGTATTGCTTGCTCCGCATATTCACCGGCATTTGGACAATTTGAACACAAGGAAGAGTAATCGTGTCCTATACGGTACATATATTTACGGTACCCAACGTGATCGGACAGTAACTGCGTGAGGTGATAGTTACAGATCCCATGTGTAGACGGAATTAACTTATAGGTCCATCGACCTTTTGTGGCGATCTGCCATCTAGTTATTGAAGTCATCCTTTCTTCCTCTTTGACGCCATTTTGTTGTATACCCTAAACATCTCATCCGCGAGTATGTGGATGGGTATAGTACCCAGCTATAACATATGCTGATTCATCCGATATCGTTCGAAAGCCACGTGACGTCCTTAATGCGCTTAATCTGCATGCGGACGATAGTTTTTTCCTAGCATCCTGTCTGACCAGTGCCGTGGCCCAAACCGGGGAAGGGCAAAGTAGAACCGAGCTGATCACTCTTGAAAGCAACACCCTTCTATTGTAACCAGATCCACCGATACAATAAAATCCGTGATAATGTCGCTTGTAGTAAAGATGCCTTCTCGCTTACATCTTGGTGGTGCCACGTGGTGCAAACAGCAGTCTATTATCTAACATTACTCCCAGGTATTTCAGTGCTCCTTTAGACCGAATTATTTTTCTTCCAACCCAGAAGGTTACGTATTCCACAGTCGTACGGCTGGTTATTAAAACCGCCTCAGCTTTGTGATCAGCAAGTTCAAGTCCTGCTGAACATAACCAATCTTTTATTTACGCAGTAGCAGAAATTGTAGCAGATTCTACTTGGTGACCGTAACAATAGCAATGTCATCAGCGAAACCTATGTGTGAACTCCTCCGGGCAGCGCCAGACGCAATACTCCGTCGTACATAATATTCCACAATAATGGTCCTAGTATAGATCCCTGTGGTACTCCTGCACTGTAAGCACTGTAATATTTGATACCATCTTCTGTTTTATATTGAAGCTGCATTTTATTGAGATAGCTTCTTACTATCTTACGTAAATAGCGTGGTGTATCCATTCTAGAAAGTGCTCCTGTTATACGAGTAGATAACGCATATTTAACGTCAAGTGTTACCTCTGCGCAACATTCCTTTGTACAGCATCGCTTTAGTCTCAATGTGTACTACCGCTTTTATGGCATCTATGGTAGACCGCCATTTTTCAAATCCGAATTGGTGACTTTTTCCTCAGCTACTGACAATGTTCTTTCGTAAATGATACGTTCCAGAATCTTGCCCATTGTATCTAGAAGACATATTGGCCGATATGAAGATTATTTCTCTTCGGCAGGAGTACCAAATCCTGTTTTTTTCCATGGGTCTGGAAAAATCCCTTCTTTTAGTCATCTCTGGTATGTTGTTATGAATATGTCTTTTCTGGATAGCGGCTTTTACAGCTTTATTGGGAATTATGTCGGGTCCAGGCGCCTTATTATCGTATATTTTTCTGCATGCCTTTATCAGTTCGTCCATTGATATCTGTGGTATTTCTGCTTCCCAGTTCGCTTCCGCGATATAATGCTCTTTGTGGGAAAAGGTGATGTATAACAGATGTTAGCAGAATGGGGCATGTTATTTGTGAAGACCTATAGTCCTTTACTTTCTCCATTACCATGCAGTACCACTTAGATCAGCTTCGTTACACAGACGCCTGAAGCATGTCGCTTTACTTTCTTTGATCGCAGTTCTTAAGTGGCGTCTTACCAGTCTAAAAGAGTTAGGTTAGGTTAGGTAAAAGTGGCTGTTGGAAATACCAACCCACTTAGGCCTATTGGCCCATTGTGATGCCAGGTGGATCTATGATCCTCTTACTACTGGAACCAGTTTGAGCTTATAATAAAGCGTAGGAGACAGTTAACGTCCATGTTTTCTAGATCGTTTAGGTCGTTGTAGAAGAAAGCTCCTAGATGAAGCTTTCTTCTCTGGGAGAGAGCTGGGCATGTGCAGAGTAGGTGGAGGATTGTCTCCTCTTCCTCGCCCATGCAGCTTCTACAGAAATCATTAGTAAAAGCGCCAAGCCTTCTTGCGTGCTTGCCTATGAGGCAGTGTCCAGTAATGACACCTATTATGGCGCTGAAATGTTTCTTATCTATAAGGATCAGACATTTAGAGCGACTCAGATCCATCCTTGGCCAGATCTATTTGGTCGCTAGACATGTTTGACCAGCAGTCCACCTAAGGTTTGTTCTTTTATTGGCATCCAGCTTTAGTGTTAGTTTGCACGTAGCGATTGGTATACTTATACTACCTTTATCCGGTAGAATAGGTAGAGTGGTTCCAATGTTGGTGAGTTCATCAGCTCTGCTGTTCCCTGGAATGTCTCTGTGGCCCGGCACCCAACAAAGGTGAATGTTGAACTGCTCTCCATGAGAGATGATCGGTATTCAAGGGCGGTTTTAGAATATAATGAGACCGAGTCCAGGGACTTGATGGCGGCCTGACTATCCGAAAATATGCGGATATCCTTTGCAGATATTACGTCACATCCAGTTTGGAGTTGATTATTCTGCTTTTTAGCATTAGACCGATCAACTCCCCAAGTGAGTCGTCTACCTGCAGTGTTAACATTGTTAAAGGCGCCCTATAGGTCCTAGAAAGCAAACAATTGTGTACTCTTTATATTGTAGGGATCGTTCGATGTGGATAGTCAAAGAGTGCAAAGCCGTTTCCACCGACTTTCCTTTACAGTAAGCATGTTGAGCCGTTGACAGAAGTCTTGGATCAACTTTACCTCGAATATCAATCAATCAGTCGTTCTAGAGTTTTCAGAAGGTAAGAGGATGGACAGGTGACTTGTATGGTTTGAAGTTATGCAGCGCCCAGAGGAGTTTGTCTCTCGTAATCAGACCATGAATTTTGGTCACGGTTGCAGTAGGCCTGTTTGGGCTGCTACTGGCCGAGAGTTGGGAGTTACCTGGAAAGGGGGTGTCTAGAAGCAGGTTGAGTGATTCATCACTTAAGGTTATCCAAGAGCCCTCAGTTTTTTTCAAACAGCTAGGCATCATAGGATCTGTAGAGAGGATTTTTCTTAGCCGCGAAGCCTCAGAAGTTTTTGTGATTTTGTTACAGAACAACCTCCAGGATTGTCGCTTTGCCTTCCTCAGTTTGTACCTGTTGCGGATTGAACAAGATCCAATACAGTACAGGCAGACAGGCAAACAAAAGATAACCCAACAGCTGTACCCAAAGCTGTACAAAAAGGAGTTGTAAAACTGCACTTTTGCTTGTTGTCGAAGACATCCGCAATGACCTGGATACTAACTTTTCTACGTTCTTGATGTTATTGGACTTCTCGAAAGCATTCGACACAGTGGACCACTTTCTCCTCTGTAAAAAGCTAGGGTATGAATTTGGATTTTCGTCTCTGGCAGTCAAACTCTTGCATTCATACCTGACGGGCCGTCAGCAATGTATGACAGTCTTTGTTTCTTGGAGTTCGCTCGAGAGTTCCACAGGGTTCGATTCTTGGGCAAATACTATTTTCACTTTGTGTGAACGAACTCTCATAACTTGAAACATTGTTAAACATTGTACTGCCCACATGTTCGCTGACGACGTCCAATTATACTTATGCTACGCTCTGGATATGCTCAGTATTGCCAATGAAATGATAAACGACGATCTAGAGATCGTACAACAGTGGGCCCTCAAACACAATTTATCACTGAATCCAGCGAAGTCCAAGACACTCTGTATTTATAAACAGTCCCTAGATACTACCATATCTCCACCAATAAAATTAGGGCAGTCATCCATAGAATACGTCAGGGACCGAAATCTGGGTATTGTTTTCAACGATACTCTTTCCTGGACAGATTATGCTGCAACTACAATCGGAAAGGTATATTGGTCTCCAACTCCTATGGGCAAGGCAAAATTCTTTGTCGATCAAAACTAAGATGCTACTTGTTAAGTCCCTTTTATTACTTATATTGTTATATAGTTGCGAAGTTTTCTGCCTTGTACGAGTAGACTATAATACTAGGCGTAAACTAAATGTCACCTACAATAACTTTGCAAGATATGTTTTTAGTAAACGATATTTCGATTATCAAGTTACTCTCTACAAATAATGGGCCTCAGCTTCGACAACCTCATTAAGTTTAGACCGCTAATCCTCTTACATGATATTATACAGACCCAACAGCCTGAGTATTTGTATAATATATTAAATTCTACTAGTTACTTTACAAAGAACAGCCTCCTTATTCGGAGGCTGATCCTTTTCAAATTGCCTTCCTCGGTTTTGACCCCATACTGATAAAATGGATATCTTCTTATCTTGAGAACCGTTATTATAGTGTTCGCTTTAAGTCAGCCTTCTCAACCCCGTTTTTAGCAACTTTTGGTGTCCCACAAGGAAGCCATTTAGGTCCCCTCTTTTTCATTTTAACTATAAACGATCTTGCGAGGATTATTAAACACTGATCCGTATCCATTTACACCGATGACATTAAGCTGTCTAAAACTATTCTCCTTCAAGAAGACCTCGATAGGTTTTCCACTTGGTGTCTAAAAATTGCTTTGAGCTTAATGTCTCGAAATGCCAATCTGTGACTTTGTCTCATAAGTCCAATGAATCTCCCTCTCGACTTTATTTTCTGCACGACCAACCTGTACCCCAGGTTATATACCACACACAGCCACACACACACACACACACATATATACATAATACATATATACTTAATATATAAATATATGTATATATGTACATATACGAGTATTTTTTTTCATTTTTTATTTTTATTATTTTTTTTTTGTTTTTATAAATTTTTTCTTAAAAACTAACTTAAACCTACCTAAATTATGTAAACCGGGCATGGCTAAAAACAAAATTAGGCTGGCCCACTTTGATTCACATGAGGCTACCTATCACTGGAGGAGTCTGACGACGAAGCATCCTCCACTTCATCAAGCCACCAAAATTGCTAGTACTGCTGAGCAACATCCCTCATGTCGCAACTCCCTACCGCCTACTGAACCGGACACGCTCCGCACTGCCATGTGCGACGTCTCTGTCGTAGTTGAGTGGCCTGTCCGCAGCTGTTCGAGCGACGTGGAAGATTATCGGCACCGCCAATCTGTTCTGGGTCAGACGTTTACTATCTAGATAGAGGAACGCTTCTGGAGGAATAAAGCCGACAAAGCGAACTCTCTCATGATGCATATAGTTAGGGTAGTAAGCCCCGGAAATCAGGTAGTTCGATGAGGTCATTGCTCTTGCAATGTGCCTTCGAATCAACTTAGTGTCGAAATTGTCCACTCTTATTAGGTTCGCCCTATTGTATAAGATCTCATTAGGATAGAATTGTATGTACTCAGACTCTGGTGTTCTGTATAAGCGAAGACAAGTCCTAAGACAAGCCCTCTCAAACACCCGAATCTTTTCCAATAAACTTGCTCTCAGGTTAAACCATACGGGACATCCAAATAGAAGCATAGGCCGGATAAGGGCCATGTAGGAGATCACCTTCACCCTCGCATCGAGTTGGCTGTTATAAAACAGTCTCTTTGCAAGGGCAAAAGCACCTTTGGCTCTGGCCAGAGCAACATCTATATGTTTGTTAAAATACAGAAATTGATCTAGTCAGATCCCAAGGCATCTGACTACATTTCGACAAGCAAGTGGCTGTGCGTGTTGTCCGACGATAGAAATCTTTCCCCAATTCTTTCTGGTATCCCTAGAGGCCCCAGACAAAGGCGTCCTAAACAAAATGGTTTCCGATTTCTGAAAGTTGATTTTCCACTTCCAGTCATGGTAATATCCCTTAATTTTATCGAAGTCACGTTGCAAAAGTATATTAATGACCTCAATCTTTGGACCTGTTTTGTACGCGATTATGTCTTCTGCGTACACTATGGCATGGTGAAGTGAACCTATCAGATCACTTGTATAAATGTTGAATAGGATGGCCGAATTTACCGCACCAAGTTGCAGACCGTTTTTAATGTTAAATGTTCCAGCAGAAGTCACATCGCCATTCTTCACGATGAACTGTCTACTGGAGAGCATATCAAAAAGAATATACAGCAGTGGTTTACTAATGCCCAACCTGTCCAGCCTGAAAAAGAGTCCTTCTAACCAAACGGTATCGAAGGCCTTCTTCAAGTCAATCAGGCAGGCACCAGTGCACTGGTTCTTGCCTTTGTTCCATTGGATATCAGAAACCAGTTTAGACGCAGCATGAATGATATCATGTCCCGCCTTGAAACCGAACTGATTATCCGGAACTATATGTTTGTCCCCAACCCACTTAGTCAGGACTCTATTGATCACCTTCTCGAAAACCTTACTGATGTTTGGAAGAAGACTGATCGAGCGGAGATTCGCCGGATTGGAAGTGTCTTTATCCCTTTTGGGGATGGGATGTACTACCGCAGTTTTCCAATGCGCTGGATAATATGCATTATTCATTGCATTATTAAACAGGGTGGTATAAAAGTTCACCGCTTCTAGAGGGAGATGTCGAGGCACAATGTTCGGAATTTCATCGGTTCCCACTGATTTCTTACTTCTAAGTGATTCGAAGATAGTTTGGAGCTCTTCCTTCGAAATGAACGGGGGTAGTACCCTATCGTTGGTGATGACATTATTTGCCATATTCTCGTCACTGAACTGGGTGAAACCCGAGCTCTCGAATGGCCAATTCACAATTTCATTTCGAAGGTAGAAATTGTGCACAAGGACTCGATTCTCCAGATCGTGGTTTGGGCCAATGATAACGTTCGCCTTGTAAACTTCCTGGAAGGTCGCTCCTATAGTCTCTACCTGCTCCTGCGGATCCTCGATCACAAAGAAGTTGTCATCATCAACAGCCTCATTTGGATGCCTGCTGCTACAAGTATTTCTTCGTTGTTCGTCGTTCGTCGTTCGGGCGATTCTAAGATAAGGAAGGTCGTTCTGATTATTTCTCCGAAAAATTTTATTTATTTGCGGGAACATATTCGGGTTGCTGGTGCTTACAGCCCGAATTTTATTGTTCCACTACAAACTTACATAATTTCTGTAATTTTCCTTTATTATTGTTTGGAGGTTATTAATCGACGACTTCAGTGTCATGATCTCCGGGTTATGTCTGTCAGTAAACTGTCTGAACAAGGTTTTTAGTCTTAACAGCAGTCTACATTTATGTCGGTTCAGTGCGTGTGTTGATACCGAGGTATCGTTTTGTCAATTGATCGTCTGATTTTCTCGTCCATTTGTCTTAGATACCTGTCAATCTCTCGTTTGACAGATTTCTGTTGGGCGGTGGGTAGAGTGAATTCGAAGAGAGTGCTCTAGTCAGTGTTCTGGTGAAATGTGTCCAACGCTCCGATAATAAAATAGTTGTCCTCCAATTCCAGCCTATGGAGTCGAAAAAGTGTCTCGAGCTCTGAGATGAATAAGGTGGATTGAGTAGAATTAGGTGCATAGAGAGACACCATGTACCACCGCTTTCCACTACGGAGGGGGATATACACTATGCATGCTTCCAGTACCTAGAACCTACGTACTATACGACTGTATACTCTTTTAAGACATCAGGTGCTTGGACTTTGAGCAACTTAAATAGTGCGGCTCGTCGTTCGAACCTAATCAGTGAATTCACATTCACTGAAAAGACCTTCAGGGTCTGCTCCGCCACGTACGTACCCATTACGGCAAAAGGTGCGTTAGGCCAGGCAGCAGTGCGTACACTTGATCCACCCGCGCGGTCTGTTCAGTCAAATGACGTTGTAGCTGAGCCATCTACCCCTGGATAGAGAGCAAGCTAGCTAGCATGTCAGTTACTGGTTCCGATGCTCTGGGCTCTGGGGCCTGAGAAAGAACATTCGCTTGTTGTACCGTATTTCCCTAACTGCCGCCGTTTGGGCGTAGGTGACATGAGGAGTAACGGCTGGAATTGTAAATGCACGGGTTTACGTTTAACTTCTACTTTCTGCTACCGGGCCAGAATTATTTTCTTGATGTACTGGAATTTGGGACAACCCCGATATTTTGCGGTGTGTTCCGTGTTCCTACATAAAGCACAAGAGAGTTGGCTTTTTTTAAATGCTCCGTCCTTACCCAGAGCGCATTCCTCGGACTTGTGGTTCTTTCCGCATTTCACTCATCGAGGCTTCATTTCGCAGTTCGACACGGCGTGTCCGAACCTTTGGCAGCGAACACATTGTAAAATGTTTTGTTGTTTCCGCGGTTGTTGTTGCTGGCTCTTCTGCTGCTGCTGTTGTTGTTCTTGTTGTTGGTGTAGTGTCCACTGATTTGTTTTTTGAGCCTGTGTATGTTTAGGCTGCTGTTTTGGTTTTTGTTGTTTCTGTTGTGTCGTTATGTGTCGTTATGTGTTGAGTTTCTTTTTCTGCTAGTTGTTGCTGTTGCTGTGGCTGTTGAGAATCGAGAAGTTCTCCTAGCTGCTCCTTCTCTCTCCTTGCTATTTGTTTTGCTTTAATAGCTAGCTGGAGAAGCTATACGCTATTCCTAGATTCCTCTACCTCCACCTTTTCGTCATCTGACTCAGTGGCCGCCAGAGATGCAAACATATTACAAACATCATCTTCCTTCTCCACCTTAGGACACATATGGGAAATGACCTTTAAGTGCCATTTGCCTGGTTTGCTGCTGTGTTGCTGCGATTGTTAATATTGTTGGCTCCTCTTCCCTCGCTCCGCCAGGCAGATTTTCTGTTGATGCTGACAGGGAAGGGCGCATTAGGTCCCGAGTAGGCTTCAGCTTCCTCCTCCTCTTCATCTTTGGTTCTGGTTGGCTTGATGCACTTGAAGCATCGCCTGACTTATCAGCTGGTCCCGCTATTGGCTTAGCGGACCGCTTCCCGGAATGCATCGCGTGATGCTGTTTGCGCACTTTTTATTTTTCATCTTTATTTTTAAACTAAAGGAAAAAAAAAAACTTTTTGTTCCACTTGGAGTGGACTCGAAACCCACGACCTGTGATTTGTCAACCGAACACACTGCCACTGCGCCAATTGGAGCCTAATAAAACTCTTCAAATGTCTTTCTTATTGCGTTTATTACTCACTCGCAAGCCGAAACACGTCTAAACTCCACTACGGTCTATGAATGACTGATTATACGATAAAGTGTTAAACTTCTGTTCGCATATTGATAAGATAATCCTTAAAGCCAACTCATCGCTCGGTTTTATCAAACGTGGTCTGAAGAATTTTGCAACCCTTATGCGACAAGGTCACTTTACATTATCTTTGTCCGTCCCCTTCTCGAATATGCCAGCCAAGTCCTCCTTGGTCCGACTTTCAGCGAGTTCATATATCCCGAATCAAGAACATTCAACGTCGTTTTCTTCGATTTGCCCTTCGTGGACTACCCTGAAATGACCCATTTAATTTACCTCCCTATTGTTACCGCCTCAAACTTCTTAACCTGAATACTCTCGAGAATCGCAGAGACTTAGCTGGTATTCTCTTCATTAATCGACTGCTCTCTGGTTCTGTGGATTGCGCTTTCCTTTAAAATTCCATTTCTTTCAACACTAACCCTCGTAATTTACACTATGCTCGTCTCTTCTATATTCCAACCTACCGCACTCTTATGGCTGTAACGAACCAATCTCCCGCATGCTCAGTAAGGTCAACTCAAACCTCCCCCTTTTCGATTTTAACCTGAGCACTTCTCGTCCTAAACTTGATATCCACCTTTCCCATTTCCTTACTTCCTAACCCCAAACTGTTGTTAGTTTTAAGTTAGTTTAAGCTTGCATTAAGCGAAATAAATAGGGGCATTAGCTCACACCAAATTAATCACATTAGCGGTGAATAACGGCAAAACCAAGTATGCGTATGCTGTCAATAAGAAGCGACACAAAACATCAACGTATTGGACAGAACGTCACAGTCGATATCTATAATTTTGAGGTAATAAGGGATTCGATCTACCTTGGCTACACCGGCATCGACCTAGCTAAACTGGCAAGGTTGTTGTACAAAAATGGTTGCTGGGGTCTTCACAATATATGACAGAGACCACGAATGGACCTTGCAATTCACAGAAGTAAAAGACAAATGATCTTCGGACGGACGAAAGTCTTATATTTTTGTACTTGACTTTAATCATAAATTCAGGTGGTAGGCCAAAGCCAAACACATTGAGAATATAAATTGGTTCAATGAAGGTGAGTTATGTTCAGTGTCTGACAGTAGTTGGCTTTGGAATGTTACTTATTTCAGTTTTCGTCATGCTTCAAAGCAGCGTAATTAGGAATGCTACCGAATTGCATAATCAAAAAAAAAAAAACACAAAGCAACGAAATAAGCATCCACAACTTTCTGTCGGCACATTTTTGGTGAAGATCGCTACTATCGACCAATTTCTTCTTAACTCAATCAAAGTTCTACATCTTCAAAAGCCGCCACTAGAATCTGAATTAAAAAAAAGAAACCAACATACCAGAACGAATGACATGAATTGATAATTTTTGGTTTAGCCATAAAATCCGTACAAGGTCAATCCTAGCACACACACAAAAACATGTTTTCTTACTTTCGGTTCGCCACTCAGAAGTCTCGAAGTCTCAAAGGTGTGGCATCTAAATCGTGCATCGGCAAGATTTTTTCGCATTACACATATGTATCTGCAGCATAGTAATCTTCCAAAAATGTCTCACACTACAGTCAAAAAAAAAAAAAAATCAGCTAAGAAAAAGGTTGCTGCAAATTGTCTTCCCAAGAACTCTACTGCCCACCCGCGTCTATTGATTGGCAGCAAACCAGTTCCCCTAAAGTCAATCTGATTAGACGGTAATTAATTGTTTTCAAAAATTCCACAAACTCCGAATGATGACAGATAAAAGAATTGAAGAAAAATAAATCAGAAATACAGAAAAAGGTATTTTTCGAATTTTTTTTTTTATTGTAATCGTTAAACTTAAAATCTTATTCGTAGATATGTACATCTATGACTTGGCATTTGTTCCCGTGCACATTGCAGGGAATCTGACTTAAGTTTCGGCTTCAACTGGAGCTGCGCTATACTGGTCATAGTCAAAAACATTGTATTCCTTGTCGGAATTTGGGTTGACATGGGGTCCAGCATACATTCCCGGCTCTAGACCCTTGATAGACAATTCCTCTTTGTCGCTGTCGGCCTTTTCCTGTAAATGTCGAATTTGCTGCTCTTCCTGGTTTAAAGGCTGTGGATCTTGAACTTGCGAATCATTGTCTATTTGCGAATTGACCACGTTACTAGGTTGGGCAGATAGAACTTGAAAGCCATACAAGTTGTCGGGGGAATCATAGTATTGCTGGTAGTTTTGTGTCTGCAGTTGGCTTGCGACTTGGAAATTGTCCATGGTTCTGTACTCGGGAAGGAATTGACTTTCCGATCCGCTTTGATCAAAGTCATCAAAGTCTTGATACTGATCGGAAGTACTGCCGAGTGTAACTGGTATTGAAGGTTGATCTCGATTAACGACTGTTAATTGAGCTTGGACAGTAGCTTGAGCGGGAGTTCCAAATTGAGTATATCCGAGGTTAGAGTCCTGTTGTTGTCCTTGAATTGCATTTGTTTGTGAATTTTCCTTAAAATCTACGTTTTCAACCTGCTGCTCAAGAGGTCCAGTGAATAACTGATTTGTGAATGAATTTTTGGCGGCAAATCCTCCAACCTTATTCTCTTGAGCTACATCGACCACTTGGTTGGCAGTGGCCGATGCTAACTCAAAAAACGACTTGTATTGACCTGATAGACCTGGTGGTTGTAGTCCTTTAAAGCCTGCCTGGGAGTTAGATCTGTGCTGACCCTTGGGTGGGAGATAGGCCAATGAAGGGTTTTGTGTAGCGCCGGATTGAGTATATGTTGGTTGGACTACTTGCGGCTTCTGATATGAAGCCTGGATGAATCCTTTTGCGGGTTGGGTCTTGATGACAGAGATTGTTGCAGTTTGGGTTTTAGGAGCTACATAAGTAATCTGAGGTTTCGAGGAGACAACCGATTGTCCGAATCCTTGGAATCCACTGAAACCGCCTTGTGGTTTGGCAGATGCTACAGACACTTGTGGCCTTACAGTGGTTGACACAACTGGAGCTTGGTATACTCCGGTGACAGCTGCAGGTTTAACCAGCTGTTGTCCAAATTGACTGAATGTTGTGGTGCTTACAGCGGGTCTTTGTATATTCGATTGTTGGCTAAATCCCTGAAGGCCGCCAAAGTTGGCCTGTGGTCTGGATGTGAAAAATACTGGCTTTGGTGTTGAGGAACCAGAGAATCCTTGGAAGACAGCTTGGGGCTTAACTGCTGAGACAACTGTCGAAACCTGTGGCCGGTAAGTGGTAGATATAACTGCACCCTGATATTGTCCTGTTACAGCTGCAGGTTTCACGACCTGTTGTCCAACCTGACTGAAGGTAGTGATGGCAGGTTTTGACTGGAATCCTTGGAATCCACTGAAACCAGCTTGTGGTTTTACACTACCTACAGCTGGTCTCGGTGTTGAGGAGGCTGTGAATCCTTGAAACGCAATTTGTGGCTTGGCAACAGATACAACAGAGACCTGTGGTCTATAGGTATTTGAGATAGCTGGTGCTTGGTGTTGTCCACTGACAATTGCGGGTTTAACTGATTGTTGACCAATTTGGCTAAATGTAGTTGTGCTGACGGCTGGTTTCTGCACAAATGATTGTCCCAAACCTTGGAATCCACTGAAGCTTGTCTGTGGCTTGACTGCAACAACAGGCTGACGAGTAGTCGTTGAGGCGGAAAATCCTTGGGAGGCAACCTGTGGCTTAGAAACTATGAGTGTAGCAGCTTGACCCTTTGGAGGCAAATAGGACAATTGGGGCTGTGAAGATAAAGATGAAACTTGCAAAGCAGCGGGCTTAAGAGATGCAGTTTGTTGGAATGCACTGAATCCGCCTGATGGTTTCACAATTTGATTAAAAGCTGTTGATGGCCTTTGAGCTGATTGTCCAAATGATTGGAAACTGCCAACATTGATTTGTGGTTTGCCTGTAACAAGCACTGGCCTGGGAGTCGAGGAGGCTGTAAATCCTTGGAAGGAAGCTTGTGGTTTGATAACGGATACTTGTGGCCTGTAGGTGGTTGTAACGGCTGGAGCTTGGTATAATCCAGTAACAGCAGCAGGCTTCACAGATTGTTGTCCAATTTGACTGAAGGTGGTAGTGCTGACGGCTGGTTTCTGCACTGTCTGTGAGAAGCCTTGGAATCCATTGAAACTAGCTTGTGGCTTAACAGCGGCAATGACAGGCCTTGGGGTTGATGAGGCAGTAAATCCTTGGAAGGAGACTTGTGGTTTGACAGCAGATACTTGTGGCCTGTAGGTGGCTGTAACGGCTGGAGCTTGATATAATCCAGTAACAGCAGCAGGCTTTATAGATTGCTGCCCGATTTGACTGAATGTGGTAGTGCTGAAGGCTGGTTTCTGAACTGTCTGCGAGAAACCTTGGAATCCACTGAAACTAGCTTGTGGCTTAACAGCGGCAACCACTGGTCTTGGTGTTGATGAAGCAGTAAATCCTTGGAAGGAAACTTGTGGTTTGACAACAGATACTTGTGGCCTGTAGGTGGTTGTAGCTGCTGGAGCTTGGTATAATCCAGTAACAGCAGCAGGCTTTATAGATTGCTGCCCGATTTGACTGAATGTGGTAGTGCTGAAGGCTGGTTTCTGAACTGTCTGCGAGAAACCTTGGAATCCACTGAAACTAGCTTGTGGCTTAACAGCGGCTACAACTGGCCTCGGTGTTGATGAAGCAGTAAATCCTTGGAATGGAATTTGTGGCTTGGCGACACTTAATGTAGCCGTCTGACTCTTAGGTGGCAGGTACGATAGTGTTGGTTTTGTTGCAACCACCGGCCTGATGGTTGTTGGAGCTGCAGGCTGGACATAAGATGTAGTTGATTGACTCACTTGGGGTCTGAACAATCCCTGCAAAACACCCTGGGTTGCTTGGAAATTCACTTCTGGCAATATCAAAGGTTTTTGGGGTTGAGCTTTTGGGGGCTGTGGTGTGAATCCTTGGAAAGCCACTTGTGGCTTCTGCACAGTTTGGCTAAATCCTGTAAAAGCTACGGCAGGTTTCACTGTTGTTGATGAAACCACATACTGTGGCTGTTGTTTGATTCCATCACTGAATGGCACCGATGGTCTTGGATATGCATATCCATTCTTCTGCGCAAAGGAACTACCGACTCCTGCCAAAAGCAGAAAACCCTATAAAAATCAGAAAAAAATCACACGAAAAATTTCAATTAATAATCCATCCAACTGGCAAGTGTAATCCGAAAATCAATTACCAAAATCACGATATCTGCTCGCCTCCTAATCAGCATCTTCTCTGGAAGAAAAGCACTAAACTTCTAAAGCTTCGCTATGCGAACCATTTTCTTAAATAATTTTTCAAAGTCAGGATCCGGTTCCGAACGAGCCCAACCCTTATTCACCTTGACGTGGTAGAGTTGGTGGTGGTATACACACAGTACATACAATACAAATATTTCGTATCTCTAGCCGTAGCTGGCCAATTTTATAATTTTTTTTTTATTAGCTGACGCGCCTGCAGTGTGAGAGCTCCATTTGGATCATCAGCCAACATTAGCTTCAACAGAATGCTGTCCATACTCTGGTATATTGCTGTTTCTACGAATACAAGTGTGTTGCGTTAGGGCAGTCACCTTGTTTAGATGTGGTTTTCGGATTCCAGATACAAATATATAAAAACATACATAGTCCACACAGTGCCGTCACTCAGAGTCGTTGTTTGTGATGCAAATATTCCTAGAGTGACAGAGAGATGTAGACGCAGATGTAGCATCCCAACGTGAAGGCCAATCTTTTGTTTTCGTTCTCTCTGCTCTTTTTGGATACTGATGTGGGCTTAATGAGTTGATGATTATAATTTGCATCTGGGGACAGGGGATAGCCTAATCTAAAAGCATTGTCCGAAATAAGAAAAAAAAAACCGAAACAGACACATATCAATAAACCTGCCAGTCTGTTGCTAGCGAATCTTTATGGTACGAGTTTGGTTAGATTGTTTGGTAGTATGATCATTTTCAATAGCATTGGACGTACATACATATACATATATCTATGTATCTTTTCGCACTTTTTTTATTTTTATGGTTGTTTGCATTATTCCGGCAGGTAGATATGCTATACATTTTCGGGGGATGGTTTTTCCCCCGTTCGCAGGTTGAAGCCGGCAAACCGGCTTTTATTGTGTCATGAAAATAAAACGGTGAGTAATTTATCTCATGAGAGAATCCCTAGTGCGGTTACTGATAGAAACGAGTTTGGGTTAATAGCGGTTTGCTCTATCACGGACACAAGATCATTCCAAGACGCTGGAGTAAATGATGAGGCACACGCACAATACGGATACTTCATGATGATAAGTATATTTCACGGTAGTCAGGTTGTTCTTTTTTTCAGTTGTGAACAAAAGTGAGGTTTTAAGACCTTGGCCTTCGGAACTGTTAAAAGGTTCGTAAATTGAACTGATGAGTAACAGAAATAGCCTGTCGATAGGAGTTGTAAAATTTTGCAGTCTTTCGAATTACTGGAGTGTCTGGAGATTCAACTATTCAAATAGTGGGTTCGGCAGTCCATAAAATTCATCCACACTATGTCGTTAGATATCCAATAAACATCACTTTAGCATGCCGCAATATCGTATCGTTTGTAAGATGTCTTTAAAGATATGCAAGTACATCAAATTTGGGTACCGTCCTTGGCCACTTTCGGAGGCACATTTTTGGCACATCTTTTATGTGCCTTAACGGAGCTGATGACAAATATTTTCTTTTTATGTTGTTTCATCTATGGGTTGCTCATACTAGTACGAGTGTTCCCACAAAAACATAAAATTCAACCGATGTCATCTGATATGTTTGAGTAGATTGCTTAACGGTAATGCAATAGTGGTTATCTCAAAACGAGATGACATTCGAATCAGAAATTAAGTCACCTCTTTTTATTGGTGAATGTTGAACTAGATTGCATTGGGCTTAGGAGCTAGTTGGACTAATTTAGATTGATGCCCACGGTGTTTTCGGTTAATGCGGAATTTTTGGAGACTGTGGGAAAAAGACCTACTAGTTGCTTTTGATATGCTTTTGATCTACTAGCTGCTTTTGATATGCTCCAATGGATGGACACAGAAGTACGAAAAATAGCGACGAAGGACTTTCAGTCTAGCGGACAATATAGGAAGTTTCAGACGGAAGGGAAGTTTTTGAAATTCCAATTCTCATTGGTTTGTACTCAATAAATTATAGATCTTTATCATGGCACTGACTTTGGGATTTTGTGGTTATTTGTCCGATTCGTCATTTATGTAAACGCATCTAATATTAGCATTTATTTGTACCAATCCAAACAAGTAACTCGAAGCAGAGCAAAGCTCTTGTGAAAGCAACATATTTCACTTATATGTGGCATCGCTAATCGAAAACTTTGCAGTTCCATTAATATGCGAAACATCCAAATTTTTTTTTCGAAAATTTACTATGAATAGTGAGCTGACTGTGCCTTAAGCGACTATTGTCCACCATATGAAGTTAAAAGTGCGAATTTCCTTTCTACATCTATTATGCAACGCAAATCGCATTGCCTTTGGTACTTTGTTAAAGGAAACTTTACTTAACTTAACTGGAACTACCGTTGGGAATGAATCTGTGCCTCAACTAACAAGCCTCTCTAGTTGCCTACTGTGCCGCACTCCAAGTATATTTCTCTCGAAGCAGCCAAGTATTTCTTCATCTACTTTCGACAAGGTCGAAGCCCCTGCGTCATAAACCAGGACCGGGATAATGAGGGCTTGTATAAGGTTAGCTCTTCCCCGTGGGAGAGAACTCTGTTGCTCTGGTTTGTGCTGCCTGTATTCTGCGGGACCCCCGCCCAATTATCAAGGCTTCGCCCTTTAATGAAATTGTCTAATAATGAACGGGGGCAGAGCAAAGTACTGGTCTTATCGTAATCATCTTCCGATGACGCTACCGAAGGTTGCTACGGTTCGATCAGTCACTAGTTGCCGGTCATAGGTCTTGTTGGCGGCTGGACCACCGGTAGTCCCTGCCAGGACTTAAATCACGTTACCATGGGAGTCACGAGTCTCGGTCCGGGCCTGACTTGAAGAGGTAGGCCCCCTTGTGGGAGCGTCATGGTGGCAGTTGTTTAGACCCAAAATCGCGGGAAGGGTCTTCCTTTGGTTGACCCAATGTAGAGTTGTAATAAGTACTGGGTGCTGCGACCCTAAGAGCAGTAAGAGGTTTTAGGTCGGCCTCGACTCATACCAAGATTGTGCCGGCAACACAGTTCCGAATTGGTATCTCAGGAAGGCGGCAGAGCGATGGCAAGGCGTAGCCTTGCCCCCATGGATGTATGGGCATCCCGTAAACATAAGTCTCCATGACAGGTGGTTCACGTTAAAAATCTGACGCTATGTCTGTATTCTGCGCCGATGTCGTTGCTGCTTGTGACTGAGGAGCAAAGGTAGACGGGAGGAACCCTGTATTAGTTCATTATACTCGTATTTAATCTGCTTTTTGAAGTACTGAAATGCAAGCTATGTCTTCCGAAACATCAAAGGTAACATGAACGTCGTACTTTCGGGTATATATATGTATGTACGATTGTTCGTTGAATCAATTTTTCGTTAAGTCGACTTTTTTTCCTTGAGAGAATACAGATTCCCATTACACGTTTGTTATTTCTTCTTTAAAGTAATCTAGATGGTTCGCGGCGAATCATAGGAAAACTGCTAACTGTCCCATAACTTGGATTGCACCAGCGCGTAGTGCTTGTCTTACCTCCCAATAATGGTCACCGATAACAGTATGAGGAAATCCATACTTATAGTAAATCCTTACTCATGCAGGCTAAAATGGTAAGGGCCAATACGACCAGTAGCATAATACTGCCAGACATCGCCATAGGGCTCATAGCTCATAACAAAAGAGATTAAAAAGATGTGATGAACCAACTAATGGCTCGGGTAAAAATGGATTCACTGTTGATGACCCTTGCAAACGTTTAAAGGAAAACGGCCTTCGTACAGCCGAAAAATTAGCAGAGGCCCTTAACTGTTATCACGCATATATCACGGCCATCCAGGAAGAGAATGAAAATCTGTGAAATATACTATTGTGGTTGCTATAGGGAATTAAAACAGCGCTTTTCAGGTGCGAATTTGTCATACATGGCAGAGCCCTAAGTCGTTAAAATCGTACTAGGCCAGAGTAGAGAAGGGAACATCTTTGGCAGGACAGTTGGTAAGTATAGCCTACACGACACCAGGCTTGGAGATGGAATAAGGCTAAATGACTTTCCAGCGGAAAGAAATATCACTACAGTTAGCACACGGTTTCCTCATCTCAACATACACTAGGGGATAATGAAACGCTAACTCAAATTGATGATATTGCCGACGAACCTTCCGTGCAGCCGACATTGACTCTGATCATCACTTTATTGCAGTCAAACAAGCCTCACAACAAAGAAAAACTCCTTTGAGAAGATATAGCGTAGAAAAGCTGCAATCGCAAGAGACCGCCAGAATCTTTCCTCAACATCGCCTATGCCGCCAGTATCAAGTACCGAAAACCAGCAGCATCGCTGCCAACGTGCCATCAGAGATGATGCTACTGATGTTCTGGGTTTCACCCGACCACCACCTAGAAGGCCCTGGTTTGATTAAAAATACCGGCAAGCACATCCAGCTAAACAAGAAGCGTACAAAGAGGTGCTGCAACCAAGGATGAGAGCCGTTCGTGAGCTCTACGAGCAGAAGAGACGGGAGGGACATCGGCTTCTGCAGAAGAAGAAAACAGAGCACAAGAAGCGCGCGATCGAACATATTGAGAGGTTGTATTCCAGGAATAACGTACAGAAGTTTTATCAATAGGTAGACTTATCGTGTCAAGGGGCAAGGAGACCCATACAGAAGCCTGTAGAGATGAAGAAGGAAACCTTGTGATAGAGACAAAGTCGGTGCTGAGAATATAAAAAAATTTTTTCAGCAGACTTTATAAGGACGAAGAAGCGCAATATCCTCCAGTAGTGGAGAAAAATACTCAAAATGTCCAAATCGATACCCATCATCTTTTCATCGATTTTAAGACCGCATTTGACAGCAATTATAGAGGCGAGCTACATACATAGGTCCGTGCGCATGTGGTTAGGGATGCCTCATCTCACACATGCCAATCTTTGATAAAAGCATGAAGAAAGGGAGACGAGATAGTAAGGTCAAGTACCTCCTCTCTTGTAGAATTGATAAATGTGGGTTTATTACCCCTATTAAATAAAACATGATTTTTGCTAAAAAGATAATTTGAAAGTAACCCTCCCCTTCTGTTGTTCTCGCTACTACCCCCGATGTTTTTGTGGGCGTTGGCATCACATTCAAGAACGAAATGCCAATTGCGATGGGCGGTGGTATTGTTCGATCAGATCCTGTACAAGAGCAAGGGGAATCGCGTCTAAGTACATACATGTATATCCGGGGAAATAGGCGGAGGCGCACTCGAACTCTTGCAATCCATTCCGTAGTTCAATACTCGCTGCCAATAGATCTCTGGTCTTAAACCCTGGAATGGGAAGATATTTAATTTTGGAACCGACCAGTAAAGCAGCCCTCGGTTCAAAACCTCCTCAGTCAAATTTTAATGTTCGCTCGGTATTGTTGAGGCCAAATATCTTACTCTCTATAGTCCAAGTTTCTTGAATTAGTCCTAGGACGATGTTCTCTCCTGCGCATGGTTGGTTAAAGGTGTATAAGGGATGTCTCGTAATACGCGAGGTGTAGGAACTCTACTTTTGGGTCTATTCGCAGCAGTTGGATCTTGCATTAATCGGCCAGTTGAGGGGAGCTCACGTGCTCTATCACCCTCAGCTGCAGTCGTATTAACGGTATAGCTTTGTAGTCTCTTTGATAGATTACTGGTGCTGGTTGTGGTGGAGGTAGCTGGAGTTTTGCCGGATCTCTATATACCGAAACGGTAAGCGACCTGACACTTATCACACTGTTATCAACAGCTAAAACTATGTGTACGGGATCTTTCTCTTTTCACTCTTCACAGGACTCTTTAGTTTCTGGTGTTTAGACCTGAGTTCCGTGCATCCAAGGACGCGAGAATTTTCTCATTAACTAGGCCGATACTTTGCGTAAAGAACCCCCGTATGGTGTGTGGTTTCGAAAATATTTCCCCTTAATTTTTGCTTGATTTTTTGATAATGTACTCCTCAGACATTAGGCAGTAGATTCATTCGAGCAAACAAACACGACCCAAAGCTGTCAAAAGACGGCTTCACCTCTTTGTCTCAAAGTTGAATCGAAACATCGATAACTCCCTCCTGTATTTGAGTCATTTGCCCAACACTAAAGGGGTTGAGATTGATGTCTTCCGGGAATATACCCCCAGCCTGATATGGCCCAGTATATTGCTATATGGAACCTTGTCGATTGTAGCATTTCCTGGTTGGACTCTCTCGATGTCGGAGTTAGAATCTATGGCTACTTTCGTGCTAACACAAAGTGTCTGAGCCTGAGTCGCTCAGAAGGAACACATTCCCTTCCTCGCTTCTCATTTAAGCATCTCAGTTGGCAACAGATGCCCAACAGATAGTTTCTACTGCAGGTAGTACATGTGCGTCAGTAGAAGTTGATGATTTTAAAGGGTTTTTAGTCTATGTTGTTAAATCTTTTGCTGGATCAATTTTAGCTCCCACAAGTAATAGGGAGTATGAGAATCACCTAATAGCAGATCCCGTATTACTGAGAGTAAGGCTGGGCATGTAAATCGGAGGTATTCCGGTATCCGCAGTTCTCAGATTAGAGACTAAGCACCTTCATAGCCACGCATCCCTCAGTGGTTGCTGTTCCACCTTGGAGTTAGAGTTTTTTAAAAAAGGTTAGCTCCTCTTCGTCGTCCATATCTACCACTCGAGCAGAGAGAGAAACAAGGAGCATATGTAGTCTGCAATATCAAAAGGAATTCTTTAGCCGTGAAATAATCACCGTTGCTCGGCGGTCCCCCAGTAGAGGCGATGGTGAGAGTAGAATGGAAATGGCTCACCAGAATGGTGAGAGCAATTTTTAATAATCCAAACACACCAAAAAGTTCTCTCAAAAGACTGTTCAACTAGCTTAGGTCTGTTACAAAAGAGGATGGTACTGTCACAGCATCAGCTAATCAGAGACTTTCTCAACAGGAATTCACCTCTGTACCCTTATCAATGTGCATAGAGGAAATAAATCTCCACAAAAGGCGCTCTACTGAATCTTGTAACACCGATTAAAAAGGCCTACCGACAAAGAATATTGCACGATGTAACTTCCCAGATATTGAAGGTGCCTTCAATAATACCAGCTATGATGTGGTACAAAAGAGTCGTAGAGGATCAGATCGTTTCAAAAAAAAAGATATAGATCCATGTCTAGCCTTGGCAGCTGTGCTAAACCCTGTCTGTGGCCGTGGCTCAAGTGCTAGTGGATTGGCTTCCAAATCGAGAGGTTCGGTGTTCGAATCCCAGCTTCGCCCGAAAGACATATCCATTTTTTCAGTAAACGATCAAGTTGACTGGAAAACAACAACAAGCCAACCTCCACTAAGAATTTAGCCTCCCCATTAAATGTTGAATGCCACCCATGGAGCGAAATAACCACTGAGCCCAACCATCTTTCTTTCTCTCTCTATCCCATTTTCCAAAAAAAACATAACACATGCTCAGGCACTTTAAGTGTATTCATACCCACTTGAGTGTTAAAAAAATCCGTCCCATTGTCCAGAATGATGATGGAGAACATCTGTGACGACTTAACTGCGACCTTTGATGCCAAAAAATTTTTAGACAAGGTGACGCGTTGTTATGTGACTTCTTTATCATCATACTTGAAATAACTGTGCGGACCTCACAAACGAACACTGGAGACACAATTTTTCAAAAATTTGTGCAACTACTAACGTACGCCAATGATATCGACATAATTGGGAGAACTCAGCGAGTTGTCACCGGTGCGTTTGCTGGTAGTAAGCGGAAGTTGCTAAATTGGGTTTAGCGGTGAATAAGGACAAAACCAAGTATCCTCGTATGCTGTCAACAAGAAGCGATACAAAACATCGACATATTGGACAGAATTATATAATTTCGAGGAAATAAGGGATTCGGTCTACCTTGGCGATCAATTTTGCCAACAGCTCCACAATAGAAATAAAACGGAATATCGCTCTTGATAATCGCTGTTTCTTTGGGCTAAGAAGGCAACTGACTAGTAAGGCCCTATGCCGAAAAACTTAGGAGACTCTATATAAGACTTTGAACATCCCAGCGGATGATAGTCAGAAATGGCTGAAACGTGTAGAGCGAATGGACACCTATGCTCCGGCTCGCAGAATTTTCGAATCGATAACACGATAATCGACCACAACTCAGTAGAAGAATACCTCGCTTTAGGTTGCACTCAGAAGTAGAAGAGGACCTCAACCGACTTGAAATGCGCAACTAAAGGCAGTTAGCTAAGGAACAACTAACTGGAGAGACTTGCTAGTTGAACTTAGGTTCACCCAGAACTTCAGCGCCACAAAAGTAAGTAAGCAAGAGGATTCACCGTGCGCGGACTCTAAAAGTGCCTAAACTTGCAAGTGCATAGTTAAAGACCTTAATGCTTGGATCAGTGATCATTGTTTCTGCACCAGAGCAGGTAATATCTTGAAGTAGTTCGACACAATCCCCTATCTGAAAGAACCGATCCCCTTGGTTTTTTAAAAATAAAACTTAAATGGTTTTTCAAAAAACTAATTATAAAATTTAAAGAAATACTTATGAAGAACATGGTGTCTTAAAATGCATGATATAGAGGCTAAACATGTTACTTACCAAGGAAATATTATGAAGACGAGAACCTTTAACAATACTTATGTACGTTAAAACTATTATTTCTGTTTGAGGCTTACAATTTTCGTCTAACCGGGATCTAGAAAACCAGCTAAGCCATAATCAAATCCAGCCCACACCAAATAATAATCTTAAGCTTTTGGGCGAACTGCATAAGCCTTGGAATTGACAAGATTTAATCCAGTTTTCCAAGCTACAATTTTGCTGACTAAGACCGCTATTTTTAATCTAGATGAGCTTATCATAGTAAATAAAATAAATATACGACCAATTCCCCCACACAAAAAGTGCTACTTACTCGCCACGAATCACTATCGGCCTTGGAATAAATTAATTTGTTATAGACAACAAAATTTCTTCTCTAAGTAATTAAAACAATTAACGTCAACTACTTCGTTTCACGTTAGTTCTGAGATTAACCTGTCATATTATAAACCACCAAATGTCAGAAAAAAAAACAAATACGAGTATGCCCGTATTATCAAAAAATTATCGAATGCTTGTAGCAGAAGTATTAATTAAATGGAACTGACTTCTCAGGCCAGTTATGAATATCTTTGATTCTTTGACGGTCAATTAAATTGAAGTTAACATTAGTTTACGCAGCATAGTTATGATCACGATTTTTTTATGGGACATAAATATTCGTAGTTGTGATCAAATTCATCATCAACTGAAATACATATTTACAATATTGGCCTTGACATTTTTGTATTTATTAAAAGTCGGTTCGTCATTATAATGGATAAATATATGCGGTTGAGAGTGTGGGAATTTAGAGATTTTCTGTTTTAGTTACATTTGGATGACAAATGATTAATAATGTCTGACGTTTATTTTCTGCGAGATATTGAGGATAATTTAATTTGAGTTTAGATTTTACGTCACAAGGTTGTGGATGAATCTTTTCTTGATACGAGTACAAGAGAATACGAGTATGTTTGTGCTTCACTGGACCATGGCCTAGTGGTTGAATCCATGAGAAGTCAGAACATGTGCGTTTCATGGTTATCTGAGCTATGTCGGGGGAAGTTATGCAATATTCAAGTACCGGCAACATTCAGCAATACCTAATACTAAAGTTGTATCAGTAATATTTCCAACAATAAAATTTTGATTGATTGATTTGGACAACTAGTGGTAAGGTTGCAGTTAGTGTTGAGAATATGGAAAGGCTACTTCTGTAGACTATACGGTGGCGATGATGGTCAGAATGCTACTGTCAGGCAGAATGTACCATTCACCCTGAACGAAGATAACAGAGAGTTCCGCATCGCTAACCTAGACGAAGATGAGATAGCAATATCGAAACTAAAGCCTAGAAAAGCTACTGGCTTAGTTAGTAACATATAACAGTTCACCTGTAAGTTATGGTAAGAGGAAAATATGCCCGAAGCAGGAATGTCAGCATCGTTTGTCCGATCTATAAGAAATCAGACCACAGACCCTGCTTCTACGAGTGGAAGTTCTAGAACAAATCCTGGAGTAGATGATGGGATCTACAATATTTTATCAAGCGAATTATGCGATTTAAATAATAAAATTGACGCACTTGAGCAGGAGAAACTACAGATGCGATCATTCATGGAGTACCAATGACAGCAAATGAAAATCTGCAAAATATGGCATATACTCCCAGTTTTGCTCTGCGAACGAAAGTCTCACCTCGCATAACCTTGCAATCTTCCGGAGAGCACATGGATTAAAGAGGCAAAACCTACTTTTTTCTGTCTACTCCCGAGGGCGACGAGTACGAGTATATGCACGCCAAACACACGGAGGTAAATCTGTTTTGGTTGATTCAACTCAACGCTTGAACTCTTTTTGCGAGTTAAAGGGTGATTCTTTTGCTTTTTGGTTTTTCAGTGTTCTATTTGTGACAGCGCCCGCGTAATTCGTGACATGTGTCAAAGTCATACATGCTCAGTTATCATTGACATTTCATCAAGGAAAGACTTCCACCCGTACAACGCTTATAAATTATTGAATTTTAGTATCAAATTCGTCCTCGTCCTCGTCATAATCGACTTACTGAGAAAGCAATTCAAGCCATAGTGACAAAATTTCCCACCAATCTCACGCTATTGGACATCAAGCCACCTACCCGTATGCGTAGAGTGCATACAGAACAAAATATTGCTGCTGTATCTTATATATTATGTATATACATATTATGTATATATATGTATTTATGTATGTTTAAGTTTGTGTTAGATGTAAGTAGGTTAAATAGATTACGATTTATTTCTAGGTAGTTTGTAGGCTTTTAGTTTTAAGTTTTATAGAAAATTAAAAAAAGTTCCATATACTAAGTTTTTGCTTAAAATTGCTGCTGTATCCGCCAGTGTTAGTGAAGACCGCAGCAATTCAGATTGTGTTACTCAAGTACGTGGTAGATTTAGGATCTTGGTCTAAAACCTTATAAAATACAGCGCGTGCAACAACTGAAGTCAAACGACATACCACAGTGTTAAATTTTCGGTGAGCGGCCCTTAGAAAAGCAGCGATTTCTGGTTAAATGGGTATGTTAATAAACAAAACTCGTGTATGTGGTCCGATGAGTAACCTCAGGCAATGCAAGAACTGCCAATGCACCCGGAAAAATCTATTTTTGGTGCGGTTCCGGCGGAATCATTGGCCCGCATTTTTTCAAAGATGACCCTGGGAACAACGTTACCGTCAAAGGCTTCCGCTATCGTTCGATAATTTCGAATTTTTTTTCCAAAATGCTCGAGCTGACCTGGTTCCAGAAAGACGGTGCTACATGCCGCCCACCACAGGACTCGACGGACCAATTTAGAAATGAGTTCGGTGAGCAATTTATCTCCCGTTTTAGACTGGTGAACTGGCCGGCTAGATCATGCGATTTGACGCCTTAGACCTTTTTTTAAGGCGATACGTCAAATCACTTATCTATGCCGATAAACTAACGTCAATTGCAACTTTAGAAGGCAACATTACACGTGTTATTAGCGAGATACCAGCCAATATGCTCGAAAAAGGGATTCAAAATTGGACTCGCCGTATGAACCACTTAAAAAGTAGTCGTGGTCAACATTTAGATGAAATAATCTTTAAAAGTTAATGGCAACCATTTTCCTTAAAAATTACCCATTATAAGTATAGAGTGAACAGATAGAAAAAAAACTTTAAATAAAACAACAGCGGGGTGAGATATAAAATTGATTCCGGCTTCCTTTTGAAGATACGCTTATGCCATTATGTGTGGAATAGCACATCATTCAAATGGCCACCTTATCTTCGCTAGCAGTGCTTCAAGAGGTTGGTCCAATTTTTGATGATTCGGTGCAATATGTGCGCCGTTATTCTGGCAATAGCGTGTCGAATATTGGCCTCGAGCTCGTCCAAAGTGGTTGCCTTGCTAGCGTAGACTAAGGACTTGACGTAGCCCCAGAGAAACTAATCGAGTGGGGTCAAATCGCATAATCTCACGGCGAGCGTGAGATGACCCAGTCGCCAAATTTCTCCTTCACAGCTTCGGGTGGTGCGTCGCTTGTATGGAATGAAGCGCAGTCTTGTTGGAACGGCGGCTCGGACATATCGATATTTTCGAGCTCTGACCACAGAAAGTCGATTAATATTGCTCTATACCTGAGACCATTGACGGTAAGGGTGTCTCCTTCCTCATTTCGAAAGAAATAAGGTCCGATGATGCCACCATGCCATAAACTGAACCAAACAGTCAATGTGATGACGTAATGACAATTTTAGCCTCTGAGCCAAAAATTTGACTCATCCGAGTAGATGATTTTTTTGCCAAAATCCGAATCTCCGGCTAACATTTCCAACGCCCAATTAGCGAATTCAAAGCATTGCCTACGATCGTCTGGCTTCAATTATTGCACAATCTTATACGGGCATATACCCAATTCCAACTGCAAAATAAGCAGGGTTGACCCTCTGGCGATGCCAATTCACCTGATCGGCGCCGATTCGACATTTATGGGTCTTCTGCGATACTGGCCGCTGCAGGGGCTACGGTGCTATGAATTGCCTGCACACTGAAGCCATGACGAAATTCACGTTGCGTATTTACAACTGACCCGGAATTTTGATAAATTTTTTTAATAATTTCTGCACGTTCGGCACGTTATTTTCTTTATTTAAAAATATCCGTCTAAGAGTGGTAGTGGGGTGAATTATAATTTGGGGGTGCTACTAAATGTCTTTTGTGAGCAATATTGTTACTTTAAAATTGCCATCTGAATGCTTTGCGCAGTCAATAAACTCAACGAATTCAGAAACTTGTTTGCTGGTTCCGATGTACTAGATGTGATATGTGTATCAGAAACCTGGTATATCGATGTAGTATCTGATAGCGTGTATCTGTTCACTAGTTGGGTACGATATTTTCCGTGATGATAAAAAAAACAGGAGCAAGTGGATTAGTTGCCATTTATGTACGATCGACTTTAGCTTTTCGACCGTCTGCAAGTTCACCCAATGGAAGCGCTATCCAATATCCATATATTACAGTGACTAGTGAGAAGAGGAAATGACCCTACAACAATATTGATTTATTGCAATTGTTTTCCTTCTTAGAAGCAACTTCCTCCCGTTTCTGGAAAACTGTTTTGTGTTGTGATTACAATTGCAAACTGTTGAATGAGTCTATTTCCTCCTCATTAAACGAGGCGAGGAATGAATGCATTTGAGCATTTTAAATCCTCCAACTCCTACCCACTTTACTGCCTCAACTAGCAAACTTCTCGTTGTATTCTCTGCGAGAGATATTCAAAATGCCTTTTTTAACCAAGTCTCTGCTCCTGCTTTTTCTAGGCACGACCTCCTTTTTTCCAATTTTGAATTCTAGAAAAAAATCTAGAGAATTTAAAAACACAAAATCTGATCTCCTGGATCAAGATTTGCAGAATTCTGACTGGTGTCCAATATTGAGTGTTGCATCTCTGAATACACTAGTAGAATATTTCCAAAGTCTGATTACCCAGTTATTTAATATACAAGTTCCATTGTAAACTAAAGTAAGAGCATATACTCGTAATAACAACCCTTTGCTCACAAAGAAAGATTATGAAACGAAGGAACGATCGTGGTAGTGGTCTTTTTTTGATTTCCAGAATATTTTGAAATTCTGAACAATTCAGAATTCTGAAATTCTGTCTACTAATTTATTTGGCATACACCTAAACCATAAGTTTCCATAAGCACACTATGGAGAAATTTGCGTCAATTAGGTATTGGTGGCAATTGTTGGTGGTGATCTACAATATGCTTCATATCAAAACACCTCTGCTCGAGTCATATCTAATGATTTTTTTGAGTTCACAAGAGTTGAACAAACAGATGTCCTTCAAGCTATTATTGCATTTAAATACAAAGCTGTTGGTCTAGATGGTATGCATACTGTTTTCATTAAAATAATTTTTCCTTCTATCGTTCCCGTATTTACCCATATTTTCAATGCCATTATCATCACGTCCTCTTTCCCGGTATCCTGGAGGACCACAAGTATTATTCCTGTACTTAAAAGAAGGTAACGTGCACTACTACTGTCATATTTTTCCAAGGTATTTCAGAAGTTAATTCACTCACAAAATTCGCGACAAAATAAACTACTAAGTGTATATTAGTCTGGATCTAAGCAGCATTACAACTGCAGTTCAGCAATACTTAAAGTAACGACATCCGCACCGCGATCAATAAAGACTACTTAACATTTTTGACACTACTTGACTTCCCCAAGGCCTTCGACACAAAGTCACAAAGCCGAAATCTCTGTATTCCTAATTTTCATCTGCTGCAAACCTTGTAAGGTACTACCTCTCAGGTCGGAAGCAAGCTGTTTGTATAAATGTCGTGCTGTCGGACTTTGGTTTTACATTAAGTGATGTACCCCAAGGGTCCATTCTTCACAATCTTTATAAATGACCTCCCAAATGTCATTCGATACTCGCCGATACATACGAATACCTACGTACGGAGATGAGGTCCCACTCTAAGTAAGTAAGGTGCTTATTCTCGTTAACCATATATACAATGATCTAAACAAAATTCTTGAGTGGTCTAAAATAAGTTTCCTACAATTAATCCCAAAAACATGGAAATGCCTCATAACTGGTAGGCATATTCCTGATCTAAGCCGCCTCCCAACTATTCATCTTGGAAACACAAAACTTCTACATAAAATCATTACAATGCCTTCGCATTTATATAACAAACTGATTTTTACACAATTACATCGTTCCTTAAATCTGATCCCTCCCTGTTTCAAATATCGGATTTCTGAACGCCACTTTTTTGTTCATGCCATTCAATGTTATTCTTAGATGTTAGATATATAAATACAGAAAATATCGCTTATCATACTAGTATACTATCGTACTACCATTTACATTTTCTTTTGCCTTAAAATATGCACAGAGCTTAACTATTGTTACTCCAGCCTACTAAATACATAATTATAGGTTAGATTAGGATAAACTGGGGTGTAATGCATATGCCATCACACAGACACCAGGCACCAAAACAGGCAAAATAGCAAAAACCTAAATAAACTAACCTAAATGGCAAAATAAATTGGGTGGAACACCCAATTTTCTTGCGAAAGCCAAGATGGTCTTTGAAGCTCGAGCAGTCTATTTTCTCTAGGTTTTCGAAAAAGTATTTCCCTAAAAATTTTCTTCGATTACCCGATATTGCCACGCATTCACACAGTATGTGTGACAGCTTGCAGATCACCGCAGAATCTGCAGACATAAGTGTCTGACAATCTGAGTCTCTTTTGCGTGCTGCTGCAGTAGACAGTATTCTGTCAGGATTCCTATTACTATCTTAAGCTTGTCACTGTTTAATTTTATTAACTTCCTAGATCTTTTGCAGTCAAAAAGCGGCCAAAGAGCCTTGATACCCTGTATACTTCAAGACTTAACTACTTTAGGTTGGCAATCTTTATGATTTCTGGCAACCTCACTATTGTCGAGTAGTCCTCCCTTTCTTGCAAGCTCGTCGGCTTGTTCATTTCGTTTAATACCGCAGTGTCCTGGCACCCAGCACAGTTTTACCCGGTTCTGACTGCATAGTGCCTTAAGCACTGTGCGTCAGCACTAACTGTATCAGAGTTGACGTTGGTTGATTCCATTGCCTAGAGTGTGGCCTGGATATTGATGTAGATAGCGATATCTCTTTCGGATACCGATCTCATCTGCATTAGATCAGCCGCCCTGAGGATAGCCAAGACCTTAGATTAGAAGACACTGCTTGCGTCCGGTAGCCTTATAGACACTGTTAGTTCTGGGTCTTTTGAGAAGATACCAGAACCAGTTCCTTCCTCAGTTTTTGAGCCATCTGAGAAAATTGCAATTTCATTCGATCTGATTATTGCATTTTTTTCCCAGTCCTTTCTCTTCGGATAAATTATATCGTAATGGACGTCGGGAAAAAAATTCCTGTGTTAGGTGCAAAAAGGTGTACAATTTTGCCTTAGGAGTAGTACGGAGCGCACCTGTAATTGCTACGGAAGCCGTTCTTTATACCGCCGCTAATTTTCCGTAAATCATTTTCTCGCTTGTTGCTTTTCAGTGCGCCGCGACGTAAGTATGGGTCCTACCACCACCGTATACAGCCAATGTACCGTAGCAGCTTTTAAGCCCCAAAATTTTCCTACTTGTCTTTTGCAGATAAAAAGAGCATTATATGCCTTTTTGTGTCCAGAATCACACCCAGATACTTCTCGCTATCCGAAAGGGACAGTTCCACTCCGTTGAGTTTTGGGAGTTTGAATTGCGGTATCTTGTACCTTATGGTAAAAAGAACGAGTTCCGTTTTGAAGAGTTGGCATTGAGACCACAGCCTTTTGCCCAAGTGCTGATCATCTTCAGGGCAACCTCCATTATGTCGTTTGAAATATTTAAGTATTTCTCCTACACTATTATTACCACGTCATCTGTGTATGCCGTGGCACTTATACCCATTATACTAAGCTTTTTGAGGATGTCATTTATAACCAGCATCCACATGAGTGGAGATATGACTCCACCCTGAGGGGTTCCCCTGGTTACGGACATTCTGACCGAGATTTGCCCAATAATACATAATTGAAATGACCCTTTATTTTTCTTTTTTTTTTCTAGCCTATATTATTTTGAATTTCTGTTTTCCATAACTTTCAAAATTTATAATTTAAATGATAATTTTAGAGTCTACTATGAATGTTTTTGAATTATATATAAATAAATACTAAATGCTTTGAATGGGTCAACTGATCAAGATATTTTCTGCCGTATTATGTGAGCGTTTGCAATCGTTGGTCTACATCAGTGCGGTTTCGGACCAGAAAGGTCCACCATCGATGAAATGTTCACGCAACAGCAGATTTTAGAAACGATCCGGGAATTTCTGATCGACGATCACCACGTGCATAGAGACGAACTATACAACACTTATGGGTCGGTTTGTTCACTCTCGGTTAACTGTATCCAGTAGTTGTTCCAACCGGTAGCCATCGATTACGTTTGTTCACAAAAATTTTAACCAGAGAATCCATGGTTCGATTAGTTAACCAGAGAAATACCATACGAGTAGCTAACCATCCGATTTTCTTTAGCTAACGTCGTTAAACCAATGATTTTCAGGAATTTGGTTGTTTATGCTATTTACTTATATATTTATATTTAGCTACATAACAAAATTCTGTACCTATATTGTGCGATAGAAAATTCAAAAGTATTATAAACATTAAAACAACGGGAAATGGAGTATACATAAATAACAAAAAATAAAATCCATAAATCCCTTCAAGAACACCCCACAACAAACAGTAATAAATAATAAGTAATGTCATAAATTCCAACGCCTTTAAGAATCAAACAAAAAAGGTAAACAAGAACAAAGCTAACCACGGGTTAAGTTTGACAAACAAGTTGACAATTAAATTGGAAAACTCGAACGAATTGTCGCTAACCTATGGTTAAGTAACCAGAGTGAAAAAATAGTGAACAAACACTTTTCGGTTACCACAAATTTATAACCATGGGTTAAGCAAAATCTCTGATTACCTGCGAACAAACCGGCCCTATGTCTAGTTTTGAAACTCGTCAAGGTGTGCCGGATGTGTATGGAGAATTCTTGCTGTTCTATTAAGTTTGGTAAGGAGGAAACCGGAACCTCCAATGACAAAAGTCTAAAAAGACGACCCGCGTCATGTGACTCTTTTTAACATCGTCATTAACGAATCGTGCAAAACTTATTAACAAGCAAAAGAGGTACTATCTTTTGTAAGCCCACAGAATAACTTGCATACGGGGATAACATTGATGTGATTCAACGAATACAGTGAGCCGCTAATGAAACTTACGTGAGTATTAAGGCAGAAGCGGCTGAAATGGGTCTGACGGAAATCGAGGACAAAACAAAGTACATGCTGTCATTAGAAAAAGCAACGGCATCAGGACAGAAATCATATGCAGACTTACTGATTAGCAGAGACCAAACTGGCTGCATACAATACTCTAACTATGTAACCCTTCTCTATGACACACGGACTTGGGGCTTATTAAGAGCAGATGAAGAGTGGAGAAAAAACTCTCCGTCCTATTCGGACTCCCACCCTTGAGAGCAAACATAGAAACCAAACACACCTGAGTTTCACAACACTACAAAAACAATTTTCTTTTCTCCTCCTTCTATCTTTCCGCCCGCGCCCAGGAAACAGTAAAAGGGTATCTAACCCCTTAGGCGCGCGTAAATAATAAAAAAAAAAAAAAAACTTGCCTGTTTCGAAAGAAAGATACTGTGCTAGATTTTCGGTCGCATTTGTATTGACGGAAAATGGTGGAGGAGATTCACCAACTGTACGGGGTGTACAGCAACATTGGCCGAATGCCCAAAGAGTTCTCAAGTCTAAGTCCGAGGGATGGTGCAGAGAAGGACGACTTCATCTAAGGCGTCTGTTACACGTAGAAGAAGACCTGAACAACATGCACTGGTGGCAGCGAGAAATTATGATAGCTGGAGAGGTTTGTGGATTAAGGCCCAGCTTCAACCTCGACTCTGTTTTATTTTAATAAGTAGTAAGCCAATAATTTGGTTCACTTGCATCTCTGGGCTTTATACATATTTCTTGGGAATCAGGTACATAGTAGAGTACTTGGTAAGTCTGTTTAGTAATATGAATTTAATAAACTTAATAACTTTATTTTTTCTTGAATTTTAAAACGTGCTTGCAACTTAATTCTCGATCCCTACTGGCATATATCTTGTAAACATTCTTAAGTTTTGTATTTTCTTTTAATTACTTCATCTTCTCCTCTCTATCTGGCGATCATTGTCAGATGATCGTGTTTTATTCACTTTCTTCAATATACTTACTTACTTACTTACATATATTACACAACGGAATCATTCGTCTATTGTATGGGCTACACGTCATTTCATAAATTATTCTTGTTTCGCCAACGAAAGTGATCGGTAGTGACAACAATAAATATTGTGTCAACTTTAAAGTGTTTCTCTTTTTTGTCTAGTCTTTACAAACAATTTAAAAAATTATTTAACAAAGTCTATGCAATTTGCACCTCAACTCAAAACGAGACGGATAGTACAGGAGGCGACATTTCCAAGCAAAACTACATGTACTTGCATCGAGGTGGGAATTTTTGCACCAGAAAATAACGCCTGGACAAACGCATGAATAATAGCTGACTTACGAAGACTGGCCAAAGATTACAAATTCTTCAGAAGCAAGGAAGACTGTAATACAATACATCATACGCCGATTCAATGATAAGGGATATGATCATGTACTACAATCCACACGAGTCGGTTTAGATAGCAGCAACTATCTACTTTTTTTTGACCCAAAAAGAATGTGTAAACTTTATAGATACCAGCCGCCCGAGCTATCAGCATGCACGATTCGTTAGCTTCTGAGGCTTCTGCTGTTGCTTTTCCTAGCCTTTCTATTCTCCGTAGCTCATTTTGTAGTATTTTTATGAAAATACATATTTCCTCCCAATTCTCCTTCGACTGCAATACGTGATCGAGGATAAGTGACAGGCTGGGCAGAGTAGTTCTCCATGCCATGAAGCGTAGGCAATAAAATATTGCATACTCCGTATCTTCATTTTCATTTGCCCATACGTAAGGTACGTAAAGAACTGCAAAAGCTTATAGTTGCAGTCTCCATGTTTACATTTACCTTAATTATTAAATTAATCGTGATCGTATTCAATGTAAACATTTGGACTCCGTGTGTAACATTTGCAAGCAACGTTGACACATAAATAGTTGGATACTGGTGCAACTTGCTCCCTAGTAGATCTCGATGGATACCAAAGTCTTCGAAACTCGCATTGTGAACAAACATCCAGGTTATTAAAAGCATCCGGAGGAGTGAAGGTTCCAATCAAAGGTGTGACAAACGTAACTGTGCGTTGGAAACATAATGGACTTAGATTAGTTTAAAGCGTTTGATTTTACGATAAATTCGGCAGACAAGGAATCTATTCTTCAACTTGTACACGACACGAGAGAACAGCTGGCTGCAGGAGCAAAATTGATCTGTGAGAGATATGAGTTGGCCCTGAACTTGATTGTAAGTATTTTATACTTATCTTATACTGAAGCAAAACAGTTAGCCAAGATATTCTAAACATCGTCCTGTTTCTTTTGGTCTGAAGGAAAGTGTGAGTAACGAGATTAAACTTTTAAAGCACACGGATTGCTATGCCATATAGAGAAGTGCCAATTCGCAAAAAAGGCAATCAACTACTTAAGTCCGTCGGAAGAACGTCTAGCCACAATTCGCCAGAACTTAGAAATCTGACGGACCTAGATGCGTTTATTGGCAAAGTCAACTACTACAAAAAATTCATAAAAAAATTCGCCAAAATAGCAGCTCCACTTAACAAACCGAGATCTTCAAACGAGCCGTTTATTTGGGTTTAGGAGCAACAAGTCGCATTTTAGAAATTCAAATATAATATCTTAGTAGTTTCTCGCTTAACTCATTTTAGAAATGACTTACCAATCACCTTAGCTACGAATGTCTCATTTCACGGTATAGGCGCCATTATTTCTCACATATTTCTCTACAATAATAAGGAAAGCCCAATCGCTTTCACTGCAGTCAAAACGTGAAGGAAACACTTTAGAGTCTAGATTATTTATGCCGTTTAAGCAGGACCTTTTCGGCCCACATTTCGACCTGATTACCGATCATCAGCCACTGGTAACCATCTGTAATCAGAGCAAGAAGTTGGCACAAATGACAAATGATATACGTACACGATACGCTGCAGTTCCACTAAACAATACGGAAACGCAAACTGTCTGCTCATCATTTGGATGAAGATTCCAGTTTGCTTGTTGAAGATTTTCCAATTAACTCCGTTACTACAATATATCTAGAGAGCGTAAAGGTTCCAGTCTTGATTAAGGTTATAGCATACATGAAAAAAGGAAGGTCAAAAGTGTTCCCAGCAGCCGATAATATCCAGGAGGCTGTCTATTAATGTTCTTCTTTTTCAGAGTGAGAGCCTTAGAGCAATTATTCCAAAGCAACTGCAATCACAGGTCTTGGCGATGCTTCACCGAACTCACTGGGGCGTAACGTACATGAAGCAATTGTTTCAGCCAGCGATATTGTTGATGGCCCAGCATTGATCTTGACAATAGTTTCGCCTTATACTTGCATACCAAATCAATGCTAATAACTCGCTAAAAGAATACACTATCTGGCCGTCTACTCAAGAAATATGGGAACGAGTACACATCGACTTTGCCGGACCATTTTAAGGGCATATGTGGTTAATTGTGGTAGACTCAAAATCTCAATCCCATTTCGTAGCTTGGATGTCTTCTACCACTTCATAAGCGACAATTTTCGCTCTAAAATATATCTTTCAATTGGAGGGCCTACCAAAAGCTGTGGTGTCAGAAAGCGGAGCCGAATTTACCTCCAAGGAGTTCCAAGAGTTCTGTCAAAGAAACAGCACTCAGCACTTGATGTCAGCACCTTTTATTCCTGAATCTAACGAGGCATCCGAGAGAATGGTGAGGACGCAAAATCTTAGAGGATGTGCCGCTAGCTGGTACTACTTTTATACGACAGCATCATCAAAAAGAGAAGTGGACAGCTGCTGTGGCGAGAAATTTTTTTGGTAGAAGAATGTATTTAGTAGAATGTAACTCAAGGAAGTAGCATCGAAACCAAAATCAGACGCTGTCGCGTTTTTCAACAGAAAACAGTGTAAATCTCTGTATAACAGTCCAGGATATATTCATGGTCGAAAAGAGGGAAATAAAGAGCCGAATGAGGATCCGGGAGTTCAAAACTACTCGGACATATATCCCGTGCACTAAAAATCAACTGATGCAAAGATTGAAGTATGTTTCAATCAGGGACCTTTCCGATCTTGGAACCATTTCAGCCTAGACAGTCGAAAGCAGCTAAGTCTTTGGGTTATACACCTGAACCAAGACGCTCCGAGCGATTGCTCGATAAGCAAGTTAATTTTTTTTTCAAAATTAAGAGCGAGGGAAACTGGTTTGAAATAACTACGTTTCTGAAAACTTCAGCAGTGGAAATAATGATCACGGCGGTCAACAATGACATCTGTTGTCATTTAGAAAACTCCAACTTCCACGTTTTATTATTCATTCCATGTATTAATCTATCCCCCATTTTGAATTTAATATTATCCTAGTTAAATAAAGGAATGAATCGGTCATTTCAAAACCCAAATAAGTCAAGTTTATTTCATTGCAAACGTTTCCTTAAAGGTAGCCCCATAATCTGGGTAAAAACCACGGAAGTCAGTATATTCCTTCCTCTTGAAACAATACCGCGTAACCGTCCTCCATTACTTAAATAGCATAAGTCTGTGACTTAAGTGGTTCTTGCATGCAATATCAAATGTAGATAACAGTCATGACTAAGTTTAACTTATATTGAATTTCAATGTTTTCATTGGTTGTAATATTTGAATTTAATGGTTTGATTACATTGTTCTGGAGCCGTTACGTTCTTCAAAAGGTTAAGGTTATTAACACAGTGTGGGAGAGGTTATTTTACTTTTGAAAAAAAAAAAAAAAATAAATACTTTTTCGGAAACCTAGAGGAAATAAACGGCACGAACTTCAAAGGCTTTCTTGCCTTTTGCAAAAAAAATTGGATGTTCCACCAGGGAGATTGTGTAGGTTTTTGTTATTTGAAGATGAATTCAACTGTATCGCTATGGGACCGTTTTGGTGCCTCTTGCGTGTGTTATGGCATATCCATCACACCCCTGTTTAACCTAACCTAAGCTAACATATTAAGCATTTACATCTTTTTTACGATGGTTACCCACTGGAATAAATAATAACAACACGTTGTTGAGATTAATGTTGGCTGACTGACTCTTTGACTTTGTTTTTGACTGACTGACGATTTGAAAAAATTTCTTAGTATTTTCCCGTATGTAATCATTCATTTTTACCAAATCACCGCGACTGTAGAGTCATCAACAAATTATTTGAAAACATGGTCGTATCTATGTCACAGAAGAATATATTACTTTAGTTTCGAACTCCAGTTCAACATTTACAGTCAAAGAACTGAAAACTGTAGAACTGTTGGACTTTAAGAAATAGTAGCCGATTTTCTACAAAAAAAACATGTTTGTCAACAGAATTATATGGAAGAAGTGATCCAAAAGAATAAAAAAAAACTCATTTGCTCCTTCAAAATACAAGAGTTTTCATTATGATTCTAATAAGATGGCACGTTCATCGTCGAGAAATTTATTAATGGATTTGTTAAATATTCATTCATCTTGACGAAAAAACTTTCAATCCTTGGATCACTTCCATCATCCAAAGCCTATGTATCGAAAGTGTAAATTAGTAGTAAAAAATTAAACGATCTGACGCGAGTTCCGGATAGTATTCTCGAAGAGCATATTCCATTTTAACAAAACATATTCAGCTGACCAACTTCAAATCTTGAAGATAATCCATTACCTACTATAATGATAATAAAACATAAAAAATGTAAAGGTTTAAGGGTTATATTTTGATTAAAAATATGATTAATACGATTGTTGTTTTTTTAAATTAAATACCATCTAACCCTGTTTCTTGCTAAAACAACATAAGGCGGTTAAAGTTTTTTTAGTTTTTCTTTTTCCATTATTCATAAATTACAAAGATTATTCGGTATCTCAAACCTTGAAGTCCAAAGACTATATACAGCCCAAAAAGGTTTTTGAAAAATCCTTTACTTGTGCATGACATAGTTTTTATTGATTTCTGAAAAATTCTAATTGTGTGACTTATGTGGTATTTGAAATGACCGATTCAGTTATATTGTAATTACATAGTTTCAAAGCGATCGTCTCTTTTTGATTTACATTATCTTGAAATCACAACAATATATACAGACAGGGTCATCCATTTTGTGGTTCCGAAAGTAAATTTATATAAAACACATTCGTGATTTAGAATTCCATCAAATTTTTATTTTAAAATATTACTTGGATGTTATGTATGGAATATAACATCATTCAACGGTCCTCCATGGGAGCTCCTGAAGGCCTTGATTTGGACAAGGTAATTTTCAATGACTTTTCGACACATATCGGGCAATAATTTGGCCATAACTTGACGAATATTCGTTTTCAAAACACCAAGAGTTTGCGGATTGTGTGCGTAAACACGATCTTTTGCATAGCCCCACAAAAACAAATCCAGCGGCGACAAGTCACACGATCTTGGTGGCCAGTTAACATCACCAAAACGCGAAATAATTCATCCAGGAAATTTTTCATGCAACAAAGCCAAAACGAGTCGTGTTATGTGAGATGTGGCACCATCCTGTTGAAACCGCATGTCTTCCACATCCATATCTTCGATTTAAGGTCAAAAACTTCGATTAACATTTGGCTATAGCGATAATAATTGATTGTGATGATTACACCTTCCTCATTTTCGGAGAAGTATGGACAAATGACACCACCAGACCAAACTGCACACCATAGAGTGACATTTTGTTTATGCAATGGTCTTTCGACTGTTATAATATACTACATGTAGATTTTCGCTTTTCCATATGCGACAATTTTGTTGTATCACCCGTATCCGTAGTCAGCTGGCTTTAATTCTTAACCGAGTTGAACTCTATAATGGTGAAGATGGAAATCCAAATGCAAAATACCCCATAATGTGCCGTAAGACAAGTAGAAATTTTATGATCGCCGTAAAATCGATAGATTTCGAACTTCTTCAACACTTTAGTTAACGGCAGATATATTATTTATTATTTTATTATTATTATTATTATGATCTTATTCTTTTCTTATGATTTTATTATACACTTCAATATAAAGAGTTTCCAATAGGGACTTGACAACTTTGAATTTAATTTGTGAACGCACTCTTTCACTAATCATCAAACTGTCACTGTCAATTTATTCAGTAAACTCTACATTTTCATCATGGTAAAGTACACGAACGAGCAACGTCTTCAAATTATGAAAATTGTCTACCGAAATTCAGAGTTGGTGACTGCAACTTTAAGAGCGTTAACTCCAATTTTCGGTCGTAATTCTTGCCCGAATAGACAGGCAATAACAAGTTTAGTGCAAAAATTTGAGTCTACATATTCGTTGTGTGTTGCTGCCGCGTGAGACAACGGGTTGGTAGAAGTGTCGAAAATATCGCTGCCATTCAAGCGTCCGTAGCAATCGATCCAAATCAGTCAATTCCACGGCGTTCTCAAGAATTGGGCATCGCTCAGACCACATTATTGCGTATTTTGCGTAAGGATCCTGGTTTACACCCATACAAGATCAAGCTGACTCAAGTATTGAAGCGGATGGACCATTTGAAGCGACGTACGTTCTCCGATTGGGTTCTGGAGAAAATGCGGAGATGATGAATTTCATCGCAAAATCATCTTCAGTGACGAAGCTCATTTTTGGCTCAATGGGTTAGTCAATAAGCAAAATATGCGTTATTGGTCGGATGAAAATCTACATGTGCTTCATGAATCACCACTTCATCCACAAAAAATAACTGTTTGGTGCGGTTTGTTTGCCGGCGGCTTTATTGGGCCATATTTTTTCGTCGACGATAATGATCGTCACGTTACTGTGAATGGTCAGCGTTATCGCGCCATGATCACCGATTATTTTTGACCCGAATTGGAAGATATGAACTTGGACGACATAAGGATGGACAACAGGATGGTGCCACAAGCCACACAGCACACGCTACAATCGATTTATTGAAGAGTATGTTGAGCGTGTTATCTCAAGAAATGAGCCAGTTGATTGGCCGCCTCGTTCGTGCGATTTAACGCCGCTTGACTCTTTTCTGTGTCTACGTTAAGTCATTGTTTTATGCCAACACGCCGACGACGTTGGAAGAGCTCAGAGCCAGCATTGAATGCGAAATATCGGCCGTTTCGGCCGAAATGTGTGGCCGAGTCATTGAAAATTGGGTCCAACGAATCGACCGCTGCAGACGAGCCCGCGGCGGCCATATAAACGAAGTCGAGTTCCATTCATAAATCTTTTGATTGTACTTCAAGCCGATAATAAAGTTTTTGAAATATCTCAAATGGCTTGCGTTTTATTTTAAAAAAAAGTTGTCAAGTCCTTATTGGAAAACCCGATATTATAATACATACTATAATTCATGTCACTGGAAAAAAGAAGAAAAGCTGGTGACATTCGATATTTTAATTTAAAAAAATAAAATAGAGTCGAATGCCACTTCAATGGACATACATATATATACAATAAAAGATAAGTTTTGGGTGGGGTGACACTCAAAAAGCAACTTCATAAAAAATTAAGTAATAAGTTTCATAGAAAATGTAAATCAAAAACGCAATCAAAATTAATTGCTGAAAGAAGCAGTATCAAAATAATAAAAGCAAAAGATATAATTATACCAGTTATTGATATTGCCCTGATCGACTGTGGGAGTTTATTAAACAACCGATAAGATAAAACAGAAAAGAAATTACGATACGCAGTGGTACAAAAAAGGTACAGGTAACATGTTAGAGAGGTTTCCCTGTAAATTATAATTTGCAATAAGACGAAAGTTACGGTTACCAGACTTCATAAAAAACGTTTTTCCTTAAAATGTATTTCTGTAAAATCAGCAACGGTTGCTTTTTATTTAGATAGATACCTCCCCAACAAGTAATTCCGTATTGCAGCTTAGATTGGAAAATTCCATAGTAAATTATCTTTAACAGCTTATTTGAGCATAAACTACTTCTAAAAAAAGGAAAAATGTCTAAGTATGCATAGAAAGTACTTTCTCAATGAGTCTGCGTGATTCAAAAAACTCATTCTAGAATCAAGGGTGAGCCCAGGTACTTAAAGTCGTCGACTATTTCAACTAAAAAAATTTTTCACTACAGTTTAGTTTATACTACTACGAAAAGTGGGAGAGGAAGACGAACAATAACTGTTAGACAATTTGTATTATTCACACTCAGGTGCGTGGAAGTTCACAATTGCCTCCAATTTGTGCGCGAAAGATAAGTTAAAAAACATTATTTTAGTTTTTGAGCTTATAACTAAATTATGTATTGCAAACCAATGTCTCAATAGATTTAGATCCCAATTGATATCAAAAACCAGGTCCAAAGGACTGTTCAGACCATAAGAGAAGCCTATGTATGTCATCCGCAAATGCAGTAGGTGAACCTTTAAAATTAAGATCAAACAGCGAATTGATACAGATTATAAATAGGATTGGACCCAAAACAGAGCCTTGAGGTACACCCAGATTCAATAACTTAATTTCGCTCCTAATTTCAACTATCTTAAGTCTCTGCGACCTATTTTCGATATATGACCTGAACCAATTAAGGATAAATCCAAGGAAGGCAGCGTTTTCCAGTTTTCTCAACAAAAAATTGTGTTTAACCATATCAGAAGCTTTGGTTATAAATAAACCAGCCATACATTTTTTTCCATCAAGGTGTGACATTATTTGAGAACAATACTGTAAGACCGCATTCTCCGTCGACTTTCCTTTTTGAAATCCAAAGTTGACGGGATTAAAGAAATTTGTTTTAGTTAAAAAACTCACTATCCTATTTTTCATTAGTTTATCAAAAACTCCTTCAAAATGTAGGAAGGAGTGAAATGGGTCTATAGTTGCCGATCTCAGTAGCAGAACCTTTTTTGAATAATGGAATTACATCTGCGCATTTGAGGCCATCAGGAAAGACTCCCGCAAACATATCCCAAAAACATCCAATTTGTTTAAGGGCAAAGTTAAAGATACCATCAGCACCACACGAATTCGATTTTTTTAAGGTACCAATATGTTTTAATATTTCAAGAGGAATTATGGGCGAAAAACTAAACTAGTGCATTGCAATTTTTCAGCACAAACGGACGGACAAAGAGAACAAGATGATTGGACTGAACAAGGTTGTAAGTTGCAGCCCATATTGGCAAAATAGCAATTAAATGCATCAGCAACAGCAGTCATCGACATTTAAAAAAATAGGTTTTTTTGAAAATGTTGATTTATTAAGTATGCTGTTTACTATCTTCCATTCATCTTTCAGGTTTCCCTTTGCTGAGCTGAATTGAGTACGGTATCAGGTATCTCGACAAATCGGAATCTCCTTTTTAAGTTCCACGCACAATTTCTTATACCTCCTACTTAAACCCAGGTTATCAGGATACTTATTGTATTTTAATCTGAGTTTATTTTTTCGTATAACTTTTTTTAACAAGAGCTTCGATATCCAAGGTTTAAGTCTTTTTACCAGCTTTTTGGAGGGCAGAAATGAGGAACAACCTAAAAAGTGCTTTCTTAGAGAATCAATAAATCTATAGAGCATGTATTTCGATGATGGATAGGCCTTCAGACATCTGTTACATATCCAGTTTTTTCGATATTTTTTACAATTTTGCCTATAGTACGCTCAGATGGACGATTATATATACCATAATCTCCTCATAGTGCGCGAAACGTACTTACTACAGAATCCCTATTTTTGTAGTAAGTTTTCACAATTATAAAACGATCCACATTGTAAAATGGTAAACTTTCAGCTCAACATATACAGTCTTGGATGACAGTTCGATTTGACGTGGGATGTCAAACCCGGACCAGGAATTCTATGACCATTTGGAAAAAAATCATCTCATCTTGACGACATTCTATCGAAAAACTTACCAGACAAAGAAAAAATTCGCAAATCACCTATCGCTGAGGTAAACGCCACCATAAATATGTAAGTGTGACCAACAAGCCTTCAATAGCTCAAAAATAAGTTCATAGAACTTGATGTATTTGGAAGTAATTACTACTAATGGAATACCAGATTGACAATATTACAATAAATCAGTATTGCATGTAAATAAAAAACGTTCAATTTATTAATAATTTTAAAAATTCCCTGTTAATATGTTTTCTCTATAATTTAAGGCAATTTTGCAGTATCCAAATAATTTGTTTACATCAATTTGGTTGAGTAGTGATATTATTTCCTGCTCTGATAGGTGGAAATGATGATTTCCCAAAACAATTTCGCCTAGTTTCTCCTACAAAATGCAGAGTATCTTCTTTTTGTTCCAAATTACACATGCTGCATAGTACAGGAAGATCTTCATTAAGGTCGACCGAAATCGGTTGTGGTGCCAGGAAATATCGATGCTGTGTGGGAACTGATATTGCAAGATCGTCATATGACTTATCGTGAAATTGAAGCATGCTTGAGCATTAGTTTCACTTGCATACATCTAATATTGCATCAACTCCTTTAGGTCAAAAAGATTTATTTTTCTATCTTTTCTTGGTTCTTCTTCAATACTCGCGAAAACGCCACTGACATCACACTGCCTGTCACTGTCAATATCATCGGCATATGCGAGTAATTGCACGGACTTTTTAAACCTCTTGTGTTGATGCGTGAGGTTTCCACCATTCTTTTAAGAATGATGTTAAATAAATCGCATGAAAGCGCGTGGCCCTGTATAAATCCGCTTTTAAGATCAAATGTCTTCTTGAGTTTGAGTTCTTCACCTACCTTGATGGAGTAGCGTGCGTTCTCCATCGTCATCCTGCACAATCGGACGAGTTTGGCAGGGATACAACAACTAGACATTACTTTGTGTAGCTCACCTCTATACATGCTATCATACGCGGTCTTAGAATCGATGAATAGATGGTCTATACCAATTTTGAGCTCATGGGTTTTTTCCAAGATCTGTCGTTGTGTGAATATCTGGTCAATGGTGTACTTTCCTGGCCTAAAGTCACACTGATATGGACCAATCAGGCTGTTGACGAATGTCCTTGTGTGTTCATACAATACGGCAGAGAGGATCCTGTAGGCGATGGCCCTGTAGCTGGCACAGCACGTTTCCTTTCTTGAGGACCGAACAAACAATGCTGAGGTAAAATTCATCGGGCATACTTTCGTCCGACCATCTTTTACAGATGAGTTGGTGTATGCTTTGTTTGACTTAAGCCCAGATATGACTGCCTTTATTACAAAAATGTAATGCAGTGTGGACGGAATTGTTGGCCTACATTGCTTCGTATTTGGTTCGTTATCGTAGTAATACAGTCTGCAGAAATGCTCTTTCTAAATCGAATGCGACTCTAGTATTATGTTCTCTTGTTGATCTCTACATATTATACTTCGGTTCGTGTCCGTGACATTTATTTTTTATTTTTTGGCAAAACCTCGGAATCAGATTGATAGAAGTCATCTTTGGTATAGTCATCTTTCTCCTCTATGGGGATATGCACACATATAGGGCTACTGTTAACAAATTTAGAATTAACATGGATTGTTAGGAGGCGCTCGTTAACATGCTGGAAACTCAACAAGCACTACTTCTACCATCTTGCATTCAAATTGGCTCTGCTTTTGCCATCGATAACAATCGCCGTAAGAGACGTTGCAGCATTTCATCCTCTTTTTGTCCTGCCCATCCCATTGTATTCCTTGGATTGCGTTTAGATCTGCTTTGCATTAATCCAGGGCTTCCGCTAGTTGTTCGACTGCACGTGGCCTATTAGTTGCAGATCGAAAGTTCGTTGTCCTTATTTCGTTTGCAGGGTGTTGTCCAGAGTTATTGCAGGAAATCCATTCGTATCCGAGGCCGGTTGTTGGTTGTTTACTGTGAATTCTTTTCCGTGGCCGGTAATTACCCCAGGGGCATAACCACCAACATAGAGGGCCAGTTCCATTATAGATACACTTAGGACTAGGTGATTTGAGCGCTGCCGTTGGTCTATTAAGGGCTCTTCTGCCACCATCTCTTTTCCAAAACACTGACTTAGTCTCGGAAATCTTCACTGGGCTGAGCTTCAAATATGTCGGAGTAGCGCGGATAAGGTCTTATTTGCTTTGTTCCGGGATTTAACTTCGCCGTTGGTCAGCACTTGCGCTCAAGTCGGCAAGTCGAACCCGGATACACATCGACCAGTACCCGATGGGTACCACTTGTAGGTAAAATAAGTACAATTGATGTGTAGAAAAAGTTACTACACTGGGTATCGCCAGGTTGACATCTCAACAGCGCCTATTCTATTTCTACATTTCTACCCAACCTACTATTACTACCCAACCACCAATTTGATCTCTATGTACCCGGCAACGCCTTGCTGTTGCAAGATTTGACTGTGCATAAGCTATTACGTGCATAAAGGTATGGCATATTATTGCGATAGAGACATATTATTTCAAATTCAAATTGTTGCGGTACCTGCAAAAAATATAAATCAAACTATTATAATAAGCAACCTGGCAGCGATTGTTAAAAATGAGTAATTTACAAAGTTCTTAATTGATAATATAGGGTTGAATTAGGTTGAATTAGAACAATTTATAATTTGAATTTAATTAAGCGCTAATCGGTGCACAATATTTTTGGTTAACTTGTTTCTTGCTAACACAAATAAATTCGATGGTTTTCCCACGCGAATAACATAAACGGGGTTTGAGCGGATTATAAAAAAAACAACAAAATCACTGGTAACTAGGAACGGTTATTATCAAAAAAAAACTTATTGTAAGACTTAACACGGGATACTACACACATTTCGTGTAGTTCGCCTCTATTTATTACATTCAATTTTCTGGGTTGTTAATCGACAGACGCAATGTCAGCGATTTTGCAATTGCACATATTTTCTGGGAATACACCGACCGAATTGAGGTGTTTCCAGGAAATTGTGAAATAATTAATTATTTTTTGTAATCGACCGGATAAACGTGTCAAATTCATCGCCTGGTGCTGGCAATGGTGCTGGTGTTTGCACATATGTAACTTCTCCCTCCTTAAGAGTGAAATTCTCCTGAATTTTATTACTAAAGTTCATTTGTATCCTTTTTTGTTGTATACATAAACATGATAATATTAAAAACATAATTAGTATTGTTACAATGCAAGTTACATTTATTTTATAGGATACATCTTTCTTAAATTCTATTTCTTCTATTGCTTTGATATTTTCAAAGTTTTTTAAGATAATTTTGTCAAACTTTATTGTTTCAGTAAAATTAAATTTTTCTTTATAATTCGGATAATAAAATCGTTGCTTTTTATATATGTTTTACATTAGAATATTTTAGATCTAAGAAATACAAAGTGCAATTGACGAAATTGATTAAATAATTTCCTGTGAGTTTTATATCTCTATCATCACATGTTTGGTTTATCTTTAAGTTTACATTTTTAATGAATAGTGTTTCGTCATCTAAAGATTCAATTTCGGTTTGATCATTTTTGATTAGTTTACAATTTTGTTTTATTACACAATGTTTACTTTCGATTAATTCGTTTAGATTTTTGTCTTCTTCATATTTGTACGTTTTATTTCTATACTCTATAATGAATTCTTTTTCGGCATCAATTTCTAGAAAATTTGTATTAGGAACTGGAGTTAAAAGTTTAAGGGGCATAGTTACATAATTTTTTGGAATTTTAATGGCGAACATTAACATGTTTTCTTTGTATTTTGCAACTCCAAGTCTTATTTGTTTTAATTTGAAAAAATCTATTTTATATGCTTCGATTTCATCATTTGTAAGGATATTGGGGTGTAAAATGTTACTTCTTGCTGATACAATATTATCCTTACTTAAGTTTAAATAATTGATCAAAATAAATTTGCTTCATTACTAATTCTCTTTCTACTCTCTGTATAGTGTTAACCTGTTTTAAAATTGTTACTCTATCGTTACTAATGGTATCTCTAAGCATGTTAAAAGTACTGTTAAAATATTCGTTAATTTTAATTTGATTATTGGATGCTACGATTGCATTATGACTGTTCTTTGCTACTGTATCTAGGTGTTCTTCTATAGTCTGTCTGTCGTCGTCGTCCATGGTTCCGAATAGCCATTTTTGTGTCGTACCTATAATGTTAATTAGACCTCGTCTTTGTCTATGTTGTAAGGGTACTAAAGTCCTAATCTTGTATATGATATTTGAAATTTCTTCGTTTAACATTTGTCTTTGTTCGAGTTGTAATGGGGCTAGATTAATAGAAATGTTTTTTACTAATGCTATTATTTCAGCTGGGTTTATAATATGTAGTATAATGTCTGTCTCATTTGTAATGCTTATGTCAGTCAATTGAAGTTTAACGTATCCGTTCTGTTCGTTTATCGTCTGTACGTCAAGGAGGTGTTGGCAATTAATCTGAGTAGTCAGTGTCAGAAGTACTATCCATGCTATTACCTGTAAATTTTAATGGTCGCTTAATATTTGTATAATGGATATTTTTCAAATTTGCTTTCTTATATTTTGGCTCATGCTTGTGTCTAACTGCCTTGTAATTTTTAATAAAACCCGTTGACCTCTGTTCTTCATAATCTTCTCTAGTCTTATTTAATTTTCCTAATTTTCTTTCTTTTACTTTCTCTATATTCTGGCGAATTCTTTCTAAATCAATCTTATGAGTATGTGCGTCAAAAGGATTGCATTTAATGGTAGAGTGGAATCTATGATTATAATTTCTTACAGCTTTTTGTATAATTCTTTTTACTGAAAGTTTATTTTTATTGAATGAAATAATTCTAAATTTTTCTGCTATAGTGTTATGGAAACGTTCAATGTCTGCATTGCCGGTATGACTATTTGGCTTTGTTAAATGTAGAGAAATTCCCTCTTCTTCTAAGAATTCCTTTATCTGAACAGCTTTGAATTCATTATCTGCTATTATTTTATTTGGTTTTCCTATTTTTGTAAAATGCTCTTCTAGTTGCTCAATTATTGTAGAGTGGTTTCTGTCTGTTAAATGGTACGCTGAACCGAATTTAGAAAATTTATCTATTATGGTTAGAAAACTTATTTTTCTTATTACGTATGTATCAATATGGATTATTTGATTGATATCTGTAGGTGTTTCCGTTTTCTTAAATTTAGCTTTTATGGGATTGCGGTCATATTTGACTGCTTGGCATACGTCGCATTGGTTTATAACAATATGGATAAATTCCATTAGCTTGGGATAGTATATTTTATACTTAATTTGGTTATATGTTTCCTGTATACCAGAATGTTGGCTTTCCTTAATATGGTACAGAGCTATTTGCTTCACAACTTCTACCTCTGTTTCGATGTCTTGTGCCCTAAATGAACACTTGACGAATCTTACCGAGTTGTCATTCGAATACATCTCTCTTATTTTTTCTTGGAGAATATTGTATACGTTATCCGCTAGTTCTGAGAATATGCCTACTTTTCCTTTTTTTATAAATCTCCTTAGTATGTCTCCTAACTTGTCAAAGTCATACTCTGCTATGTAGATAATTCTTTTACTGTGCAGGATCTCAATTTCCCTAATTTTGTTATTTGTTAGTATTAGCTGAGTTTTGAACTTATTGACGATGTCTTCGACAATTGGAATGTGATCCATTAGTTCTTCCTCTGCCGAATGTACAGTTTCATTGTCCTCGTCTTCTTCTACATTAAATACAAGTTCTGAATCACTTTGATTACCTTTAAGCGAAAAATTTTCTGTTAGTGTGGGATTCTCTCCCTCCTTAGATTTAACGTCCTCGTTAACCTCTATTCTGCTAAGAAAATCTGCTACCCTGTTTTCTTTACCTTTAAGGTACTCTATTTCAAACTGATATTCTCCTAGTTTAAGAAGCCATCGTTGATGTCTAGGTGAAAGATCTTTTCCTCTATATTTTGCATGAAGATACTTAATTGGCTGGTGATCTGTAAAGATCTTAAACTTATTACCGTAAAGGTAAGGTCTAAAATAATTTATTGACCACATTATCGCTAGGAATTCTTTGTCTGTAGCGGAGTAATTAAGTTCGTGCTTGTTGAGAGTACGTGATGCATAGCATATCGGGTGTCCTTCTTGAGAGATTACCGCTCCAATCGCATAATTGGATGCGTCAGTTGTCAGTGTAAATTGTTTTTTAAAGTTGGGGTATCTTAATATTGGGTGACTACTTATTAGTCCTTTCAATTTTTCAAATGCTTCTATGTAGTTTGGATCGTTTGCATTTATTTTGGCATTTTTCTTCAAGTATTTGGTAATAGGTTGTGCTACTTTAGCATAATCTCGGATAAATTTCCTATAGTATCCGGTTATTCCTAAAAAGCTCTTTATTTGTTTCTGGGACTTTGGAAGTTCTAATTTTTCAATACAAGCTATCTTATCCGGATTAGGTTTTAAACCGTCTTTAGTGAGAATATGACCTAAGAATTCGGTCTCTCGCTTCATAAAATTACACTTATCTACCTGTATCTTAAGTCGTTTAGATTCTAATATTTTAAAAATGTTTGTTATAGCTCTGACGTGTTCTTTCAATGACGTACTAAAGATAAGTATGTCATCCAGATAAACTACGCACGTCTTATTTATATGGTCTCTAAGAATATCATTCATCAGCCTTTGGAATGTCGCAGGTGCATTCTTCAAACCGAATGGCATTCTTATAAACTCATATAATCCGTGGGGGGTGACAAAAGCTGTCTTTTTGCGATCTTCTTCTTTGATTAATATCTGGTGATATCCTTTGGCAAGATCTATTGTGGTGAAGTATTGTGATTTCCCAAGTTTGTCTAATATTGAATCAATATTTGGCAAAGGGAATTTGTCGTCAACTGTAATTTCGTTCAACTTTCGATAATCGATTACGATACGAAATTTCTTTTTCCCTGAGTTGTCCATTTTCTTTGGAACAACTATAAGTGGACTCGAGTATTTAGAATTACTCTTTCGAATAATTCCCTGAGATTCCATTTCTGTAATTTGCCGTTTTACTTCTTCGTCATGCATAGGGGGGTATCTGTATAATTTAGCGTTCACTTGTTGATCAGTGGTTGTAACAATTTCATGCTCAATTTCTGGGGTACTTGATAATTTGTCACCTTCTTTGAAGAATAGATTACCAAATCTGTTTAACAGGTTATCTACTTCTTGGCGTTCTTCTTTGTTAAGATGATCTAATTTTATATGATTGATGCTAGTATCAGTAGTTTCTAGGGAACATATTTGATTTAATACATATGGGGGGTTAGTGAACTTTAAGCACTGATTGTTTAGATAAATATTTCCTTCTTCGAAGTTTATTAAAGTGTTTAATTTGTTTAGTAAATCCATACCAATTATAAACTGATATCCTCTATTGCAAAGTCTTTTGACTTTCCATCTAATAAGGGTGTTGGGTGACGCTTTGAATTCTTCTGGTACAGGTGTATGTATTTCATACGATATTGTGTCCCTACCTGTCACTGTAGTAAAGTGAATTGGCTCAATACGGAATTTTTCAAATTCATTCAACCTATCGTCTGCTATACTTAGGGTTGAGCCCGTATCTACTAATGCTATAAAGTTTTTTGAGCAAATAGTTATCCTAATTTGTGGTAATTCGTCCGAGGCTAGTTCATAAAAAACGCGGGACATTGTTCGTTTTGATTTCTTACATTTTCGTTACTTATTTCCTGAGGCATTACCATTCTTTGTCCAGATCTCTCCTGTTGATGGCTATTTTGGCCCGGAGATGATCTGAAGTGTCCTGAATTTGGGTTTTGACCTTGGGAGTTATTTATCTGTCTCCTATCGTTGTTTCCCTGAATATTATCAACCTCCATGTTTTCTGCTGGTGGATTTTGTCTATCAGGCTGCCTATGCTGCCCTGACAAGTTCCTTTGTTGTCCCTGATAATTATTTTGCCTATACTGACCCGAGTGGTTTCGTTGCTGTCCCTGATAGTTATTCTGCCTGAACTGTCCTGAAAAATGTCTTTGTTGGCCCTGATTATTTTGTCGATGCTGTCCTGATCTATTATGATACTCATCAGCATAATTTGGTCTTCTTTGCTTTTCTGGTGGAACAATTGTCTTTGGCCTAACTACTCTTCTAAATTCCGGCCTAATGCAGGAATCCTCGAATCTTCTCTTTCTCATTACTGAGATTATTTTGCTTAAATCATTTTCTTCATATATCCTATCTAATAATGTGCCTTGCGCTATTTCTTTAGCGGTATTTATTAATATTACACCAATATTGCTTAAGTCTATATAGTTTTCTTCTTTATAATATACAATAAGTTCGTCAGTTTTATATTTAATACTTTGCAATTCTACTGCTAATTCGCTTACCGTATTGACCTTTAGATTTGTAATTCTTTTGTATATTTCGTGCGGCTCTGTGTCCGGTTTGTATCTAAGCTTCAATGTTTCCTTGATGGTAGTCCAATTGTCAGTCTCTGGTGTGTTGATCACGGCGTTCTTCGCTTCACCTTGAATCTTCTCGTGGAAAACAGCTCTCACTACAATCTTCCTTAGTTCTGGATCTTCTACTTGATTGAGGTAGTATTCTACGCAACTGAAGAATGAGTTGATCGTAACATCTCCTTGTCCGGTGAATATTGACATGTAACGGACATCTTTTAAAATCCTTTCCCTTTCCTCTCGGTTTTCTCGTTGTTGGAGTTGTACGTACGCTGACCTTACTTGTTCTAGCTGCTGAGTTCTTAGCTCTAATTCAGCAATAAGTTGATTTTGATTTTCCATGTTCCTGTTGTTATCGTGTATTTGATGTCTTTTCATAGACTTCTGTTTTTGCACTTCACTTGTGATTTTTCTTTTGCTTTTAGGTACACACACTAATCTTTGTCGATTTTATGGTATGTATTGCAAATTTTAATTCGAATTTTCACTGGGTAACGTGTTTATTAATTGAAATGTTTCATTTAGGAACACTTATATTTAATTAATTTCACACGACGTAAATTCGTTTCGCTGGACTCTTATTTTATAAGAATCCTACCGACTGCGCCAATAACATAAACGGGGTTTGAGCGGATTATAAAAAAAACAACAAAATCACTGGTAACTAGGAACGTTTATTATCAAAAAAAAACTTATTGTAAGACTTAACACGGGATACTACACACATTTCGTGTAGTTCGCCTCTATTTATTACATTCAATTTTCTGGGTTGTTAATCGACAGACGCAATGTCAGCGATTTTGCAATTGCACATATTTTCTGGGAATACACCGACCGAATTGAGGTGTTTCCAGGAAATTGTGAAATAATTAATTATTTTTTGTAATCGACCGGATAAACGTGTCAAATTCATCGCCTGGTGCTGGCAATGGTGCTGGTGTTTGCACATATGTAACTCGCGTGAGCATGCAAAATATAGTTGCCCATGGGAGAAACATGGATTTTCCAAGTCCAATTCGCAAATGGACATTGTTTGGCCTTGAGACTTGTTTATAGTCATCGCGAAAGCAAAACTAATAGGGAATCGAAGCCTTTTGAATGATGTTGGAAATTATGACGGTATCATTGGAATACGTGGCAACAGGACGATTTATCCTTTAAAGTTTCCAGCCAAAATGGTTGCTTCAATGACATTTCCGGTGATCCTTTTGATGACCAAACATGTACCGTTGCATAATCTAGGTGGATTCAAATTAGGCAGAAGAATAATCGGTGAACCAATCTTCAACCGAATATTGTGTGGCGGCATTCCTGGTATATCCAGAGAATCTAAAAATCCCTTTGGATAATCTACGGCCTCGTTTTCATCAACAATGGTGTGGATAGATTTTAAAGATTTCAGATCACCTGGCAGCAACTGTTGTATCTGGAAATTAATTTCGTCAATATCGACATTTTTTTTTTTCTGCCGAAATAGCCCGATTACTGACCCAATTATGATCCAAGTAATTATTGAGTATATCCGGGAAGACACTCTCAATTAGTTCATTTTTTGTCTGGACCACAGTGCAGAAATCGTCTGGCAATTTGAAGCATTGTGTATTTGGATGCAGTTCTATTATTTATTCTATCTACAGTTTCCAATAGTCAGTAATTGTTCAGAAAATATTTGTGCCGATAAATCATTTTGCAATTGCACTCGCATGTTTATGGTCCATCGAAGTGTTTCGACATTTCGCAATATAAAAGATTGTTTTAAGCATGCGTTAATCTCATCGGCAAAAGTAGTGCGAGGAATGACTGGCAATGTCTGTCGGAAATTACCAGGCAGTAATAGGACAGTACCACCAAAAATTTATCGTTGCAGTTCAAATCTTGCATAGTTCTATGTAATGCTTCGAGTGAATATTTATGAGCCATAGTGCACTCATCCCAAATTATGATTGAACTCCTTTGCAACACTGCAGCCATTTTGCTTTTTTTTAATGTTAGATATTGCGTTTGGTTTGTTATGAATGTGTAATGGCAGCTTGAATGCTGAATGGGCCGTTCGCCCACCATCCAACAAAGTGGCTGCAATGCCTGACGATGCAATTGTCAATGCAATTTTTTGTTGCGACAATATCTTTGCAAGGATCAACGATATTAAAAATGTCTTACCAGTTCCACCTGGTGCGTCCAAGAAAAAAAAAAGCCGCCTTGTTCAGCATCAACAGTCCGCATAATCCGATTATAAATATTTTTTTGTTCAGCTGTCAGTAATGGCTCATTATTCGTAATAGCGGTAGCTAATTCAACGTCGTTTTACTGTTTTTCTCGTTGAAAATCACTGTTAACTAAGTCAGTGGCCGATCAGGTGATGGCATACCATAATGAGTGAGTGGTAAACTTGAAATTAAAATGCATAAATCCTCGATCAGCATAAAGTTTCAAATTACATCTCTGACGTGTAATCTATATTTGGACATTGGTCTGTTTGTCTAACTCGGTGTAATATGTCTTCAGTCATATGATTCTTGTATTTTTCCCACAAAGTGGACGATTGTATATACGAGTAGTTGACGAATGTTATTCGGCGTCAGGCCCCAATGATTGTCGTCTTCCCACAAAATTGTAACTCGCGACATGCATCTTGATATGTATTGAACTCTCTGTCATTAACTAATCGCAAAAATTCGAAAGACGTTGGTCCGAGAATAGTCACCAACAACAAACACAAAAGAAAGCATTCACGTTGCTTTTAATGTACTGCGTAAAGTCGTCCCAATGTCTTGGCTTTGAATATATGATATATTTTGATTGAATGATATTTGCGTGGCTACCATGTTTTACCTAATTTGTTCCATGTAAAATAGCGAGGAACATCGGTATATAATAATGTTTTTGCAAATTGGCCGAAAACAACAGGTTTTTGGCACACTGTGAAAAATTCAGTCAGTGTAGTTTTTGGTAGCTCAAGTTCTATTTGAGAACATTTTCTTCAGTGAAATATACACGTTGACCGTTTTCAAGATGTACAGCTAGATGTTGGAAAGAAGGGTCTCTTTTGTGTGTGGAAAAGCTAGAATATGCCAGATCGCTTTGTTGCTGCTTATATATCTACCCATTTGGTACCGTGCTATTTCGTCGTTTTTATCGATGTCATGTACTTCAAATACGGCCAAATCACTGCCTTTATTAACACATTTGCTAATGTACTTTATGGATTTTACGAAACTGCAAAGCTCGACATTAATATGAGCCTTATACGTTTTTGAAAGCAATAGTGAGTATGGTACCACCCACTGATTGTCGATCTCAATTAGATTTGTAGAATTTGGTATTCGCATTGTGAATATTTGGCCACCATTCTCAGTGTTTCTGCGGCGATACAATGGATAACCGTCGATGTCCGTGATAGTATCATTAATATATTGCTTTGGGAAACGTTTCTTCCATGGCGATGTCATGTTTAAACTGCCGCACGGTCCATGGATCATGTGACTGGTAACAATATTAAATGATGGATCCGGAATTTCTGCTGAAATTATTATAAGCCAAATTAAAATGTGAGCGTGAGGCAAGCCACGCTTTTGCCACTCAATCGAATACAGCCAACATCGTGTGTTGCCGAAAACCAAATATTTTACAATTAAATCAATCAATGATTTTAATTTTTGTTTAAACACACGTGCAGTGATATCATGGCGATGTATTGATTGTTGGCAAAGTTTGTATTTGCTCCCAATTTGGATTACATGTAAATGTAATAAAAAAATCAGGACATCTTGTATGTATTCCTGTATGTTCCGTGGACTCCCGATATAGCTGGAAGGTAGAATAAATGCATTACCGATATCATTGGCGTTTAAATTGCCATCTTATGTTTCCGACAATACGTAGAATCCCGTAAGTGGATGTACTCCTCAGACCGTAAATTAGCCGAATAAATCGCAAACGTTCCATTTCGAACTTAGCGTACATATCCATAACGTATTGATGGTACAGCTGACGATATCGAAGGATATAGTTGTCCTGATTATGTCTAATCATCAATCGGTGCGCGTAGTAGTCCATTCAACTAACTTTCTTGTTTGTTTCATTACCTGAAAAAATTTGAAATGAAATTGTAAAAACTTAATGAAATTAATTAATAAATTAATAAATTAAATAGTTAATTATCAAATTTACCAGTAACTGGATCACGCTGTTTGATATTGATATGATATCCATCCTGTTCTTGCCAGAATATCAGTGGATATTGGAATGCGTCATACGAATTGTGTAGGTCCGAAATCGTACTCACAGTGCTGTCTCGACGTGTAATTTTGATGGCTCTATTGTCCACTGGATCACCGTCCATAATAAAAGCAACTTCATCTACGGTGGACGCGTCGAACCTGCCAGCATGTTCTCCTGATGGTACTTTTTCAGCTTTGATGACGATTTGATATTTGTCATTTCCTAATTGTGGCGACACTCTTTTAAAGAATTGAATAAGTTGATTACGATTTTCCAAAAATTTTCTAGCAATATCACAATTGCTCTCTCTTCCGCTTGTTCGATGAAATTATGCTGGCACTGAGTTGACACACATTCTTTGCAACTGCCCATAAAATAGATTTGGAGAAACTTCGGATCATCATTAGGCATTGGCATCAACGACCCAATCCTATGGTACACCTGGCCTTGTATTTTAAATATAGTTTCAAAATTACGTCCATCGGATGTGAGGTCGCAAATTTTGGTTGCCGCAAATGACGTCATTTGGAAGCCAGAATTGAATTTTCGTGTCTTGCGCAAAAATAATTTCGACTGGTCTGAAATCGCCAGCAAGAAGTGATTGTAAAGGTTCTGGCAGAGTGGGAAGAGGTAACAGTACAACTTTTCCTGATGCGCAACAAATGCCGGGTGATTCATTGCGAAATTTTAACGCCTGACAATATTGGCATACTTTGTCCATTGCACCGATGGAAATTTTAGAATGCTCAGAGGAATTAATGTCTGGTGCATATTCAAACGCAAGACGAACAAATGATGCACGTGTTAATGCGCGTCTGGTTTGCTGTCTCTCTCTCGTTCTCGTGCTCTAATTGTGGCTATGCGCTGTTCAAGTGCCGCTCTTCTCCCCGATATATCTTGTAGCAGACGTAAGTCACGTTGTTCTACAGATTCTTGTGCACGACTGCTTGCTTTCCTGATTCTATCAGCTGCATTTCTTGCCGTAATTTGTTCTGCCAATTGATGACTTCTTTACACACCTCTGCGTCTTGCCACTTTGCTACGCTCATTGATGACGTTAGATTTTTTTGGTGGCATTTTACTGAAAATACGAGTAATATTAAAACTATTAAAATAAAATTGGAATAATAAAATGATAAGCAGGCAGGTAAACTTACACGTTTTTAAATTAATTATCACATCTTATTAAATGTAATAATCAAGGTATACCAACACTTAATCAACACTAAAAAAAAGATGTACGAATAATGCACGAAAAATTAAAAAAGCAAGGTCTCGGAAAAAAACCAAAGATTTTAACACAACCTTAATATTTTTTTTTAAATCATAACAGTTACCGTGGTCGTCGTTCACAATTGAATGGATGTTACAACTTATGATTGTACTTTACTCGTATGTGGGGTTATATATTCCGCGAAAGGATCAGACGGTTTTTAGCAGAGAGGAAATTTCTGGTTATTTGCGTGTGCAATAACAAAAGTATAAAGGACGTAAATAAAACATGAATATTACTGCTTGAAGTTTTATTAAGGTACTGATATTTATTGCCCGAAGTTATCCGGGGTTTTCTCCGATGTTGGAATTCTTTCATCTGTTTCTATTGTTTTATGGCCGATCTGCATTTTGGATGGACTGTTATCGAATGCTGTTGTTGCTAGGAAGTGCTATGCGGATGAATTGGCGAGACGGACGTCTTAACTTGCGTTTTAGATGGACTGTAATCTATTGTTATTCTTGCTTGTAAGTGATATGCTGTGTTCGGCGAGGCGGACGTCGTAACTCACGTTAGGCTAGGTTAGGTAAGAGTGGCTGTTGGAAATACCAACCCACTTAGGCCTATTGGCCCATTGTGATGCCAGGTGGATCTATGATCCTCTTACTACTGGAACCAGTTTGAGCTTATAATAAAGCGTAGGAGACTGTTAACGTCTAAGTTTTCTAGATCGTTTAGGCCGTTGTAGAAGAAAGCTCCTAGATGAAGCTTTCTTCTCTGGGAGAGAGCTGGGCATGTGCTGAGTAGGTGGAGGATTGTCTCCTCCTCTTCTTCGTCCATGCAGCTGCTACAGAAATCATAGGCGTGCTTGCCCATGAGGCAGTGTCCAGTAGTGACACCTATTATGGCGCTGAGATGTTTCCTATCTAAAAGGATCAGACACTTAGAGCGACTAAGATCCAGCTTTGGCCAGATCTGTTTGGTCGCTAGACATGTTTGCCCAGCAGTCCACCTAAGGTCTGTTCTTTTATTGGAATCCAGCTTTAGTGTTAGTTTGCACGTAGCGATTGGTATACCTATACTACCTTTGTCCGGTAGGATAGTTAGAGTGGTTCCAATTTTGGCGAGTTCATCGGCTCTGCATTTCCCTGGAATGTCTCTGTGGCCCGGCACCCAACAAAGGTGAATGTTGAACTGCTCTGCCATCTCCATGAGAGATGATCGACATTCAAGAGCGGTTTTAGAATATAATGAGACCGAGTCCAAGGACTTGATAGTGACCTGACTATCCGAAAAGATGCGGATATCCTTTGCAGATATCACGTTTTTCTTCAGCCAGACACGCTACAGTGATTTGGAAGACGGAAAGTGAGGCTCAGATTTAGCTTATCTGAGAAAATTCAGCCACCAACTTCGCTATCGGTTTCAGATCCATCTGTATAGAGATGCATCTAAAGCATCTTCTTCCCAGAAGGATCTAGAAATGAGGCTTACATGGAAATTTTTGTCAAACCAAAGTTCAGGTATGGTGTAATCGATGTTCTGTGTGAGGATTCCTCATGTATTAAGAATGTTGGCGTGGCCAAATGGATTATTTGTCCACTGTTTAGTCGCTTTAAGGCGAATAGCAGCAGCCGCAGCTACTTGCCTAATGAAAATATCGAGAGTGTCAAATGAAACAGAATGTCTAATGCCGTAGAGGGGGTAGAGCGCAAGGCTCCGCTTATGCATAGACATGCCGCTCTTCTTTGGACTCAGCTTAGTTTACTGCAGTTGACTGTGTCCACCAGACGACAATCCCGTAAGTAAGTATCGGTCTTATGACCGAGATGTATAGCCAGTGGGTTATGCGAGGTTGAAGGCCCCATTTACTCCCAATGGATTTTTTGCAAGAGAATAAAGCTATTGTAGCTTTATAGGCTCTTTCTTGAATGTTAGGTTTCCAGTTTAGTTTCCTGTCAAAAATGAGACCCAGATATTTTGCTGTTTCGGAGAAAACTGCACTGGTACCGTTTATTGAAGGAGGGTCTATGGTTGGAATTTTATATTTCCCAGAAAAGAGGACAAGATCAGTTTTATGGGGGTTTATTCCCAATCCACAGCGATCTGCTTAGCGGGTTAATCTATTGAGATTTACTTGAAGGAGTTCTTTAATGGTATTGAGATGTTTTCCTGAGACGGCTATGGCAACGTCATCCGCATAGGCAATCACTCTGCTACCACCCGCTTCCAAGTACATCAGTAGTTTGTTAACTACTAAGTTCTTGAACCATCAAGGAAACCTTTGAAATTTTAATACAGGACCTTCTATTGGATGCTTGCCCAACTAAGATAACAAAAAATGTTGAAGTATTGCGTCTGTTTTGTATACAACGCTTGGAAACATTTCTGGCAAAATCATCAGTATCACAAAGCCGAAAGTATGCCAGCAAAAGTGTTTGCATGGGATCTTCTCACCAATCTGTAACATTTTCAGGGTTGAAATGTGTATATTCGCTCTCCAGCTTTAAGGTGAACATCAGATGAATTACAGGCCCAACTTATATAGATAACAGAAGATAATGCAGTGTTATACCAAATAACTAATTTACACCGTAGTGAAACTTACCACATAATTAATTTAATTTGCAATAACAAATTATTAAGGCCATAAATCGAGATAAAAACTATCCTATCTGGATAGTTGTGCAAAATATTATTAAGATCGAAGTATTCTCTTGTTCCCAACGGAGAGTGTGACACTGGATTTATATATATATATAGATTTGGCGACTGGGATAGATAAAAGTGAAAAGTATTTAGTGGATGTAAAACGAAGCAACATGTTTTTAAACATTATAAAGGGTCCCCCATCTAACGTTTTTTTTTTAACTAGTGCTTATTTCGTGAATGGTAATACCTAACTCATGTCTGATTTGACACATAATTAGTCTTGTCCTTCCGGTTAATAATGGAAAATAATTTCATTCAAATGGCTGCCTCAGCTGGCCATGCAGTAGCCTACACGATCGGTCCAATTTTTAAGCACATTATCGATTGTGTGCAGTTGTATTTCACCAATGGCTTGACGAATATTGTCCTTTAAAGCGTCAATTGTCTCTGGCTTATCGGCGTAACACTTATCTTTTACGGCACCCCACAAATAATAGTCCAACGGTGTCAAATCGCAGCACCGAGGTGGCCAAACGACATCAGCTCTGAGCCTGATAATGCGATGTTCAAAAACAGCGCGCAAAACATCGAGTGTAGCTTCGGCTGTGTGGCACGTAGCGCCGTCCTGTTGAAACCAAATGTTGCCAATATCCTCCTCTTTAATTTTTGTGAACAAAAATTCGTTCAACATGGCCCGATAACGATCGCCATTGACTGTAACGGCCACTCCTTGCTCATTTTCGAAGAAAAATGGCCCAATTATGCCTCTGGACCAAAATCTGTACCAAACAGTGACTCGTTTTGGGTGTATCGGCTTTTCAATGTATGCGTGCGGGTTTTCTGTGCCCCAAATGCGACAATTTTGCTTGTTTACATACCCGCCAAGATCAAAATGAACTTCATCTGAAAATATGATTTTTTTGGCAAAATCGGCATATTCTCTAAGTCGATCGCAGGCCCACTTATCGAAGCGAAAACGCATTGGATGGTCAGTTGGCTTCAACTCCTGAACCAATTCGACTTTGTATGGCGTCATACCAAGGTCTTTATGCAAAATTCGTCTCAATGATGTCTCCGAAATGTTCAATTGTTGAGAACGACGGTGAATTGATGTTGATGGCGCTTCACGCACACTTTCTGCCACAGCAGCAATATTCTTGGATGTACGCACTGTTTTTGGCTTTTCACGCTTTGGTTTATCGATGAGGATGCCAGTTTCTTTCACTTTTTTCACAAGATAACGAACATACGGAGCTGACGGTGCTTCCCATCTTCCAAAATCCGTACGCAATTTTCGCACACATTCTGCAACATTACCATGATTTTCAAAGTAATGTCGCAATATTTCCCAGCGTTGTTCAAGTATATACACAACCATATTCGTTCAGCGGAAGGATAAAACTAATTATCTGTCAAATCAGACATGAGCTAAGTGTTACCATTCACGAAATAAGCACTAGTTGAAAAAAAAACCTTAGATGGCGGACCTTTTATTTATATGTGGAAAACAAAAATGTCAGATTAAACTAAAGAAAGAAGGCCGCGATTATCGGTCATATGGAAATTATTTCGCTGAACACGAAATGAAGCTCAATCAACTTTTTATAGCAAATGAACTAAAAGACAACAAAAAGGTTCCACTTTTCTTAACATACGTTTATCGGTTTGGGTGCTTTTTCTATCTTGAGAAGAATAGGCATGTGTTCCAGATGATCCATCCGAAAAGACCTACGATGAATTAGTGAGAGTCCGTAGTGATTGCTTTAAGGCTGCGGTAAATGAAATATCAGAGTTAAGTCCCATTTACAATACTGCGAGATGCAATACGTTGTTCGAAAACGAGAGCGCTTGAACTGTCAAAAATATTTCCGTAACATGTAATTCAATGTGTTCGTTTACAATAATGCGAGTCACGCAGCGAGCATCGCAGTCAATTTCGAAAATCTGGAAAACTCTCGCATCTCGCAATGCGTGACAGCTAAATTGTTGTTGTTTTCATTTTGAGCTTGTTATTTGTGAGTGGTGTTTTGACGCATCATTGTAAACAGAAGTCCCTTGTCTGAATGCGAGAGCCCTCGCATTCGAATTCGAATGCGACTCTCGTATCGCATCTCGCAAGGTGTATCAAGGTGAAATGCCAATGTGTACTCTAACACAGTAAAATTAAAATCATTGGCACAAAAATGTAATTTTGGTCAGTATATGCCAAGAGCATCGCGTGGTAAAGTCGTTTGCGGGGTTAGAGATAACATATTGCGTGCACATTTCTAAAAGACTCGGATTTGACATTTAAAACCGCGTGTATAGTAGCAATCAACTGGGAGATGGCCGAAGGCGAAAATCGTATAATTTGGTCAAGAACAGAAATAAACAACACTTTTGCAGTGCGTGACGGTCAACATACTTATATCAGAACAAAGTCAAGAAAATTACAACAAAATCAATAGCAGTCGAAATTAATGTTAAAGTAAAGATCGCAGTTGAAGTCAAAGTAGACGTCAAACATGATAACGAAGTTCACTGTCATCGATGAGGTTGCACTCATAACCCAAAATTTTGTGCAGCAAAAATTGAAAATGTTCCAAGTGCCACAAATTCGGCCACGTCCAGACGGAGTAAATCGGAGTAGTCGAAACGGGAGTGAGCGCAAAGCAATAGCTGTGTTGTCTGAAGCCACCGATAATGTAAACATAATTTATGCACCAGAAATACATCAACTCAGTCAACAAACTACAGTATGTCAAAATTGAAGGGTTATCAGTCACCATGGATGTACGAGGGGCGTTCAACATATTCTCGGTATCGGGGTGAAGCTGTGGTTGTATATATAAATTGACTTATTTATCAAGTAATACTATTATTTTGGTGCATTCATGTAAAATTTCATATAAATGTGATTATTAATTCGCATTTTATCTCTAGTTAAACAGAATCATAATGGCAACTGAGAAGATGATGGTGAAAATTGAGCATCGCGCTGTAATTACATTTCTCACTAAGCAAGGAAAAAGTCAAAAAAACTATTCATGAAGAGATGGTGGCTATTTACCAGGGTTCTGCACCTTCATTACCAACTGTGCAAAAGTGGTCAAGTGAGTTCAAGAGAGGCAGAGAGAGCATTGAAGACGACCCCCGCTCCGGCGCCCCGGCTACTGCTTGTACGGGAGAAAGCATCAAAGAAGTCGAAAAACTTGTTCTTGAGGATGCCCGAATAAAGGTGAAAATGATGGCAGAGATCACCAAGCTTTCAATTGGTACCATTCACACCATTCTTCATGACCATCTTAACCTTTCAAAGGTCAGTGCAAGGTGGGTGCCACGAATGCTCACAGCGCCTCAGAAAAAAGTGAGAATCGCATGCTGTAGAGAGCTTTTGGAGATGTGTAGTGAGAACGCGGACGGTGTTATGGATCGAATTGTTACTGGGGACGAAACATGGGTCCACCACTATGACCCTGAAAGCAAACAAGAGCCCATGCAGTGGCATAAAAAAGGAACAGACCCCCCGAAGTAGTTCAAAGTCACTCCGTCTGCCGGGAAGCTCATGGCCACAGTTTTTTGGGACTCAAAGAGAGTCTTGCTCATTGAGTACAAAAAGAAAGGTGAAACCATCAACGCCACATCCTACGCTTCCACTTTGCATAATTTGCGGGAGGAAATTAAAAAGAAAAGACGGGGTAAACTCGCAGCGGGTGTATTGCTTCTTCATGACAACGCTCCTGTTCACACGGCGCGAGTTTCCAACGCTGCTGCGCGAGATTGTGGTTTCGAAGAAATCCAACACCCACCCTATTGTCCAGACCTTGCCCCTAGTGATCATTTCCTGTTTCCGGATTTGAAAAAATGTCTTCGTGGAAAAAGATTTTCGGATGATGAAGAACTCAAGTCGGCAATAAATGGGTATTTTACAGAGAAAGAGGAAATTTATTTTTTTGAGGGTTTAAAAAAGCTTATCTCAAGATGTAATAAATGCATTGATGTTAGGGGAGATTATATTGAAAAATAAAAACAATTTAAATTGAATTCGCATTTTCCTTCATATCGATACCGAGAATATATTGAACGCCCCTCGTAGGTCCATTAGCATGTTCCTCTGTTATATCGGAAGATGAGTAAAATATACATCGGGCAACATTTAGTCATATTAAGTTGATGTAAGCTAATCAAATATTTTTGTCAGTAACAGGTAAACAAATAGAATCTATGCCAGATGAACAAAAAAGTAGAGAATCATCCAACAAGGATGTCATTTTAAATTTCGTGCCATTATTGAGCTGTCAACAACCAACTATTACTGCGATGAGTTTTGGTAAGTAAAAAGTTGGAAGTTATTAAATATGGATCGACACACATTCGTACAAAGTGCTGAAATGGTAAAAGTTCACTGTAAAAACGGTGAAAATATCGTACTGCTTTTGGTCATCATCAAGCGCCTACTCGCAAAGCAATAGTGATTAATCGAAAAATTGAACGTTACGGTCAGGTTAGTGATGTGAGGACTCCAACTCGTATCCGCCCGTCATGGTCAGCTGAAAATACCGTCGACGTAGCTGAAAACCCAAGTGTGTCCATTTCGGGACGATCACAGGTATTGGACTTATCCGCAACCACTTTGCATGAAGATCGTGGCCTACTTATGGAAAGATGCTCCCTGAATATAAGCCTACTTAAAAGTCATTCAGCCTTGAACGGATGAAGCAAATTTTTCGTGCCACGTTAGAGTATCAATGGTAATGTAACATAGTCACACAATCTTCGACTCTCATGAACTTCCTTCGACCTAATCCATTCGGGTATTAAGAAGCAAAACAAGAGCTTGTACTGACACTCTTTCTGCCTGATTCTGGTAAGTCCTTTCGTTCACCATTATCAGCATATAAGGTTGTCTTCTGTCGGAAACCACTCCCAACCGGTCTTGCTGTCCGTCCTATCGGAGATAAAGTTCAGAAATTTTCCATGTGCGTTTGAACAAAAAGATACATATGTGTTTATTCTCAACTTCACCAATCAACCATAACAGTTTCAGTTCAATGTGACTACATCAGTTCAAGATACTTCATTATCATTTACACTGATCAATATGTTACTCCTACAGGGTAACAATGTTATTTGAGCTCAAACCAGATCTTTCGGAGAACGCATTAAAAACAAAACACAAAAATCGAAATCAAGTTTCGACTCTTTTATTCTGAGAGAATAAATATTTTAAATTATTAGTTTAATAGTGCCTTCAATTCTATCAGCTGAGGAAAAATAATGAGTCTTGCGATCATAAAAGACTCAAGTCTTTGTTCGTTCCAGGATGGGATGGCAAACATTAAGTCGATTTGCTAGAAATTAGAAAGTCAAATGGCCAGGCATTGTTATCATTCGTATTAATAAATAGTTTTGCTTAATATTTGCAGATTTGAAATGCTAATCCGATTCATTTAACACCATACCTGAGGATAAATTTTTATAATCAGAGTATCAACAAGTTTTCACTTGGTGTAGGCACTTCTGATTACATATTCAACAAACTCGAACACGGACAGGGATACAACGGGCAACCGAACCTACTCTGATCTGTAAAATGGATTTTTGTAAAATTTTGACAATTTTGTAATTTATTCAAAATTTATGCAGACAGAAGTTAATTCTAGAATGTGATTTGATCTTGGGTCTATCCACGTACATACGTTATTAAAGTTTATTGGGAGAATAAAATATTGATTTACGTGGGGTGTATGACATCAGGACCGAAAAGGGTTGGCGGGAAGGGGTGTGCTAAGAGAGGAAATTTTAGCATGCACTTCAAGATAACACTATCAGTTGAGGAGTTGCTAAGTTCGAAATGATTAGATTCAGACGGTTTGGCAATAATCATTGAAATTTTAAAATTAGATTTTTTGGAAATCCTTCAGGCTCGAAAATACCTCAGATGGCCTCATAATATCGCTAAGTTATATAGCAAACAGGTTATATTGAACTCAAATGGTAGGAAACTATTGTATATGACTTAAGCGTCGGACAATGGATCTTAAGTCATTGAATACGAATGAGCTTGTAGCGGAATGATATACGTACTTCTTCAAACTGACTTTATTATTTGTTTTGGTTCAGAAAATCCGTTTGAACCGTATCGTCTTATTATGTTGTAGTAGTTCCATGAGAATGAGTATATTTGGCCAAAAACAAGTTCCAGGAAAAGATGCTTGTAATTTTTTCTTTATTGCCATATGAAACGCCCGCGGTAACATTTGAGTCCACTGCTTGTCCTGGTGGGTGGCACAATTTTGCGACCTCCGCCAATTCCGGTCCCAAGCCCGGTTGCAAAAGGAGAAGAGGATGGAAAGATGAACAACTCACCCGCAAACGTGGGTTCACCTGACTCGGGAATAACATAAACGGGGTTTGAGCGGATTATAAAAAAAAAAACAACAAAATCACTGGTAACTAGGAACGTTTATTATCAAAAAAAACTTATTGTAAGACTTAACACGGGATACTACACACATTTCGTGTAGTTCGCCTCTATTTATTACATTCAATTTTCTGGGTTGTTAATCGGCAGACGTAATGTCAGCGATTTTGCAATTGCACATATTTTCTGGGAATACACCGACCGAATTGAGATGTTTCCAGGAAATTGTGAAATAATTAATTATTTTTTGTAATCGACCGGATAAACGTGTCAAATTCATCGCCTGGTGCTGGCAATGGTGCTGGTGTTTGCACATATGTAACTTCTCCCTCCTTCAGAGTGAAATTCTCCTGAATTTTATTACTAAAGTTCATTTGTATCCTTTTTTGTTGTATACATAAACATGATAATATTAAAAACATAATTAGTATTGTTACAATGCAAGTTACATTTATTTTATAGGATACATCTTTCTTAAATTCTATTTCTTCTATTGCTTTGATATTTTCAAAGTTTTTTAAGATAATTTTGTCAAACTTTATTGTTTCAGTAAAATTAAATTTTTCTTTATAATTCGGATAATAAAATCGTTGCTTTTGTATATGTTTTACATTAGAATATTTTAGATCTAAGAAATACAAGGTGCAATTGACGAAATTGATTAAATAATTTTCTGTGAGTTTTATATCTCTATCATCACATGTTTGGTTTATCTTTAAGTTTACATTTTTAATGAATAGTGTTTCGTCATCTAAAGATTCAATTTCGGTTTGATCATTTTTGATTAGTTTACAATTTTGTTTTATTACACAATGTTTACTTTCGATTAATTCGTTTAGATTTTTGTCTTCTTCATATTTGTACGTTTTATTTCTATACTCTATAATGAATTCTTTTTCGGCATCAATTTCTAGAAAATTTGTATTAGGAACTGGAGTTAAAAGTTTAAGGGGCATAGTTACATAATTTTTTGGAATTTTAATGGCGAACATTAACATGTTTTCTTTGTATTTTGCAACTCCAAGTCTTATTTGTTTTAATTTGAAAAAATCTATTTTATATGCTTCGATTTCATCATTTGTAAGGATATTGGGGTGTAAAATGTTACTTCTTGCTGATACAATATTATCCTTACTTAAGTTTAAATAATTGATCAAAATAAATTTGCTTCATTACTAATTCTCTTTCTACTCTCTGTATAGTGTTAACCTGTTTTAAAATTGTTACTCTATCGTTACTAATGGTATCTCTAAGCATGTTAAAAGTACTGTTAAAATATTCGTTAATTTTAATTTGATTATTGGATGCTACGATTGCATTATGACTGTTCTTTGCTACTGTATCTAGGTGTTCTTCTATAGTCTGTCTGTCGTCGTCGTCCATGGTTCCGAATAGCCATTTTTGTGTCGTACCTATAATGTTAATTAGACCTCGTCTTTGTCTATGTTGTAAGGGTACTAAAGTCCTAATCTTGTATATGATATTTGAAATTTCTTCGTTTAACATTTGTCTTTGTTCGAGTTGTAATGGGGCTAGATTAATAGAAATGTTTTTTACTAATGCTATTATTTCAGCTGGGTTTATAATATGTAGTATAATGTCTGTCTCATTTGTAATGCTTATGTCAGTCAATTGAAGTTTAACGTATCCGTTCTGTTCGTTTATCGTCTGTACGTCAAGGAGGTGTTGGCAATTAATCTGAGTAGTCAGTGTCAGAAGTACTATCCATGCTATTACCTGTAAATTTTAATGGTCGCTTAATATTTGTATAATGGATATTTTTCAAATTTGCTTTCTTATATTTTGGCTCATGCTTGTGTCTAACTGCCTTGTAATTTTTAATAAAACCCGTTGACCTCTGTTCTTCATAATCTTCTCTAGTCTTATTTAATTTTCCTAATTTTCTTTCTTTTACTTTCTCTATATTCTGGCGAATTCTTTCTAAATCAATCTTATGAGTATGTGCGTCAAAAGGATTGCATTTAATGGTAGAGTGGAATCTATGATTATAATTTCTTACAGCTTTTTGTATAATTCTTTTTACTGAAAGTTTATTTTTATTGAATGAAATAATTCTAAATTTTTCTGCTATAGTGTTATGGAAACGTTCAATGTCTGCATTGCCGGTATGACTATTTGGCTTTGTTAAATGTAGAGAAATTCCCTCTTCTTCTAAGAATTCCTTTATCTGAACAGCTTTGAATTCGTTATCTGCTATTATTTTATTTGGTTTTCCTATTTTTGTAAAATGCTCTTCTAGTTGCTCAATTATTGTAGAGTGGTTTCTGTCTGTTAAATGGTACGCTGAACCGAATTTAGAAAATTTATCTATTATGGTTAGAAAACTTATTTTTCTTATTACGTATGTATCAATATGGATTATTTGATTGATATCTGTAGGTGTTTCCGTTTTCTTAAATTTAGCTTTTATGGGATTGCGGTCATATTTGACTGCTTGGCATACGTCGCATTGGTTTATAACAATATGGATAAATTCCATTAGCTTGGGATAGTATATTTTATACTTAATTTGGTTATATGTTTCCTGTATACCAGAATGTTGGCTTTCCTTAATATGGTACAGAGCTATTTGCTTCACAACTTCTACCTCTGTTTCGATGTCTTGTGCCCTAAATGAACACTTGACGAATCTTACCGAGTTGTCATTCGAATACATCTCTCTTATTTTTTCTTGGAGAATATTGTATACGTTATCCGCTAGTTCTGAGAATATGCCTACTTTTCCTTTTTTTATAAATCTCCTTAGTATGTCTCCTAACTTGTCAAAGTCATACTCTGCTATGTAGATAATTCTTTTACTGTGCAGGATCTCAATTTCCCTAATTTTGTTATTTGTTAGTATTAGCTGAGTTTTGAACTTATTGACGATGTCTTCGACAATTGGAATGTGATCCATTAGTTCTTCCTCTGCCGAATGTACAGTTTCATTGTCCTCGTCTTCTTCTACATTAAATACAAGTTCTGAATCACTTTGATTACCTTTAAGCGAAAAATTTTCTGTTAGTGTGGGATTCTCTCCCTCCTTAGATTTAACGTCCTCGTTAACCTCTATTCTGCTAAGAAAATCTGCTACCCTGTTTTCTTTACCTTTAAGGTACTCTATTTCAAACTGATATTCTCCTAGTTTAAGAAGCCATCGTTGATGTCTAGGTGAAAGATCTTTTCCTCTATATTTTGCATGAAGATACTTAATTGGCTGGTGATCTGTAAAGATCTTAAACTTATTACCGTAAAGGTAAGGTCTAAAATAATTTATTGACCACATTATCGCTAGGAATTCTTTGTCTGTAGCGGAGTAATTAAGTTCGTGCTTGTTGAGAGTACGTGATGCATAGCATATCGGGTGTCCTTCTTGAGAGATTACCGCTCCAATCGCATAATTGGATGCGTCAGTTGTCAGTGTAAATTGTTTTTTAAAGTTGGGGTATCTTAATATTGGGTGACTACTTATTAGTCCTTTCAATTTTTCAAATGCTTCTATGTAGTTTGGATCGTTTGCATTTATTTTGGCATTTTTCTTCAAGTATTTGGTAATAGGTTGTGCTACTTTAGCATAATCTCGGATAAATTTCCTATAGTATCCGGTTATTCCTAAAAAGCTCTTTATTTGTTTCTGGGACTTTGGAAGTTCTAATTTTTCAATACAAGCTATCTTATCCGGATTAGGTTTTAAACCGTCTTTAGTGAGAATATGACCTAAGAATTCGGTCTCTCGCTTCATAAAATTACACTTATCTACCTGTATCTTAAGTCGTTTAGATTCTAATATTTTAAAAATGTTTGTTATAGCTCTGACGTGTTCTTTCAATGACGTACTAAAGATAAGTATGTCATCCAGATAAACTACGCACGTCTTATTTATATGGTCTCTAAGAATATCATTCATCAGCCTTTGGAATGTCGCAGGTGCATTCTTCAAACCGAATGGCATTCTTATAAACTCATATAATCCGTGGGGGGTGACAAAAGCTGTCTTTTTGCGATCTTCTTCTTTGATTAATATCTGGTGATATCCTTTGGCAAGATCTATTGTGGTGAAGTATTGTGATTTCCCAAGTTTGTCTAATATTGAATCAATATTTGGCAAAGGGAATTTGTCGTCAACTGTAATTTCGTTCAACTTTCGATAATCGATTACGATACGAAATTTCTTTTTCCCTGAGTTGTCCATTTTCTTTGGAACAACTATAAGTGGACTCGAGTATTTAGAATTACTCTTTCGAATAATTCCCTGAGATTCCATTTCTGTAATTTGACGTTTTACTTCTTCGTCATGCATAGGGGGGTATCTGTATAATTTAGCGTTCACTTGTTGATCAGTGGTTGTAACAATTTCATGCTCAATTTCTGGGGTACTTGATAATTTGTCACCTTCTTTGAAGAATAGATTACCAAATCTGTTTAACAGGTTATCTACTTCTTGGCGTTCTTCTTTGTTAAGATGATCTAATTTTATATGATTGATGCTAGTATCAGTAGTTTCTAGGGAACATATTTGATTTAATACATATGGGGGGTTAGTGAACTTTAAGCACTGATTGTTTAGATAAATATTTCCTTCTTCGAAGTTTATTAAAGTGTTTAATTTGTTTAGTAAATCCATACCAATTATAAACTGATATCCTCTATTGCAAAGTCTTTTGACTTTCCATCTAATAAGGGTGTTGGGTGACGCTTTGAATTCTTCTGGTACAGGTGTATGTATTTCATACGATATTGTGTCCCTACCTGTCACTGTAGTAAAGTGATTTGGCTCAATACGGAATTTTTCAAATTCATTCAACCTATCGTCTGCTATACTTAGGGTTGAGCCCGTATCTACTAATGCTATAAAGTTTTTTGAGCAAATAGTTATCCTAATTTGTGGTAATTCGTCCGAGGCTAGTTCATAAAAAACGCGGGACATTGTTCGTTTTGATTTCTTACATTTTCGTTACTTATTTCCTGAGGCATTACCATTCTTTGTCCAGATCTCTCCTGTTGATGGCTATTTTGGCCCGGAGATGATCTGAAGTGTCCTGAATTTGGGTTTTGACCTTGGGAGTTATTTATCTGTCTCCTATCGTTGTTTCCCTGAATATTATCAACCTCCATGTTTTCTGCTGGTGGATTTTGTCTATCAGGCTGCCTATGCTGCCCTGACAAGTTCCTTTGTTGTCCCTGATAATTATTTTGCCTATACTGACCCGAGTGGTTTCGTTGCTGTCCCTGATAGTTATTCTGCCTGAACTGTCCTGAAAAATGTCTTTGTTGGCCCTGATTATTTTGTCGATGCTGTCCTGATCTATTATGATACTCATCAGCATAATTTGGTCTTCTTTGCTTTTCTGGTGGAACAATTGTCTTTGGCCTAACTACTCTTCTAAATTCCGGCCTAATGCAGGAATCCTCGAATCTTCTCTTTCTCATTACTGAGATTATTTTGCTTAAATCATTTTCTTCATATATCCTGTCTAATAATGTGCCTTGCGCTATTTCTTTAGCGGTATTTATTAATATTACACCAATATTGCTTAAGTCTATATAGTTTTCTTCTTTATAATATACAATAAGTTCGTCAGTTTTATATTTAATACTTTGCAATTCTACTGCTAATTCGCTTACCGTATTGACCTTTAAATTTGTAATTCTTTTGTATATTTCGTGCGGCTCTGTGTCCGGTTTGTATCTAAGCTTCAATGTTTCCTTGATGGTAGTCCAATTGTCAGCCTCTGGTGTGTTGATCACGGCGTTCTTCGCTTCACCTTGAATCTTCTCGTGGAAAACAGCTCTCACTACAATCTTCCTTAGTTCTGGATCTTCTACTTGATTGAGGTAGTATTCTACGCAACTGAAGAATGAGTTGATCGTAACATCTCCTTGTCCGGTGAATATTGACATGTAACGGACATCTTTTAAAATCCTTTCCCTTTCCTCTCGGTTTTCTCGTTGTTGGAGTTGTACGTACGCTGACCTTACTTGTTCTAGCTGCTGAGTTCTTAGCTCTAATTCAGCAATAAGTTGATTTTGATTTTCCATGTTCCTGTTGTTATCGTGTATTTGATGTCTTTTCATAGACTTCTGTTTTTGCACTTCACTTGTGATTTTTCTTTTGCTTTTAGGTACACACACTAATCTTTGTCGATTTTATGGTATGTATTGCAAATTTTAATTCGAATTTTCACTGGGTAACGTGTTTATTAATTAAAATGTTTCATTTAGGAACACTTATATTTAATTAATTTCACACGACGTAAATTCGTTTCGCTGGACTCTTATTTTATAAGAATCCTACCGACTGCGCCAATAACATAAACGGGGTTTGAGCGGATTATAAAAAAAAAACAACAAAATCACTGGTAACTAGGAACGTTTATTATCAAAAAAAACTTATTGTAAGACTTAACACGGGATACTACACACATTTCGTGTAGTTCGCCTCTATTTATTACATTCAATTTTCTGGGTTGTTAATCGGCAGACGTAATGTCAGCGATTTTGCAATTGCACATATTTTCTGGGAATACACCGACCGAATTGAGGTGTTTCCAGGAAATTGTGAAATAATTAATTATTTTTTGTAATCGACCGGATAAACGTGTCAAATTCATCGCCTGGTGCTGGCAATGGTGCTGGTGTTTGCACATATGTAACTCGGGTGATAGTGCCATATAATATGTCCCAGCCTGGGTCACGGCGGCTAGAGTTGGACTAATCACCTATTACAGTGCAATAATCATATGAGGTGTCCCAGGCGGGTCACGGTGGCAAGAGTTGGGCTAATCACCTACACCAGTCCTATAATCGATTCAAAGCCAACAAACATGCCTCGAAATAAACGGATCCACAAGACTACGACCGGATTTGAAAAGGAAAATGAGAATTGCAAAAACGTGAGGTAAAAACGAAAGATAGTTGTACCTCTGCAGAATGGGTACACACTTAGATACTCGGAAATAGGAAGACGTAGGCAACGGGTCAAGAACTGGAGACAAAATTAAGCGGTTGAGAATCCGTAAACTCGAGGACACTAGTGATACAACTAGATCTGGAAATAAAAGTCTCGTTTATCCAAGTGTATGCATCTACGGAGGACAGCGTGGTACTAGATAAAGAATAGTAGTTTGCAAAATGGCAGAGCATAACCCACCTGAAAGCAGCGATAGGAACAACAAAATTTGTCAATCGAAGAGAGGTCCTACCCGGCTAACCAGGAGTAAGCTACAACCTAGTTTAATTTAGTGTAAAATGTATTTTATTTTCTTAATCATTAACTCTTACATACTAACAAAAAACGGTTTAATACTAGCTTAAAATTACTTAACAATCTTATACTAACTTACTGGCCCCACACAGGCACTCTAAGCTACTCTAAATTCTTATATCTATGTCTTTCGACTTTATTAACATTTAATTTAGAAATATTTATTTTGTACACTGAAGGCTAAGAAAAAAAATTGTTAATAAAACCTTAGCACATGGACATAATTTTTTATTTCTTATAAAAACTTTATATCTAACTTTAAAAAAAGCTTAGGCTACCTATCCTACATACATAATACACACACACTCACACACAATAATATACAGAATAATATACATATACACAATAATATACTTATTTAGTATGTACCTTTGTATATACTAATATATGTATATATTTCTTAGATGCTAACCTAAACCTATGTAAGCTGGGCACCGCTATTTACAAGCAAATAGGTTGGTCAGCTCTGCCTCATTAGTGAGGCTGGTCCGTAATTGATGGAAACGACGACGAAATATCTTCTCCATCATTCAACCAAGCCGTCAGAGCGCACACTCTCGTGGTAAAGGTAATTGGGGTAGTAAGCCCCAGACGTCAGGTTATTCGCCGAGGCCATTGCTCTGGGTACGTGCCTTCGAGTCAGCTTAATTACGAAGTTGTCCACTCGTATCAAGTTCGCCCTGTTGTAAAGGACCTCATTAGGATAAACAATTTTGTACTTAGACTCTGGTGTTCTGTACAAGCGAAAGCAGGCCCTCTCAAACACCCAAATCTTTTTCATTAAGCTTGCTCGTACATTGAACCACACGGGACACCCAAATATGTCTGATAAGGCCATTTAGCAGATTACCTTTACCCTCGCATCGAGTTGGCTGTTATAAAATAGTCTCTTTGTAAGGGCAAAATCGCCTTTAGCTCTGGCCAGAGCAGCATCTACATTTTTGTCAAAATACAGAGACTGATCTAGCCAGATCCCAAGGTATCTGGCTACATTTCAATAGGCAAGAGGCTGTCTGTTTTGTCCAATGATCAAGAATGTTCGCCAATTTTTTCTGGTATCCCTAGAGGCTCCAGACAACGGCGTCCTAAAGAGAATGATTTTCAAAGTAGATTTTCAACTTCCAGTCATCGCAAAATCGTCTTAATTTATCGAAGTCATGCTGCAAGCGAGTATTAATGACCTCGATTTTTGGACCTGTATGTACCCTATCAAATCGTCTGCGTACGCAATAGTATGGGGAAGTGAACCTGTCAAGTCGCTTGTAAAAATGTTGAATAAGATCGGCGAATTGACCGTGCCTTGCTGAAGAACATTTTTAATTTGAAATATTCCAACAGAAGTCACATCACCATTTATCACGATGAACTGTCTGTTGGTTAGCATATTATAAAGAATGCAAAAGAGTGGTTTACTGATCCCCAGCGTAGTCAGCTTATAGAAAAGACCCTCTAACCATATGGTGTCGAAGGTCTTCTCCAAGTCAACAACGCAGGCACCAGTACATTAGTTTTTGCCTTTATTCCATTGGATATCGAACCGAATTGATTTTCCAGAACTATGTATATGTTTGTCCTAAGCTCTATTAATTACTTTTTCAAAAACCTTACTGATTCGGACGGAGACTTATCGACCGGAGATTCGCCGGATTGGATATATCCTTTCCCTTTTTGGCGATAGGTTGAACCACCACCGTTTTCCAATGCGCTGGATAATGTACATTATTCATTGCCTTAATAAACAGGGTGGTGTAAATGCCCACCGCTTCTAGAGAAGATGTCGAAGCACGATGATCGGAATACTGACTTCTTAGTCCTGATTGTGTCGAAGATCTCATGGAGTTTTTCCTTCGAAATGAACGGGGATAGGTCACCCTCTCTTGTAATGATTTTATTGGCCAAATTTTCGTCGCTAAACTGGGTGAAACCAGAGCCCTCGGATCGCCAGGACTCTACTTCACTTCGAATGTAGGAGTTGTGAACCAAAACGCGTTTGTCCAGTTCATAATTAGGGCCAATGTTATCAGCGGACTTGTATACTTCCTGGAAAGTTACCTCTATGGCCTCAACCTAAGTCATCGTCATCGTCATCGTCAGCGGTTTCATTTGGATCAATACCTGCTATTGTCAGTAACCGTTCGTTGTTTGTTGTCCGGGCTATTTTAAAACTGAAAGTCGTTTAGATTTTTGCTCTGAAATAGTTTATTGATTTGCGGAAACATATTCGGGTTGCTGGTGTTTACAGCCCGAACCTTGCTGTTCCAAAATGAACTTACAGAAATTCTGTAATTCTCTTTTATTAACGTTTGCACATTTTTAATCGACGACTTCAGTGTCCTAATCTCAGGGTCTGGTCTGTCAGTTAACTGTCTGTACAAGTTTTGGAGTCTTGACAGAAGTCTACTTTTCTGTCGGTGTAGTACGTCAATAGTAGGATTGCGGAACAGATCTTCGTTAGTCGTACGTTTGTTTAATTGTCTAGTCTACTCGTTTTAGGTACTTGTCGATCTCCTCGTTTGACAAATTCCTATTGGACGGTGGGTGGAGCGTGTTCGAGGAGAAGCGTGTCCATCGAGTCTTACTGTAGTTGTAAGACTCTTTGGACAAACTCCTCCAATTCCGCAATTTCGTTGGGAACTGTAATTTCGGTGCTAAAACCGCAATGGTCGCTGTCATACACGAATGTGCGCAGACAGTTTAATGTTTGTAAATTCGTACGTGTCAGTTGTATACGTTCGTCGTACAGCAGTAGATCCAAATAAGACCCGTCTCTGGGAAACGACGGGTTATCCGTCGTTTTAAGACCGAGTCTGTACATGACATCGTGCTGACACCACCAATCGAGTAGTAGGTTCCCTCTAGTGTTTGGCAAATTATGGCAATCGCCACCGATTATAAAATAATTCTCCCCTGCTTCCAGCCTCAGAAGTCGGAAAAGCGTCTCGAGCTCTGTAATGAATATAGTGGATTGTGAAGCCTCAGGTGCATAAACAGAGGCCAAGTACACCCGCTTTCCACTGCGGAGCGGTATGTAAATGACAACTGCCTCCAACACCCGGAACCTGCGCAACACTCCCTTGTACACTCTGTGAAATTTTATACCTTCTTTAATGAAGATCGCGACCACCGCTTCCATGTTTGGATCTGGGCCGATTTCTTCTTCTAACAATATAACAATATCCAGTTTGTGCTTATCGGTTAGTTTGGTTTCGCTAGCGAAAAACACATTAGGACTTTGGTCGTGTGGCAACTTAAACATCGCTGCTCTTCGTTCGATCCTAATCAGTGAATTAACATTTACCGCAAAGACCTTCAAAGTTTGCTCCGCCATGTGCGTACCCATTACGACATGTGTTGCGTTAGACCTGGCAGCATCGCGTACATCTGGTCCACTCGCTTGGCCTGTTCTTGTACGTACCTGCTGTTGCACCTGAGCCATCTGCCCTTGGGTTGCGAGCAAGATGGTCAGCATGTTAGGTGCAGTTTCCCTTGTTATCGTCATTGGCGTCGGAGAAACAACAGTCGCTTGCTGTACCGTAGCCCCCCTACCTGACGCCATTTGCACGTAGGAAATTTGGGACGTAACGGCTGGTGTTTGAAACCTAACAGGTTAATGTTTGACCTCCACCTTCTATTGCAGAGCCAGTTTTGCTTTCTTAATGTCAGCGAACTTAGGATAACCCCGATAGTTTGCGGTGTGTCCCACGTTCCCACATAATACGCAGGAGAGCTGCGTCCTATCGGATGCTCCGTCCCTATCCAGGGCACACTCCTCGGAGCTGTGGTTCTTTGCGCACTTCACGCATCGAGGCTGCATTTGGCAGTTCTGGCAGCGAACGCATTATATAATGCCTTCGCACCTTTTTAGTGTTTCCCAGTGAACCACCTGGTAATCTAGGACATTGATACTCCTTAGACTATCCAGACGGCTTTCGGGACTGAGCTGCACCAGGAAGAACGGCAAACTCCGTTTCTCCCGCCTGGCTCTAGCTGTGGTAAATGGCTTTACCCCCACAAACTTGAGTCCTTCGCACTTCTTTTCTTTGAGCAGTGCCAGGATCTCCTCAGTATCAGAAGACGGTTCCAACCCCTTCACCAGCATCGATTGACGCTTTTTAAACTTCGTTGTGAATGAGTAGTGCTCCGTCGTCGTTTCTTTCAGGAACTCTTTCACTTTCGGGTAGCCCTCCACTGTATTGCAGTGGTTGACATGGCGATCGTTCCCCAATAGCTTAATATTAAAATTATTACCAATGACCAACTTACACAGGTCCTTGGTTGCATTCACCTCTAATTTATAGGTGTTGATAGGAGGCACCTTCTCCTTCTTCTTCTGCTGCTGCTGCTATTGTTGTCCCTGCTGCTGTTGTTGTTGCTGCTGCTGCTGTTGCTGTTATTGTTGTTGTTGCTGTTGTTTCTTAGCTTTCTGTTATTGTAGCACTTTTGCTATTGTATTTGTTTGATGTTGTTGCTTTTTCTTTTGAGCAAGCTGCGTCTGCTGTTGTTGGGATTGCTCTTGCGTTTCCGTCTTCCTTCTTACCTTCTTTTATGACCAGTACTCTTTGTTGTAGCATTTTGTTGCTGCTACTTATTGGCTCCATTTCTTCCTCTTTATCTTCCGATTCGGTTGCTGCCAATGAAGCGAAGTTGTTCCCTTCCCTCATTCCGCCAAGCAGCCTTACGGTGGACGTTGGTAGGGTGGGACGTTGTACTAAGTTAGAAGTTGTCCTCAGCTTCCTCCTTCTCTTAGCCGTTGGTGTTTGGCTTGAACCGCTTGAAGCCTCACCTGATAATTCAGCAGGTCCCGCTATTGGCATAGCGGACCGCTCTCCACAATCCATCATGTGCTGTTTACTACAACACTTAGTAACACTTTAAATTATTTTTATTATATTTTCTTATTTTAAAATGAAAACCTTTGCTGTTGTGCAACCGAACACACTATCACTTTGCTAATTGGAGTCAAAATCCAATTTGTCAAATGTCTTAATTAAGGGAATCACTTCTCACTTTCTAGCCGAAACACGTTTAAACTCCGCGGAGGTCCATGAACGACTAAGGTAAGCTACAACCAAGTTAACCAGCATGCCCATTTGAACGATGGATTATTTCACTAAATGGGCCCCTTTACAGTTCCTAACCAGACAGCAGAAGTGGTAAAGGAACTAAATGGACTAAGAGAGGAATTTCGAGTCGGAAGTATTTAGAAAAACAATGGAGTTTTGGGCAGTCAAACGCGCACAATACCCTTGCGCCCTCAGTCAGATGGAATACTGGAACACTTCAACTGTACACTGTTGAACTACCTGACAAAGTTCACTAACCCCCTTTGAACAGATTGGGGTCTCTGGACACAACAAGCCGTAATGGCTTATAGGGCGGCAGAGCATGAGTCAACTGGATTCTCCGCAGCCATGCTGAATTTTGAACAAGAGCTTCGGCTGCCTATCGATCTGGCATGACCCAACAGGAAATGACCAAGTTACTTGCAGGAACATAAAAACAGGCTATAACCGTGCACGAGGTGGCAAGACATAGGTTAAAGCTTACAGCAAAGGCTACGAAGCACAGGTACGACAGGTATATTTGAAAAACAAATTAATAAAAAATCAAAGAAAACCATTCGGGAATCTCAGATTCAAACATTGTGTTTTTTGTTTTTTAATTTGCTGGCTTCTGCCTTTGAAATCCTTCGGGTCTGTTCGAAAAGGCTCCCACGTGATAGGGGAAATCAACAATACCAACTTCAGCGTATTGTGTTACTCAGCTGATTGTAAGCTAGGAAGTGAGTCTGTGCTTTCTGAGTGATTCCAGTGATTTTCCCTTGTTAAGGACACTGACTAGCCTACATGTTCCATTGAACGCTTTGATCTATTCATAAGCCACTCTTCAAAACCCAACTTAGCTTCTTATACTGCCTTAACATTCCAGCTTCCTGGAATAACAGTATTCAATGAGTTCATCTGCCTTTGGTGGTCGAAGTACTAGGGAAAATAAAACTGAAGCAAAAACGAATTTCGTTTTCAGTTCCAAGCTTAAAGATACATTTCTTCTCTCTAGCTAAAGTCATTAATTTACATATCTTGGTCGTACTTTCGACTGAATTGATCATGTGTTTGGTCAACGAATCTGTTATCTACCTCAGCTGGACAAGAAATGTTGATGTTCATGCCCTTTCCATCCAATAGAAGAAGAAAATTCCGCTAAGTCACTCACTCATTTCTTCTGCTAAAGTACCATCCCTTCTTTAAGCCTTGAAGCCCATTTCTAACCATGCCGGATCTCTATTTGATTGTTCCTAACAAATACCATCTCTTGAGTTTAGCTCTAAAATCGAGAACAGCACAAATATTCAGCCAGCATACTCTCGATTACAATATAAACTTTACCGGCACCAGAATCACTCGACCAAAATGTCCATGTGTATCAATGCCATACCGTGCATTACACCATCGTGCTTGCGTTGAACCACATTAGATCTAATGGCACCATCGGGTGGCATATTCCATATCCGGTTTAGTCTTACACACCAAACACCACCATTCAGTGGTGAATGCTAAGCCCAAAGGGATGATACCAATATCACACTGGTCCTGTCCCTGTATATTTCTGTCTCTGCCTCTGGCCCAACACCCCTCAAAATTCGGAATGATGAAAGAATTTAATGTGCATGTTAAAATGCATAATGAATATCTGTGTGCACATCACACAGCTTCAACTTTCTGGTTGCACCCAGCGATCCATTCCCGCAGCACTCTTCATTCAATATCGATGTAATGAAATTGCCAAAGTACTAGAATGGGAATAATTATGCTCTGGATAATCTCATTCAGAATGTGCCAAATGGTCGAACGTTATTAGAATGCATGAAGGAGTGGGTGTAAGCGTGAGTCTGTATGTGTTTTAGGGGGTTGTTAGAGGGTTGTAAAACAGTGATGATTGGTTGCACATTGTCTATCGATCTAGTGTGCACTGAAATTTAATTGAATTGCTGCAAAAACTTTAAATCTTACTGATAGAGCCAAATTTTGGCAAGGAGCTTGCTGTATAGATTACTTTCAACTGAATTTCCACTTATAGAGTCAGGATGTACCCGCTTATCAGTACTTTGGAAGCTGACAGCCATTAAAGGGCTTGCCAACAATTAAACTTTACAGCAAGAACCACGAGGTTAGTTTAAATTAAATTATTTCTGCTCACATAGCTAGCTCAACGGTTTATTCTACTGTAATTTGTTTATATGAAATGAAAGGAACGCAAGTTTGATGAATTATATCATACACATATACATATTGAGGTCTTCCAAGCTGCCGCCCATATCACCAGATCTTTCTGATTAACTCATTACAAGCCATAATAAATAGTTCTTTTGTAAATTAAAAGAAAGATAATGACTATGAGATTTATTTCCATAAAGAGATGAATCTGAAATGGGATCTCTGTTCTACGTGCGGTCGCAGATATAATTGCCAACTGTAGCCCGCGGACCACATGGAATGACGACATCCCAAGCCAACGATTGAGATAATGCCGATGATTAAAATTTTCACGGATGTTTCTGTGCTTCTATTTTGCTATTATCTTTGCCCTTGTAAAAGCAACGAATAAATATGTCACATTTTGCATAACAATGATAAATACATATAATACATGTCAGTATGAGTATTACAACTACTAACACTTATTCAAATTTATTAGCGAACATCGAATATGCACCCAACAAACCAGTAAGCTCAGAGCAAAAGAAAAGCTAGAAAAAGCACTTCAGAAACTCAACGGCACCGTCACTAAGTGTTTTGAACTGGCATGTCCAGCTGGAAAACATTCCTGCACATCGCCCTTTCCTTGGTGTAACGCAGATCTGCAGCGATTTCGTAAAGGAAACAGAAAACTTATAAACAGAACACTTAAGACTAATTCGCAGGAAGACTGGAGTTTTTACAGATTGAAATAAACAGAACATAGCAAGCTAATTCGGATTTCAAAGAGTGTCTCTTATAAAGATTGAAACTGTCGGTGAAACCAGTGGGCTGGTTAAAGTCCTCAAAACGGTAAGATCAACTAGGCTGGAACCACTCAAAAAAAATTGATGATACTTCATTTGATAGCTGAACGTAGAGACACTCCGTCTGATTTGTCAAGTAACCTAATAAAACTAGCTCACAACCAGCTCCTATAAACGAAGCTGCTACGAGTATCTGTTGTGGTGAGGAATGTGGTCATTATATATGATGTTGCTTCCTTTGATTGATTCAAGTCGCCTGCCACCGATGGTATATACTCGAACCCAGTTATGTTACAGAAAGGTATGCAAAAGCTTCGGGGAATTCTGAAGAAAATCTTCAATGCTGGCCTGGCAATGGCACACATACCGAAACTTTGGCGAACAGTGAGAGTAGTCTTTATATCGGGAATCGGAAAAGTTCTACACGCTCGCCAACAGCTTCAGACCTACATATATACGATAGCGTTCAATATATTCTCGGTATCGATATGAAGGAAAATGCGAATTCAATTTAAATTGTTTTTATTTTTCAATATAATCTCCCCTAGCATCAATGCATTTGTTACATCTTGAGATAAGCTTTTTTAAACCCTCAAAAAAATAAATTTCCTCTTTCTCTGCAAAATACCCATTTATTGCCGGCTTGAGTTCTTCATCATCCGAAAATCTTTTTCCACGAAGACATTTTTTCAAATCCGGAAACAGGAAATAATCACTAGGGGCAAGGTCTGGACTATAGGGTGAGTGTTGGATTTCTTCGAAACCACAATCTCGCGCAGCAGCCTTGGAAACTCGCGTCGTGTGAACAGGAGCGTTGTCATGAAGAAGCAACACACCCGCTGCGAGTTTACCCCGTCTTTTCTTCTTAATTTCCTCCCGCAAATTATGCAAAGTGGAAGCGTAGGATGTGGCGTTGATAGTTTCACCTTTTTTTTGTACTCAATGAGCAAGATTCCCTTTGAGTCCCAAAAAACTGTGGCCGTGAGCTTCCCGGCAGACGGAGTGCCTTTGAACTTCTTCGGGGGGTCTGTTCCTTTTTTATGCCACTGCATGGACTCTTGTTTGCTTTCAGGGTCATAGTGGTGGACCCATGTTTCGTTCCCAGTAAAAATTCGATCCATAACACCGTCCGCGTTCTCACTACACATCTCCAGAAGCTCTCTACAGCATGCGATTCTCACTTTTTTCTGAGGCGCTGTGAGCATTCGTGGCACCCACCTTGCACTGACCTTTGAAAGGTTAAGATGGTCATGAAGAATGGTGTGAATGGTACCAATTGAAAGCTTGGTGATCTCTGCCATCATTTTCACCTTTATTCGGGCATCCTCAAGAACAAGTTTTTCGACTTCTTTGATGCTTTCTCCCGTACAAGCAGTAGCCGGGGCGCCGGAGCGGGGGTCGTCTTCAATGCTCTCTCTGCCTCTCTTGAACTCACTTGACCACTTTTGCACAGTTGATAATGAAGGTGCGGAACCCTAGTAAACAGCCACCATCTCTTCATGAATAGTTTTTTGACTTTTTCCTTGCTTAGTGAGAAATTTAATTACAGCGCGATGCTCAATTTTCACCATCATCGTCTCAGTTGCCATTATGATTCTGTTTAACTAGAGATAAAACGCGAATTAATAAACACATTTATATGAAATTTTACATGAATGCACTAAAATAATAGTATTATTTGATAAATAAGTCAATTTATATATACAACCACAGCTTCACCCCGATACCGAGAATATGTTGAACACCCTTCGTATCTAACTTCCTTCATGTTGAAGAGCATGAAGAGAATGGTCGAGACCCCTATTCGCAAATTTGCGTTGCGAATGCATCCTCTCTCTGAGGTGCAACGCGGTTACCACAGCGGAAGATCTTGCGAAAATACGCTTTGAAGGCGCACTTGACAAGAAGAAACACGCGCTGGGCATTTTCATTGACATTGAGGGTACTGTCGACAAAGCTACTTTTGTCGGCATGTGAAACTGGCCTGACAACACGGTCAGATAGCATGGAAAATCAGAAGTTTTGTGGGTAAAAGCATTGCTAGTGAATAGGACACTGACTGCGGATGCTAACTGCTGCCAATATGTGATGGCGTTGGTAAATAAGGGTTCAGTCTATATTTTATGGTGCATATTGGTCGACTCACTACTCAACGCGCTCAATAGCTTTGACGTCTTTGCACAAGCATACGCAGTGTGTATTAGATCGTATCTAGCGACTGTGTTTTCTAACGCACAGGTAGCCCGAGACGTGGTCGACAGTTGGTGCACTAGAAAAGATTTTCAGTCAACTCTCAAAACTGAGGTTATTCTCTTAGAAGAAGGAGGAAGCTATCCAGTCTGACAAATCTAGTGCCTAAAGCCTCACCCTCCAATTCTTCAAAATACTTAGCGTATTTGGGTGTCATCCTGAATAACAAACTTTTATGATCTAAACATATTACTTCGAAAGTCTCTAAGGGGCTGTCGGCGTACTGACAGTGCAAAGAAGCTGTCGGCAAGGCATGGGGCCAGTCAGCGAGAATTTTACTACACGGCTATGATAAGGCCAATTATATCCTATGCGCCGTTCTAGACGCCTTGATGAATTTCCCTCCCCTTGAAATTCATATCATGGGCTACACTCTCAAAGCCATTTTCCCTCAAAAAAAAGTAGTCCTTGGTACAACACGCATTAGAGCTTTGACTATATCTTGCGCGCCGACTATCTTATGACAAGCCACCTGATTCAATGATATCAAAACTCCTACTGCGGACAAAATCGGACACAAAATCGAATTTCCTTGTGCCCAAAACTGATTTCGGTCAGAATCTGACCCAGAAAAGAATTGTAGTCGGGTCTTTAGGATCACCCCAAAACCGATATAGGAAGCTGGTGTCTTCCTGGAGGATGACAACGTTATATTTAACTCGTCGTTAGGAAAACTTGGTTCTGTCTCCCAAACGAAGATATACGCTACCCTGATGACAACGAACTATATTGCTAAGAACCGGTAGATGGTGGAAAAATTTACACCTATAACGACAGCCGAGCTGTTCTTAGAGCCTTTCTGAATCCTATTATGACTTCCAAATTAGTTCGAAAATGCAAGACTTCACTGAATGCAGTCGGAAAAATCTGAGTCCCAGGTCTGAATGGGATCACGGGAAATTAAATTGCCAATGAATTTGCTAGACAAGGCTAACAGGAGGATTTTTCAAGATCATAACCCAGGTTAGGTCTGCTTAGTTCCTTGGTTAGAGCTTCCATTGACAGTTGGGTTTCATATGAGCACAACTGTAGATGGCATGCCTCCCCTGGTTGTAGGCAGACTAAGCGAATACTTTCCGACGTCTCTAAGAGTACACTATTGCTACACACTTAAATATGAAGCGCATAAATGATACAACGTCCTGCGACGCTTTCTGTAAAAGTGATGACGACACTGCCAGGCACTACCTCTGTGAATGTTCGGCTTCCACTCGCATCAGGCTGTAGGTACGTACTCAGTGTTGATGTTGTGTATTATAGGCATTTTATACCTGAAGCGCTTACTCATATTTCTTCGAAAGACTGAAAGATTCTTAGTCTGAGTGCTCTGTTCCGAACTGAAAAAAAAAAAAAAATCCCAAGTGCAGCAAAGGCTTATAGAATATTATTCTCTTCATTCTGTTCATTCTGTTTGTTCGAAAAGACGACCAAATTAGAAAAAAACATATTTGGGCATTTTAACAGCTACGATGGGCCAGAGGCCCATCAATTTATCCTTAGACAGGCTCCCGCATCTGGAGACTACATACATTCATACATTTCCACATAACAGCGCTATGAACGGCGAATGGAGAATGGTACGTTATCATGGAAGTGATCATATAAGTATGAATACACTACCTCGCCGGGCACTTCTTCTGCACTGAGGTAGAATAATCTCAGGACAAATAGAAAAATTCGAAATATACAATATTACAATGTACTTTTCAGAAGTAAGCTACAAATCACAGGCTAGAACGTTAGAACAATTTTGAACTTAGAAATAAAAGCGTACAAAATGTATTATTACAGACCGGAACAAAATAAAAGCAGGATTACCTTTATCTTGAGGGCAGAGTTCCAAGATGCAATCGTAATCGATCTATTAATGGCAATAAAACTGAGAGTTAATTTTTTTCTTTTATAATGACTTTGTGTTCCTTTGTGTGTACATCCGGAAGTAGGCTTCTGGGTAAACTGGTAAATTAGTAACTGGGTCAGCATTTATAGCGAGACGAGTGTTATGGTAGATGGTTTGAAGGTGCGGAATGCTACTGGCAATTTCGAGCAGCACTAGTGGTGAACATGGCGATAGAACAAAGTGAGGCAAAATTCATTCTGTCAATGTTCAAGGGTGTGTGAATTATTAGTGTCACCTCTGAAATTTGTATCCTACCTAGAAAGTGCAAAGAAGTCTAAGCGCCTCCTGATTAGATGTGGGCATTGTACTTGTTGTGTTCAACCACAACAATTTATGACATACGAGGCCAGACGATGTCAGTCAAAAACGTACAATAACAGAATTGCGTACGCCTGTTTGCACCTCTATTCATTTCTTACTTATCATACTATATGTAGACTGTAGAAAAGGCTAAATTGTACTTTATGTGTGTATTTGTAGAATAAGCTAAATTTTACTATTTAAGGCGAGTATGTGCGCAAATAAAGGGTAGTTCATTAGAATACACCTGGTTGTTTATTGGTTTGATTTCCCCCCACCAGCGGTAAAGGGTCAAAGTAATTAATTCATTCAAACAATACTCCAATTTTGTGCGAATAAATGCCTTATATATTGTGGCCAGCTCAGACGGTTAAGTATATCCTCAGGAAACCTAGAAATTTTGTAGCATTTTTGGTGAAATCAAAAAAGCGGTCATTCCAACCTAGGTTGTGATACTGAGAATGGAAAGATTTTCAATTTCGACGATGCAAGTGTTATACATGGATAACGGCTGGGAGTTAAATTTCGCTTTAACTATGGCAATATCAACCCGGAATCTGCTATTCATCGGTCCAGATTGATAAAAAAATGTCAGAGAAATAAACAACGAATACGAAGATTGTCGTATAAATCGTACGGTCATGAGATATATTACTAAAATCGCTTTTTACTACTCAAGAGCGGCACTGGATTACATACTGCAGCGGTGGGAACAAAACGCAGGTAGATTACAATCTGTGCTAGAACAACGCAAAAAGACAAGTACAAGGTTCTAAATTGGTCTAGAACTTAGTAAAGAAATCAGAGAATACCGGTTTCAGTTGAAAAGATAGAGGAAGAGGCCAGCTCTGGGAGTTAAATTTGCGAGAATGCCATAAACGAAAAAGAGAAACATACATAAGGTATTTGCGGCAAATTCGACCAAAAATGTAAAACTGCAAGAACTCTAATCGGTATTTCAAGAGGAAGAAGAGATGAAAATGAGAGTAAGGCGGCTCTTTTAAGCAAATGTCTAGAGTTTAACTATCAATGCAGAGGCGAAAAAATTGCTAGCTAAAGCACATGTGATGATAGCATTAGAGATAGTGTATCCCGAATTATGTATAAAAATGGTATCCACAAAACCTATAAACAGACTACAGACGACAAGCGAATTATCCACTATTGCTTTATTTACAGAAGCCCCAAACTAGACACCAATTTGACCTTTAACCATTTTGATGCGCTCTCTGACTCCATACAAAGAATTGTATCCCTGTAACCTCATACTAAAATCGTTGTTACAGGCGATTTCAATATACATAATTATGGTTGACATTCTGGACAGACAACACCCGAAGGACAGTGTGTTCCCATCTTCGCTGCGGAAGATAACTTAATCCAGCTTGTAATCACGAATACCAGACGTTGATAGTCATACCGCCAATACCCTGGACTGGTTTTTGACTTTTTACCCTGATAAGCAGAAAGTTGATGTGCTCTCTGATCTAGACTCGCCGGGTCACTGTATCATATCAGCTAATTTCTCGTACATCACCCACACAGTTAGAGAAAAGATTCCTAAAAGAACCATATGCAATAGGAAAAAGCCAATTTGAGCCTTCTTATCATCTTCTTTAGGAATTTAAACTGGTCGTTATGTTTCCTCGATAACGATGTAGATGCCGCTGCTGATGTGATCACAGACATTATTCTCTTTGGAATGAGATCCTTTATCCCTCATCGGGTAAAGAGTATCAAACCGAAACAAAAGGCATGGCACGACTCAAGCCGTAAAGAGGCTATTAGGTTTTTCGGTACTTCAAGATAAACCTGATAGAGGAAAACCGAAAAAAGTTTAGACGAGCCAAGAATGACTGCAACGTTTTTCTTAAGCGTGTGTAATTTCAATACGACCAAAAGCTGTGTCAAGAAATACTATATTCTCATAAAGGTAGTAAAAATTGCTGGTCGTTCGTCAAAAATATTAGAAATTCCGGCTAATCCTCCATTTAAACGCTCATATATAATGACATTTCAGCTGTCAGCTTTTTGGACAAGGCCAATCTGCACACTTTGCGGCCAGCTCAACACTTCCAGATTGTGCTTTGTCTCCGCCTACACTTGAGTGCGTCGAATTTTCAATGGGTCGAATCCACTCTCGCATTCGTGAGGTAGCAAGAGTTCTTAAAGATCTTAACATTCACAAATCTGGTAGTCCAGATAGTACACGTATATCTCCCCATCTTCTGAAGAGGTGTTTTTCAACGCTGGCAAAATCGCTGCGTAAGCTTTTTCATCAATCCTACTAGTTAGGGATCTATCCCAGTAGATGGAAAACAGCATTTGTCTAGACCGTCCCTAAAAAAGGCGATTCTTTTCTCTCTTCCTACAGACCCATTGCACTTACGGTCCTACTTTTCAAGGTCATAGAAGCGCTGATACACCCTCAGCTCATGAAATATCTCGAAACGTGAAAACGTCTCAATGACCGACTGTATGATTTTCGTAGCAATCACCACTGGTGATCTGATGGCATACCTCATCGAAAATTCTAACCAAAGCGTACATCAATCTGACGAAAGCAAGATAGTTGCACTTGGAATTTCTAAGACATTTGACAGAGTTTGTCATCAGGCACTTTTGTTGAAAATGCGTGCTTTTGGAGTCGATGACTCTCTTCTTTAATGGATTAGAAATTGCCTTTCGGAACGTTCAATTCAAGTAGTCTTGATATTCACAGAATAAAAACTGGTGTGTCCCAGGGCTCCGTTTTGTCTCCGTCACTCTTTTTAATTTTCATTAATGATCTCTGCTGCTTCTAATCTAATATATTCCTTTGCTGATCACAGTACTCACTCCTTTTCATATTCATTCCCGGACTCACGTCCCTACTCTTCGGCTGCAGGACTAGAACGGCAGCGTATGTTAAACTCATTAAACTGTGATATTAACAGTATAACTAATAGGGGAACCACTAACAGAGTAGAATTTAATGGTTCCAAAACACAATGCTGTCTGCTGTTGTTAAAGTGAAATCTAAACACCCAGCCATTGTCCATGAAACCAATAAACTTTCCATTCTGCTGCGAAAGATCTAGGTTTCCTTAAACGATGTACGAAATACTTCAGCCCTCTGATCGGGTCTCAAATATAAGGCATTTATCCGCCCGTAACTGGAGTACAATGCCCACATTTGGTTGGGTGTGTCCAAAACATCTTTGCACCTGCTAGATAGTATTTAAAATCGTGCTATAAAACTTATAGGTGAAACTAATTATCATCTACCGGGTTTCCTTTTCTTTGCCAATCCAAATGAAAATTATGCTGCGGGCGGCATCGGCTGTTTTATTAAAGAGAAACTAATAGTTCATGAAGCTAAGTGTGTCGACTTTCAGAGCGCAGACATTCTAAAGGTTTCTGTTAGGTTTAATCAGATAGATTTTGTTCTGTTGTCTGTTTATCGTCTACATATGTTCAATGTTTTGGCGTTCATAGGAGAATTTTCTTGTCTGCTGAACACAGTAAAAGCAAAAAACCTAATTATTTTGGGAGATTTCAATATTAATCTGTTAGATAGTAGCGAAACTGTGTCAAATTACTTGGCCCTCTTGGCCTTCCACGGTTTAGCTAGTTTTATAAATGAACCCACTCGGTTGTCTTCAGGTACGTGTTTGGATCATATTTATGGACGATTTGCAGACTTTCCATTGAATGCCTGCGAAAGGTGCACATATGACTTGCAAATCACTGATCACTCAATGATAGGTTTATTGGTGAATACTTTTCAAAGCAAAAAGACCAGTCGTACCGAAGTTAATAGCCAAAAGCAAAAAAACAGGAATTGATTTTATAAAGCTGACAAATCTTCTACTTTATGAGTCCTGGGACGATGTTTACATTTAAAGTGATGCTTCTGCTTCTTATGATGTGTTCATAACTCGCCTTAATAAATTTATATCAAATTGCTCCTCTACGGAACCATTGAAAAAATCTAAAAAAAGACTAAAAACCTGGATATCTAGTCAACTCATTGAAAGAGTTAACGTGAAACACAAGCTTAGAATAAAATGCTAGGCTGAAAAATAAGTTTTAAAAGCTATGTTTGGATTTAAAAAAAGAGATTGCTTTTTGCCGCGATAATTATTATCGAACTAAATCCATTTCTGCTAAGGGTAACTTAAATCAGAAGGGCAAGTAGTGAATGATATTCTGAACAAGTCTCATTCTACAACAAAACCCCATTCAATTTGTGTGAGCAATTACGGCGTTTGCAGACGATGTTGGCTGCTCATATGGCTCTGAAAGTGTCTTGGATTTAATCTCCGACATTAATTGGGATCTTAGTCTATTAAGAATTTGGTTCGCAGAACACAATTTGAACATTAGCTCAAAGACAAAAATAATGTTTTTTTAACCTAGTTTCCCCAATGTGTATGAATGCGGACGTTTACTTCCACGCACCAGAATACCAAAAGTATGGATTAGCAAGCTGTAATTGTGATTCTAGTCAAACATTTCCAACATTTTGTAGCAGTCTTAACTGTAGTGATTATTGCTTTTTAATTGAGGAAGTAGACGAGTTTAAGTATCTTGGGCTCACAATTGATTCTAGGATGTCATTTGCAAGCCACATATGGTCCCTAAGGAAATATTTTCGAAATACCCTGCGACACTTTTTTTATCTAAAAAATGTTTGTTCAAAGCAATTATTAAAAATCATTTATTGTGGTGTCTTTCACGATAAACTCCAGTATGGAATTGTTTGTTGGGGGGGCGTGTATCTGAATAAAATCAAGCCCTTACTAGTCTTACAAAAAAGTGTAGTCAGGAAAATTTGTAACAAGAATCGGAGTCATCCAAGTTTCCCATTGGTTTGTGATATGAAAATTCTTCCAGTTCGTCATTTGTATTGTTTTAAAGTGTTGAAAACGTTCTTTCAGAGATCAGGAAATTTAAATTACAGACTTATATCTGATTACAATCTACGGAGAAACTTTTCCTATGTTGTGACTGTACCCGTTTTTCGTACAACTGCATTTCGGAATTTTTATAATATCTCTTCATGTCGACTATTTTACAAGCTCCCTTTAAATATTAAAATGATAAGAATTTCTGGAATGTTTGAAAGGTCCATAAAGTTTTGGCTTTTTAATTATGATTCACAGAACGTGGAATACCTTCTCTCTGATATTCTGGTGTAAATAATGTTTTTTTTTCTAACTTCCTCTTAACTTTTCTTTATTTTTAACTTTTCTTTATTTTTATGTTCACTTTTCTTTGTAAATATAATTGTATATCAAATTAACTTGTTCTTTGAATGCAATTAAACGGGTCACCCCACCCACATATTAATAATATTAAAACCCATTGAAGTGGCATTTGGCATTATTTTAATATTTTATGTATAGAAAATATAAAATGTCACTGTATTATTTCTATATATATTTTTTTAATATACTTAATGAATTATTGTGTTCAAATCATGTAAATTTTACACATGTATTATATATAATGAAATAAAAAAATATTTATACTACTACTTACTACTACTACTAATATCACTCAGACAATGGACACCCTCGAACACTGACGTAATGTCTACTGTCATACTCTGTTTTATCGCTATTTCCACCACCAGTGCTCCATAGAAATCGCAAGCTACATTCCGCCCCTTCAAACTTTTAACCGTAATATCTGTCTCGCTATGAATGCTCATGTATACCCTCAAGCCCACTTTCGGACGTATTCAAAAAAATTTTATTTGTTCCTAAGCCGTACAACTCGCTTATGAGGGCATTCCATAGCTCTGTCATTATAACTTTCAAACATTTAAAACTAACGTTCATCGTTTTTGAAATGGCTTTTATTCAATAAAACGATGAGAGGTGATCGAGTATCCAACTAGTGGAGGATGTGCTTTAATTTTTCACTGTATAAAGCAAAGGCGACATGAGAAATTGCAACAGAAACAAATCGGTGAAACTAATGTTGTATACGATGAAAATACTCGTACATATACGAGAGAGTTTTAGACAGTCGGCAACGTAATATAATCAAACTCAATGCGTATTTGTGAGACGGGATCAACATAAGTATAACGTAAGTTCAAAGCTTGCGAAAAAAAGAAATATAGTACATCTCGACGCTTTGAAAGATCTGCATATCGTCTTTATCGGCTTGGAAAATGTTCGGCAGAGTTCTCATGAAGTTTCAAAATGTACCTGAGACGTTTATAATACCTATATGATACGCAATACATTCGATGAGTTGGAGTAGCCCAAGGCGGTGTATAAAGTCCGTTACTTTTTAATGTCATACAAGCTTTTTTTTTCTGAAGCAGCACATCAACGCGTCTGGAACTACTTTTCGATATTAAAAGCATTGACGTAACAGCTGCTCTGACAATTCTCAATAATTGAATAATGAACGGATTACGAATCAGTCACACTAAGACCGAATCGTATAGATCCTTGGAATGTCGTCTTACTGAACCCGCAACTCTCGACTTTTATTTAGAACGAGTCATCGTGTAAAGTCCGATGTATAAATACTTAGGCTCTGCTGGTAACCAGGGAATTGAGATCACGATATTGCACATAGAGTAAGCGTGGGATGGCTTAACTAGCGCAAAAACCCCGCTTTATTTAGTATCAGAACAATTCCATTTTAACTTACGAGTTTGTTATACACGAAAGTAGTTCGTCCGTTTGACAAAACGCAACCTAATGCGAAGTACGCGTATTAGCGGAAGTCTCCACACTAAGAAACCGATAGTGTTGGTTTTGCCATGTTCAACAAGGTTTCTTGGAAAATCTGGCCAAGTGGAATCTAACAATGTTCTACTCCGGAAAGATATCAACACCGCACCCTAAATCGGCTTTTGAAACATTCATGAAGATGCGACTAAACACCTTTCTTGCTTCAGGTTCTGTCCGAAATACTTCCAAAGCGCAAGGAAAGTCGATTTCGTATTCTTCTAGCAAAAGGAATTCTGTAGTTAATGCATTTGAGGGCATGTCCACAGGACCAAAGTAAAAAGACAGTCGGCGCACAAAGTCATCAAAACTTTGTAAGGGGTTAGATACCCTTTTACTGTTGCCATGGCAAAGGTAGAAAGGAGGAGAAAGGAAAATTGTTTTTAAGTGGTTTGAAACTCAGGTGTGTTTGGTTTCGGTATTTGCTCTCCAGGGGTGGGAGTCCGAATAGGACGGAGAGTTTTTTCTTCACTCAGAGTGGAAGGTTATAATTTTTTTGTGTTTGAAACTCTACAACACTCCAGTGAGTGTTGTTCCAAAGACTACTTCTTTTTAAAGGGAAGATTGTTTTGAGAGTGCAGGCCTTGATATGGATATCAGAGGAAGGATTGATTAGTGCGTTAGACCAGATACGATAGGGAAAGCAACGGCGCAGCCTATATTTGGAGTCTTTTAACAGCGGCAGTAACGTATTCTTTTAAAAGCTTGCTTAATCATAGGATATAATTGGCCTTCTTATAGCCCCATGTCTTGCCGAAAACTACTTTACACTTTTAGAAGACCAACAACTCTTTATACGCTTTCGACATGACGTGTTAAGTCCAAAGAAGTTTGTTATCAAGGCTGACACCTAAATACATACTTTAAGCAGTATGTAGCAGATGAGTGAGACCAGACCGTACGGAGAAAAGCAAGACAAAAATGGAGAAGCGCCCCAATGAAATGCTTTTGATAAGTGCCTAAATTCCTTTTCCAGCTTTTATGTGTTCGGGATCTCACATTGGCTTGAAACAATCCCTTCTGTCAATGAGTAGGTCTGGCCAGTCCTCTTCCATTTTCGAAACCATTTTGTCCTAATTAATTGTGTAGCTATCTTTACCAAATTTCCTGACTTTGTCAGCTTACATATTTTAAATGCTTTGGTGTGGACAATAAATTGTAAATCTTAGTGGGTGAGGAGAAAAAAAGGTTTTTCTAGAACAACCCCTAGACTCAATTGAAAAAGTCTGGCCAGACCTTGCTACATATTGTACGGAGAAACGTATTTATTTAACATTTCATCCGAAAGAGCAACTCTTTTTACCTAAGTCCGTCAAATAATTATTAGTTTTGTTTAGTGCATTATATAACCAAAGTAATTTATTACGGTATTTTCCAAAAATATGCAACTGCCTGCAGTTTTCCACTAATTACTTATGTTTATGACGTATGCAGGCCATTGGGTCACTTAAACATTTCTTATTTGATTGTAAATCGTTTATTGCCAATCAGTAATCATTACTTGAGCGAATTATAAGTAAATTAGAAACAACATACTTATACGAAAGTAAATTATTATGGCTGACGAAATAAACGCATTGAACTGGAGCCGAATGAGCGAAGAAGAAAGGGAGCAATACGTTAACAGTCTTGCCGAAGAAGTACGAGAGAGTGGCTCTGAAGTAGAAGGTTTTAGTGGCGATGACGATGAGTACCATGTTCCGATGGAGATAATTTTGATGCGGAGACAGACTTGGTAGTAAGGGGAATATCGGATATAGAAGATACTGAATGATGACGAGATGCTGAAAGAGTTACAAGCAGAAAACGATCGAGTTCGCCAAGCGTAAGAAGGACAATTCTCCGAGGAATACTATTTGGCCCGTGATGGAACAAAATGGTACCAACAACCCCCAGCAAGAGGTCGTCAAAGAGCACACAATGCCATTCGAGAAGTCGGTGGCTGCGCAAGACGAGGAATGCCTTGTAGTCATCTTGGTATCTTCAAGACAATGATATCAGAAGATATAGTGGTTATCATCATGCGGGAAACTAATAGAAGGGCCACAACAGGAAATTATGAAATACAGCGAAAATAACGCGACAAAGCAAATAGTTTGGAAATCTGTTAGTGAAGAGGAACTATATGTATGCTTATTTTGGTATTTCGCTAGCCGCTGGTGTAAATCACGCCAACATGCTGCATACAGAAGAGTTGTGGAAAACCAACATGAATCCCGTATTCAGAACAACGATGTCGCTAAACCAATTTTGGGCTATAAATCGGTTTATAAGATTTGACGATCAAAGGATTAGTGTCGAACGGCAAAGTGCAGATAAAGCAGCTGCCATTCGGGATATGTGGACAATGCTAAATCATCATTTGGAAACGCCGACAGAAGTTATAACCATTGACGAACAACTATTCCCATACAGAGGAAATACACGATTTACACAATACATACCATTGAAGATTTCGAAATACGGAATAAAAGTATGGTAAGCTTGTGATTCCAACAACGGATACCCATTCAAAGGGATTCTGTATACAGGCAAAAGAGATGGACAACAGAGACCTCTAAATTTGGGCGAGAAGATGATGATTGAATTAACAACCAAGTACCAATCCAGCGAGAGAACTGTTGTTGCTTACAACTTTTTTACAAATTTTGAAGGTGTGGAAAAACTTCGAGAATCTGGACTGACTATTGTTGGAACTATTCGACTGACGAATAAGAATAAATGCGTTCCTAAAGAAATTCTTTTGGATCATGGTCTCTTAACACAATCCACTACCTTTGGTTTTGCGGATAATGTCGCATGAGTGTCTTACGTGCCTAAAAAATTGAAGGCAGTCATTTTACTGTCAACAGTTCACTATGGCTCCGAATTGGTTGGAAGGCAAGAAAGCCACAAGCAATTCTGTCATGGATCAAATGTTGAGAGAATATACATGTAAGCGACAGACGAAGCGATGGCCATTGGCCACTGGCTTTTTTCTACAACATGTTGGATGTCGCAGCATTAGCATCTTTCATAATTTACAAAAAAGTAAATGATATGAGTGCAACGAACAAAATCAATGTATGTCGATAGTTTTTGCATTCTTTGATTGAGCAGTTAGAGACCCCTCCGATCCAAGGATAATAGGTGTGTTTTCCGTTCGAAATGGCATCGAATCTGTCTTCGGAGCACCATTGCAAAATATGATTCCACAGGCCAGCAGTAGCCAGACACCAACGGGCCAGAAAAAGTCGTGTCGTGCAGAATAAACGATAAAATACAAAGTAAAACCAGATTTGCATGCACTGCCTGCGAAGAGCCCGTCTGTTTACAACACAGTATTCAGTTACATAAACGCCATAAATGTGTAAATCAAGAAAATTATTATTTCATTGAGTTCCATCAATTTTCATACAAAATGTATGAAGGTCCAACCAGACCTATTCCATTGATGGGGAAGTTTTAAAACATCCATTGACAGAAGGGTTAAGGATGGCACCAAAGAATCAATCGAAACTCTTCAAATGCTAAAGAGACCAGTCGACGGAATGGATCCTCGTTAAATCCTAATACTCGACGGGATTGAGAGTTGGCAATAGATGACTGTTCGGCTCCCATCACTTGGTCTGAACTGAATGCTTTCATGAAGACGAGAATTCAAGCTCTGGAGCGATCCGAAATAGATGTTACATCATTAGATGCATCTCGGAAACATAAACAATAATTAATCAACAAGGTCACCAGCCATGTGGCTGCTAAGAAGTAATTCACATGCTTGCACTGCTAAGAGGATCACTAGTTTGTGAACAATTTCGTGCTCTTAAACTCGGTAAGCGTTCTGATTTCATTTGAGAACAGCAGTTTCAATTGTCTGGGCTCACATTGAAGGCATGACTGTCGATTAAACAAGAGATGTACTTCCTGTCACGGACGACATCATACACTGCTGCACATGGTCCAAAATGAGAATGATTTTTGCTCACCTTCCACACTTCACCTAGGTGATGTGACAACTTCTATCAAACACCGCTCAATATTTAAGGGTTTCAGTGTATACAGTAAAACCAGTAAACATCGTCGCTAATTGACTTTGTCACATGCTTCTTGCCGCTTCCATCGTCATAGCCTCATCAGAAGATCTGCATACCTGCATCAGGCGTTGGAGGTGCTTCATGCCAAACTGTGAGCACTCAAGCATCATTGTTTATTTCTCCCAAATTCGCAAGCGAGATGAAGGGGAATGTCGATGCACATATCTTGCCGAAACTCACCGAATATCTGCCATCGCCTCAGTTGGTCAAAACAGAACTATTGTTCATCATAGGACTGAGGCTTGCAGATACGAGTTTCAACACAAATGAACCGGTCGAGATGATACTGGGTGCTGATACATTTACGCGGATCATTGAAGAAGGGTTGCGTAGATATCAGGACGAAAATTTTATTGTTCAAGCTACAAGTATAGGATGAATTCTAACCGGTTCCTCTTGATCAAATACTAGACCATTTCGATATTGTCTCAAGATTTGATTGAATCATCGCTATGCCTCCGCGGACCACCGCAGTTAACAGTTTCCTCGTCTTCATGGGCTACCTCGGACAATTTTCATGCGGGCTACGACCTGCCTTGCTGCAGGCACCGCCCTCAGGAATTCGACCTCATCAATCAGTTTTACTGGCTTTGTACGCTACTGAGAGTCATAGCGACGTCATCAATATTGGCTAAGAGTAGCTGATCATAATAATGAGTTCACTCCAGAACAGCTAAACGGCGCTCTACAGTTTTGGTTATCCTACGATCAAAAGTTACACTTTCCAGATGAACTACAGAGCCTATTCAATAAGAAGTCGTTGCCAGTAACGTCTCAACCCATCCCATAATTATAAGATTTTACGCATTGGCAGTAACTTACGCCATGCAGTCCTTCATCTTGAGTAGATGCATCAGATGATACTTCCTCGACAGTCCTCCTACAAAGCGAAGCCGGATACTTGGGATGCTCACCCAAAAAACCTTGCATGGGGGTATGCAGCTGACGTTGTGTTATTTGCAACAAAGATTTTGGACCGTAAGAAAACGACAACAAGTAAAGTCTATCATACTCAAGGGCCTTCGATGTTGATGACACCGGCCTTCACCTACTATGCAACAAATGGGAGAGCTGATATCGACCGTTTCTTTATTCAGGTATCTTGCACCAGGCTGCATATAATTGGTCCTTCTGTAGTAAATGATAGTACTATGGGTGCTTGAGTCATTCTCAAGCACTTTTTCCGGTTTGGTAATTTCTTGATTTGGTAGCTCAAAATTGGAGCCGACTAATCTGTGGGTCTTCCTGCTCAGGCATAAGGAAACACCGAAAGCAGTGCCAATTCAAACGTTCTGTGTATGTATTGTACATCCGAGGATTAGTAGATCGGATCACCATCCGGGTGCGAGCAACTTCCCTAAATGTAGACTTATGAAATGAAATCGACATACACGAGTAAGCGAACAAATCCCTTTTTAGATTTTTATTGAATTACATTTAAATTGTTAAATAACAAAACACTAAACCGGTATTAGAATGCAAATCAGTTAATCTGTTGAATTCAATTTGTCGATGTTTTTCCATACAAATATCCCATACCACTGGAATCACTGTTATAGATTGAGCGTAATTTAAGCATCGAATTGGAAATCTTTTCTATCCGTTGCAATTCCAATCAACACCTGACCATCTGTTTAAGTCAAAACAATTTCAACAACCGCCCCGATATGCAATTACAACAAGTTACACGAGTAATCCGTGGACCGAATGGTGGAAAATTTGCAACTCCCGGAAATGACCAGAATTTACCTTCAAAACATAGATGGTGCGCATATTTGTGTCACATGCGAAACATACGAGAATATTCAAAATTGTTCAAAGCGGATTTGTCGGGCAGCCCTTGACCTCTTACCGGTTCCATCTAAAGGGTGGTGGCCAGGACAGACAGAAAAAAGCACTTATTTTCCGTTAAATTAATAATTTGCATCTCGATAAGCCGGGCTTCTTTTTTGTCTGTCACTGCACCATTCCATATGCAAAACTGCTCTATATCACCGACCTCATCGACATCGGGTATGCGGATATGAGAAGGAGTTTGTTCTGCGTCATCGTGCTTATACTATTTCTGATTCCAGACTACGTCCAATTTTGGGTACAGTGTCCGGTCATTGCAGTGTACATATACGAGTATTCGTCCATGCGTGGTCCTTTACATCGCATCGTTATGGTTTCATTAAAACCCGCTTAATTGCAGTGGCCTCATTCAGTCCAAAAATTAATTAATTAGTCCAGGTTTAGTGGGGAGATCTGGTAGTATGAAGGATGTAGTCAGAGTTTATGAATTTTCGGTTTGGAAGTGTATGTGTGGGGCGTTATGAAAATCAAAAAAAAAAAAAAAAAACTACTTTCATAAACGTATTATGGAGTGGTTTGAGGATACCTACCCCGAAGTACAAATCTCATCCAACTGCAGATAAACAGATGAAATCGGCCGATATTCAATGACCGACCACCACTTGTTTGGGATTGACTGGCAACCAGTGAACACGCAAACAAGCAAACAGACAAACAGATAGACAAGTCCACCCAGTTCGGTCAGCCGATGCGCCTATGCAAATTAATAATTTATCCATTTGCGCCAAAGCCTGTAATTAGTTTTAAATTCCGATGTTAAATATTAATAAAATCATAACATGGCGCAGATAAGTGTTTTGGTGATTTTTCACATGAAACATTCTCAATGGGCTGGTGGATGCTCTGATTCCCCGAATCAGTTTGCATATGGAGAGTGTATCTTTGGATATGATATCGGTTTGGGGTTTTGCGGTTATGCAATTCGGTTCAATAGTGACAGTGACGGTGACTGTAGTGGCGGTCGTTCGACTCGCAACTGCTGCAATTGAAATCAGCCACACCGAGAATTTGTGCTGCACGGCCAAAGTGATTGGAATGAAGTGATTGCAGTTTGTTTCTCTTCTTCCCTTACCAAACTCTTGCACTGTGATAATCGGTTGTATATAAAGTTTGTGGTTTTTGGTAAGTGATTTTATTACGGATAGTAATCGCAGTCAAATCGGTTAATCGAAATGAATTTTTCTTGAATAAGAGAGTCGTTAATCGGTATAGATTGGGAAACAAAGCTATGGGATACGGCAGGTGCTGATGTTGAAAGCAGTTTGACAATCAATCCAGGACATTGAAAGTAAGGGTGGTATGTCTATTGAATAGTGACGGGTTTAGAAACTAGCAATTAAGAACAATTCTATTAAGAACTAGCTCACACGCAGCTCCTATTAACGAAACTGTTACGAAATTAGTGACGAATAAGACCATCAAACATGCTGTTGTCTCCTTGGATGGTTTCAATCACCTATAGCAATAGCATATAGTAAGTTATGCTACAAAAATTTAAGGACCAGCCATTCGTAACTCTGAAGAGAATCTTCACTGCTAGCCTGGGACTGCCATACAGTCGCCAATCCTGGCGAATACTGAGACCGAAAATCGAAAAGCAATCGATCGCAAATCAGATTTTGCAAATGCATCCTCTATCTAGGATGCACTACTGCTATCGAGGTGATAGATCTCGCGGAAGTGCGCTTTACAATCTGGTTGGGAGAATTGAAGACAGATGCATTTTATTCGACATTCAGGGTGCTTTCGACAACGGAACTTTTGACGGCATGTGTAAGCCAGCGCGGCGTACACCAATCACTAGGTTTGAAGATAAAAGCAATGCTAGTGAATAGGTCGCTGATTGCGGATGTTGACTGCGCTGCACTTATGAATCTCCTTCCCCTTGATTTTCATGTCATGGACTGTACTGAAGAGCCATCCTCCGTCTAATGAGAAGTGGTGTTTGGTAAACATGTACTCATGGCTTTATGCGCCAACCGTCTTTTGACGCTAGTCTTATGGACATGCCGCATGAAGCAATGACACCAGAACTCAGGAAAAAAAATTAAAAGCGATTTCCCTGTACCTGGGAATGTTTTCGGACAGAATCTGATCCATAGGAAGAATACAGTCGGGTATCTCTGTGGAGAACAACACAATTAGATCTATCTCTTCGTTAGAAAAACTTGCTTCAGACTTTCAGGCGGAGATATACGCATTCCTGATGGCAACGAACTATATTCTGAAGTATCAGTGGAGGGGACGAAACATTTTCATCTGAACACTCTTACGACTTCCAAGCTTGTTCGAGAATGCATGATGTTACCGAACGCAATCCGAAAGCTGAATTCTCTGAGTCCGGTCAAAATTGGTTCTCGAGAAATGAAATCAGCGACTAACTTGCTAGGCAAGGCTCAGACGAGATTTTTTCAGGACCCTCGGTTCCTCGGTTAGGACTTCTATTGGTCGTTGGGTCTCATATGAGCATAACCAGGTTGCTGGTAGACCAAGGGAATGCGTCCCGATGTCTCTATGAGATTAGCGGCTTTCATGCTGTCTATTGGAATGACTACAGGCTAGTTACTGGCATCGTGACGGGACACTAGACTTGATAGTGATAGAGCGGCCTACTCTCGTATCAGGCTGTAGGTACTCGCCTCTGACGTGGTGGGCACTGTTTACTCATCTTTCTACGAAAAGCAATTTTGGGAATATTCGGCTCTAGCAGGTCGGTGTTTTCGGCCGATTTATTTTCCGAGGTGGCAATTTTCATTGCAGCCACAGGATTTCCCGATTTGACCATTCCTGTAGTTTTTCTGTAGTTTCTGAAGGGGAGAGGGCGGCAGAAGAACTTAAATTGGGTCAGTGGTAGCACTCGTACGGGACTACTAACAACGCTGTACCCGTAGGCTTTGCCGACCAATACTGCATAATCCGTATTTTAATGACTAATGTCATTAGTCAAAGCCATATCCAAAATTTATTCAAACAAGGCTGCCGATACCGAGCTGTTCGAAGTGTTAAAATCACGAACCGGAACGTTCACGGACTACGAATTACACGTGGAACGTACGTACATTGTACACCCCTGATGGTGTATTATCCCAATTATCAAGACTTCGCACTTTAATGACGTTGTCTAATAATGAACAGAGCAAAGTACTGGTCTTATCGTAAACATCTGCAGATGATTGCTACTATTCGATCAGTCACAAGTTGCCAGTTATAGGTCTTGTTGGGGAATGGACCACCGGTAGTCCCTACCAGGACTTAAATCACGGTACCATGGGAGTCAGAAGCCCCCCGGATCTCGGTCCGGGCCTGACTTTTTAGAGGTAGGCCCCCTTGTGGGAGCGTCATGGTGGCTGTGGTTTAAACCCAAAACCGTGGGAAGGGTCTTCCTTTGGTTTGACTTCACCATACACAAACGTTAACAATCTCTGAAACCAGTATAGCAACATCATCAAAAAGATAAAAGAGACCACCGTATGCTACCAGTCCCCACAGAAAAGGAGCGCTTGGTATGATATTTAGTGGGAACCCGGAAAAAGTGTAACCGAAAATGTTCACCTGCAAACGTTGAAGCGCAAAGCAAAGCAAGCATCTGGCAGCTGTCCGGAACGCAGGGTCTTCGAAAGAGTGAAGGAAATGTAGTCACCGAAGCGCAGGGATAGTAGATGCATTATAGTAACACATCCAGTATGGAAGATCTTGGCAGCACTATCAAAACGCTGAAGAACAACAAGGCCGACCGTCAGATAGTCTACCAGCAGTGCTTTTCAATGGAGGCGATGTTTTAGTTGGCAGCATGCAGCTAATTATCAACCAGGTTTGGGTGTTTGAAGCCTTGCTCTTTAAGAAAGTCGATCCAATGTCTTGTAAGATCTATTGAGACATATCCCTACTAAAAATAATATATAAGACCCTACCCAATGTACTGTTTGAACGTCTTAGGCCTTTCTGCAACACACTAATCGGGGAAGTACCAGTATGGTTTCTCGGCTATCAGATCGACAAGCGACCAAATTTCTACTCTAATGCAAATCCTGGAAAATAACAACGAATTTCAAGTCAAAACTCACCTTCTTTTTATCGACTTCAAAGTCCGCATATGACAACATTCATCGTCTTGAGTTCTACACGGTAATGACCGAATTCGGGATCCAGCTGTGTCGCATGAAGCAGGAAAACACGCAGCGCAATGTACAATTTGGAAACAATTCCTCAGAACTATTCCAATCCTATACCGGATTTGGGTAAGGAGATACTCTGTAATGTGATTTCTTCAATTTAGTGCTGAAACAGATAGTGCACAATGCAGGTGTTAACACGAAAGGCACTGCATTTAACAAATCTGTCCAGCTTCTAGGATACGCAGACAACATCGACATTATCGGACGCTCCCATCGCGCTGTCATAGACGCTTTTACGCAATTGAAGAACAGGCGAAACGAGTTGACCCGCCCGGGATCGAAGAGAGTGGAAGGCTGCTGCGTCTCAGAGAGCAGAGACTCTTCACGAGTCGGAAGCCGTAAGACGTAAGCACTTTGACGTCAGAAAAGGCTTCCGACAAAGCGATCCAGCGTCACGCAATTTTTTCAATATCATACTTGAGAGCACAAGTATTGTGGGTGGCTATGGCGCAAGTGGACTGGCTTCCAAATCGGAAGGTTCGGTGTTCGAGTCCCAACCTCGACCGAAAGACATTCATTTTTTCAGTTAACGAAAATCAAGTAAGACGAGTACTTGATTAGAAATCAACAACAAGCCAACCTCCATTAAGAATTTAGTTTTCCCATTAAATGATGGAAGCCACCCAAGGAGCGAAATAACCACAGAGCCCAAACATCTTTCTTTCTCTCTCTACCTTATTTTCCAAAAAACTTAACACCTGCTGAGGCATTATATATAAGTGTATTCATACCCACTTGAGTGTTAATTGTGCGAAACTGACAAACCAACACCACAAGTCTGTACAACTACTTGCCTATGTGTATGATATAGACATTATCAGCAGAATACAGTCGGCTGTTTGTGAGGCAATTGCAAGTATTAAAGTAGATGCAGCGATGATGGCTCTGACGGTAAATGAGGAAAAAACAAAGTACATAGTGTTATCGAAAAAGGACACAACATCGACGACTCAGGCAAATTATCACAATAGTTTGGTATAGCTTTGATGTAGTCAAGGACTTTGTCAACAGAGGCTCCGCATCTAAAATAAACAACGACACCGCTTTAGAGATCATTCGAAGAGTAACCCTGACCAATTGCTGTCTTATGGCTCAATGGATTAGAAATTACGTTCAATTCAAGTTGTCATGGTTTCAAGTATGATATCCAGAAAATGGTGTGCCCCAGGTCTCCGTTCTATCTCCGACACTCTTTTTAATCTTCATTAATGATCTCTTGTCTGCTATTTCTAATCCAATATATTCATTTGCTGACAACAGTACTCTCTGCTTTTCATAATCATTCCCGGACTGAGGTCCCTGTTCTTCGGCAGTACAACGTGAACGGCAGCGTATGCTAAGCTCATTAAATTCTAATATAAACAGCATCACTAAATGGAGAACTTCCAACAGAGTAGAATTGAGTGCTTCCAAAACACAATGATGTCTGCTGTCGTTAAAGGAAAATCTAAATACCCAGCCATTATCCATGAATGTCAATTGCATCGTTGAAACCGAAAAACTTTTCATTCTCGGTATGAGAGTCAATGACAACCTGCATTGGAATAACCACATATTTGATGTGCTCCTAAAACCCCTCTATACCTAGATAGGTTTCAAAACCGTGCGAAGAGACTCATAGGTGATGCTAATATCACCCAGTCAGTTGACAACCTCGTAAACCGACGAAATGTCTCCTGTCTCACTTTGCTCTATCGCTATTTTCACCACCAGTGCTCCATTGCAATTGCCAGTAGCAGCACTAACACTCACTATGAATGCTCATCATTTACCTTCAAGCAGACTTGAAATACGCCCAAATTGAAACATCGTGATCTCTTCCCAATTTCCTGATCATAATAACCTTTAAACATTCAAAACGTACGTACGTCGGTATCCCTTTTTCCTTCCTTCCTAACTTTCCTCCGCCCACGCTTTGTGCTAATATTTTAAGGGTACCTTAACCCCTTGAGCGCGCTCCGATTAAAAACAAAAACGCTCTATGCTCTATATCTATGGCGCAGAGGCATACTATGTTACGTGGGGCGAAAAGTAACCTCCTTGACTGCCAGAATGCGCTGCTACTGCAAAAAAGGTTACGGTGCTTTGAAGTCCGTTCATATTTAGGCAGACATGCCAAATTTCAGTGCGATACTGTCTTTAGTTTTGTTTTGACAGCTGATTGTTGTTGACGTGTTTGGCATCATGTTGAGTATGGACAAAAACGATTTTAGTTCTCTCATAAAACATTATTTTTTGAGAGGCAAAACGGCGAAGGAAACAAAAGAAAAGTTGGATAAATATTATGGGGCTAATGCTCCGTCAGATTACACCGTCAAATATCGGTTTCGAGAGTTTCGTGGTGGCCGCAACTCCACTACCGATCAAGTCCGCAGCGGCAGGCCCTCCGATGCAGTTACAGAGGACAATGTCAAAAAAATACATGAAATGGTGTTAAATGACTGGAAAGTGAAGGTGCGCGAGCTAGCAGATACTACAAAGATTAGTACTGAGCGCACATATTTTGGGCAATATTCTGCATATAAAAAAGTTATCCTGCTGTTGGGTGCCGCGCATGCTCAAACCTCACCAAAAACACGAACGCGAGAGCACTTCGAAAGAGTGTTTGGACTTTCTGATGCGGAATCGGGCGGACTTTTGGCGTCGATTTGTAACTGTTGATGAAACTTGGATCCACTATTACACACCAGAGAACAGAATGAGTGCCCGGCAATGGACTGAAGCCGGCACGAGTGCTCCGAAGCGGTCGAGGGAGGTTCGATGTGTCGGAAAGGTTATGGCTTCGGTTTTCTGGGATTGTCATGGCATACTCTTCGTGGACTACCTCGAAAAAGGAAAAACCATCAACAGCGAGATTACTGTGCATTATTGGAGCGATTGAAGGCTGAAATCGCTGCAAAACGGCTTCCCATGAAACGAAAAAAATAATTGTTTTTGCAAGACAATGCGTCGGCGCACAAGATCATCGCAACCACGACTAAAATTGCTGTTGCATCCATCGTATTCCCCCGATTTGCCTCCCTCGGACTATTATCTCTTCCCAAACCTCAAAAGATGGCTCATCAATAAAAAAACGCAAGGAAATCATCGACGCCACGGAGGAGTATTTTGCAGACCTTCCGGAAAATTACTTTTTGGACGGGATCAAGAAGTTGGAAAATCACTGGAATGAGTGTATCAATCTAAAAGGGAACTATATTGAATAAAATAAAAAAACATTTAAAAAAAAAATTTTCATTCCCAAGGAGGTTACTTTTCACCCCACCTAGTAGACATTACTAACAAAACAAAAATTAGAAGGCGCTTGTTCGCCTGAAAGAAAATATGTAGGTTCGTCCCTGTCTGCATTGACGGAAAGTGGTGGAGAGTATCTAGTCAATAACTATACAGAGTGCAAAACGGTATGCACTTAGCTTAAACAGACAGAGTTAATCGGTGTAAATGGCTGAGACATGTTGAGCGGAAGAACACAAGCTCTTCACCTAGGATCGATTAACGAGGAAAAGCGGAGGAGAAGAACCCACCTCAGCGCTGAGCGAAGTTGTGTGCAGCTACCAGATATCTGAAGTGTATTGTATTGGCTGTGAATTTGCTTAATACAACCGAACTCATTTTTCTTTATTTTTGATAGAGCTACAATCCGGATTGGAACAGGGCCTAGATCCCCAACTAACTTCTATAGCTAGTCAATATCATAGATTTTGTTTCGCATACACAAATATTCAAACTGCTGTTTCAACTGCCCTTATCTAATTTCTTCGTCTTTTGAGCAGTCCATCAGGTTTGGATTCAACGACCCTTCGAAACTAGGACCCTTCAGATTTCTAAGCCCAAAAAAGCAGCGATTGGCAGAAGTAATTCTTCATTGGATTTTACTACATTAACTTAAACCTTTTACAATTTAAAAAGATGTAACACTTTGTATTGGATCACGATCTTATATATTTTTTCCTGTTGAGAGCTTGGTACAATTTTATACTTGAGTCGAGTCCAATTCTCTCCTGACGGTTGCAAATGTTTCAACCGACAACGAGGATACCCGTAACTTCATGGAGTCAGGGGAGTAGATTTAGCCTAAAAATCAAGGTTTAGTTTGATCAGTCCTAGTTTTGGTCATATGCTTGGCTTGTTAGCCCGATAATTTTCCTCTAATTGTTTGTTTCTGAAAATTGTATGCTCGATATCTTTAGGCCTATTACTTCCAGACGAATAAAAAGGATAGCCATCAGTCTTAAAGGGTATATAAATTGCCGGTTGTATTACTTTTTGTTGTATTCGCGTCACTGCTTGGCACTTGTCTCTCCTATTTACTTTTTATTAACTTTCTCTACTGCACAAAGTCATTATCATAGCTCATGCCAAATTGATGATTCCTAAGGCGCTCATGTAACTTAGGTCTCCGATGAAGACTCCGACTACATCTCGGTTCTTCTATTTTTGTAATCTTGTAATCAATTAGAATGCCAAGGTTGGCTTGGATATCATCTCATATCGGACTACCATTATGTTTGGGAGACCCTATTTTAATTCCCCAAACTACAATAAATTAAATTCGCCAAACAGCGATGTAAAGGCACATAAACCAGTACACCAAAGTATATTCAATGATACTCGTAGCACCGACTCTTGTGCTTATTTTTTAACAAGCGAATTTTTTTCTACAAATATTCTGTTTGATACATATACGAGTACTAATTTACACAATTAAAGTTGTAGGAGAGCAAACGGGATTTAGTGCCGGAATTGGCCTGGAATGACCATGTTTTCTGAGCGTTGCGTCCATATGACACATTGACCTCATTACATTTGAATCGTCATGTGTTAAGTGGCCCATCCACATAACACAAGTGTTAACACCTGCGTGTTGACACCAACAAAATATTTGGCACACACCTAGCACCAAGTGCTCGAACATTAGTTGGTTGCTGACCTTCGAAGTAAAAACAATGCACGCGATGAATAGTGGAAGTGATATTACAGTGTGTCTTCGTATGAATAATACGTGTTTGGAAGAGAAAAAAAAAAATAGTAAAAAAAAATAAATAATCGAGTTAGGGCCAATGATTGGTATCTAACGCGCAATACATTTTCGTTTCTAAGAGAATTGGAAGAAAATTATCCGGGAGATTATAAAAACTTTCTAATGATGGATATTGTCAGATACCAAGAGTTCCTTCTTTTATTGGAACCATTAATTAAAAAGCAAAATACGCACATGAGAGACCCTATTTCATCGAACGAAAGACTTTCAGCCACTGCGGTTCCTCGCATCCGGACAAAGACTTAAATTTTTTAACAGGTGTTTTTCCCCAGTGTTTGGACCGTCTAATTATGGAAACAAATGTAGCTATTATAAAGACATTGTAAAAAATAATTTTATTTCAATTAGTAAATAACAAAGAGAACAATTTTAAGTAAAAATAAAGCGATTTTAAGTAATTTACAAGAACAACTTTACGTAACAGACAGGAATAAATTTACTCCGGACCGTCAAACCGCACTCTATTAAAGATCAAGGAAGACTCTCTTTGTTCTTCTGCCATCCGCTCGATCGTCGACTTCTCACCCTTATCCCAGCCAATTCCAATTTATGCCAAGTCCACAGCTTTATAACAATGCTCACATTGTCTTTGATTTTATATAGTTTTTTTTTCAGTTTTTTTATGCATTTTTATTTTTTAACTTAAAAAAAAACCTAACACTTAAACTAGTCGTTCGCATATCTCCGCAGAAATATACGTGTTTCGGCTTTGCTTAGAGTGAAAAACATAGTGATACAGTTTTCGTACTAAAGATAATTGGCTGCAGTTTCCTTGTCTGACTACGCAGCAAAGCGGTTAGCGGCGTCGTTCTCGTCGTTCATAGATCTCCGTGGAGAACAAACGTGTCGGCTTCTAGTTAAAAGCGAAATTAATAAAATTACAACCAGAAACGTTTTGGCCAAGTGCTTCGGTGGCCCAGTGGTAGTGGTGTCTGCCGATAAAGCAGAGGTCGTGGGTTCGATCCCCGAAACATATCGGGCTTTTTATTTTTATTTCCATTTTTAAAAGTAAAAAAAAAAACAATAAATAAGTGGACAGTCAGACAATGAGTGAAAGTGAGCGGTCCACTATTCAAATAGCGGGACCAGCAGATGACTTGTTGTCATCAGATGACCAGGCCTTTATGTCGGCCCATTCTCATTCTGGGAAACCAGAAATTAGCGCTAAGAGGAGGAGGAAGCTGAGGCCTACTCCTAATCTTGTGAAACGCCCTTCCCTTTCAGCGTCTACTGAAAAGCTGCCTGGTAGAGTGAGGGAAGAGACGCCAACAACATCGTCAAGGGCAGCAGCACGACAACAATATAGAAAAGAAATTGACAAAGACGATTTCCCATATGTATTTGACGGTGGAGAAGGACACTATATGGGAGGTGATAACATTTTCGCATCGTTAGCCGCCTTAGAGTCAGACGACGAAGAGGCAGAGATGCAAGAAATGTATAGCAGTATCAAAGAGCTGCAACTAAAGGTACTGGCTATTAAAGCCAAGCAAGTTGCGAGGAGACAGAAGGAGAAGCAACTCCAGGACTCACAAAAACAGTCACACATAAGCGAGTCTATACCGCAAAAAAACACACAGAAAATTGCGATACAACAACAAAACATACAGAAAACTGTGATACAACAACAAAACATACAAAAGCAGCCACAACAACAAAACTCACAACAACATAAGCAGCAACAACAGCAGCAGCAGCAAAAGCAGCAGCAGAAGCAGCAGCAACAGCAAAAGCAGCAGCTGAAGCATAAACAACAGCTACAACAAAAACAACAACAACCACAGAAATCAACTAAACAACGGGTACCTCCAATCAACACCTTCAAGATGGAGTTGAAATATACGATAGAATTATGTAAGTCGGCCATAGGCAATATTTTTTTTGTTAAAAGCCTTAGTTGAGATAGGCACGCGATCCATTGCAATACAGTGGAGCGCTATCATAAAATTAAAAACTTGTTAAGGGATTCGACGACGGAGTTTTTCTCCTTCACACCGAAAGGTGAAAAGCTGCAAACAATGCTGCTGAGGGGATTAGAACCGTCGACTGATCCGGAGGAGCTCCTTGCACTGCTGAAAGAGAATGAGTGCGAAGAGCTCAAATTCGTAGGGGTTAAGCCATTCGTCACGGCTAGAGCCAAAAGGGAGAAGCGGAAACTACCGTTCTTCCTGGTTCAGCTGAGTCCCAACAGCAAACTGGATGGTCTAAGGAGCATTAAAGTCCTAGACTATCAGGTTGTACACTGGGAAAAATTAAAGAGGAGCGAAAATATTTTACAATGTGTTCGTTGCCAAAGGTTCGGGCACGCCGCGTCGAACTGCGAAATGCAGCCTCGATGCTTGAAGTGCGGAAAGAACCACAAGTCCGAGGAATGCGCTCTAGGCAAGGACGGAGCGTCAGAAAAAAGCCAACTCTCTTGCGCGTTATGTAGGAACACGGGACACACTGCAAATTATCGGGGTTGCCCCAAATTCCAATACATCAAAAGAGTAAATCTGGCTCGGCAGCAGAAAGTGGAAATTAAACGTCCACTCGTGCAGACACAAACACCAGCCGTTACTCCCCATGTTACCTACGCCCAAATGGCGGCAGGTAGGGGAAATACGGTACAACAACCAAAGGTAGCTTCTCAGGCCCCAGCACCGGAACCTGTACCTGACATGCTGTCTATCTTGCTCTCTATTCAGGGGTAGATGGTTCAGCTGCAGCGTCAAATACAGGAACAGGCTAAGCGGGTAGATCAAATATACGCGCTGTTGCCGGGCCTAACGCACGTCGTAATGGGTACGCACATGGCGGAGCAAACCCTGAAGGTCCTTGCAGTGAATGTTAATTCACTGATTAGGTTCGAACGAAGAGCCACATTATTTAAGTTGCTTAAAGACCAAGCCCCTGATGTGCTCTTGGTTAGCGAAACTAAGCTTACCAAGAGACACAAAATGAGGCACAAAAGATATAAAATAGTACGGAGAAACCGACCCAACTCCATTCAGAGAGGAGGCGTTGCGATTTTCGTACGAAAAGGTATACGTTTTAAAAGAGTATACAGTCGTGTAGTACGTAGGTTCCAGGTGCTGGAGGCATGCATCGTGTATATCCCTCTCCGTAAAGGAAAGCGGTTATACATGGTGTCTGTTTATGCACCTAAGGCTACTCAATCCACTTTATTCATCTCAGAGCTCGAGACACTTTTTCGATTCCTAAGACTGGAATTGGAGGAGAACTACTTTATTATCGGCGGAGATTTCAACGTCAAACATAGCGATTGGCGAAATAATACTCCAAATACTAGAGGGAACCTACTATTCAATTGGTGGGGTCAGCACAATATAATGTATCGACTCGGCCTTAAGGCGACGGATAGTCCGTCGTTTCCTAGACACGGGTCTTATTTGGATCTCCTGCTGTTCGACACACGAATACACCTGACATGCACAAACCAACAAACCATAAACTGTCTACGAACTTTCGTGTATGACAGTGACCATTGCGGACTCAGTACCGAAATAACCGTTCCGAACGAAGCTGCGGAATTGGACGAGTTTGTTCAAAGGCATGCCTACAATTATAGTAGGGTGCGTTGGACACACTTCTCCAGAACAATGACGAGAGCACTCTCCTCGAATTCGCTCTACCCACCGTCCAATAGAAATCTGTCAAACGAGGAGATTGACAGATATCTAAAACTAATGGACGAGACAATTAAACGAACAATGGACAAAACGATACCTCGGTATCAATACACTGACAACGAAGACTTATTCCGCAACGCAACCATTGACGCGCTGCACCGACATAAAAGCAGACTGCTGTCAAGGCTGAAAACCTTGTACAGACAGTTTACTGATAGACATAACTCGGAGATTATGACGCTAAAGTCGTCGATCAAAAACCTCCAAACATTAATAAAAGAAAATTACAGAGCATCTGTAAGTTTGTATTGGAACAACAAAATTCGGGCTGTAAACACCAGCAACCCGAATATGTTCCCGCAAATAAATAAAATATTTCGGAGGAAAGATCACAACGACCTTTCGTGTCTTAAAATCGCCCGAACGACATACAACGAGAACATACTTACAGCAGCAGGCATAGATCCAAATGAAGCTGTTGATGATGACAACTTCTTTGTGATTGAGGATCCGCAGGAGCAGGTAGAGGCTATAGGAGCGACTTTGCAGGAAGTATACAAGGCGAATGACATCATTGGCCCGAACCACGACCTGGAAAATCGAGTCCTTGTGCACAATTTCTACCTTCGAAATGAAATTGTGAATTGGCGATTCGAGAGCTCGGGCTTCACCCAGTTCAGTGACGAGAATATGGCAAATAATGTCATCAGCAATGAGATGGTACTATCACCGTTCATTTCGAAGGCAGAGCTCCAAACGATCTTCGAATCGCTTAGAAGTAAGAAATCAGTGGGAACCGATGAAATACCGAACATTGTGCTTCGACATCTCCCACTAGAAGCGGTGGACATTTATACCACCCTGTTTAATAATGCAATGAATAATGCACATTATCCAGCGCATTGGAAAACGGCGGTGGTACATCCCATCCCCAAAAGGGATAAAGACACATCCAATCCGGCGAATCTCCGGTCGATCAGTCTCCTTCCAAACATCAGTAAGGTTTTCGAGAAGGTGATCAATAGAGTCCTGGCTAAGTGGGTTGAGGTCAAACATATAGTTCCGGATAATCAATTCGGTTTCAAGGCGGGGCATGATATCATTCATGCTGCGTCGAAACTGGTTTCTGATATCCAATGGAACAAAGGCAAGAAACAGTGCACTGGTGCCTGCCTGATTGACTTGGAAAAAGCCTTCGATACCGTATGGTTAGAAGGACTCTTTTTCAAGCTGGACAGGTTGGGCATTAGTAAACCATTGCTGTATATTCTTTTTGATATGCTTTCCAGTAGACAGTTCATCGTGAAAAATGGCGATGTGACTTCTGCTGGAACATTTAACATTAAAAACGGTCTGCAACAAGGTGCGGTAAATTCGCCGATCCTATTCAACATTTATACGAGTGATCTGATAGAGTCACTTCACCATTCCATAGCGTACGCAGACGACATAATCGCGTACAGGTCAGGTCCAAAGATTGAGGTCATTAATACACTTTTGCAGCGTGACTTCGACAAAATTAAGCGATATTGCGATGACTGGAAGTTGAAAATCAACTTTCAAAAGTCGGAAACCATTCTGTTTAGGACGCCTTTGTCTGGGGCCTCTAGGGATACCAGAAAGAATTGGCGAAAGTTCTCGATCGTGGGGCAGCACGGGCAGTCACTTGCTTGTCGAAATGTAGTCAGATACCTTGGGATCTGACTAGATCAATTTCTGTATTTTAACAAACATATAGATGTTGCTCTGGCCAGAGCCAGAGGTGCTTTTGCTCTCTTGCTCTCACTTTTAACCACACGGGACATCAAAATACAAGCATAGGCCAGATAAGGGCCATGTAGGAGATCACCTTCACCCTCGCATCGAGTTGTCTGTTATAAAACAGTCTCTTTGCAAGGGAAAAAGCACCTTTGGCTCTGGCCAGAGCAACATCTATATGTTTGTTAAAATACAGAAATTGATCTAGTCAGATCCCGAGGTATCTGACTACATTTCGACAAGCTAGTGGCTGCCCGTGCTGCCCAACGATCGAGAACTTTCGCCAATTCTTTTTGGTATCCTTAGAGGCCCCAGACAAAGGCGTACTAAACAGAATGGTTTCCGACTTCTGAAAGTTGATTTTCAACTTCCAGTCATCGCAATATCGCTTAATTTTGTCGAAGTCACGCTGCAAAAGTATATTAATGACCTCAATCTTTGGACCTGGCCTGTACGCGATTATGTCGTCTGCGTACGCTATGGAATGGTGAAGTGTCTCTATCAGATCACTCGTATAAATGTTGAATAGGATCGGCGACTTTACCGCACCTTGTTGCATTGATTTTATATAGGTCAACACGTGCATTACCTCATGATAACTCAAAGACGTAACTGAAATCCATACCTTCGCAGTTGCGACTCAGCGAGAAAACCAACTCGGATCGTAAGGGTCAACGAACGAATGGACGACGTCTTATCATGGTAATTAGAGCTCGAAAAATTAAAAAACGCGGCCGGCGGTCGATCCAAAGGCAATCTGAGAATGAAAATCAATTAAAAGAAATCAAACCAAAATACAAACGATAATGAAACAAACTTTCGTGGATGGAATTTATGTATTCTTACATATATAAAGGTATTTTTTTATTTAATTTAAATGCTGAAGTAATAAAAAATTACAAACTAAAATTACCTTCAAATAAATAGAAAAAAGATAAAAATAACAAAAATTCAAATAAACAAAGCGCCCAAAGCTAGAAATGACTTAAAACCTTTTGTTCTTATAAGGAGTGTTACGTATTAAATACAATAAGTCGCCTTGAAATGACTGAGCTCTTCCCCGTTTTATTATTTCAACATGATTTTCTGTTGTCGATACAAATGATTGACTGTTGGAAAAGTGCGGTAGTGTTGGAGAACTATATTCACTAGCCAACTGTGTTTCAGTCGATATTATAGTCACTGTTGAACTCCTTGGTACGGAGTGAAGAATAAAATTAGCTGCTGGTTGTCTTAAAAATTTGAGAGTTGATTTCCGAAACATGCCGTTTAATTTTTGACGGAGTCTGCTTTTGCGAGCAAGTCTGTCTTTTGAAAAGACGCGTTTTTTCATTCTGGAGTGCTTTGTACTAAAACCTAAAAATTTGAAATTTCATAATATTTGAAGTAGAAACAAATTTAAGAGTTTCTGATACTGGTGTATTTGCTCATACAAAATTCAAACAAAAATATGATGACGAGGAATTGAATATAACAAGCCCTGAAAAAGTGCCTTTAAGTGAATAGTCGTTTCCATATCGTCACCTGAGTGCAAGAACTAGGTGTCGATTTACCTAGTTCTTGCACTTTCGAGAAATCCTCAAAAACAATTTGACCTGCAATTTGCTAGACCTTTTACACGAGCTATTTGCGTCATAACCACGCGATAGCTGGTAGCAAGTAAGAAAAATGAGTTGTCCAGTCACTGAAATCTATTCTTATCGAATCCAGGTAGCCAAGAACCCAGTTATCTCAAAAATGAAAAATCCAACTATCTAGTTCTTGCACACAGGTGAAGATATGTTTACGTTGCAGATGATGCACTTGCTTCATTAGAGAACCAATAGTCGTGAGTAATTGTCTAAAGAAGAAGAAATATTTAACTACAGGCTATCACGAACAAGAAGAATTGTGGAAAATACTTTTGGAATATTGTCCAGCCAATTCAAAATACTTTTAAGTACGATACATATATCTCCAGAGAAAGCATCCAGAATTGTGTTTTCATGCTGTTTTCTACACAACTTTTTAAATCAACGAAATCCCACCAACTACAATATTTAAAAGACGGTGTTGATATGGAAAATAGTTTCACCGTGGAAATATTATACATAACGGATCATGGCGATCAGATGGACACCTTCACGAATTGCAGCCATCAAGGGCTAGAAACCCTACGGTGAATACCAAAGGAACGGTTGCATTCCAGAATAAAAACAGATCGTAGACCCAATTGTTAACTGACCCTTTTTAAATAAAATTTACAGCTTTATTAAGGCGTTTTTACATACTTATTCCTTCCCCTCCTATCGATCATTCTCATCTAACTCAATTGTTGAAATCCCTTCTATTTGCGATTCTTGGTCTTTCAAAAATTCATCAAAATACTGCAGCGGTTTTACATATACATAATATGTATGTCTTCCACACCAGCTCCCGATTTTTTTATTTATTTTTTATTTTACTATGTCCATCATTGCGCTGGAATCCAATTCTTTATATTTAGCCACTCGATTCTACCAGGCTTTATTTTTCCTATCGCTAATTTTATAGTCCGTACTTTTAAGTTTCCAGAATTCTCTATGGTCTCGGTAAATTTTAATAAAATCTTTCCAAAAATCATTGTGTCTAATCGACATTTCGAATAAATATGATTTCTCACGATAAACACGATCAACGCACAGTAAGAGGTAACACTTTTATGATAATGTTACCATGATTGCAAAATAACTAAATGTTCGCACACTTCGCCATACACTTGACACATGCGTTGACACCGCAGAAAAAAATGAAGATGTTTTGATTTTCTTGACACTTGTGTCAAGACCAAGAAATCGGTGTTCACACCTAGCCATGCACATGGAACATTTCGATGCACTGCAACATGTGTTAGCCCTTGCTTTTGATTTGGGACATATTATTGAAGTTGTTTTATAAAACAGGAAGTAAAAAATTATTTTTTTTAAAAATCTAGCTGAATTATTTTCAATTCTCTAACGGGATAGTTGCGATATTTTCACACTTTAATTTATAAAGTGTATTATAAAAACCCACAATTTATTAAACAATTTACCAAAATCTGGAAGGCCAAGGAAGATCACTGAAGAAGATGAACGAAGGATCAGGCAAGTTCAGAAAAATCCCTGTCTAAGTGTACCCAAGCTAACAGCAGAAGTTAAAAATTACCTTCATAAAGAGGTAAAATTAAACGATTCGTGTAATGCTGCAAAAAAAAAAAAATTTACATGGCAGAGTCGCCCGAAAGAAACCGTTCATCAGCACTATACATATGTAAATATAATTAAAAGAAAGAAATGTGCCAGACATTACCAAGATAAGGACTTCTCATTTTTGAAAAGTGTTTCGTTCACGGACGAGAGTAAATTTAATTTATTTCGTTCTGATGATCAGGTTTACGAGTATGTTCCTCCTAACGCGGAGAGAAAGGAAGGGGAATTTGCGCCCGACAATTTAACATGGACGTGGATCGGTTATTGTGTGGGGTTGTATATCTGCTGCTGGACCGGAAATCTCGTCATCATTGATGGAGTCATGGATCAATAAAAATACATTGACATACTTAGAAATAATTTAGCTCAAAGTGCGGAACAATTATGAATAATTGACGATTATTATTTCTGATCCCAAGCACAAAGCTTTTAACATCCGATTGTGATTTCTTTATTATTTTAAATTTAAAAATGTATTGGAAACACCACCTCAGTCCCCTGATGTAAATGTTATAGAACACATTTGGGGCTACTGGGAAAACGAGCTTAAAAACTACACAATTTGTATATAGTAAAAAATATTTAGACACATCTTTAAAGATAGAATGGAACAATATTCAGGTCTCGCTTTGTGAAAAATTGGTACAATCAATGCCAAAAAGATTAAAAGCAATTAACCAAAATAAAGCATTACCTTACTTACTTACTTATGCGGCACTATAGTCCGGGGTGGACCAGGGCCTCAACCAATAATCCTCTCCAATTAGCGCAGACTAACTGCCTCTAATTGCGCACTCCAAGTTTGGGTGAGGTCTCCTTCCACTTGCGCGCGTCACCTAAGGTGAGGCCTTCCTCTGCTGCGGTGTCCCTCCGGATTATCGAAGATTCTGCGGGCTGGAGCGTTGGTGTTCATTCACTCTGGCTCTGTCCCAGCCATCTCAAATGTATAATGCGCAGTTTTTTGACCAGGTCGATGTCATTGTACAGCTCCTAGCGTTCATCGTTGAATCTTCTCCTCCAGAACCTGTCAACACATACGGGACCAAGTATCTTATTTAGGCAGTGCGTCGCCTTGGTTAAGTCCTTTTTTGACATCAAAGGTCTCGGTTAGGTTGTTACCGACCTTGATGCAGCAGCGAGCTTTCCTGCACAAGCGGACGAGTTTGCCAGGAATACCAAAACGGTATAGCTCATCTCTGCGGTCTTATGCGGCTTTAAAATCGATAAAAAGGTGGTGAATATCGAACTGAACTTTTCTCTTTTGGTTTTCTCCAGGATATGCCGTAGTGTGAATATTTGGTCAGTTGTGGGCTTACTGGTCCTAAAACCGCACTGATGGGGTCCAATCAGATCGTTGATGAATGGTTTTAGGCGCTCCGGCAGACAAGATATGCAATGTTTAGGTAACTGATACCTTTATAGTTGGCGCTGGTTAGAGGCTTTCCTTTCTTGTGAAACGGGCAAACGATGTTGAGATTCCATTCATCAAGCATACTTTCATTCGACTAAATCTTGAAAATAAGTTGGTGTATGCTCTCTACCAAGTCATCTCGTGCTGCCTTAAATAGTTCGGCGGGTAGGTCGTCGGGCCCGTTAGCCTTGTTCGACTTCAGTTTAGATATTGCTTTCCTCACTTCATTTTGGTCGGGTGGACGGAATTCTTGACTTGTATCATCAATATTGAATGGTACCCTGACACAGTTTTACCAAATCTTTTGGTAAAACTTTCGAACATTATTCCTGAAGAAGAACCTCTCTACTTCCTCGATCGCACGAGAACACCCGCTGTTCTTCCCTCCTTTTTTGCTCGTAGAACTCACGAGCCGCTCTCGTCCTTTTGTGCAGCGCTGCATTATAGGCACGTTATTTTGCTGCTTGGCCGGCAGTCTTCATCAAACCAGGAGCTTCGTGGTGGTGGGCGGGTGAAACCCACCACATCACTTTCGGCATTTCTGATAGTTTCTCGGTGTCTAAGCCACTGATCTTCAGTACTTGTTGGTGGCTGCAAAGGACTTCTCGAAGAGTTGAGGGATACGAGATCGACAAGGGTTCTGGCGGCTTGTTGCTATTGCAACCGTTCAACGTTACATCTCCTCATGGTATTTCGCCGTTGTTTTGGCGTCTGAGATATCCGTAGACGTACCTTGGCTGTATTTGCCATGTGTCTTCCATGTTCCCTTGTGAATATTGAGGTGAGGAGACCGTGTGCTTGCTATAGTAACGTTAGGTCCCGCAGCGAAATCAATTAGCCTAAGTCCGTTTCCAGACGTGGTGTCGCGTAAGGTATGTCTTCCACCAAAGGTGTCTTCTTTTCGAATTTTGGCACTAAAGTCGCCTAGAACGATTTTAATATTATACATCGATCATTGCTCGTAGATTTTGTCGAGGAGCTAGTGGAACCTTTATTTGGTAACTCGTCCTTTTCCTTTCCTGGGGCGTGAACGCATATAAGGCTGATGTTAGTGAATTTACTTTTGATGCGGATTGTTATAAGGTGTTCAGTAATGTATCGAAAGCTGAAGACTTGTTACCTAAGTCTGCCGCTTACAAAAAATCCGCATCCAAATAGGTGTTGATTACCTTCCTATAATTCTTATAATCATCGTAGTAAACATCACAGCTTTTCATCTTTCTTTTGCCTGGCCCATGCGGCGATATTACTTTATAGCAATCTAGAGCCTCCGCTAATTGTTCCGTTTTGGAAGCGTAAAATTCCCGTTCTACAGTCGAAGAACAGGGACGTGAGTCCGGAAAGGAATATGAAAAGCAGAAAGTTCTGTCGTCAGCAAAGGAATATATTGGATTAGAAGTAAAAGAACAAGAGATCGTCGATGAAAAGTAAAAAGAGTGTTGCAGATAGATGGTGGCCCTGAGGCAAACCAGCATTTAATTTGTGAATATCAGACTTGAAACCATCAAAGACAACTTGAATTGAACGTTCCGAAAGGTAGTTTCTATTCCATTGAAGAAGAGAGTCGTCGATCCCAAATGCACGCATTTTCGAAAAACGAGCCTGATGCCAAACTCTGTCAAATGCCTTAGAAATATCAAGTACAACTATCTTGCTTTCGCCAGATTGATGTGCCTTTTGGTTCCACTTTCGGTGAGACATGCCATCAAATCAACAGTGGACCTGTTGCTACGAACACCATATTGCCGGTCGTTAAGAAGTTTTCGTGTTTCGAGATATTTCATGAGCTGACGATTTATCAGCGTTTCAGTGACCTTGGAAAGAAAGGACGTAAGAGCAAGGGTCTGTAGGAGGAGAAAGAATATGATTCGCCTTTTTTATGGACGGGCTGGACAGGTGCTGCTTTCCCTCTGCTCGGGAAGAGTCCTAAAGAGTAAGATTGATGAAAAACCTACGTAGTGGTTTTGCCAGCGTTGAATAACACCTCTTCAGAGGAGGGGGGATATACCATCTGGACCAGCGGATTTATGTATGTTGAGATCTTTAAGTACTCTTGCTACTACACGAGTGCGAAAGTGGATTCGTCCCATTGAAGTTTCGACGCAGTCAAGTGTAAGCGGAGACAAAGCACAATCTGGAAGTGTTGAACTGGCCGCAAAGTGTGCAGCAAGCAGATTGGCCTTGTCTAAAAAGCTGACAGCTGGAATATCATTGTAAGTGAGCGTTGGGAGGGAGGATGAGGCAGAATTTCTGATGATTTTGACAAACGACCAAAACCTTTTACTATCTTTGGGATATTGTAATATTTTTTGCCTCAAATTTTGGTCGTATTGAAATTGCACACTCTTAAGAAAAACGTTGCAGTCATTCCTGGTGCGTTTAAACTTTTTTCGGTTTTCCTCAGTCGGGTTGGTCTTGAAGGACCGACAAAACATTTGTCTAACCCTAACAGCCTTTTTACAGCTTGACCCGTACTATACCTTTTCTTTCATAGGATCTTATTCCAAAGAGGATGGTGTCTGTGATCATATCAGCAGCGGCATCCACGTCGTTATCTAGGAAACATAACGAACAGTTAAAATTCCGAAAGGAGCTGTTAAGACTGCTCCAGTTGGCTTTCTCGTATTGTCATACGTTTCTTTTAGGAGTTTTTTCTCTGACCGTGTGCTCGGTGTAGGAGAAATTAGCTGATATGACACGATGGTCCGACGAGCCTAGAGGGGAGAGCACATCAACGGTGAGAAGTTAAAAACAAGTCCAGGGTGTTGGCGGTACAACGTCTGTTATTCGCGTGGGCTCATTTACAAGCTGCGTTAAGTTTTTTGCGCAGCGAAGATCTCAACACACCGTCCTTCGGGTGTTGTCTGTTCAGAATGTCGAGGCTACCCAGAATTGTGTATATTGAAATCGCCCGTAATAACGATTTCAGTATGAGGATGTATATTTGTAGTTAGAGTATATGACATTCTTCATTCTGATTATAATAAATTGTGCGCTTCCATTGTGACTAGATTATTTTTCTACAAATCGGAGAGATACCCTCGTTTGGTTCAACCTTTTAATCGTATCTTGCATCTAATCAGTGCATTAGCTACATTGCCAATAATGTTGACGGCTCCTCTACGCACCCTACGTTATCCAAAGGCTCATTGTTTTAGTTAATCCATTGACCAGGTGTTGGAATTAGCTTATGAGCTGCTGCCAGTCGTTATTAGTTTTGAGAATTTCACTCTCCTTCGAGTATGCTCGTAAATTCATGTTATAGTAGACTACTAAGCTCCACTCACCGCTTGTTAAAGCTTATGGTGTCAGATTTTCGAAAAATATTTCCGGTTGATTGTTGAAATTGTGGTTTCTATAGGTGTCGCTTTTGTGGTAGTCATCATTGAGTATGTAATGAACAATGTGACAAAAGTAGATCCCAAAGTCACCTTCTTAGACTGTGAGTTGTTTAAGGACTTGTCTGACATTCTTAAAATTGATTTCTTACTGGGTTGAAATAACCTGTTTCCCCCTTGAGGATTTCTTTCATTGTACAGATTTTCAGATGTAATCGCCGCGTCCTCAATTAGAAGTGTTGACAGTCTATGTATGGGCGTTGCAGAGCTCCGCTAGAAGTCACAACGTCAACGATGCGGATAAGCCCATCATTTTCAGGATATGCGTTTATGATCCGATCCAATTTCCATCGTGAGGGAGGAATGTTATCTTCTTTCATGAGTTCCCAAAATTATATTCTGAACACGCTGTTTCCATTTTGAGCGAAAATGCAATTGGTTTATGTATTCCAAGTGCTACCGCCTCCAAAATTAATTCTTCAAGTGCATTACAAGTTTCCAATGCGTGGTACAGTTGATATTTAGAGGTTCTGCGTGGGAGTCAACTGACGAATTAAGTGGTCCGCCAATGAGGAACTGGCCTGAGATCATTAAATCATTGGGATCGGTCGACATCGGTATTGTGGGTCTCGAGTTCAGTATAGGTTCAACTTCAGTAGCAATTGTTTCCATTCCATCATTATTTAATGTTAAATTGATGAAAATTCTAGTGTTTATAGGAGAAGGTGTTTGGCGGATTTGATTGCGGCCTCCCATAAGCCACTTAAATGGGGTACTCGTGGTGGAATAAGATGGAAATCTGTCCCTTTAGAACTGCATGCTGTTGTAACTTTGTTAATTATGAAATCTTAGTCCATAATTTTGTTCACTTCATGTAGCTGATTCTTGGCAACGACGAAGTTTGTTCCGTTGTCGCAATAAAGATTTATGCAATTCCCACGCTTTTCAGGAAATTCACGAGATTCCATCTTCCGGAGTTAAGTGTGCTTTTGATGTCCAGGGCAATGGCGTAGTATTAATACTTTATGCCTCTTCTAATCGGTCTTCCGTCAGTCGAAAATAAAGGATTCTTATTTAAAATATTGGAAAGGGGTTTCTCGTCTCAAAGCCTTTTTCTTGATGGCAGTGTTTCTATTTGTAGTTTGATTCCCCAACTTGTCTATTACCGATAGAAGAGTACAATAAAGATGAACTAAACAAATTGACACTACATAAGCTGTACCAACAACTTTAATGTTCAACGGCCTGTCAAATAAGCTGCATATGTGCCCAAGGATCTTTAATTGATTTTTTATTTTCAACAAACAATACATTGTTCGATCTAATCCATTCCGTAATGAAGTATTCTGATTTGCTGATACTATCAAACGTTTACTCGACTCCTACAGATATATGAGACTAATACATATGTTATACAGATAGAATGAGATGTGACCATGTGCGCAATTTGAAAGCGAATCGAACGACACTGCAGTTCCTCTGCCCCTTAGAAGTCCTTATTCTGCTCTCATTAAACAAAAGAGTTCAGTTTTTTACCCTCTTGAATACGGACTCGGATTACAGCCCATCTATGAAAGGAGTACGTACAGAATCTCAGCCAATGTACTCTAATGGATTTTCCTTGGACTTTCAAAGTGAAAGGACGTTTACGAATATGTTGACGACTCAGGTTCCTATTGTTGCATAACAAAAACCTCGTATTTGATTCATCGTTCTAGGATATTGGGTATGATAGTGGATTTTTTCTTTAATATATGTTACATATGTACATATGTATGTGCATACTGCTTATGCCAATGATGATAAGGAGTATCTGATGAATTGCTAATAAAAGATGCGTCGGTTGTTAATAAATTTGAATTCATTTCCTGGAACTATATTTGCGCATTTTTTTAAAGATGCAGCCTAGCATTTGTTTACTAATTGCTTAGATTGAGTTCGAGTAATCCCATTTAAGGACAGTTGTAGGTCCATCGTAATACTGTGAAAGCATAAGAGGGCAATGACCGGTATGCTCAGGGAACCAAAGAGGTTTCTTGGTGAAAGGTGGTAGTCTTTATAAAGCAGTAACTATTTAAGATTCAGAAGAATCAACTGCTTACGCACCATGGTTGCATGGTTCTTCCTATCATTTTGCACCTTCTATGTATATCATAGTATCTCGTGACTGCGTTTGTGATCGATATCTCGTGACTTGGGATCGGGTATGGTTCATGTAATTCTAGACGCCCGACAGCTGCTCTGAGGAAGTCATCTATGACCGCCAAAAGTGCTTGAAAAAGGATAATTTGGTTGGCGTCGGACATAACCGACTAGAAGTTCTCAAGTTGCAGGGTTTGCATAAGATGCAATTTATTTTTAAAAGAATTTTTCTAAAGCAATAGTCTGGATAGCATTCTATAGTTTGGCCTTGATAAGTTAATCTTCACAATCTATGTTTAGTGTCAAGGTGGTATAGACATCTCAACTATGGTGACATGCAGGTTGTCCGGGGAAGACTCATCTTCCGTTAGCTCCTCGGTTTGTGTTTGATTTAGAGAGCAGGTGTTTTGGCAGAATCCGACTGGGTAGCCTGCGAGAGGTAGTCCGAGAAGTCGGTCACGGCAACCTCCTCTTTTCTGAACTGTCTCAACTTTCACTTCAACTCCAAAATAAGTTAGATCGGAAAATGCCTTGGAAATGGAGTTGGCTTTTCTTTGCCAGGTGTTTTGACGTGATTACAGTGCAGAAGTTGAGGAAAAGCTTCGAAACGTTGACCGGGATCCCGGGGTTTGGTACCCCATGATCTTGATAATCATCTCAGGATTAGAAAGCGAAGTGTAGTACTGAGCCTAAGCAACTAAGTACCACAGATGGCAATTCTCTTGAAGTCTACCAAGTTTTGGTCCTGACACAGGGCTAACTCCATTAACTTTTCGTACCAGCTACCGTCCCAGTAGATGGGAGATGATAAAGCACTCGTTGTGGCGGGTTCGTAGTGGCACTTTTGTGAGGAGCGCTCTACAAATGGATATTTTTTGTAAATATTCTCTAAAAAACTGTCCCTTACCGCCTACGAAAATGTTTAGGAAGAAGTTTTCACCATCTTGACTGGTATTGTACAACTCCTTGATTGATGTGTGAGGCATAGCCAAATGCGGCCACTGACATATCCCTGCCGTGACTCTGGAAACCTGTCGTGATAGACCTTGTACTTGTATAATATGATAGGGTATACGTCTGCATTTTCTGGTCAGAGATGGTGATGGTAAAACTTTTCTTTTCTTTGCCAGAGAAACGATGTTCAATTCTTTTCGCCTTTGAGCCAACACATACCATTATGTGGGTTATTTTGCAAGTTCGGGCTTCAGCAAAGATGATCGCTGGCTTTTCAGCTGGACCACGTAATGTACCGCTGGTGGAATGTTTAATTTCACCGTGTTTATCTCACAGAGTCGACTGTACACTAACTGTGTCGCCAGGGCTGAGGTTGAGCAACTCTTGTTCGGTGCTGAAATATTGGTCCCACTAGCACCATCCAGACAAGGCTAGTCAGACCAGAAATACGTCCGGGAGCTGAACCCATGATGAATAAAATCAGTTCATCACCTTCCTGTGGTGACTAATGGACAACTATATTTTAGTGAACGAATGATGAAGGTGTATTAAGCCCCTACAGTCGAACAGTCGAACACTCGGAACTGCAATTGCTCCTCTGGAAGAACTTCAACATTGGGGTGACAAACTAGGTGATCCTTTAGAATGCAGATATGAGTCTCTGAGTATATGAGTCTTTGGTTACATCCAAATCATGAATGAAAATTTATGGTAGGGAGTAGGTTGGCCAGGTCTTGCTTCAGAAGTCAGGAAGAATAATAGGGCGTGCGTGAGCAATAAACAACGGTATTGATCCACATAAATAGTTCCGCTTAGATAGCACAAGCTACTTCGAAGGAGAAATATTTGTGATAGAAACAATAACAGCCTCAGATACGAATGACGAGCCATGCAAATGTGCAATCTAAGAGATGCGATAGGGCAGACTAACAAAAAGACAATGTGGATTTGTTATTGGAAGCAGACTTATAGATGAAGTTATGCATTTTTGACAAACAATGGAGCACCTGGTGACAATCCGCCGAAGAGTAAAAACGACGACCATGAACGCTTTTGCAAGCTACGAGAGAGAACCTAAGAGAAGTGTCCCATGTACTACGTAGGAATTGTATTAGGAAAGTATGTCTTCGTTGGCATCCACAGTTTGCACTTCATTGCATTCGTAGACTATGCAGTAGGACGAAAAATTATCGTAGCAAGGACAGGTTTCTCACATCCTAAGATCCACAGGGCACATGACAGTCTCATTCCGAGGTGCCAACATTGACTCCGATTATCACTTAGTAGTAACCAAACTACGAATGTGGATTTCAGAAGCAGTACAGCACCATGTAAATACTGTGAGGAGCTCTAACGTCGGGCGGCTATAATCGCAAGAAATCGCGAGAGCCTTTTCCTATCGCGTCTTCCACAACCTTTCTCAAAATAACGGCGAAACAATATCAAGTGCAGAGTACCAGTAGACCAGAAATGCCGCATCTGAAGTGCTAGTTTTCAAAAAGCCTCCAAAACAGGAAACTCATGGTTCGACAATGGCTGCTGAACGTGCACTTTCAGACAAATAGGAGGTGTTTGTTCAACACTGCACTCGAGGATACGAGCCGAATTGAGAGCTCCTATCCAGAGGTTCGACCAGAGGAAAAATCTAACCAAAACCTGAAAACTCGACCAAGGAAAGATCGTAGTTCAGACTAAATCCGTATTGAAAATTTAGAAAAGCAGGACTATAAAAATATCGCTGTAAGGTAGGCTACGTCATTCGAACGAAAATCGCGAAAACATCCGTCCACCTGAACAAAGTGAAGTGAAATAGCTACATATATAGAATCAGACTTAAATCTTACAAATCCCCTGGATCCGAGGAGTTCTCGATATGGTAAGGAGCCTGCACTAGATGCAGGAACATTGAATGGAATCTGAGGGGGTGGACCACATCCCATCACAAGCGACGCTGGCTGGTACTAAGGCTACATTATGCTCAACCCTTGCGCCGATCAAAGACCTCTCGATGTTTACACTAAAGCCGTAACTTGATTTGGAGAGGCCTGATCGGGTGCAAGGCTCGAGGTTGAGGCTGATGAGGGCATCCCTAGCAGACCTAGAACCCGCACCTGGATCTCAGCTAAATCCTCCTCATGAGAAGAAATTCCGGAGATCCTTAGGCTTAGTAACCCGACCCTTCCGACTCACGACTGGAAAGGCTGAGTAACTAAGGGCCCTTACAGATGCGCGTTATATGAACCCCTTGAACTTCTGGCGCAGGCATACGGCATGATTTGGTTCGGCTTCTAGTCCATAATTCTAAGGGTTTACAAAAAGGATGAACTGGATGCTTTAACTGAAACAGGAAATATTAGTTTAACTGAATATCCATTTTTGAAATGGATAGCTGTGGATTGGTAGTAAGCTCCCATAAAACTGATGGGGTCCTTACGTACTACAATACTTCCTCCGCTCCACTGGATATTCTGTTTCACTTTACACCCCTCGATGTTTTCAGCAGGCAAGTGGCTCTTAACGCAGCTATTCGCCTTAAAGCGACTACCCAGAGGACAAATAAATATTAGCCATGCTAATATTCTTAATACATGGAAGTATGCTTCCAAAGGACATCGATTACACTATATATTGTGGTTTGACATAGACTTCCATATAAGCATCCTCGCTAGATATTTCTGGGAGGAAGATGCTAACATGGACGACAAGTCAATACATTTCTATATAGATGGATCCAAGACTGATAGAAGAGTCGGTGGCGGTGTTTTCTCTGATAAGCTAAAGCTCTCCTTCCGCCTTCCAAATCACTCCAGCGTGTTCCAGGCGAATTACAAATTAAAGATGTCCTATCCTGGCTGAAGAAAAATGTGATATCTTCAAAGGCTATCCATGGGCCATCAAATCCATGGGTTCTACAAAAAAACAGCCCTTGACTACCATTCATCTCTCAGGGAGATAGCAGAGGAGTTCAACATTCACCTATGTTGGGTGCCGTGCCGTTCCAGGAAACTGTAGAGCCGACGAACTATTCAAAAGTACAAACACTGTACTTATACCACCTAAAAAGTTATCATCTGTATACTAATCGCAAACTCAAACTAAAGCTGAATGTTATCAGAATAACAAACTTTTGGGGGACTGTTGGGTCAACATGTCTAGCGCCCAAAAAAATCTGGTCAAATTCGAATCGGTCTAACAGTTTGATTTTTGAAAATAGGAAGCATCTCAGCGCTATCATAGATGTCATCACTGGACATTGTTTAATGGCAAGCATGCAACAATGCTTGAAATTTTTGCAAACGACTTTTGCAAAGCTGTATGAACGAAGAGGAGGAGCGGGCAATTCCCCATCTACTCTGTACATGCCAAGCTCTCTTCCAATCTAAACTATGTATTTTAGATGATAACAGTTGCCGACGCTTCGTTTGAAGCTCATTTTGGTTCCAAGAGTAGGTGGATCACAGACCCACGTGGCATCACAATAGGTGGCGAGTTGGTTTTCGTACGCGACCGTGCTATTTTTGATACCGCATATTCACCTAGCCTTCAGTCAGGCTGGTCCCCGGCATGATTCGGTTTGGGCCTGGCCACCGAATTCAAGGGATGTGAGTGCATTTGGGGTAGCAAGGTGGGACGATGATCTCGTAGTTTTTGGTGATCATTGTTAAGGATCTAGCACTTCTTATGTACATATATCTCTGCACCACGTCAAGGTGGGCAGTCATCGTTGAAGTACAAGTTACGCAGTTTGAGAGTTGATTCTGCGCAGAGTCGAATGATAACAGTTTATCGAGCACTTGGAAATGGCCTTAATCCGCGTCACGTGCTGTGGCAAGTTCCCACGTTCCACCAGATTGCCTACCTTGCACATTTCATTTATCCTTCAAAATTTATATTTAATGGCATAGTACAGCCTAAAAGATACCTAACTAAACTAGTTCAATTTAGATTTATCCCAATTTATTTGTTTTAGCAAATGTACCAGAAAGATTTAGTCTTTTATAGTAACACACTATAACACAATTATTACTCTATAAGTGTACAATGATTCATGATCAATTCTAAGTTCATCTAAACCACTTATTGGGTTTCATAAAAGTGGTCTTCTTTTTTCCAACTTCATGTCTAAGCCAAATATCGTGTCTACATGTATCCATGAAATATGGAATAAAACCACAATATCAAAATAGCACTCCAACAAATATTTTCGCATAAATTAATAAATTACATCACACAACCATAAAAAATCTAACAAGGCTAAGCTGTTTAAAGAAAAAATAAAACAGACTTACAAAAACCGAACCCAAAACATTAACAAATGAAAAACCATAAATGAAAGAAAAATAAAATTAATATTTGAAAAGGCAATAAAAAATGACAAGAGCAGTGATTTAAGATAAATGGTGATAATTTGAATTTTTACGTTTTTTATACTTACTCGTAATAAGCGCTCTATTGAATGTTTTCTTTTTGCATATAAGTAAAAAGGTCATTTACCGGATCACAGTCGGGGCACTCGCAGATGTCGATTCATCTACGTTTTCCTACGTTTGTACGTTTGTAATGTGATACGAGTAAATGCAAATTGTTGTTAAATAAATCACAGTAAAGTTAATACCTGTTGGCTTAACATATATCGTTAATTCAAATTAGAAAAAAAGAAACACTGACTCTCATTTGCATGTGAAATTGTTACGTAAAATAAAATGCTAACTTAATCCGATATTATTAATCAGAAAGAAAAAAATTCATTATTAAGTTTTAGGATTTTTTTTCTTTTTACTATTGGGATACAGCTGAGGTATATGGATGTGCTTCAGCAAACTGAAGTAAATAGATACCATAGATACATGATACCCATTCATGAAGTATTACAGTTGATATATACATATGTTAGATATAAATTGATGGATTGCTGAGATACAATTTTATATGAACGCGAGTTACTGATCCGGTTCAGCACTCTTGAGCAGCTTTTAGCTCGTATACTAATCCAGGTTAGGCACTCTTGCATTAGCGACAGTCAGGTTGGCTTATCAGGACTTATGGCTGCGACTGCAAAAGTATCTGTATAAATTAATTCAATGCAAATGACTGTTCTCGATGTATTTTAGCTGTTTTGATCAGAGTCGAAATTTGTTACTTTACTTACTTAGATGGCGCTACAGATCCGAGATGGTGGGTGGTCGCCGTGGTGTAGTGGTACTAGCAATCGCTTCTCACTCGTAGCGTCGAGGTTCGAATCCTACCCATGACAAGTTTTTCAAGTTTTTCATTTGTGTAATTGGAATTCAGTCAGAAGAATTCTGCGTGTGAAGGCATAACACTGACACGTAGATTTGGCTGTTGTAGAGTTTCAAGCACAAAAAACAAGTGAGAATTATAACCTTCGAATCACTCTGAGTGAAGAAAAAACCCTCCGTCCTATTCGGACACCCACCTGGGAGCCCTTATCGTGTTCCTTTTTCTTTTTTTCTCTGGGGCCTACGAGTATGTTGTCGCGAACCTCTCTCGAGCCTGTCTATGTTCGTCATCGGATCAGGAGTTTCTTCTTTAGGGCGGATTGATACAAAGTACATCTTAATTAATTTTAGTTATATAATGGATATCAAAAATGCTGACTGGATAGCTTGCAAGAGCATTGGGCCCATCGGGGAAGGGCCTTCCATGACGTTTGCGTCAGGTTAAACAAAATATCAAATAATTCTCCTATAACCTCCTTTTCTTTTATGATGCAAGAGTATCTCATTCTCGCATGTGCTTTTGGCAATAAAATGCCAAGGCGATTCTAATGACTCCTTCCAAGACGCACTCGCCAAAAAGATTACGGACAAAATCTCGACTATTGAAAACAGTGTCAAAAGTGTTGAAGAGTTACGTAACTCGGTCCAGAATTCAGCCGACCTTATAAAATTCAAAATAATGTGCATGGATATATACAATAAATACCAGGTCTAATCGAGTTAGGCTCCGTAGGATCCAGAAATGAAGAAACTCCCGTACGTCATCTGGATAAAGTGTTGAATGACATCAAAGATATCTGTTCTGTGCAGATTATTTCCCATCATAAAACGTGCGAGATGATAACGTGATGACATTGACATTCATTTCCGGTCCTTGCCGGACAAACAACTCTCTTCTAAAAAGTTATCTTCGATAAAGTGAACGATGTCGGTGGTCAACTAACTGCGGCTCGATCCTCCGTGAATGATATTGAACATCAATGATAAACATCGATAATACACCAAATTACCCGCATCCATTATAATATATAATATTACATCACTCATGGTTGAATTAATGGAACCTGAAGTGGATTCCTGGCAACCGAGAACACATCTATATCAACTTCTCCGGTCGCCGCCCCACAGAAGCTTATCAATCACTTTAATTCAACGTGAAAACCTTGCGAATAGCAATATAGGCTAGACAAGCTTTCTTCGATAAAACGCTGATGTTCATTGGATTTCGAATTTCTTCGAAAAGAAATATGGCATCACCATTAGCCACTGCAATTTCTTTCCAAAATCTCAACACTGAAGGAAGCGCAGCTTTAAACTCAACCTTCCGACTGAGTTATTCTATAATCCATCCAGCACCAATTTCAGTCTTGGAAAGACGCCTGTCTGTAAATGGTTGGAAAATTCCATCAAAAAGCAGGATGAAGTTATGCAGTCCATCATACCTAAAATAGCAAATAAGTTAGCAAGAAAATCTAAATTACCAAGACCCTCCTTCTATTCCCATAACAAACCCAGCTCAAGTTGGAGTTTCAAGACTAAGATCTTTCCTCTATTTCACCAAAAACCAAACTCCAACGTCAACGTATCTCCTTCGATTTAACTCCTACCCTTGAAACTGCCACCTCGCAACCATCAACACACAAGCCTTTCCATAATTTCGAACTCAAAACTGGAGCTAAGTATCTTAACTTCATCAGTTCTCACATTTTAAGCCCCTCTTCTTACATTCTATCCGTTGCGCCATAAAACCCTATTTTTTAATCACTTTCTCTTCTAATGACCGCCTTTCGCCACAACTGTTAAATTAACACAGCAAGCTAGCGATGTCGCTATGCGCTCTCATAGAGATAAAAGGATATACGAGAATATACGTGTATATACAATAATAAATCAAATTCGGTGTGCTATGAGGGTAAAACTAAAACAAGCCCCATGGTTTCGAATCAGCAAAAAGGCCTCCCTACCGATATTACCAGTCTGAGGAAACTTTATATAAAGTATCACAAGATTTTCAATAAACCTCCCCAAAAAGTTGCAGATGATATTGCCTCTCTTTGCCACTATGTACACTCTAAAATAGTCTCACACCTCCTACGCAGTCGACTTGAACACAATAAATTCTTTCCAACCTAACAAGTCAGGCAAAAACTTTTCTCTCACCTTCTATTACCAGAACGTGAGAGGACTGAGTTCTAAAACCAACTCCATTTTGCGTCAATCACATACTCTCCCATTTAATATCTACGCTTTGGCTGAAACTAATCCGACTCCTCCCACCTTCCTACTGATGCAATTGACAATTTCATCGACTTATCGGACACTCTTGACGATATTGTAAAATCTTTATGTAGGTACAAATGATGGTACTCATTCCATTCAATACAATCACTTAATTCAATGCTTACAATTACTATTTACAATTCAATCACATTTCTCAACCACTTCTACTTTTCTTTATCTTTTACTTAAACATATCTCTAGTCGTAATTTACATTTCAAATTCCACTTTAGAACTGACTTACTCTTCTGATATACATATATTCTCCCCTGACATCTTTCGATAGCGTTCTGTACCATCCAGCGTTCCATACAACTTTCCATTTTGCCAGAATATTCTCTAAAAAATTTCCACTCTCCATTGTCTTCTGCTATTCAAATATGGAAATCTTCCGCTATTCAAATATAGATGACGCTGTTTACATTTCAAGTGGTTAACACGATATCATTATCTTCGGCGATTTTAGTCTGCCTCAGTTGAAATAGACGCCATCGGAAGACTTATTTTTGTCATCGCTTCTAATCCCATTTCCACTAAAGATGTCTCTTCTTAAATCGGCAGACCTTGTCTCTGTCAAGTCAGTGGCGTTTCCAATTGGACAGACAATCAGACTTTATCTTCATAACTGATCCCATCAACTCCTCAATATCGTGTTGTCCCCTTTTTCATGACTGTTTATAACTTTCATCCTCCACTGCTTCTTTCATTTTTCCACAACTCTCAATTTGTCAATTGCAAAAGTAAGAACGATGGTTATCTATCCCACACTTTCGAAGCAAAATCTTCAAGTCATCCTCCTACCATTGCCAACATTTTTACTACATTTTTCAAACAATCCTTTGCCAACACCTCCTTAGTACCAGATCCCTCTTACTTCAATGTTCTACCAAATTCCTCCATTGGTCCCTTTCTCACTTAAAATTTCGATCCTGCAGTTATTGAAGAAAAGTTACTAAAACTTAAAGATGAATTTCTACCTGGCCCAGATGGTCTCACCGCCGTTTTTCTCAACAAATGCTCCTCCTTTGCTATCTTCCTTTACACAGAGAGAATTTTCACAGATTTGGAAGACCTCTTTTATAGTCTCGATACACAAAAAGGTATCCAAGCATAAAGTTACCAATTATCTTCCCATTGCTAAACTCTCTCATATATCCAAACTCTATGAAAGCATTTTATACGAAGCATTAAGGTTCAAATGCAAGTCGTTTATTTCGACCGATAGTATAGCATTCGGTTTAGATCTATCCTTTCTTTTCTATTCCTACCGTCATATGGAATTCCACAAGGCAGCCATCTTGGTCCCCTTCTCTTCGTTTTTACTATTAAAGATCTTGAGATGGTAATTGAACACTCCTCCCTCTCCCTTTACGTTGACGATTTAAATTTTTTTTAAAACTATTTCTTCTCCCCATGACTCTGCGTTCTTTAAAAAGACCTTGATCGTTTTTCAATTTGGTGTCTCAAAAACTGCTTAGCCAAATACAGCCAAATGACAATTTATAACCTTCTCACGTAAATGCAACCCGTATCCTCCGTATCCTCCCCGGTTTTATTTTCTTTAAGGTCAACCAATTCACCTGGATGAGTCTTTTCAAGACCTTGGCATGTTATTCGACTGTGAGCTTAATTTCCGTTTGCATATCGATAAGATGATCCTTAAAGCAAACTCATCACTTGGCTTTATTAAACGGTCGTCCAAGGAATTTTCTAACAGTACGTTACCTATAGAAAATCCAATATGATTCACCGGTTTCGTCGAGATCGAAGAGAGAAAGCAACCACGCTTAGTTCTAGAAGTATGAAAGATTGACAATAAGCAGGAAGTAAAATAAACCATAGGAAGTCTAAGTTCAGAATAAAAAAAAATTACATTAGAGAGTGTTAAGTATTTAGTGTTGCCAATCAAAGTTATTTCAAATTATAGTTTTTAACATAATCAGATACCTCTATGTTACCCTGCTTGAGTATGCCAGTCAAGCTTGGTCCTCATTTCATAGAGTTCATGCTACCCGAAAGAAACGAAACTTTAATCTTATCTCCCTAGCAGGATCGCCTGAAACTTCTCAATATGAATTCGTTAGACGAACGTAGGAATATTGCTGACATTCTTTTCATCCATCGACTGCTCTTCGGGTTCCATCGATTGCGCATCCCTTTTCATTTCTATTTCCTTCAACACCAAATATTAGGAATTCTGCCCCATCTTCCATCACAACGCTCATTTATAATGACATTCCAGCTGCCAGCTCTTTGGACTAGGCCAATCTGCTTGCTGTAGCTCAACACTTTGCAGCCAGTTCAAGACTTCCAGATTGTGCTTTGTCTTCGCTTACATTTGAGTGCGTCGAATCTGCAATGGGACGAATCCACTCGTGTGGTAGTAAGAGTTCTTAAAAATATTAACATCTTGAAGATCTGCTGGTCAAGATGGTATATCTCCTTTTCTTCTGAAGAGGTGTTCTTCCTCGCTGGGAAAACCACTACGTAGCTTTTTTACCAATAATACTCTTTAGGACTCTTTCCGAACAGATGGAAAACAGCATTTGTACAGCCCATCCCTATCTTCTTCTCTCTCCTCCTACAAACCCATTGCACTTACGTCCCTTGTTTCTAAAGTCATGGAAACGCTGACACACCGTCAGCTCATGAAATATCTCGAAACGTGAAAACTTCTCAATGACTGGCAGTACGGTTTTCGTAGCAACAGGTCCACTGGTGATCTAATGGCATGTCTCACCGAAATGTGGAACCAAAGCGAACATTAACCTCTCGAAAGCAAGATAGTTGCACTTGATTTCTAAGACATTTAACAGATTTTGGCACAGGCTCTTTTGTCGAAAATGCGCGCTTTTGGGATCGATGACTCTCTTTTTCAATGGAATAGAAATTACCTTTCGGAACGTACAATTCAAGTGATCTTGGATGGTTTCAAGTCTGATATTCACAAAATAAACGCTCGTGTGCCCCAGGCCTCAGCTCTGTCTACGACACTCTTTCTAATTTTCATCAACGATCTCTTGCCTGCTACTTCTAATCCAATATATTCCTTTGCTGGCGAAAGTACATACTCTCTGCTGCTCGGCTGCATTCTGCTGCTAGGTATAAAAAGTCATCTCAGTAGAACGAAGAAAAACTAGAAAAACCTATTCCAGACCTGGTTCATATACAAAGTTATGGATAGAGATCGACGTAGGAATTTCGATGTTCATGATACGAATATTATTAAAATTGGTCAAAAAAAGTTTATTTCAATTAAAAAGCAAATGATGGCAACGCCGTCTTATTATACATTTAGTTCTAGACACAAGAGTTCTGTGTACCTAAAATTATGCCACGTTGTTCGTTGATTCATAATTTTATTGGAATTTCGATGGAAGAGTATTTTTTTTTTTCATCCGTTAGCAGTTTTGGATTCTCTATGGGTTACATATGAATAATTTGCTTGTTGGAATACGAGTTTGTCTCGTATGTAAGATATTTTAAACTTTTAGAGTAGTGTTCATTAGTTGATTTTATCTTGTACAGTAACCTCGAATTGTTGGTACCGATGTTCCCTGATAATTTGACGACCCATAGACTGGATTGTTAAGTTTTCAATAATTGCTGAGAAAATTTCACCTGGTGGGTGTGACATGCTAACTAAAAGGTTCAACTTTAGTCATAAATGACGAATCTCCCTTTCAGTATTCAAAAATATAGCTATCGGGTTTTCCAATAAGGACTTGACAACTTTTTTTTTTAAAGTAAAACGCAAACCATTTGAGATATTTCAAAAACTTTATTATCGGCTTGAAGTACAATCAAAATATTTATGAATGGAACTCGAGTTCGTTCATATGGCCACCGCGGGCACGTTTGCAGCGGTCGATTCGTTGGACCCAATTTTCAACGACTCGGCGACACATTTCGGCCGAAACGGCCGCTATTTCGCGTTCAGTGTTGGCTCTGAGCTCTTCCAACGTCGTCGGCATGTTGGCATAAACCAATGACTTAACGTAGCCCCACAGAAAATAGTCAAGCGGCGTTAAATCGGACGAACGAGGCGACCAATCGACTGGCCCATGTCTTAAGATAACACGCTCACCATACTTACTCTTCATTAAATCAATTGTAGCGTGTGCTGTGTGGCTTGTGGCACCATCCTGTTGAAACTACATGTCTTCCAAGTCCATATCTTCCAATTCGGGCCAAAAATAATCGGTGATCATGGCGCGATAACGCTGACCATTCACAGTAACGTGACGATCGTTATCGTCGACGAAAAAATATGGCCCAATAACGCCGCCGGCATGCAAACCGCACCAAACAGTTATTTTTTGTGGATGAAGTGGTGATTCATGAAGCACATGTGGATTTTCACCCGACCAATAACGCATATTTTGCTTATTGACGAACCCATTGAGCCAAAAATGAGCTTCGTCACTGAAGATGATTTTGCGATGAAATTCATCGTCTTGCCGCATCTTCTCCAGAACCCAATCGGAGAACGTATACGTCGCTTCAAATGGTCCATCGGCTTCAATTCTTGAGTCAGCTTGATCTTATATGGGTGTAAAACAAGATCCTTACGCAAAATACGCCATAATGTGGTCTGAGCGATGCCCAATTCTTGAGAACGCCGTGGAATTGATTGATTTGAATTCCACGGCGTTCTCAAGAATTGGGCATCGTTTGCTACGGACGCCTGAACGGCAGCGATATTTTCGATACTTCGACCAACCCGTTGTCTCATTGACACGGCAACATCACACAGCGAATATGTAGACTCAAATTTTTGCACTAAACTTGTTATTGCCTGTCTATTAGGGCGAGAATTACGACCGAAAATTGGAGTTAACGCTCTTAAAGTTGCAGTCACCGACTCCGAATTTCGGTAGCAAATTTTTATAATTTGCAGACGTGGGTCGTTAGTGTACTTTACCATGATGAAAATATTGAGTTTACTGAATAAATTGGCAGTGACAGTTTGATGATTAGTGAATGAGTGCGTTCACAAATTAAATTCAAAGCTGTCAAGTCCGTATTGGAAAACCCTTTATAACTCTAGTTCATCCTGCAACTTACGAATGACTTGTTGAAATTTGAATACATACATATACGAAGCAATATGTAGAAATGACTAATTTAACGGTTGCCGATGAGTCAACCCAACACACGGTGTTCTACGTAGCTTTGAAGTGTTTCTTCAAAACTATTTAAAACCTGAAAGGAAATTAGACCTAGATGTACGAGTAACTGATACGCTACAGCTAAAGAGTTAATACGAATACGCTTGTCGCGTCTTACACGACAATGTACTCGTAGTTTCTTTTCTTCCACATGGTGCAGGTTTTCAGACTATCGGCGGTCTAACATATTGCTGTTGCTAGTTCAATGTAAATCTTTAAAAAATGGGAAAGAGCCTCTGCAGCCGAACTCCCTACAGCTTACTAGTAAGCTTTAGTTCACGCCTCCTCGTGGTTCCATCTGGGAGTCTCTTCGGAGATTGCGAAGTGGAAAGGACAAATGGCGTGTCTCCAGCGCCACAAAACAGCAATCATACAAAATTATTTGGCTCCGAAACAAAAACAAACGCCTCGAATTCAGACGGAAACTTTGCTGATGACGATCGGATTCTGGAATGTGAAGACTCTCCTCGACTCTCGAGAAGAAAGTCCGCAGTACGCCAGGTTCCTCCAACTAGGGAGAGAGTTCACGGGGTACAAATTGGACACCTTGGGACTAAGTGAAATAAAGGGGTGGGACGCAGGAGAATGCCTTTCGCCAACCGAAAACACTGTACTATTACTTTACTCTGGAAAACTGATAGCATCTTAGCTTATGTTAGCATCAGCAGCACTGAAGAGCCTCTTATGACCAGATATTTACTCCCAGATTCCAGAGTACTGTAACAAAGGTAACCATCATCCGACGAAATGCTCGACTGAGGACGAAAAGGACAGCTTCTACGATCAATTAAATGCCACCTACCTCAATGCCAAGGTAGGAAGCAACAACATTGCGCTCAGGCACGTAGTGGGTGTTGATTGCATTTGAGACTGAAATGACAATGTGGGCGGTTAGTTGATTTTTGCAACGCCAACCACCTGATTGCTGAATTTGGCGGGGGATATACGTTCTGTCGGATATTTCTGGGCAGAGTCAAAGTACATTTAGACTCAACTCTCGACGTCCAACAAATAGGCTTTCGGTTTGCTAGGTCTCGTTTTCGAGAAGGCTTCTGATTGCGTGATTCGGAAAGACTTGCGCAGGAGGAGTATTTCTGCTAAAATTGTTGCTATTATAAAGAGTACGTACGAAGGTGCAAACAAGAAGCTATCAGAAGCGTCTGAAGACGGAATAAAGCAGAGATGTTCAATGGGCAATGACTTCTTCATCAAAATTGGATGCCTAGTTTCAGCCATTTAATTTCGCCTATTCGTAAGATATCCACTTTGTTATGGCATAATCGCTACTGCCCTATTTGTAGAAATCAAACACTTATGAGGACCATCCCTTCCAAAGTGGGTACTGATGCTCCAGAATTCAATCATTGTATTTATTCAACGAAGTATCCGCCCATAGCCGGGGGACGCATTGCCATTTCGAAGACGAAGGACTACGAGACTCGCCAAACGCCTTCTTCAAACTTTGCATTTTCGAAAGAAACTTATAGGAGACGCCACGTGGAGACGTTATATAAGGGTTTTTTTTTTCTTCGGAACGGAGCACTCAGACAAAGAATTTGTCTATTGTTTTCCTTGTAGATTCGTTTTACTGGAATTTCTCAGTCTTTCGAAGTGCCTACCTTACCAACAGCCACCAAATCAGTACAGAGTGACCGCAGTCTAACTCAAAAGACAGTGCTTCACGGATCCGTCTTCACTCTCACAGCAAGCTCTCCTAGCTCCCCTAGTTCCTCATCACGATGCCAGTAAGTATCCTCCTGTCTTTTTTACTGAGGGACAGCAGGAAAGTCGCTCAACTTCTAGACAAGTCAAGTAGCATTCGTTTGGTATGCCGGAAACCTCGACAGTAATGCCATCTGCAGTTATGCTCATATGAAACCCAACTGTCAATTAGAGCACTAACCGAGAAAGCAGGCAGGCCTAACGTAGGTTCGGATGCTGAAAACCTCTGCTCGGAGCCTTGTATAGCCAGTTCATCGGCGATTTCATTTCCCGTGATCCCATTGTGACCTAGGGCAAGATTCAGTGAAGTGAGCCTTTTCACTGCGTTCGGTGAAGTCTTACATTTTCTAAATAGCTTGGAATTCATGAAAGAGTTCAGTGAAGCTTTAAGCGCAGCTTAGCTGCTACAGATGCAAATGCCTCGTTCTCTTCACAGTTTCGTCGCCATCAATACAATCTCGGACGAAGCGACCTGCGTTATCACAGGAACGGTTCCAATTGATGTACTTGCAGAAGAGCTGCAGACAAGCCTCATTAAAAACAGTCAAGAGGGGCATCCCCCGCATAGTGACACCCACACAATGGAAAGAAACGCGAGTCTAAGACTATTCGTGGAATACTAGAAGAAGCATCAACTCGCGAGAACATAATACGTCACAATTTAGAATCGAAAGATAAGTACAACACGGTGAGCCTCTTCGACCGAAATATATGCTAAGAGCTAGACGTCTAGAGCGAAAAGGAGAAAAAGCGAGGAAAATGTACGAAGCAACGCAATTTTTTTTTTTTTTTTTTTTTTTATAATTTACGCGCGCCTAAGGGGTTAGATACCCTTTTACTGTTGCCAGGGCGCGGGCGGAAAGGTAGAAAGGAGGAGAAAGGAAAATTGTTTTGTAGTGGTTTGAAACTCAGGTGTGTTTGGTTTCGGTATTTGCTCTCCAGGGGGTGGGAGTCCGAATAGGACGGAGAGTTTTTTCTTCACTCAGAGTGGAAGGTTATAATTCGCAGTAATTATTTGTGCTTGAAACTCTACAACAGCCAAATCTACGTGTCAGTGTTATGCCTTCACACGCAGAATTTTTCTGTCTGAGTTCCAATTACACAACTGAAAAACTTGAAAGACTTGTTCATGGGCAATGAATGAGAGGGGACAACGTCCGGCGATCCCTCAAAACACAGCACCGCAAGCAATACAGGCAGACGTACGCGAATTTATACGCATACAACAGCAAGCAAATGCGTAAAAGAAGGCAAGACCCAAGAACAACAAACGCCGCACAGTGGATCAATTTGACTTTTTTGCTTGCAATTCTTAAACGAATAAAGATATCGTGACAGTTCTTTTTTCTACTTAATGACATTCCCTGTGCTATGAAATTAGTGAATTTTGAGAAAATGCTTTACAGAGTGTTTTAGAATTTTCTGCTGAAATATGACTTCTCACGACAGGCAATAAACATAATATTTTACTTTTAAAATATTGAAAAGTCAATGGTTGAAGTTATAACAGAGTGTCTAAAAGGTAATCCGAGGAAAACAGTCGTGACTTAAACTTAACGAACCATTTTTTAAATTACTTTTTAGGTGTATCAAAAGAGCATTTTTTTGCGGCACAACAGAGTGCTTAATGAAATATTTCAGTGATTCATTTCAAGTCAAACAATGGAGAGAAAAGTAAATGGACCAGAAAACTACATAAAACAAATCTGATTTATTGGAAACTTCCGTCAATATCCGGGGTAATGTCTAATAAACTTATCGTTTCTGAATATTATTACTCTTTGAGATCTTTTTCGGTTGTGACATGCCTTAACGAAGAAATAAGTGGGTCCGATGAGTCTGCAAGCATGTTGAAAAGGTATTCATTCTGCCGCATCCTCGAAACCTTGCACGTATTTTGATATGTATATTTCTTGTGGTCTTTATTTTTGGGTTTGTGTGCTTCTTCTGACAATTGATACTCGATTATATTTTTGATTATGAGTCAACATTTTATGAAGAGTAGGTGGGATTTTTTTTCGGATAATAACTCTGCTGTATTCTTGGCATACTCCCCAAACTTGACCGTGTTAAAAATGTTATTCAAAACATTAAGTATTACTTCAAGCCTCGTTATTACCTCTCTATTGACCCACAGTTATACGAGCTGTTGCCTCCGATTCATGAAAAAATCTCCTCGAGATATGTCCATCATTGGTATTTCCAAATCCTTCTTTTGGTCTATCGGCATTGAGCCCAATCTTATAGCGAAAATGCTTTTGGATCTTTTGTTTTTTTATTTTTCCATCAATATCTTCTCCCTCTTGTCGAACTGTATATGCATGTTTCAAAATAAATTCCCTTACCCGATGTAGTGGAGAGATTCCATATTCGTAGTTATGTTTGTCATCATTTGATTGTGTTCTTTTATGGAACATGACTGCGTTGACTTTGGATCTTTTATTTCATTCAGAACATTTCTGTCAACCATAGTTAAAAAGAACTCGTGGTTAACAACCCTCTCTAGTTCATCATTAACTTTATATACGTGTACAGTAGGGTGAAGTTTAGCAATTTGACTTTATCGTTGACTGTACTTTTTATGAGCTCTTTAGATTTCTTTGCATGTTGGAATATTACGGGTCAACAAAAATTAACTGATGATGGACGATGGTTCCTCCAATGTTCACCATCTACGATGTGTTTTGTCAGGTAACTTCTCCAAATCTTATATTTTCCTCTTGACGGACCCAAATCCATAAACGAAGCCAATGCATTCTCACTACTATATTCGATAGGATCCTTTTGTAGAGTAGGAACGCTTTCTTTTATTCTTTTAACTAGCAGTGGACTTGAGGGAGGTTACATCAGCTTTCATCTTTTCATAATCCTTATTATACTTTATTGCTAACGCATTAGAGAGATCTTCAGTAATTATGTTTTCGATAGCATTTATTAGTTTTTATTTTTTTGGTAAATATCAAGCACTCAGTTATTGATTCCTCGGCCTTCCTCTTGATGACAGTGATGTACTTGGTAAATCACACGTTTCTTCTGTTCTTTCAGCATCGACTTCGAAGATTCCCATAAATTGATGAATTTTCTTAAGTTTCGGATAACTTCCCGCTTGACAAATTTTCATCAAACAGTTTACGACATGTGAACTCTTTTTTCTTCGAGACGTTGACAAATATTACAAATAAATTGTTGTAAGAAATGTCCATCTTTACTTTTTAGATAATATTTTCTAATACAGTCGTTTTTTCGATTGATCCACTTAAACTGATTATTTGAACGAAACGGTTCATCTTTTTATACAGCGCTGTGAAAAACTATAAACCCAAACCTAAACCCAAATTTTAACTTTTCTTATAATGAGTAACAAACTGTTACTGTTGGTTTTGTTCCAAAATATTGCCAAACGATACCAGTTAGCACGTTGACTGCTGCCATACAAACAAAAAAAACACCAGAGTGACAACAGTGATTTTTTGTGTTAAGCGGCCCATACACACCACACTTGTGTGCACACTTGTGTCGGTGTGCTCAAATGTGTGGTGTGTATGGGGCAGTCCGCGCACCAATTTTGCGGTTGCCATACTGTGTGAGCAAAATCAAAACATTTTAATTTTTTGTGTCGGTGTTCCTAGAAGTGTGCTGTGAATGAGTTGGTGCGCGAATTACATACGCCACCACGGGTCAAACACCCTAAGACGACACCATAAAACATTTCCCACAGATGAACTTAATTATTAAATTAAAATAAAGTAAATTTGAGACACTCATCCGGTGCAATTTTGTAAACCTTTCAATTTTAATGTAGACACCCATCCGGTGCAATTCGTAGAACTTGACAAATGCATTTTCAACTATGTCAGCAAACACAGTTTCACCTGTACAAACCAATGTAAAAATTTCAAAATTAAAAGTCAGTAATAAAGTTGCATTCACCGAAAGAAGTATTCTATTTTTTTTCTTTCAATCGTTCCCCATGACCATAATTGGCACAGTCTTCGGTTAAGTGACGGGTTTTAGGCTTTGAAAAATAATTACCGGTACAACTAAGTGAATTTTTTTTGAAAAAAAAAAGTGATATTAATCGACGGATTATCGGTGTATATCAGTGTCGGCGTTTTACCGACATAAATAAATAAAAAAAAAAAAACCCGAAGAATATCAATTCATAATCACTTTGAAACCAAGTGAAGCAGCTTTATAATCAGTAGAATTAAGAGTATTATAAGGACATAAAATTAGACATATAGTGAAAACAGTTCCAGCAAAAAAAAAAATAAAAATTAAGCATTAACAGTTAAAAAAAAAAATATATATAAAGACATTCAAAAATCATCTATACCCACATCTACACCCACATCTCTACCCACAACTATACTGACATCTATGTCCAGCAACCACATCTTTAGCCCATATGCAGATATCAAGTACCATAATTTTATTTTTGGGACACATGTAAGTTTTGTATTACTTTATATTATCCTTTTCCTATGCATAAAAGACTCAAATCCTTTTTCCCATATAAAAAACCCACGCGATCAGTTAGTTTAAGTGCTATTCTCGAAAAAAGTGCCGAAGAAGATATTGCGTTCCGCGAAGAGTTCAGCATTGGTACTCCGAGTACTTCCCAAAGTAACGATATGGAAAACCAAAGTCAAAATGTGCATTTAAGCTCAGATGCTCTAAACCTTAATGTAAACAGATTGCCAATAAGTGATCTTTTTAATTCGCTTCGTATTCCTGATGTAATCAAGGACCTGCCAAGATTTGATGGCAACCCTCGATTGCTTCATGAATTCTTGAACAACGTTGAGGAGATTTTAAGACTTGTCTCACCTGCAGACGGTACCCCATACTCGACCATTCTTTTGCGTGCGATCAGAAACAAGATCGAAGGTAAAGCTAACGAGGTGTTAAATCTGTATGGAACACCACTAAATTGGACAGACATAAAAAACAATTTAATTTTACACTACTCTGACAAACGAACAGAGACGACCCTAATTAGAGACTTACATAACTTAAGACAATTCCAAAATACTACCATAGAAGAATTTTATAGTAAAATAATTGAGATTCAGGCAACGATATTGAACAACATCCTTATACACGAGCAAGATGCCAACGTCATACGGGCAAAACAAAGCTTGTATGCGGAAATGTGTTTAAATGTTTTCCTTACTGGTCTAAAAGAACCAATTGGTGCAAGCATTCGAGCAATGAGACCAGACTCTCTCTCAGTAGCTCTGTCTTTTTGCATTAAAGAGCAAAATATCTTTTACAATAAAGCTCATAATTCCCATAACTTTGGTTACAATTTTAACAGACCCCCACAAATTATATCAAAACACCAACCAAACCTTAGAAACCCCCAACAACAATTTAACTATTCTAACCATATAAAACCCCAACATTACACACCTCACAACCCAGCAAACTATCAGAAGCAAATTGTTTATGGAAATCCACAAACAACTCAACGGTTCAATGCCCCTGTTCAACAAAACAACCAGAATCCCCAATACCCAAACACATTTAACCATATTCAAAATTATGCACCAGCTCCTCAACCTTATGGACAACCTTCACATAGACCTCAACCAAAGGATTCCATGGATTGGAATTCAACAAACTATAAGCTCACTATTGCAACAGGCAGATCAAATCAACCTGGCACAAGCGGACAGGCAAGGAATGCCATCGGAGAAATCCACAACCTGGAAAATGAAGAACTATCGGAAATTGGGACATATCAGCAAAATTTAGACCAATACTGCAACGAAGTCGTACCACCCATTCCTGACAATCCATATATCGATAACTATGACCCCCACTTACAAATTACATCCCATGAGCTAGAACCAGACAATTTAAATTTTCCCCAATGTGCCTCACATGTTACTTAGACATAAATAAGCACGGATTTACACTTCCTTATGTCGAAATTTCTTCTCCATTTGGAAGGAAGCTAAAGTTTCTAATAGACACTGGCGCTTCTTCATCCTTCATAAATCCTGAGTTTACCAATAAAGCAGATCATTCTATATGTAAACCAATTACCATAACTACTATTTTAAATAAATATGAACTTAATAAACAAATAACTTTATCTATTTTTTCCGAATTTTGTGAAGCCGGACACCTAAAATTCTTTTTATTCAAATTCCATAATTACTTTGATGGACTACTTGGACTAGATTCATTGAAAAAATTAAGAGCAAAAATTGACCTTACTAACAACACACTTGTAACAAACAATTCGACTATGCCATTAAAATTTAAACCTAATTTCACTTCAGGAAAACTTACTATTCCTCCAAATTCAAAACAAATTATTAAAGTTCCTGTCGACTTTCGTGATGGTGAAATTTTTCTAAAAGCAACTAAAATTGAACCAGATTTATGTATTTCCGAAGGAATATATTCAGCAAACAATTGGTTTAGCTTAGTTGAAATCACCAACAAAAATAATTATCCGAAAACTTTTATCATAGAACAACCCCTTAAAGTACAACCCTATAAGTCACTCGATTTTATAGAAGTAAATAATTTTAATTTCCATTATGATAATACCAGCAATTTCCCTAATTTCATTGAACTCAATAATTTTAACACCGAGCACGAATCTTCAACTAAAAGTGACATTACAAGCTTAATTCGTTCTGAACATCTTAACCTAGAAGAAAAGAAGTCTTTGTTTAAACTCTGTAGAAGATATGACGATTTATTTTTTCAAAGAAGGTCAACTACTTAGCTTTTCAAACCAGGTTAAAAACAAAATTCCCACAACAGACGATATTCCGATTCATACGAAGTCTTATAGATATCCCTTTATACACAAAGACGAAGTAAGAAAACAAATAGATACGATGTTAGAACAAGGTATTATACGCCCCAGCTATTCGCCTTGGAGTTCTCCGGTTTGGATCGTACCCAAGAAGAAAGACGCTAGCGGGAAACAGAAATGGCGACTTGTAATTGATTACAGGAAGTTTAACGAAAAAACAATATCTGACCGTTATCCTTTACCTAATATCAATGATATTTTGGACAAACTCGGAAAGTGTCTCTACTTCACGACACTCGATTTAGCCAGCGGGTTCCACCAAATTGAGATGCACCCAAAAGATATTCCTAAAACAGCATTCACAATAGAAGGTGGTCATTTCGAGTATCTGAGAATGCCATTCGGACTCAAAAACGCCCCGTCTACATTCCAGAGAGTTTATCTTGATGACATTATAGTCTTTTCAACCTCCTTGCAAGAACATATGGAAAATCTTGAAAAAGTGTTTGACAGACTCCGTGAATTTAATTTCAAAATTCAGATAGATAAATCTGAATTCCTTCACAAAGAAACAACCTTTCTTGGTCATATAATCTCTACAGAAGGCGTAAAACCGAACCCAGACAAAATCAAAGCAATAACCGAATTCCTTATACCTCGAACCCCAACATAAATTAAATCATTTTTAGGACTCCTGGGATACTACAGGAAGTTCATCAAAGACTTTACACGTCTAGTTAAACCAATGACCCAATGTCTTAAAAAAGGCGCATCGGTTATACTTACCGAAGAATACGTTAAAACATTCGAGACTTGCAAAAATCTTCTCATAAACGACCCCATTTTACAATACCATGACTTCACAAAACCCTTTTTGCTAACAACAGATGCAAGTAACTTTGCTATAGGCGCAGTTTTGTCGCAAGGTCATATTGGAAGTGACAAACCAATATGTTATGCGAGTAGAACGCTAACAAAAACGCTACTGAAACAAACTATTCCACAATTGAAAAGGAACTACTTGCAATTGTGTGGGCTACGAAATATTTTCGCCCTTACCTTTTCGGACAAAAATTTCAGATTTTGACTGATCACAAGCCTTTAACTTGGTTAATGAGCTTAAAAGAACCCAACTCTAAACTCGTTAGATGGCGACTAAAGCTAGCCGAGTTCGACTACACTATTGTTTATAAAAAAGGAACCTTAAACACGAATGCAGACGCCTTAAGGAGAATCCGAATAAATAACCCTCTTACAGCAAAACAAGAAGTTTATCTGAACGACACCACAACAACGGTACAAGGAACATCCGGAGCTACAATTCATTCTGCAGACGAAAACCTCAATGACGGCATACCCATTTCGGAAAGACCTTTAAACGAATTTTCCTTACAACTCATCCTCTCAAAATCAAACAAACAGTCAGACACAACACTTAAAGTCCATTTTAGAAATAAACAAAGAAGATTAATACAGATGACACATTTTACAGAAACAATCATGATTGACATATTTAAAAAGTTTATACCTCCCAATAAATTATCCGCAATTTTCACTGACGATGATACTTTTAGACTTGTACAATCTGTTTATTCCAAATATTTATCTAACAGTAAACTTTTTAAACTTTTAAGATGTACAGAAATTTTAATTGACGTAACTCCTGACGATGAACAAGATAAACTAATAAACGACTACCATACGAAGAACAATCATAGAGGGATTAATGAAACCTTGCTTCATTTAAAAAGGACCTATTATTTCCCATATATCAAGACAAAAATAACACAAACCATAAATAATTGTGAAAAATGTCAAACTCTTAAGTATGACAGAAACCCTCCAAAAATACAGTTTGAAAAATCCGAAACTCCGAATAAACCACTTGATATACTTCATATTGATATTTACACCATCAATCACAAAATTATCCTAACAGTCATTGATAAATTTTCAAATTTGCCTCAGCATACACAATCCCTTCACGTAATAGTATCTTCATAGTTAAAAGCCTTAAGCACTTTATTTGCCTTCATGGCATTCCAATCAAATTAATATGCGATCAAGGTGGAGAATTTACAAGTAACTTATTTAAAGACTTTTGTAACCAATATAACATAAATTTGCACTTTACTTCTTTTCAACAAAGCACAAGCAACTCTCCCATTGAACGTCTTCACTCTACAATGACAGAAATATATAGAATAGTCTCAGCAAAAAGAAAAGAAAATAAATTAGATTTAGAACATGAAGAAATCCTTAATGAAACATTAATTACATATAATAATGCTATACATTCAGCAACTAAGTTAACACCCTATGAAATATTTTATGGAAGAACACAACAATTTAATAAGGAAATTAAGTTCAACAATGAACAAGATTATCTAAAAAAAAATTAAATGAATATCAAGAAAAATTATACCCAACCATTAGAGAAAGATTAGATAAAATTAAGGCCACTAATATAGATAAGTTGAATATAACTAGGCAAAACCCAGAAAAATTAGAAGTAAATGAAATAGTATATAGAAAGGAATGTAGAAGGAACAAGATAACCCCTAGGTTTTCTAAAATTAAAGTCAAAGAAAATAAAAAAGTAACAATAAATACAGCAGATGATAGGAAAATACATAAATGTAGGCTTAGGAAAAGAAAGAAAATAAAATAAAAATATGAAACTAAACAATAATACTTTATTACAGAATGGTGATAGCGACATCCCAAAAAATGGAAACACAATTATTGACAGACGAACAAATGATACTTTCATTCAGATTAGGCACAGCGAGAACAATTAAAAGCTATAGTAACTTAGTTCATATAGTTAACTTAGACGATTACAAAGACAACATTGAACGAATCTCTAACTCCATACAAACACTGGACAAGTTTTACAATCTTAATGACTCAATTAAAATTACAAAATTAAAACTTAACGAAATTAAACTTAAGCTTGACTCTTTAACTCCAACAACTAGAAATAAAAGAGGTCTAGTTAACGGCTTAGGTACGGCAATTAAATTTATCACTGGCAATATGGATGCATATGACGCGAAAAAAATAAATAACCAAATTGACACGTTAAACTCTAAAGAATCCAAATTCCAGAACGAAATATATAGACAAATTAATATCAACCGTCAAATGACAGAACGATTTAAAAATATAACAAATCATATTAACACCCAACAAAATAGAATAGAAACATTTTTCCAAAAATTCCAAGACCAAAATAATAATAGGCTCCATGTCAATGAAGAACTTTTACTAAGAACACAATATCTGAGTCAAATAAATTATAACATTGATTTGCTTATTAACCATTTAACAAGTATTGCCGAAGCAATAGTATTGGCAAAACTTAATATTATTTCAAAATTTATTTTAAATCAGAATGAACTAACCGAAATACAAGAAAACCTTGAGAACCAATCAGTCAAAATTAATTCTAACGAACAAATTTATGAAATGTTAGAACTTCAAGCATATTATAACGATTCAAAAATAATAATTAACGTTCGCATTCCTATCCTTTCATTTGAAAAATATTCCTTATTCCATATTATCCCACTATCTCTAAATTTAACTAAAGAAATTGACACCTCACCTTATATCTTATTCCATTCCGAATATATACAATACTTAAATGATCCATGCCCCAAAATAGAAGATATTTATTACTGCAAAGAATCAAGGAAACGAGAGAACACCAATTGCTCGTCATGCATAGGACATCTTATCAACAATAAACCAGCCAACTGTACACTTAATGATGTCGGACCTATTTCTGCAATAACACAACCAGAACCAAATTACATCTTACTCACAAATGCCTGAAACTACAATAAATTCAACATGTGGCTACAGTTCTAACATACTATCTGGCACAATTTTAATCCATTATGAAAATTGCGACATACTTATCAACGGCGTAAACTATAAAAGCAATCCTAATATTTTTTGGGATGAAATTCATCTTTTGTCTATGATTCAGCGTGAAGTAAACTTCAATTCAACTATCGATAAACTTAATCTTCAGAAACTCAAAATTTATAACACTATAAATACGGATTCTATTAAATTTCTCCAATCAACTATAGAAAAACGCGATTACTACACATTTGGCTCGCTCAGCATCCTCATACTCTTAATCATTTTATTAGCATCTTACACTTTCAGACAAACTAACAAGAAAATTAATATCCAGTACGATGTCGCTCCTGCCCAATCTACCTTACAGTATCTTTGGCCTACGCTCCACACTAAGGGGGGAGGAATTACATACGCCACCACGGGTCAAACACCCTAAGACGATACCATAAAACATTTCCCACAGATGAACTTAATTATTGAATTAGTGCAATTTTGTAAACCTTTCAATTTTAATGTAGACACCCATCCGGTGCAATTCGTAGAACTTGACAAATGCATTTTCAACTATGTCAGCAAATACAGTTTCACCTGTACAAACCAATGTAAAAATTTCAAAATTAAAAGTCAGTAATAAAGTTGCATTCACCGAAAGAAGTATTCTATTTTTTTTCTTTCAATCGTTCCCCACGACCATAATTCGCGCACGCTCATACAAAATATCAGTCTTTGTTCGATCGCAGTAGTGTTAAGATCGGATAAAAAAATGTTTCAAAAGGTCAATTAGGGACTGCGACTGCTACTAGCACTGTTCCTTCTACGTCTAAGTTCGATAAAGAACTAATGTGTGCGAATATTGTGTGATGTGTATGGCGGAAAGCGACACCGAAGTGTGCACACAAGTGTGGTGTGTATGGGCCGCTTTATGCTTTTATTAAATTTTTTCTGTATTATAAGAGCGTGCCCACCGGTGAGTCACATGGCCCCTGATGCAGAATGTTCGTGTTAAGTGCGAGGTGACGAGGTGATGTTTAATTTTATGTTTTTTCTTTCAGTTTATTTTATTTTAAAAAATTTTATAACTTGCAAAATTGTTGCTCAACCATAAAACCCATCTAATGGGAACGCTTCGTAAAAATAAAACCAGCAATCTAGAAGACGTCGTTCAAGCTAAGCTATGAAAACTTGGGAGGATATGAAAAAGCTTGAAGTGATCACGTATCAGTATAACCACGCTAAACAGGGTACTGATGTTTCTGACCAAATGGCTAGCTATTTCACGCCATTACGTAAAACAATCCTTAAGTTTGCTTTCGAATATTTTCTTCCACAGCTGTTGCAAATGCTTTAGTAATTTACAAAAAGCACAAGATCGTGCAAATTGGTCAGCTTACATTGTCTATTTGAAGTCTTGAAGATACTCCTTCATCTTCTACAAAGCACGAATTAAAGGAATTTGTGACTTTAGGCGGCACAAATCGGAAAACAAGAAAATGATGCATAAACTGCTACAGTGAACTGAAGAAAAGTGAAGAGCAGCGGCTGCAAAAAAAAACCAAAGAAAGTTTCAACGTATGCGTGGAAAATCCATAATTTTACCTAGAATGTTTCAACACAAAAAAATTTTTTTTTCAAATTGTATTTCAAAAATCATTTTCTTTTACTATTGAATTCATTTCATTATTTTTCTTTTATTTATATGTAAAATTAAGATGAAAATGAAAAAAAATTTTATTACCAGAAAAAAGCTAATAAAAACCAGAGTTTTTCCAATAAGTAAATTTCGAATTTTTACAAGTAAGAATGGACTTTCTATTAGGTGCCACCACCTAAAAACCATCCATACAAAAATATATTGAGTGTGACCCACCGGTAAGTCATATGTCCACCTGTGAAACTTTTGGGAGATCTAGCGGTGGGTCACGCGGCAGTCTAAGTATTAAGGGTGTCGAAAATTGAATTTGCCTGACCTCTTCAAATCAAATCTCTCTAGAGCGAAGGGATACAAGTTGATGCACCGGAGTTTTTAAGTATATATGATACAATTTACTGATACAAAGGAATTGATTTTCTGTTGAGTTTAGGAGGGAACCTTTCGGACTATTTTTTTAAACTCAACCTAAATGAAATAGTGTTTCAAAAAACATTAAATTAAATAGTAATAAAAGTAATTATAAAAAAAGAACTGCGTCCAATTTTGATCTCACAAATGAACAGGTATATACCACTAAACGAAAAAGAAATGATTTTGTTAGCAATACTTGCCTTGTTTTTACACTCAAACCTCAAAAATCAATTAAAAACAAAAACAACTTTTAGGTGACCTTAAAAATTAAAATTTCTCAACTTTGACTGGCTCTACAAACAAAACTATTGCTCCAAAAGAAACAATTTTTTCGATTACCATAGCTCCTAACATTTGTTAATCCAGCGAATTTAAAAATTTTGCATTATAGACCCACCTGAAAATTGAACTATGCAAGCACTTTTGCCTAAATGAGTCACTGTGCGCCGCATCAGCGAGGAACATGTAATCGTAGCAGCAATTAGTAATCAGCCCTATTATGAATAAAATTCCCCCAAAACTTTTTCTCTTATCGTGAAACCCGGTTTTGTGAACAATGTTCGAAATGAAAAAGTTTTCCATATTTTGAATAACTTTCGGGTGGAAATTTTCACAGAATTTCCCCTAAGCTGTTTTTAGGGGAAAATCTATCACAACCCCAAAAAAAACGCAAATTTTTCGCAAAATACTTTAAAAATGTAAGTATTTTGTTTGTTTTTTGAGGAAAATATTTATGATCGTCAATTTATTATCAGTTATAGATCGAATGCGACTAATAAAAGGCAGGGAGAACTGCTAATTAGCTGGTTGGAGAAATATCCAGATATTGCCAACGGCTTCACCAGTCGGAGTAAAGATTAGCAAAATAAAATGTGGACAAACCTCGAAAAAGAATTAAAATGTCACGACGAGTGAAATCGACATTTGAATGAAATAAGGTATACACTATGACAGATTCAAATGAATATCTGGTTCTAGGTTTGGGGATATAAAAAAATTATATTTAAAAAAAATTGTCGGAAAACCTTAAATCAAAAAAATTTAACTAGAGGAGGATTTTATAGGGAATACAAATTTTCCTCAATGGAAGAAGCGGTGATAAACATATGTGCAATGTGCATATGTGCCAGTCAGTGAAAGGCTCACCCAGTGCCTTAAAGTTCAGGTTGCCGTCTTACTCTAAAAAGCAAAGGGTTGATGGAAGTTTCAATGCGGAAGAGAACGACAAAACGAAAGACGACTTAGACCTGGATGACGCTCTTTTGATGGAACACCACACCTCTTCTTTAGGTAACCAGAATTTTCAGTCATTTGACAATTCAAATAAGGAAAACTTATATCGGAATATTTTTTAAAAAAGAGCTAAACCTCCAAAGAAAGCTTTGTGATACCTATAGTTGGTGAGATAGTTCCCGTTATAAAAAATTACCAGGAAGGAATGGAAGAAAATATGAAAAAAAATTATCGTTAAATGGACCGCCTTTGTGATCAAAATAGAGGACTACGTGAAGAAACTAACCGCCATAACCAAGAGATGGAAAGACTGCGAAAAATCGAAAGCGAGCAGAAAATCAAATTCAAACAACAACTGATAGAAATAGAAGAATCCAAACTTAAAAAAATGGGTTAAAGTTATAAGTAAATATCCAACTTCTTAAATTAAATGCAATCATGAATTGAATTCCCATTTTTTTTTATTTAAGTGTATATGTACTAATATAAGAAATAATAAAATTAAGTCTTGTTTTTGTATTTTTTTATATTCTTATGTAAATATATGTATTTTAAAGTTATGTTTTATGATTCATGTGTTTTTTTGCCTATGAGGGGTTATAAAATCGCAGCTATATCTCTGCGTATACGTTGACTTTCCGCCAAATATACTGAGTCGTAAGGCATATTAGTTTCATTAGACATATTTGTATCATCTATGCCAAATATCTCTGGTAGGTTATATGCAAATCTCTTATAGTGTATGCAAATATTATGTACAGCGGAACACACACTTATTATTTCAGTTGTTTTATCAAGAAGGTAGTAAAGTGCCCTAGATCCAAGAAGGCAACTCCATCTGTTTTTTAATACTCTATTCGTTCTTTTAATTATATTTCTACAGCGTTTATGCGCTATATTAAATCTACTTTCAGGAGATCCCTCTTCAAAACTTCTAAAGGGAGTAAGAAGCCAAGTGTCATAGCAATTCAATGGCAGTGATAATTTAACTAGCGATCGGAAGAGATCCCGCAATCCCATCTTATTTGTTTGTGCACTAGCCACCAGACGAAGGCCGGATGAGACGAAGCCCTGTCGCAACAATTATACACTCAATGGAAACTATGGTGAGTAGTGTTAAGCCAAGTCGGGAATTTCTGAATGAGCCGTGGCTACTCAACCAAGATTCCAGCCGCCGACAGTGTTCAGTTACACATCTTCATTGATGCAAGTGAAAGCCCATTTGCCGCCATGGGATACTTTCGAATAGCATTACAGGGAGAAGTAGACGTCGCCTTCATCGCCGAGAAAATGATGTGTGCATCACTCAAACAACTCTCCGTTCCACGACTCGAATTTCAGGCTGCAGTATTGGGGAGCCAGCTGCAAACAACCATTAAATCATACCATCGATTAGAGATATCAAAGGTCGTATATTGGAGTGATTCAAAAACAACTATCCTCTGGTTACGATCCTCTCAACATACGAGTAAATATAGACCGTTTGTCGCTTATAGAATTGCCGAAATACTGGATGTGTCCAAGCCATCCGACTGGCGTTGGCTTCCATCCGAAATGAATGTAGCTGATGATGCTACCTGAGCATCTAAAACTCCGAAATTTTGTGCAAACATTAGGTGGTTAACTGAGCCTTCATTCCTTCGCCTCCCAGAACATCAATGGCCACAATGCTTCGATTTGTCGGTTCCAGAGAAACTGGAAGAGGAAGTCCAACGACAAGTATTCTAAATAAATAAGATAAGTAATCTTTGCATAATGCGCATACTAGTGATAACGGCACAAATTTTATTAGAGCACAACGAGAAATCCAGCGCGAGTCTCGTTACTTCGACACGGATCGCATCCAGGCGGAGATGACATCGAAAGGCGTAGAGTGGGTTTTTAATTGCCCAGTAAATCCCAGCGAAGGCGGCATTTGGGAATGACTGATGCAGTCTGTGAAAAAAGTGATGATGGTGACGTTAAAGGAAGCTGCTGAACGTGTCGAAACGCTACAGAGTTTATAGATCGAAAACATCATAAATTCACAGAATTACAATTAACTACAGAGGAAGACGAACCACTAACACCTAACCATTTCTTGATCGATTGCGTAACTTCTGGCCATATGTTGTCGTAAGCAGTGGAAGATAACGCAACAGTTGAAAGATACGTTTTGGAGACGCTGGATCCTCGGATACCTGCCAGTGTTGACAAAGTGTACTAACGGGCATGTAATGGTTCCACCACTTAAGCTTGATGATCTAGTCTTAATTTACGATGCTGGACAGCCCAGGAGTAAATAGCAGCGCGGAAGGATCGTCAAAGTGTATCCCGCCCAAGACGGACAAGGAAGAAGCGCCGAAGTAAAGACAGAAGCTAGAATACTTCGTCGCCCTGCATCATAACTGGCAGTATTACAAATTGGTAGTGAATTTCGCAAAGAATTCACGGAGGGTGGGATGTCATCGCAATTCAATGACAGTGATAATTTAACATCGGAAGATGTCGCGCAAGCAATCCCATCTTATTTGTTCGTGGACTAGCCACCAGGCTAAGTCAGCAAAATTAGAAGCTGGTTTTTAATTGGTCAGTTGTCGTTCAATCAGAACTCATCTTCTATCTGCAAAACTCAACAAATTTAGTGATTAAATAAAGTGATTTAAATAAAGTTTGTCGTTAAAGAAATAATTGGGTTTTATTTTTTAGTTTTTTATCATCACAACACCAAGGCTTAAGGGATACCCACAATCACCTTTTAAAATACATGAACTTATTAAAATTTATTAATTTTGGTTTCAATGTGTTTACCTAAAAGCCAGAAATTCCGTTCACCACTCACATACTGTTGTTCCATCCACGTTCATAATTCGCTTACTTTCCAAATAAGTGCATCATGAGATGCTCCGAGATGAGTTGCATCGATAAAAGTAATACGCATTTCATGGTCGCAGACCTGCGAAATATGTGTGCTACTTAAGCAACACTTTATAAAGGAAAGAGTTTCTTACGAGCAAAACATTTAAGCTGTAAAACCATTTTCTATTGTAAAAACAGTTTTTGTTGTTTCTAGGGGAATTCAGTGGTACGTGCGTCCCATCTACACATCCCAGCACACCGGGAATACCAAACTTTTCATAAAATATAAGCTTTTTAGTACTGTTCAGGTGTCGTGTTCATTTTGATCCATACTGGACACAGCTTAACCTCAAATAATTTTAAGACCTCAGTAAGTAGTATTGAAAACGACGACTGGGCTAAAACAACATCAAGCTCCTTCCCCACTCCTTTTTGGTAGCCACCTTCCGCAAAGAAACGCAAGCACGCGCTCAGCTTTACTATGGGAGGGATTGCAAACGATTTTTTTGATGGTAGAAAGGATTCTATTACCCTAAAGTGCTGCTGGAATCTAATTAAATAAGTCAAAGATTTGAAAAACATTTTGCAAAAACGAATTATAGCTTACATGGTTGGTGATAATTCCAAAGGATTCGATTTATCTCTTAAACTTCTTCGCATTGCGCGTATCTCGGTATTTTGTGTTTCCTGTTCCTCCATAATTAGAACCATAATACTAGTTCTAAACATAATTGTTATTATTTCTCCGTCTTTTTGCAAAAAACAAACCGATTTCTGATAAATGGCACCTGTTAAAATTCTCAAACATGATTTCGAATTCAGTCCCAGGGAAAAAAATTCTTTCCCGGGAAAAAGTTCGGGGGAACAAAAAGTTCTCTCGGGATACATAATAGGGCTGAATTAGTGACAACCTATACAAGCTTTAGCGTAGCAAAACGACGCAACACTTCCTTACAGAACTCAACCAAAACGAACACCCGTAAACTTGGCCACATACAATCTAACTATACTCACAACTTCAGTCATATTCACTTGGAAACACGCAAGTTTTCGCGTACAACCTCTCATACGGACACTTAAAGGCCTCTACATATACTTACAAACACTGCATACATACATTAAACACAAATCTATTCTCAAACATACTAACGTGTTCACACATGCTCATATTCGTACTCACACCACATCCAAAAACACCATATCAATACACACACACATACATTCTGGATGGCACCGATTAGTATAAGGCTTCATATTATATAAGTTGCTTCTTCAGACTTCGGACAGATGCTTGCTAAATAACGAGAAAGTACCTCTGCAGCCGAACATTTTGCAGCTCTGCTAATAAGTGCCACTTCACGCCTCCTCGTGATGCCATTTGGGAATCTCTCTGGAGATTGTGAAGTTTCCTGCGCCGAGTTTCAGGACGGGTGTCGAAAAACCAAAGAATAGAACTCACGAGTTCATCTCCACAGATTAAATGGAGAACAAAAGAAAATCACCGTGTCCTAGGCGTTATGATCGAGCCCATTACGGTCATAATTATTTTACACTAGCGATAACGATTCGGATTTTTAGATTTCTTGTCACTAGTATTTTGTTACCTGAGTAAGCAGGAGTGTAATCTTGTTGAAATGTCCAGTAAATCCCTTCCAGAGGAGTTCGAGGGTGCAGAGATCACCCGATGGAGAAACATAAACCTTCCAGTGAAGTATTGAGGAAACACTAGAGCACCAGAACGTGTGGTCGCGCAACAACAATCATCCACGCAACAATATTCATCTGTCTTCCACAAATTGAGAGAACAGATAAAAACACTTGCGAAAACGTTGAAGGATGGTAAGAGGCGTTCTATAGACTAATCCATGAGAGATGCCATCTAATCGATAAAAGCGCTCTATGAACTGTAGGCGACTGAGATGCTCGACGACAGAGCCAAGAAAATCATTCGATAAAATAGTATATCACAGACTTCACCATGGTTAAAAATGGTAGCGGACACAAAGCGGCGACTGGAGCTGAAAAAGGAATTCCCAGACTCGAAGCGGAGGCAAAATCCACCTCATTGGAATAAAAAGCAGGTAAAAAGTTGGGCACGAAGAGCAAGGAAAAAATTATGAAAGGTCATAAAACCGACCGGATAAAGGCCAACAAACCGGGGAAAATGACTTGATTACAACAAAACTTGGACAAAAGTCATCAAAGAGAAGAAGCAAGTCAAGAAGTAAAGGCCCATCAAGGAGAAATTTCAACCCGACGAAATTGTGACGACAACGAAGGGGGAACTTTCCTATGCAGAAATACTGCGAAAAGTGAAGGCGTTCTCGGTGAATCGGTTGCGAGTATCAAACGAATCCAGAAAGGGGACCTGACAATGCAACTGAATGAAACAGGAGAAAACACAGACCAATTTAAAAAGATAAATGATGAAACCCTTGGTAACAATGTAGAGGCGATCTGCGAATCAGGCAGACAGCAATACCAGCTCAATGACATAGACAATGCAGACACAATTAGTCTGAGAAACGCCTATGGACATACCCAAATTGCGGCGATTAACTTGTCTGCAAGCAATGCACACAAAATGCTAAAGTCAGGCAGAATCAAAATTGGATGGATAAACTGCCGCGTCCGGGAACGAAAAGCCCTAACTACATGTTTTATATATCTTTATTGCACGCCAAGGCAATGTAGAAGATGTGGGGAATAAATATAGCCAAATATTGCAACAAAGACCCGCTATTAACGTAGCCAGTAGCAGCAAATGTTCGGTCTTCAGGAGAGTCATTACCAGCAAACAATCATGAAGATAATACAGATTAGCCTTATCCACTGTAGGACAGCCCAGAACGTCCTGGCACAAACGGCTAGAGACGAGGTAACGGACATCATTTTGATCAGCGAACCTGGATCTGCGACAAATCAAGGCATGCTGCAATTTCGACGTGTGGAAAACATGCCTTCCAAGATGCCAGCGATTAGGCGGATGGGTACGATCGTGAAAAAACGTGATCAATTACTACAGCAACAGAGATTGGTAGCATATTCTACTAGAAACATTCGCTACCTTGGATGTAAACATTGCAAACAATGGTCGAGCAAATCCTTCTAGGAAGCGGGAATGAGATCAATCCTCGATATTACATTCATGAGTAACAACCTACTGCCCAGCACAGACTGATGGGTCAAGGAAGAGGTCAGCGAAGGTCAGTAACCATCAGGCGATAATAAATTGATATTAAAGAACAAAAGGCCATGCCACTCCCCAAGCTAACTCTTCGGCAAGCACATGTTCGAAGAAATTACGAACAGCGAAACAGCGAAGAATTTGTCGCATCGCCTCACTCGCGCTATAATCACAGCATGTGACGCAGCAATGTCGAGACCAATACCCAGTAAAAGGGGTATACAGTACTACTGGTGGAGCCAAGAAATAAAACAATACAGAGCTGCTTACAAGCCTCTCCGCCTGGCTCTCCATGCGGCGTTTTAGAAGGAGGGACGATTTTGAAGAACGACTAGTCATATTCCGACTGGCAAGAACTGTCCTAAAAAAGTCTATAAAAGAAAATAAAACGCCGAAGCGGACTTATATCCTTGGGGTACAGCGTACAGAATGATAATTACTAAGCGGAACCGCTGTAGATCCCCTCAATTATCAAGTTCAACAATACTAAGGTCTATTGTAGAGCAACTATTCCCACATAGACCATTGACTCTGTGCAATTTAATCAGCACAGAGGCAATTCCAATAATAATACCCAACGAACTTGTTAACGCTATCTCGTGAACGAATAAAAAAATCCAAAGAAGTACGTAGTACGTCTTGATTCCAATGATTTAATACCTAGTAGCAAATATGTAGCTTTATAATCAGGACAAAAAGACCAGTGCATTTTTTAGAAAATGTAGTATTTATTTTGTGAATCGTCTTTGGATTCTTTTAGGTCGACATGAACTTTATAGGCAGGGCTCCAAATAGCATCAGCGTATTCTAACAGAGACCTAATGAGAGATGTAAAAAGCAATACAAGAGCAAAAGGATAACTAAAGTTCTTAGTATTGCGCTTAATTAAACCCAGCATTGAGTTAGCTTTAGGGACAATGTAGTCAATATGACATTTAAAATAAAAAGTTGATTCAAGTATAATGACTAAATCTTTAATATTCACAACACGAGATAATCATATAGTAGGCTTAATGAGAAAGATATAGTCTGACATTTAATAATATTCAGTTTTAAGTAACAAAAGTTACTTAATCTAGTTTACTGGCTCTTACTGAACGCTCTAAACTTAACAATTTCATTCAGTTTTACCTTTATTCCTTAAAAACTATCTTACGATTAATCTTATCTATAAATTATAATATATGTAACATTTTCAAGAAAAATAATTTTAGAAAAAATGTAGATACCATATCTTTTTATAATTTTATATAAAACTTAAAATTATGACCCTATTCTACTTAACCTACCTAAGCTACTTAACCTAACTTAACTGTAATAGGGGTGATGAGCGCGGTGCGTAGCCTCTCGCACCGGGTGGTCACGATCGCAATTGCGATTTCGGGCGCCCGTCATTCGTCAACATCGTGCACACGCACCACCAAGATGTAACCAATGCGATAAACCACTGGTCATTTCTCAGAGGTGCGGCCTTATGCTAACGAACGCGGCCTTTCCATGAGATCACCCTAACTATCCCTAATCTAACTTACAACTAAGGGAAATATGTTACCTTAGTAACGTACCGACCTAGGAGATCGAGCCAACCCTTTCTCCTTCTTGAACCCACCAGAATTCGGTGTACTGTTTCTCGGCATCGATCCGATCCCTGTCCGCAATCGCGGGACTAAAACGGAGGAGCTCCTGAGCATTGGCAACATACCCATCGGAGATGAGCCGCTTCTCCCTCGCACCAGGGTGGCGGTGGTATATTACCGGGATACCATCCATACTTTGTATTAACCCTTTAGCATCAATATGGAAAAAAGCCTCTGGCGGGATAAAGCCCGATGGAAGTGAGCACTCGTGGTACATTTCATTGGGGTAATAAGCCCCAAAGATCAGGCCATTATCGTTGGTCATTGCCCTTGCAACGTGTCTTCGAATCACCTTAATCAGGAAATTGTCAATCCTATTCAGATTAGCCCCATCGTAGAGGACTTTGTTGGGATAATATTTTGTGTACTCTGATTCTGGTGTTCTGTACAAGCCATGACAAGTCCTAAGACACTGACCTTCGAACACCCGAATCCTTTCCATCTGATACGGCGCTACATTGAACCACACGGGACAACCATACGCGATGACTGGCCTGATTAGGGCCACATAGAATATGACTTTCACCCTGGAGACAAGTTGACTGCTGTGAAACAGCCTTCTTGTCAGGGCTAAAACCTTCTTGGCTCCAGCAAGACAAGCATCTATATGTTTGTCAAAATACATATACTTATCGAGCCAAATACCAAGGTATCTCACTACGCTTCTCACCGCTAATGTCAGTCCGTGCAGTCGAATGATGGCCAAATTTCACCAGTTATGTCTGGTATCTGAACCTACTAGATCACTTGTGTAAATGTTAAACAGTATCGGAGAAATCACAGCCCCCTGTTGTAAGCCGTTTTTAATGTCAAAGATCTTGCTTGAAATGACGTTGTTAAATTTAACAACGAACTTCTTTCCCATAAGCATGTCGTAAATCATATATAGCAGTGGTTTCGGCATGCCCATCCTGGTCAGCTTATAGAAAAGTCCAACCATACGATGTCGAAGGCCTTCTCAAAGTCAACCAGGCAGGCACCCGTACACTGGTTCTTGCATTTATTCCATTGTATGTCGGAGACCAGCTTTGACGCAGCATGAATTGTGTCATGCCTCGCCCTAAAACCAAACTTTTTCCTCAACCCACTTTAACAGCGCTCTATTGACTACTTTCTCGAATACCTTGCTAATATTCGGAAGCAAACTACGAGGGGCGTTCAATATATTCTCGGTATCGAATGCGAATTCAATTTAAATTGTTTTTATTTTTCAATATAATCTCCCCTAACATCAATGCATTTGTTACATCTTGAGATAAGCTTTTTTAAACCCTCAAAAAAATTAATTTCCTCTTTCTCTGCAAAATACCCATTTATTGCCGACTTGAGTTCTTCATCATCCGAAAATCTTTTTCCACGAAGACATTTTTTCAAATCCGGAAACAGGAAATAATCACTAGGGGCAAGGTCTGGACTATAGGGTGGGTGTTGGATTTCTTCGAAACCACAATCTCGCGCAGCAGCCTTGGAAACTCGCGCCGTGTGAACAGGAGCGTTGTCATGAAGAAGCAACACACCCGCTGCGAGTTTACCCCGCCTTTTCTTTTTAATTTCCTCCCGCAAATTATACAAAGTGGAAGCGTAGAATGTGGCGTTGATGGTTTCACCTTTTTTTTTGTACTCAATGAGCAAGATTCCCTTTGAGTCCCAAAAAACTGTGGCCATGAGCTTCCCGGCAGACGGAGTGACTTTGAACTTCTTCGGGGGGTCTGTTCCTTTTTTATGCCACTGCATGGACTCTACGGCATGCGATTCTCACTTTTTTCTGAGGCGCTGTGAGCATTCGTGGCACCCACCTTGCACTGACCTTTGAAAGGTTAAGATGGTCATGAAGAATGGTCTGAATGGTACCAATTGAAAGCTTGGTGATCTCTGCCATCATTTTCACCTTTATTCGGGCATCCTCAAGAACAAGTTTTTCGACTTCTTTGATGCTTTCTCCCGTACAAGCAGTAGCCGGGGCGCCGGAGCGGGTGTCGCCTTCAATGCTCTCTCTGCCTCTCTTGAACTCACTTGACCACTTTTGCACAGTTGATAATGAAGGTGCGGAACCCTGGTAAACAGCCACCATCTCTTCATGAATAGTTTTTTGACTTTTTCCTTGCTTAGTGAGAAATTTAATTACAGCGCGATGCTCAATTTTCACCAACATCGTCTCAGTTGCCATTATGATTCTGTTTAACTAGAGATAAAACGCGAATTAATAATCACATTTATATGAAATTTAACATGAATGCACTAAAATAATAGTATTACTTGATAAATAAGTCAATTTATATATACAACCACAGCTTCACCCCGATACCGAGAATATGTTGAACGCCCCTCGTAATTGACCGAAGATTAGCAGGGTTAGTTTTAACTTTATCCCTTTTCGGGATTGGATGCACCACTGCTGTCTTCCAATGCGCTGGATAATATGCATTATTCAACGCATTGTTATACAGCGTAGTAAATATATCCACTGCTTCCAAGGGCATTTGTCTTAATACGACGTTTGGAATACCGTCTACTCCCGACGACTTTTTGTTCTTCAGAGACTCAAAGATACACAGGAGTTCATCTTTTCGCACGAACAAATGCGAGGAAGCTTGTTCATCGGCGAAGATAACGTTTGCCGCGTTTTCTGAAACTGAATACGGTGAAACTGTGATTCTCAGATCGCCAATTTTGCAGTTCGTTGCGTAGACGATAGTGACTTACGTAGGCCCTGTTGTTAGTGTCGTGATTACGGTATACACGGCCTCGAAAAAAGCTGTAAATCCACTTTCTCCTGTGGGTCTTCGACCACGAAAAGACCGTCGTCTGAGTCAGCTCTCTCTGGACTTATGCCGTCAGTAGTGTTTGTCTATTTTCTGTCGTTTGTGGAATTCAGTGTGAATGTCATTGTGATCTTTCCGCCTGAACAACTTATTTATTTGCGGGAACATATTCGGACTACTGGATTTTATAGCCCGAATCTTATTGCCCTAGCACAAACTTACAGACTTACTGTAATTTTCTTTAATTAATTGTTTTAGGTTTTGATCATTGACTTTAGTGTTCTTATTTCCGAGTCGTTTCTGTCAGTGAACTGTCTGTACAGGTGCTTCGAGCCTTAAGCAGTCTACTTTTGTGTGCGTACAATGCGTTGATTATTGAAGTTCTGTACTTTTCGATCTGGCTTTCGTCTGAGTATTCTATCCGAGGGATAGTCTGCTCCATCGTTCGTTTGACAATGTCTTGCATTGTTAGTAAACTACGGTCGATTTATTCGTTTGTCAAGTTTCTGTTAGTCGGGGGATCAATTCCACTCAAACGTAAATTACGCTTTAAGATTCTGGAGAAGCACGACCACCGTACCTTACGGTAGTCGTATGGGTACACTTGATCATACTGCTCCAGCTGCGTTTGCTCGTTTGGGATCCGTATTGTGGCTGCAAGTCCGTGGTGATCACTATCGTACTCGAACGCTCGCAAATATTTCCTTGTGTTTCGATCAGCGTTAGTCAGTTCTAATCTACTGTCTATTAATGCCAAGTCCAGGAAAGAACCGGCTGATGGGACGGATGGGATATTCGTCGCGTACAGTTCAAATCTGTACTCAGTCATATGTTGACCCCACCAGTAGTATATATAACTGGTTGCCCCTGGTGTTTGGCGGATTATTTCCCCATACCGCATGTCTAAAATTAAGATCTCTGGCCAAAATATAATAATTTTCTTCCGATTGAAGCTGAAGGCAACGAAAAAGTATTTCCACCTCAATTATAAATTGAATGGGGTTAGGTGCTTCGAGTGCATAAAGCGACACCACATACACTCGCCTTCGACTATGAAGAGGAATGCAGGCTTCGAACACCCGGAACCTCATCAAATCCCCGCTATATATGACCCTATGGCGCATGCCTTTGCATAATAAGATACCAACCCCACCCCCTTGTGAGGAGTGTGGACAGTCCCTTCTATAAATATTGTAGCCACTGTGGCCAATTTTGTGATTCTGGTTTCCAAAAGCACATCTGGGCATTCACTTAACAACAGACTTATCAAACAGGGTCGAATAGATGACGTCAATTCGAGCTTGCTCATTTAATTGTTTCTGAAAATGATAGATTTTTCCGTGCAAGGACAGAAGGATCGCTTTCAAATCCAGTTCCGCTTCCCGGGCTTTTTCGGCTACCTTTGGCGTATTTTTTGCTATCATTGTGGTCTTACATTTGGGCAAGGTATACATTGAGCTTCTCTTCTTCGATCAACTGTTTTCGAGCCTGGACTTTATTTTTCAGCTCCTGGAACCTAGGACAACCCCTGAAATTAGCAGGGTGCCCCGGGTTTCTGCAGAGAACGCAAAAGAGTTGACCCCTATCCACTACTCTATCGTTGCCTAAAGGACATTCTCCATATTTGTGGTCCTTGTCGCACTTAACGCACCTAAATTGCATAATGCAATTAGCCGCGGCGTGTCCGAACCCCTGGCAGCGCATACATTGCAGTATACGATCTGCCCTCCTTAATTTTTCCCAACTTACTGCATGATAATACAGGAATTTAATTTTTCGCAGACTATCGATTTTGCTGTTGGGCGTAAACTGTACTAAGAAGTATAGTCACCATCCATGACCCCCACGAACTTAAGGTCGTCGGTCTCTAACCTTTTAAGCTCTTCTTCGAGCTCCCCAGTCTTTATTGCTGGATCGATGCCTTTTAACAGCACCGTCTGAAGTTTTTCAGCCTTAGGGGTATATGTATAATATTCCGTATCTGCTTTTCCTAGAGCGGTACGCACCTTCCTGTATTTCTCCATACTACTACAAATAATAATGTGCTTATTCGCACTTAATCGTTTGACATAAAAATTCTTAGTTACTAACTTACATAACCTAATACTATCGTTGATTTCTAAATTACTTACATTTTTATAGGAAGCACTCTTTCTCTGCCTTTATTTTGTTGTTGCTGTTGATGTTGTTGCTGCTGCTGTTATCGCTGCTGCTGCTGTTGTTGCTTCTGCTGTTGTTGCTGCTGCGATGTTTGTTGTTGTATTCGCATTTGCAATTTCTGCGGTTTATGTTGCTGTTGTTGTTGTTTTTGTTGTTTTTGCTTCTTCTGTTGCCATCATTGTTCTTGTTGCTGCTACTGCTTTTGCTACATCGGCAACTCTTTTATAATTTGCTGTAGTTGTTGTTGTTTTTGATGCTTTTGCTGCCGCAACTTCTCCCTTTTCTCAGGGAGCGCTTTTATAAGCTTGTCAAGCCTTGACTCATCATCCTCTTCCTCTTCTGCAGAGGTATCATCATCTGACAACTCTTTAAATTAGTTCCCCTACCCAATGTGGCTCATAAGAGTACTCCCTTTCAGCCGCTTTAATGTCCTCATCTTCTTTGATTTTTTTCTTTGTGGACAATTTGGATGAGGTCTTATTTTTCCTCCTCCTCTTTTCTCCTTTCGAGTCATCATCTGACTTTTGCATTGATCCTGCTGCCGTAGATGTTGTTGCTTGTTGTTGTTGCATTTCACATGCTCTGGTTGTTATCCGATTCGATAGCTGTTCCACCTGCGGGACCTCCGACTGACCGGTATCTATTGTCGTTCGACACTACTACCACTTTTTATTTTTAGTTTTAAAACTTAGAAATGAACAAAAAGAAAAAGAATCCGTGATTTTCTTACTACTGATTCGAAGCCAGAACCTCCACGTCTCGAATGCTAACAAATGCTCCACTCAGCGACACTGCCAGTTGGCAATCACTTTCTTATATCGCCTCTTAATTGCCTTTTCACTTTGATGTGCACTATAAAAAAGCCGACTGTTCTCTATGCGAGTTGGTGAACGACAATTTGCAGTACACCAATTAGAAAGCGTGTACGAGTCATTCTGAATAAGATGAAAGTCACCTATACTTTTAATTTTTAGGAATAACTTAAGATCATCTGCGTACAAAAGATATTTTTAGTACTTAATTTTAGAAATAATACTATCAGTAGAGATTATAAAAAGTAGAGGGCCTAAATGACTACCTTGGGGAATACCTGATGAATATTTAATAGTCTGAGATGACGTGTTATCAATACTCACTATAAAATATTCGAATGTAATCCAAGAATATTCAATTTTTTCGATAAAATTTTATGTTTTACAGAGTCAAAAGCTTTACCAAAGTCCATGTAAACGTCATCGACTTGCATACTGTTCTCTAATGAATTTATGACATACTAGGAGAAAATAGCAAGATTGGTAATCGTTGACCTTCCAGATATATAGCCAAGTTGAGCATCTGACAAGAATTTACTAGTTAGGAATTCAAGCCGATTTTTGACTATACATTCTAGTAGCTTGAGAATGACTGAAAGTTTGTAAATTGCCCGGTAGTTTTTAATATCATTCTAATATCAATTAACTAAGAAATTTTTCACTCACTAAGCAAGACACCTTCATTAAATATTTTTAGCAACGGTGAACAAAGTGAGTAAGAGCATTGCTTTAGGACGATGGCAGGAATACCGTCGACTCCAGGCTTATAACCAGGCTTCAGTGATTGAAGCGCCATAGAAACCTCTTCAGTACTCAGTTGAATACGTCCAATATCAATTTTCGTAGCTATATTGTAAAACGCGTCGTTATTACGTAAATTGAGAGTCTGAGTAAACAAATTGGAAAAAATTAGCGTACAAATCAAGAGTTGGGTCAATATTTGAAGACTTAACATTCTTCAATAACATGGAATTTGGAGTACCCGTAGATTTTCTTTTAGAGTTAACAAAGTCCAGAAAGATTTGCTATTAGCTTTAACTTTGTTTTCGATATTCAAAATGTAAGCCCCATATAAAAATTTACTAAGAGAATAGAATTGTTTACTCAAGATTAAAAATGTTTATAATCCTGCGGGTTGATTGATTTTATAAATATGGAATAAGCTTTACGTTTACGTCTTTTTAACTTTTCTAACTCATGATTACCCCATGGAGGATCAGAGATTTTCCGTTTATAAGTTCGAAAAACATATAAATCGAAACCAATAAATGTAATTTCAATAAAGTGTTTAAAGTTTTAAGATGAATAGATTTATTTTAAAGGGAAAAAAGGAGCATTAGATAAGCTAACTTTCAGTACAGCGAAACAAATAAAACCAAGGTCAAGTATTCTCGTTAAAGTATTTAAGATATTATTTACTTGATCAAAATTTAACTATTAAAAAAAGTAAATAAGCAACAATTCATAATCTCTCAGTACATTGAACGGAATTAACATTTTATCGGATTCAGACCATCTCCACTTTAAATTGCACAGATTAAAATTGCCTAATATACACATGTTGTCAGTTTCAGATCAAATATTGTTGACAAATTCTACACTACAAATATGTTTATAATAAATGTCAAAATTTATATTTGAAGGAACATAAATAGATGTCAAAAATAATGGCTCGAGTTAATAAAAAGTTTATTTACTTTAGTACGTAGTCCGCTGCCATTAGGAAAGTAAACCTTCATCGACGGATGACGACTATACGGAAAATAAACACTGCAATTAGAATCCCGATGTGTGTCCACAAATGTATGTACTCGTATGTAACAAGCAATAAAGAACAAAAAAGAAAAAAAAAACTGTGGGGATTGTTGTTTAAATATAACACAAAATATTAAAAACTCTTTTATGTTTAACAAATACATAATATTTATTTCCACTTTGAAATTATAAAATTTGATTTAGAGAAAAGTGCGCAGTTACAAAAAAGAAGTAATTAAGTTTAATGCTTTAGCTCTCAGAGGGCTGGTTGTATCCCTACAACACTCCCTTCCGAGAAACAGTTTGGATTTGGTTTGTAATAAAACTGATTTGCTTTTTATCTTGTTTTAAATAAGTTTTTGTTGCAGACGCGGATGTTGCAATTGTTGGTTGCTGTGGACTGTGATGTTGCTGTAGATCTGTTGTAGCTAAATGAGCTGGCTTAAGTCTTTCAATATTTACATTGGTGATTCTGCTGTTGATATCAATTTTGAAAATTTAATGCGTTGGATGCAGCTGAAAATGTCTTTGAGGAAAAATGTTTTTGATTTTGAATGATGAGTCGCTGGAGCAGGTCTCAATTTACGCATGTGAATTCGAAATTCCCCCAGAAAACCATTTGGAAGGTGTATCTTCACTTGTGATGAATTCGACAGATATGCGTAGCGTTGTAATATAAAAATACTCGGCAGTCGATGATTTTATATCTATAGGTAGCCCCAGAAGCACTACGGGAAGAATATCAGTCGACTCTGAAGATTGATGACAACGGATTGCCGCCTTGAAAGTTCTGTGCCACCTCTCCACCATTCCATTTGCTACGGGATGATACGCCGTTGTTCGAACTCGTTTGCTGCCAATTAGTTTCGTCATCGCCTTGAGCAATGTTCACGCCAATTGTGATCATTGACCTGTGGTTCGTGAAGAATGTTTTAGTGACGCTTTCGGGTGTTATATTTACCATTGGGATTACATCGGGCCATCTTGAGAAACGGTTGACCATAGTTAGACAATGTTGAAAACCGTGGGATCCTGGTAGAGGTCCCACGATGTCAATATGTATGTGGTCGAAACGCTGGTCAGGTTCCAAGAATGCTGTTGGCTGTGTATGAATGTGTCTACCGATTTTGAATCGTTGACAGGGAATGCAATTTTGCGCCCAGTTGGTAATGTCCCTGTTCATTGATGGCCGGACGTAGCGTTGGCATATCAGCTTGCAAGTGGCTTTTGCTCCAGGATGTGCAAAACCGTGAAAAGTGGGGTGAATTCGTAAACACAAGATTTGCAAAGCATACTACTACAAAGCATGTGCAGAAAAGCAGTTGAAACGTCAAAAGCATATGATTGCTTTGTAAACTTAAGAAGTTTACGAACAGCTACTGCGCAATTTTATTTTCTATCGTTTTACCAACCAACAGCATGGTGGTTCAACCAAGTTTCGTCTTAATTTTAAATACACTACTAAATAGTTGTCAAGGAAGAAATAACAAAAGAGGTAAAAGTAAAACAATAAAAAAAATGGTGTAGGCTAAAATATAGGAAATGCAGCGCCATTTCATCAAAAATAAAAGATTTTTTAAACTATTACAAACATTTCGCGATGACATTTTCCTTAGTCATTTAGAATGAGGTAAGAAAATAGTTATTACACGCACCTCTTTGGTTTCTTTGGTTGGCAGCAACCAACTTCTTAAACTCGAGCCTCTTTTGGAAAGAGCTGAAACCGGACGACCTGCAATCAGTTTGAACCATATTTTATTGATAACGATATGGAAACTGACCAATTGTTGTTCCTACAGAGATTTGTCCGATCTGTTTTGTATAGGTCGATGTGTTTCGTACAAAATTGTTTTGAAAACCACAAAATTTATAAGCAGCCATCGAAACATCATCATATCCAATATCTCTTTTATACCTCGCATCACTTCTATCCGTTGTGCCTCTGTTTTCATTTGATCTTGATGGCGTTTTTTTTTTCTTCTTCAGCATCCTCTTTTAAAAAGTCCAACAATTAATTTTTTGCGGACTTGAAGCGTTTAGGCCTCACTAGTTGCAGCTGAGACGATGACGATACGATTCTCTAAATTTTTTTCGATTTCAGACTCACCGGATGTGGATTCGTCCAAAATTGACTCTAAATTATTTCCCGGCGGATCGATGAAATGCTTCGTTCCATAAATTTCATGAAACAGATTAAAATATTCCCATCGTGTTGCGTTTCGACCAGATTGGGATTTTCTTTGCTTTATCCTTTTGTACGCGAGAAGAAGATTATTCAATTTTCGTAGAATTTCATCCTTCTTAAATGGAAACGTTGGTGATGTCTTTAGTATGTCGTCCAAAAGCTTTGTCCAAATGCTGGCCTTCATCCGTTTGCCCGAACAAAAGTCCTGCTCATACTTTAGGCGCACGGTAATAAGCAGTTTTGTTTCAGGTCCTCTCCAGTTGTTTAAAGGTCTGAAAAAAGTGTAAGTGTTTATATATCATATATATAATATGTAACTATTCTTTATTTGTTTTTACTTACATCTTTTCGGTGACATTCATTCTTCCACAAAAATAAATTTCTTTCTTTACACGAAACAACATACACAAAAAGTAAATGAAAGTGAGCAATATTTTTTTGACAACTGCACAGATACGCCTGCTTTTGCACAAGAAAACTAGCTCAATTGCGATTAAGAACTGTTTGCCTTGCAGTTTTTTTTGTTTGCGTTTATGGACAACGTGCTTTGCACATTTTACGCAAGATATGCGTTTACGAATTCACCCGTGTTGAAATTAGTTTTTCCGAATGACTTTGGTACAAACAGTCTTATGTCACACTGAGATACGTCGCTGTATTACTGCTGTTTGTCTGCTCCAAAGTTGAGTTTTTTGATTTTCAATGATGTTGTGTTGTTCTCACCGGTCGTTTGTGCTTGCGCCAGTGCTGGCAAGTCGATAGCATCTGTGGTGTCTGTTGGTTGTAATCGGCTGCGACGTTGTTGATTCCTTTTACTGCTTTGATGTTTGTGGTATATTGGCTAAAAAGTTAAGTTGACGAACTTTAAACCTTTGTTTAAAAGCATGTGAAAGAATTTTACAGCTTTGTATGTGGCGGTAAGCTCTTTGTCGTACACGTTGTACCATATTTTGTTTCGGCAGACGATAGTTTTTTTTTTTTAAGAAACTTAGTGGCATCCATCCGTTTTCGTCCAGTTATCAGAGGCTTCCGTTCTTAAGCTAAGTTCTGCGTTATGTGCAAGATGTACTAAAAGTGCTGCGGCTGACAGATTCTGCTTGCATTTTTAGAAGGCTGCTCTCGTTATTGGTGCTCAAGGTACAGGTCTGGTGTCTTTTTTCCGGGAGTCCTTCAGTAGTTCGTGCAAAGGAGCTTGGGTGTTAGCAGCATCCTTGACATGTCTTCGATAAAAATTTATCATGCCCAGGAATTGACGAAACTGGGCTAATATTTGTGGCTCCTTAAATGGCTTCATCGCTTCGACCTTGTCCTCGAGTGGCTGCGAGCCTTCAGCAGATATCCCGTAACCGAGGTAGTCAATGCTATTTGCTCCGGATGTGCACTTCTTCCTGTTTATTGTCAGATCAAACTGGAGGAGGCGTTCAAAAACAGCAGTGAGATCATCCAGGTAAGCATAGACGAGTTATTACGGCTGTCTTCAGTATGTCGTATTGGTATGGGTTGACAGGGATTTGATGGTATGAGCGTGCTAATTCCAGCTTTGAAAATACTCTTTTACCATGGAGGTTGTTGTCATAGTTGTAAATGTTTGCGATGGGGTATCGGTCGGGCACAGTTTGAGCATTTAGCCGGCTATAGTCTCCATATGGTTTCCAGCTGCCAGATTTCTTTGGTACCATGTGTAGTGGACTAGCACAAGGACTACTCGATGGATGGCAAAATCCTTGGTCGATCATGAACTGGAATTCTTCTTTGGCTTTTTTCAACAATTCTGGTGACACTCTGCGAGCTCTTTCATATATTGGTGGGCCTGTGGTTTCGATGTAATGTCGGACATCATGTGACGCATTTGGTTGCTGAGCTTTGTTTGCCAGAATGTTGAGAAATTCTCGAAAAGGGGTCTACATACTCCTCGTCTTTGCTAGATTGAGAAATTCCATGGATGGATGTAGGAGAAAACGTACCTTTTACATGAAGTTTTGTTTCGATATCCTCTACCCGACCTTGTTAGATTTCGACTATTAAACGGTAATTGTGTAATAAATCCGCACCAATAATTTCATATGGAACATCAGCCACTTTAAATACCCAGCGCACGGGTTTCCTTAAGCCTAAGTCCAGGGTGAACTCTTTTTCACCGTATGTGTTGATACAGCTCCCATTTGCGGCGTAGAGTTTGATTGAAAACTGATGCTGTCTGTCTTTTCGTTCCACAGGAACAACTGAAAGGTCAGCTCCTGTGTCAACAAGAAAACGTTGTCCAGTTGTATTGTCGTAAAAGAAGAGTCGGCGAGATGTTGAGCCACCAGTTACGGCCTACTGCACTGGTGGGCGTTTAAGTTTCCCAGCTTGAATTGACACGGAGTTGTGCACTTCCAGCTTGCGATCCAAATCGTTGATGGCAAACACAGATTTGTCCTTCAGCCTTTTGTCGAGTCTGCAAGACTCATCCGCAATTCGCGTGGGAGCTGATCCAACAACAGTGCGCGCACATAGTTTGAGTCCAAAGCACCGTTGTTGGGCGACTGCATCTCAGTTTGCACAATTTTTGCTCTTGACTGATACTGAAGCGATTGAGAAGTGCTTTTTTGAGGTGCTCTTACTTGTCCTTTGATGGCGAATTAAGGTCTTCTTCTTTAACTAGTGTGAGGATATATTCTTCAAGTCTGGAAACTAAAGCACTAAATTTAGAAGAATCAGATGTTACCTTCTGCATTTGGAGTTGTGTTTCCAGCGAAACGAACCATAGTTCCGGTTTCAAACACAAGGAATATTCAATCGTTCCATACTGTTGACTGCAGTGAAAGTTGGCTGGAATGCACATGTTTCACCAGATTTGTTGGGTCAGATTCCTTGTTGTCGTTTTGTGTGACAATGCTTTTGTCCTCGCTTGCCATTTTATTGAACGAAAGGGTCACCAAATGAATCCCCACATTGTTGTAATATAACACAAAATATTAAAACTCTTTTATGTTCTATAAATATTATTTATTTCGACTTTGAAATTATAAAAATTGATTTAGAGAAAAGTGCGCAGTTACACACCAAGTCTCTGTTTAATGCTTTAGCTCGTAGAGAGCTGGTTGTATCCCTACAACTATTATGGGACTTCGTTATAACACTTTACAAAAATTAAACGAGAATAAAAATAAAACACGTCCGTTTAACTACGCACTTTATTTGGAATTCTGGGCATCTGCGCTTCTTCATATTTACCTATTATCACAAATCATACCTTACAGTCTTTTTTGCATACAACATGCCAACTATTAGTTGACTGTAGTACTTCATGGTTACCATACTATTTTCTAACAGCGCCATCTTCCGTTAAGATCTGGAATGCCCCATTTCCAGTTGATGTTGATCGTCATACCTTAGCTCCTTGGCAGGGTTCATGTATACGATATTTATTCTGCATCCAAAGAAAAAAAAAAGTGAATCATATGTTTTCAAAGTTCTAGGGGTGAATGACCTTAGATCTACTAATCGTAATTCAGTACTTGGAAAAACGGAATTGCTTCTTTCTAAAATGTCATACGAGGCATCGAGCGAGGATCGGATGACGAGAAGTAGTCAGTAAGCTTGGTTTTGCGGAAGAGTTCAGTAGTGAGAAGAAATAGAAAACCATTAGGAAATCGGTTCGGTTTTAAGAAGGATACGAACAGGATGTAACAAAAAGTGGCAATTCCCACCGAGTCAACCTGGAAGTGTAGACGTTTTAAAACAGCCCAGAAGAAGGCAGAGTGAGAAACCATACAAAAGGATCAGAACAGCTGCCCAACGAAACCAGAAATAATCCGAATACCTGATATTCCACTCATGGTAAAACTACCCGAGCCAAGATCCACGAACCAGCTGTAGCAAAGACCATACAAATTTCCCAGACTCCGTAGGTACACAAGAGCTAGCAAGTGCACAGAAGCCATCAACTGCACAAAATCCAGAAAGTGTGTATATCTACCCAGAAGCATTACTATCATTACCCAGGAGCAAAGAGTCAAGAAATTCCGAGTACCAACGAGAGATCGCCCTCTCCCCTTCCCATCCACCATTTAGTGCTAGCGAGAACATAAGCAGGTTGTAGAGTGCATTACTGATTATTATTTAACAGAGTCAGCTTCTCTTTCATTTAATTTTAGTTCTTTTGATAGCCAACAAGAAAAGAAAATTAAAAGACATACAGACACATTTACAACTAATACATACATAACATCTTTATGGTGAAGGAGTGCACTTCATCCTTAAATACGTTCTATCCCCGGTGAGTGATTAAATACTTTAATATTTCTTAACGATAATATAAATTAAATGTTTGAAAAAGCTATGCTATACAGATACCCTTTGTATTTATCTATAGAATCTTTAACTTATATATTGCAAAACCCTAAATTTGAATACAGTACATATGAACATATATATGTACGTATTGTGATAACCACTTAAATGTGAGCAACGACATCTAGATTTACAGAGCAGAAGATGTCGATACTCGAAGACTATACGATTTCGATACTTGAATAACAAAGTCTCGACCATTGATGACTGGAGAGTGGAATCGAATTTTCTAGCAAATTGGAAATTGTATGGGACGCTGGATGGCGAGGATTATTCTCGAAATATGTCATTCGAGTATAAATACCAGCATCCCCAAGGTATGTATATCAAGTGAAATATGAAGTGTTAATTAGGAGAAGTGATTAAGTGGTTTAAGTAAAAGATAAGAAAAGTATAAGCGGTTGAGAAATTGGATTGTACTGAGAGAAACAATTAAATAGTGAGTTGTAACTGTACTGAATAAAGGGATTTGTATTGAAAAAAATAAGTTCTATCATTTGTACCCACACAAACATTTTACACTATATATATATAGTGATGAACACTCAATTTAAGTAGTATATGCATACCTATCCATAGATATGTCCAAGCATATCCAATTTTAGAGTTACTATTTTACATTGAACCGGATTAGCAATTATTAGGGCCAATTTGAATCATCAGTAGCTGAACAGTTTCGTAGCGACGGGAAGATCACCAAACTCGGAAATTCCATCTGGACAAATTTAAAATATCAACTCATCTACCATCTAGAGTAAGGCACGTAAAAAGTGTAACTGCGGTTGCCCGAATTTAGCAGCAAGATCTCTCATATTACGACGAGCATAGAACGGAGCTCACGCTAGCATGCTTGCCGCTGCTGAATGGCTAAACCCGCTTCTATTCTTTTCCCCGATTCTCCGTTAGAGTTGCCTGTGTTCGGTGGTCATTAGGGTGAAGGAAAGGTAGTAGAGAGGGCATAGACTAACTATACCTAGATATCAAACTTTCCAAATATTGGAAAATCAAAACCGGTTTTCTACTGATCGTCACTATCCGTGAGACTCTGTCTGTGAATACTTGTGAATGGTGATCAATGGCAATTTATCTCCTTTTTTATACAAACCACGCCCATTTGAACCAAAAAACGTCATCCACATTACACACACTCGTGCAAATCGCTCTCATTTCAGCAATTTTACTTGTAAATTGCTCTCATTCTAGCAAATTTTGACAAAGTTATAGAGATGCAAAAGTGTTGGAATTCACTTACAGTGTGTCTGTGCGAAAGTTAAGGGTTTGCAAAAGTATTAGTAGAGTTTAACATCTATTTAAGTAATATATACATGGGTTAGTGTATATAAAGGTATATACTAACATATGTATATTATTGTGTATAATGTCTAAGTGTGTTTATGTGTATTTTGTGTATGTAGGTTAAGTAGACTAAGGTTGATTTTAAGTTAGATATTAAGTTTTTATAAAAAATAAAAATTATCCGTATGCTAAGTTTTTGTAATCAAATTTTTTTCTTAGCCCTAAGTATATAAAATAAATATTTCCAAATAAAATGTAAATGAAGTCGAAAGACATACAGGGTCCGCCATCTAACTCTTTTTTTTCAACTAGTGCTTATTTCGTGAACGGTAACACTTAGCTCATGTCTGATTTGACAGATAATTAGTTTTATCCTTCCGGTTAGTAATGGAAAATAACTTCATTCAAATGTCTGCCTCAGCTCGATCGGTCCAATTTTTAAGCACATTATCGATTGCGTGCAGCTGTATTTCACCAAGGGCTTCACGAATATTGTCCTTTAAAGCGTCAATTGTCTCTGGCTTGTCGGCGTAACACTTATCTTTTACGGCACCCCACAAATAATAGTCCAACGAGATCACAGTTCACAGTCCCTTGCATGTCCTCTACGATCTCCACTCGAAGTTGTTTCTGCTCTGGGGTTAAATTTTCAGTTTAAATGGAATGAATGGATCCAACACTAATGCTCACCTCTTTATCAAGTTCTCTGAACATTATTTGACAATTCTGCAACTCCAGGGTCCGTATTTGAACTTGCCATTGATCCATTTTTGAATTTTGAGGACCTACCAGAACATACTTCATTCTCCACTAATGAACGGTCATCCCTGAAGCGACTGTACCACTTTCCCTTCGAACAATTTTTTAATTCTGCGATACGATTTCCATTTCAAGATCCCCAAGCTTCAAACGAAATTAGATGCAGTAACGTTGTTCAATTTTTTCTGCAATTTCCTCCCAAAATAGAATTATTTTATGCCTCTGGACCAAAATCCGCACCAAACAGTGACTCGTTTTGGGTGTATCGGCTTTTCAATGTATGCGTGCGGGTTTTCTGTGCCCCAAATGCGACAATTTTGCTTGTTTACATACCCGCCAAGATCAAAATGAACTTCATCTGAAAAAATGATTTTTTTGGCAAAATCGGCATCTTCTCTAAGTCGATCGCAGGCCCACTTAGCGAAGCGAAAACGCATTGGATGGTCAGTTGGCTTCAACTCCTGAACCAATTGGACTTTGTATGGCGTCATACCAAGGTCTTTATGCAAAATTCGTCTCAATGATGTCTCCGAAATGTTCAATTGTTGAGATCGACGGTGAACTGATGTTGATGGCGCTTCACGCACACTTTCTGCCGCAGCAGCAATATTCTCGGGTGTACGCACTGTTTTTGGCTTTTCACGCTTTGGTTTATCGATGAGGATGCCAGTTTCTTTCACTTTTTTCACAAGATAACGAACATACGGAGTTGACGGTGCTTCTCTTCTTCCAAAATCCGTAAGCAATTTTCGTACACATTCTGCAACATTACCATGATTTTCAAGCGTATACACAACCATATTCGTTCAGCGGAAGGATAAGACTAATTATCTGTCAAATCAGACATGAGCTAAGTGTTACCGTTCACGAAATAAGCACAAGTTGAAAAAAAAAAAACCTTAGATGGACCCTTTAGTTATAAGAATTTAGAGTAGCTTAGAGTGCCTGTGTGGGGCCAGTAAGTTAGTATAAGATTGTTAAGTAATTGTAAGCTAGCATTTAAGCATTTTTTGTTAGTATGTAAGAGTTAGTGATTAAGAAAATAAAATGCATTGAAAACTGGAGCCTCTAGGGATACCAGAAAAAATTGGCGAAAGTTCTCGATCATTGGACAACACGGACAGCCTCTTGCCTGTCGAAATGTAGTCACCACCGCCGTTTTCCGAAGCGCTGGATAATGTGCATTATTCATTGCATTATTAAACAGGGTGGTGTAAATGTCCACCGCTTCTAGAGGAAGATGTCGAAGCACGATGTTCGGAGTTCTTCCCTCGAAATGAACGGAGGTAGGTCACCCTCTCTGGTAATGACATTATTTGCCATATTTTCGTCGCTGAACCGGGTGAAAAAGCCCTCGGATCACCAGTTCCCAATTTCATTTCGAATGCAGAATTCGTGCCCCAAGACGCGATTGTCCAGGTCATAATTAGGGCCAATGATATCAATGGCCTTGTATACTTCCTGGAAAGTCGCCCCTATGGTCTCAACCTTCTCCTGTGGATCCTCGATCAGAAAGAAGTCGTCATCATCAGCGGCCTCATTTGGATCAATACCTGCTATTGTCAGTAGCCGTTCGTTGTCCGCAAGGACCTTCAAAGTTTGCTCCACCATATGCGTACCCATTACGGCACGTGTTGCGTTAGGCCCGGCAGCAGCGCGTAGATCTGGTCCACCCGCTTGGCCTGTTCTTGTACTTGCTGCTGCAGCTGAGCCATCTGTCCTTAGATTGCGAGCAAGATGGCCAGCATGTTAGGTGCAGCTTCCGTTGTTCTCATCATTGGCGCCGGAGAAGCAACAGCCGCTTGCTGTACCGTACCTTCTCTACCTGACGCCATTTGGGCGTAGGAAATTTGGGACGTGACGGCTGGTGTTTGAAACCTAATAGGTGAACGTTTAACCTCCACCTTCTGCTGCCGAGCCAGTTTTGCTTTCTTAATGTCAGCGAACTTAGGACAACCCTGATAGTTTGCGGTGTGTCCCACGTTTCCACATAACACGCACGAGAGCTGCGACCTATCGGATGCTCCGTCAACACCCAGAGCACACTCCTCGGAACTGTGGTTCTTAGCGCACTTCACGCATCGAGGCTGCATTTGGCAGTTCGACGCGGCGTGCCCGAACCTCTGGCAGCGAACGCATTGTATAATGCCTTCGCTCCTTTTAAGTTTTTCCCAGTGAACCACCTGGTAATATAGGACATTGATACTCCTTAGACTATGGCTCTAGCTGTGGTAAATGGCTTTACCCCCACAAACTTGAGTCCTTCGCACTCCTTCTCTTTGAGTAGCACCAGGATCTCCTCAGGATCAGTAGATGATTCCAACCCCTTCAGCAGCACCGATTGCCGTTTTTCACACTTCGGTGAAAATGAGTAGTGCTCCGTTGTCGTTTCTTATAGGAGCTCTTTCACTTTCGCGTAGCCCTCCACTATATTATCGATCGTTCCCCAATCTCATAATTTTTAAATTATTTCCAATGACCAACTTACACAGGTCCTTGGTTGCATTTACCTCTAATTTGTAGGTGTTGGAGGCATCTTCTCCTTCTTCTTCTGCTGCTGCTGTTGTTGTTGTTGTCGTTGTTGTTGTTGTTGTTGTTGTTGTTGTTGTTGTTGTTGTTGTTGTTGTTGTTGTTGTTGTTGTTGTTGTTGTTGTTGTTGTTGTTGCCGTTTTTGTGGCTGCTGTTGTTTTTGCTGATGCCGTTGTTGTGGCTGCTCTTGTTGTTGTTGTTTGTGTTTTTTAACCTTTTCTTGGTGTTGTTGCTGGGTCAGCTTTTGAGCAAGCAGCGTCTGCTGTTGTTGCTGGGCTTGGTCTTCCTCTTCCCTCTTCCTTCTTGTCATTTGTCTTTCTTTAATGGCCAGTACCCTTTGTTGCAGCATTTTGATGCTGCTACTTATGGCCTTCATCTCTTCCTCTTCATCTTCTGATTCGCTCTGTGCCAATGAAGCGAAGCTGTTCCCTTTCCTCACACCCCCAAGCAGTTTTACAGTGGAAGTTGGTAGGGTGGGACGTTGAACTATGCTGGCAGTTGGCCTAAGCTTCTTCTTAGCCTTCTCTTAGCTGTTTGGCTTGAACCATTGAAGCCTCGCCTGATAATAATTCAGCAATCCACAATCCATTACGTGACTTTTTGTTTTTTTTTTATTATTTTTTTTTTGTACACTTCTCTTGTTATTATTTGAATAAAAATTGTCAATAAAAACAGTTGTCTACCGATGGGAATCGAACCCAGGCCTCGGGATCGTCACACCAAGTATGATGTCGTCCAGGTATTTACTACCTCGGCTACCGAACACTTGAAAATTCACGGTCTAAAAGTATGCTTCTTATTTTTCTTCCTTCTTAAGCCGAAACACAAAACACTTCTGATCTCCGTGGAGATCTATGAACGAACCTAGACTGACCTCTTGGATTAATTCCTACATTAAAAAATGCTACTACCTTGTTCATTTTCGTTCCCTTTTTTCAGACTCAATTCTCGTCACTTCGGGTATTCCACAAAGCAGTCATCTTGGTCCATTAATTTTTACTTCGACTATTAAGGGGTTCACCCGTGTGATGAATCGAAAAAATTAATTTTTTTTTATGCGTAAATTGATTCCTTAATACATACTCGTATGTGTAGAATATGCTGGTAAAGTGATTTTTTAAAATTTGAAGTTCTATTGCAGTTACAGCAGTTAGAAGAAGCAGTTGTTCGGAGCGCTGAGTAGGAGGCTGAACCTATTGTATCGTGTCGGCTTGATACATGAGACCGTTCTATACAAATGCGCACTTATACAAGTATAAACATGTTTAGACAAGTTTATACAAATATAGAAAGACATTTTTATAGTCATTTATTTTGTCAAACTTCGCTTCGCAGATCAATGGTAAGTTAAGATTTTCATAGTTTCAACCGTACTTGAAACTTTAAACGCGTTTCTCTCAAAACTGTGTTTTGCTATCTTTCCTCCATCATACCTCAAGAACGGTTTGACCGATGCACTTGAAATTTATAAGATAGACTCAGCATATAGACGCAAAGAGTGACCTACAATCATCCTAAAATGTCGAGTATTTCTATTTTTTTCGTAACGAAAACATAAAAAAAATCATGGAATTTGAAATTTTTTTTTCAGAAGTCTACCAAAAACATAATTTTCAATATTTTCAAATGATTCTAGGTCACTCGATGCATTTAGGCTTATAGATTAAAACGTTGTTTTTTTTTCTTTCTGATAAGCCAATCAGCCGAAATCGTGGTGGAAGTTAGTGTCCGTTTTTTGAAGGGGGGGTACCTACGGAGTGGTACAACTTACGTTCTGATGAAGATTTTTACTTGAAATTTATCTTACATGCTCCTGAAATAGTAATAAATAAATGATAAAAAACTGAAAGTTCTATCTTTTCATAAGACGTGAAAAAAATGTCCAAAACTGCTTAAAAAACAGTCCGTCACACGGGCGAACCCCTTTAACGATATTGTTAACGTCATAAAGCACTCCCACATATCTATCTACGCCGATGACATGAAAATCTATAGACAGCTTTCAAGCCTCTCTGACTCCCAACTTTTACAAGATGATTTGAATAGGTTCTCGATAAGGTGCCCTAAAAACTTTCTCGATATCAACATAGAAAAAAGCCAAGTCATTTCTTACTCCCGGAGGCATTTGACACTTCCAACCCGCACCTTTTATTTATCAAATCAAAGACTAGCTGCAGTTACTTCAATGTGGGACTTGGGTACAGCTTTTCCCTACCAATGTCAAACGATGGTCTAAAGAATTCTCGGACCTCAATGTCACCAAATCCCTGTACATAACCTTTGTTCGTCCACTTCTCGAGTATGGTAGCGAGATATTGTCCCCTTACTACGATTTACATATTCTGCGCATTGAAGCTCTCCAACGGAGATTTCTACTATACGCGTTACGAATGCTACCATGGGCTGACCACAATATTCTACCCCCCTTTGTTAATCGACCCAAAGTACATGGTCTCCTGTCTTTGGAAAAACGTCGGGAGTCCGCCGATATTCTCTTTATACACAAACACTTAACCGGCATAATCGACTGTCCGACAATACTCTGCCAAATCCAATTCAATACCAACCCGTGTCATTTAAGATCTGTCCACCTTTTTCGTCTGAATAATCACAGGACAACTTATGGTCTTAATGAGCCACTGTATCGAATGCTACGTGAAACAATGCCACTGCAGTAGTTCGAAATTCCCTGAACAGTCATTTTTCCCGTTATTATACCTTAGTTTAAATAAAAATAGTAGCAATAAGTCATAGTTTTAAGTTTAGTTTATTTATTTATATGTTTGTATTAAATATTTCAATAAACTACCCGGGATTGACCCGGGCCTCAAATCAGCAAAATCAACTAATTTATGGCACAATATTGGCGGTGTGTTAATTCCCAGACTCGAAGATATGAAAGATATAATATCATTAGGCGTAGTTGATGAACGAAAACTGACGATGTGAAATCATTTAATTTTTCTAACAACAAGCTCTGTGGATTATTTCCGATTATGATATTGGGAGTTTTAATTAACTGGCGGCTGGGTGCAGCATTCTTCTGACTAATGGCCGTAAGATCACTAGTAGGATTCACCACCGACGATACACTATGTGTCTCTGAGTGAGACATCATCGACGACTACGTCCTTTGATTTATTGTCATTCTTAAGCAAATATCATTACCAAAGACATTATTACAGACAACAACAGCAATTGAAGTATTGTTATCAGTATTATTAGCACTGGCAGTTGTCACATCTGACATGATAGGGTTGCTCTTAACAGACTCGTCCACATTCATAGACGATGAGAGAGGACTGGTAATACCAGACACAACAACAGCAGCTGGAGCAATATTACCATCACTAACATCAGGTTCAGCCTTTTCCGGATAGAGACGGGTACGGAGAAGATTAATCTACGGTAACTTTTGTTTTCTTCTTTAATCCACCAACAACTACAGCAGCATAGGAACGAGAACTAGGGGAACACCTGTCATTACCCAAAGAAGCACGAACCAAAGCAGATGAGGCAATTGCACACCTGATAGGAAGCGGTTTTTGGGGTTCAACAACCTTAGCCATTCTTTGATGAGGAATGCTAGCTGTTTCTATTTATGTTAAAAGCATCAGATGTTGTATTTGGTGAAGAGCCCTATTTGGCACTGTTGTATGAATGTTAAGAGACAAAATATTTTCTGTCATGCAATTATCACATTTATAAAAAAATATTTTTATTTGAGTTTATTAAATTAATTTCACTATTTTGCAATGGATGTGCGATCCACTATACCGCATGATAGAAATCATTATCAGGTTATGTAATTTAACACTTGAAAGTTCATATAGCAAAATAAGAAAAATAGAAACAACGAATTCCAAGTAGTTAAAGCAAAGGTCAGAGACTTTCTGAAAGAGTTTTGGGAAAACAACAGTGAAAGCTGCAACATTGTATTCTCTTACCAAAGGTAAACAAACCACCTGGAGAATCAGCATCATATCGCCCAGTATATGTACTGGATTAGATACTAAGCTTTTATAAAAAATAATAAAATGTCCATATGCTAAGTTTTTTGTTATAAATTTTTTCTTAGCCCTAAGTACACAAAATAAAGATTTATAAATAAAATGTAAATGAAGTCGAAAGACATAGATATAAGAATTTAGATTAGCTTAGAGTGCCTGTGTGGGGCCAGTAAGTTAGTATAAGATTGTTAAGTAATTGTAAGCTAGCATTTAAGCATTTTTTGTTAGTATGTAAGAGTTAGTGATTAAGTAAATAAAATGCATTCAAAACTAAACTAAAACTATATGTACTGGACATACAAGGCAAAATACTTGAACGGATCATATATGATACGAGTAGATTGCTCACTGTCGAAGAAAGGGGAGAATTATCAGATCGAATTAAGAAAATCCATAAAAGCGACATAGCAGCCGAAGTAATAAAGAAAGAAAGACGACGATGGGGAACAAGGCAATATTGTGCAGTAGTGATGCAATTTAGCAAATTAGTCATTTATAAGATAGTCACTAGCCAGAATGCACATGGATACACCATATTACTGGCAAAAGACTGTATCCAGTTACTACAGCAATAGAAGGTTGTTATATGAAAGCGACGAAGGGGAAAAGTACTATAAAATCTTCGCGGGTGTCCCATAAGGATCGGTACTCGGGCCCCTACTCTGGAATATCATATAAGACATCGTTCTGCATTTTAAACTGCCACCAGGAGTAAAAATAATCGGATTTCCTGACGACATCGCCATAGTAATTGCTGCAAAGAATATTTGCGAAATAAAGTCAGCTTTGAACAATTAATCTTATCAAAGGCTAGCTTATATTCGCCGGATTAGAATTAGCAGATCACAAAATGGAAGCTATTCTAATAACCAGCCGGAAAGATGTGGAATACGGTGACGTAAGAGTAGGAAGTCAAATCATTATATCAACGGATTACATAAAATATCTACGAGTATTAGTTGACAATAGACTAGGCCATATGCTTCACATCGACTATTCGGTCACAAAGGCGTCAAAGCTCCAGGCTGCACTTATTGGAATACTGTCAAACATCGGAGGACCTGGATATGCCAGAAGAATATTAATGTCCAAGGTAGTAAACTCAGTCATATTATGTACTACCCCAGTTTGGGTGGGGGCCCTAGCGACAAAGTAAGCAAGGACAATTGACTTAGCGCGTTAAGTATAATCAGTGGTTTTAAAATGATTTCGGATGAAGCAACTTCAGTTACAGGCATCGATATCCTTGCAGACGAGTTGCAGAGAGTTTATAATAAAAGAACTTCTAGTAATCAAGAGGCGACAGTCTCAGTTTCATCAAGAACGATGAAAGACTAACTTCAATAACCAGGTGGCAAGTTCGGTGGGACACTACTATGAAGGGCATATGGACCTACAGTTTAATCTATCCATAGGCTTTTAGACAAACTGAAGGCCTGGAAACTGTAACTACCATCTTACGCAGTTCCTATTTGGTCACGGTGGTTATCGAAAGTATCTACGTTGCTTCGGGCGCGAAGGCTCACCTCCTTGCCCAGACTGACCAAATCAGGATTAAGACACAGAGCATGCAATATTCCATTGCATACTCTTTCTGGGATGGAGAACTAACATTCTAAACCCTGAGTCAATAATTGCCCAAATGTTGCGGTCAGAAGAAAATTGGATGGAGATTTGCACATTCATAACGAACGTACAAACCGAGCTGCGAATTATGGAATTGAATGAATGAATGAATCCTGGAGGTTAGCGAATCGCGCGTGCTGGTGCACTGCAGTCATCATGCTTCTCCCTCCAAACTAAAAAAAAAAAAACACAAAGTGTGTTTGATGGCCTCATTCGGCAGCACAACAAATGAGGAATACCAACTAGTACGTGTTTGTCAGCTCACTAGCAGTTTCTAGGAGGTTGTGAGTTGGTTGTGATTAAATTACCTGGGAAGTGAATCCCAAGCATTAGACAAAGAGTCTCTGCTTTGGCTTTCAACTCAGTGAAGGTGTCATCTTGGAACCGACGATTAGAGGAAAAGCACTTGGAGAAGGCATCGTTCAGATTCTGAACGGTTTTTTCAAACCTTTGGTCTGTTCTGAGTTTATGGGAAGCATTAACAGACTTACCGATCGCCTTCTTAAACTGTTTCCAGTTGGTTCACCGTTGATGTATCTTTTTGGACAAGGTCGGGGCCTAGCATTCAATTCTTAAATCGATGCAACTATGATTTATGGCTTAGTGCTGCAGGTGTTCGCCTGCAGTGGTATCACTAGCGCACTAAAATTCATTGTCTAATGTTGCCCATTAAAAGTCGTTTGCTTTTCATTTGTGAGACTTTGAATTAGTATACTCGCCCATCGGTGCTAATAACAAATCTGTAGTCATGGATGGTGGCATAGTTCTGAAATGGACATACCTCTGGTATCATCTACATGAAGACAGAATCGTTTTAAATCTTATTTACGAGCTCATTGCAAAACAACTTTACGGATATGCAGAGTAGCGGCGTAGAAAAATAAATATTTATACAGTATTTTTGGTTTTTCTTATAACAAGTGTATCCATTATTTAAAAAATAAATCTTAATACTAGATTTATAAATAAATATCAGCATATTAAAAAATGTATATAAATTAATAAGTAAATGTGAAATAATACGAGTATCCCCTTTCAAACTAACCAAGAACTGTTTTCAAAGTCTTAGGGTTTAGTAGGTAAGTGGCATTGCAGCATGTCTTGCAAGGATTCAGCTCCCCCATTTTGCAACATATTTGGCACGATTCCTCGGAGTTGTGTACAACTGCCGTATTTTTTCTAAACATTCACATTAATTTCAATTGTTAACTATAGAATATGGAGTACACGATGGTTATATCTTACCTTACTAGAGATGTAGCTGTTAAGGGTGTAAAAAAACTTTCACTTGTCTGATTCTTGAAAGTCTCTTTTATCTGAGGAACCAGTTGCTTGGTAGGCTCATACTTCATTTTGTTCACAGCAGTTGCTTGTCCTTCTAGGGATATCGACGAAGGTTTTGATTCATAGTTTGAAGGTTCTATGTGCTGGAAAGACGTAGCCCCAATATTTTGTTGAGGTTGTTTCTCATTAAACGAAACAAATGAAATTGGTATCGCATTTGTATTTTTGAAGACAGTTTGAGGCATTTTATACTGGAAGCTTACACCATCGTTTTGTTGGGCCTTTGGATAGCCCTGAATGTGATTCTGTGCAGGAGACAGAATTTTAACATCGTAGACAACATTTTGCGGTATCTGATTGAAATTGTTAAATAGTCTCTTTATTTCATCAGGTATTGACTGCAATTGTTCCTGAGTTTTTGGTCCGTTCGAGATCTGCTGGAATGCATTTTGATTCCCATTTAGGATTCTAAAAAAAGAAAAAGGGTAGCAAATTAATCCAGAGGGCTTCAATGATGCTCAAAATTATCTGCTTACCTCGAAGCACCATCTTTCGCCGATGAAAAGGTCAAAAATGTAATCTCCTGTTGTGGACTCCTTTGATACTCATTGTCCTGCTCAATTCTCTGGAACGGCGATGACCGTTCCCCCTTCGATAAATCTCCAATAACACCATTGTCAAAGAAACTATTCACATTCAGTTGTGGATTCTTTTGAGGACTGCTCAAAAATGAAAGTTTCACATCACTCTGTGAATTCGTATAAGCATTTCCATCTTGACGACTTGCCCTCAAATCTCGTCTTCTTTGATCTATATCTGTCGCCAAGCTATCTGATCGTATCTGTGTCATATGCTGGTTTTTTTGTGGGCTTTTTAAACGAAGATCACCTTCAAATTGACTTTGAAAACCGGTAAAAATTCGTGGTTGTTGTTCTACTTTAAATAACTGCTGTTGTTGACCATAAACAAGTGAAGCAATTTCTGTTTGTGGACGGTTTGGCACTATATTAGGCCTAATTGGACTTAGATATTCCTTAAATGTCAACACATTAGCGTCCTGAGATAAGCCTGTACTTAGTAAGGAGCCACAAATAATTCCTACAAGGACGTAGTATTTCATCTTCAAAACACATGAACGTCTAAAATAAAAAGCACTTTTCGTACCGTTCAATGAGACATCAAACCACAGACTAATACGGAAATGAATAAGTAGATACTTATAGCATCAATGTATCGATACTTCAGTTTTATAAGAACAATCATTGCGAAGAAAGCGACAATTTATTCTGGTCTGACGGTTAGACAAACCGTCTAATGACACTTAAGTGGGAGTCTTAGCACAGAGCCATGAGAGTTCGTAGAATCAACGGAAATAATCTGGTAAACATTGGAACGATTGAAGACCGGTTAGAGTTTAGAAAAGTGATTTGTCATCAGTGGCCATTAGGATGGTCCATCTTCTATGTGACTTGTGCCACACATGTTAATTATGTTGAGTCATCACTATTAGACAGATTAAACGGTCGCATTATTCAGGCAACACGGGCACTGTTCTTGTGAGGTTTTTTTGTATTTGTGGGGATTTCTTGCGACAACTTTTAAAATTGAATAATCTCCTCCCATGCGATGACTTCACAAAGATTGAAATGAACGTCAGATCTTAGCTGTTAGATAGCTGATAGATAGCAAATCTTTTTGAACTCATCAGCTACTTCTTGTCTTTCGTAAACCACATGAGTCTATGTAAAGAGAACCAAATACAAGTTTTCTTTTTTTTATCTGTCTTATCCTGCAGGACGACCTAAGAGTCAAAGATACTAAGGTTCTGAAAAGAGCATTGAATTAAACTCCAAAGAGGCCTAGACTGGACAAATCAATTTTTAAACAATTTGGGGTGACCCCAATGGATTATGGACTCTAGGTGATGGTCACCAAAGCGACAAGTGTTTGGTGAAAGTACTGCTTTTGACGGCTTATTTCACGAAATCGAACGAAACTTAAAAGCGGCACACTATGAAGGACAACTTCCCACTGATCAGTGGAAGAAGGGAATAAGACGTGAGGTAAACGCAGGGCTGAAAGTGATATCGTAGGCGGGAGAGGTCCAAGCCTCACTCCTCCAGCGGTGAAAGAAAAGAGAAACAGACCAGCGGAAGCGAAATTCGGAACTGAAACTACGTCATCTTCTTCTGTTTTGAACAGACCCAAGTGGGTTATAGCACTCTCTCAGTCAATGGATTTTCCTGTCAGAACAAAACCAGAAAGAGTAATAGTTCTGGTGGACGGAAGTCGGTTGATTCAGTCAAATCCAACCCTAAAAATAGATTTTGTCATCGATTTTCCCGCTTACAAAGCCCGGTTGAAATCGGTGCTGCAACCACATAAGATCTGATGACACCTACATTGAAGCGACAGCTAAAACTCACTTTCACAGATAATAACCTAATAAGAACCGGCTCAAAACCAGCAGCTACTCGTATCACTGAAGCTGCAAGTGAGCCATTGCTGGTATATGTCATCGGCTGTGATGATGACGAATATCAAATACACTCTTGCTGCCTTTGATGGTCTCAGGTCACCTCGAACCAATGGCATATATTCGGTTACGCTACAAAAATGTTTAGCCAATATACTGGCAACTTGTAATACTCAAACTAATGCTAACGCTGGAGGCTCTAGACGCAATTGATCGGCGTATTAGAAATGCGTTTTCAGTTAATCCTTGCAAAACAGACGTTGTTCTCTTCACGGTAAGGAGTAAGCTCAATGACTTGACACCAGCCGATTCTTTAACGAAAAAAGGGTGGCATACTTCAAATAAACCAAATTTGGTCGAGAACCTCCAGAGACCAGCTTCGGAAAGGTATGGGGATATTGTCACAGGTTACAATCAAACCAATTAGATCCTATTTGTATATTGTGTGTAGGATCTTTGGTACAGCATGATAGTTTGAAAGAGGAATGGATTGCAGTCAGGTCTTCGCGGATGGCTGTTTTTAGAGGACGCCGTTACATTTCACTGTCTACACCCCAGGTCTTGTCTTTTATTTCAGGGTACAACAAGAGCTTCAATCTCTGTATTCCTAGGATCCCTCCATCTTATGAGCTGACCCACACCTGATATAAACAAGGAACTGTCTAAGCTCTTGACGGGATGTTGCTTTAAGGTGAGAGGTCTGATAACTCCTGGGCAATAGCATAAACGTCATTTTCGGCTTGTGCAGCTAAATCATTAAAGCTATTTTGCCGTATGCGCTGCTAGCTTCATTTTCACATGGCAGTAGGCTTCAAGTGCAGATATCTCCTCTGCTGAAACTGCTCCGATTTGAACACTGAGTGAGATTACCTCGCTGATTTGTCCCCACGTATGTATCTCCTGGTAAATATCTACTGTCTCTTACAGACATCATTCCAATCTCCATCAGCGAAAATATTTTCTACAAATCTCCAATAGTTGTTGACAAATGTACTGAATCTTTTCACTTCTAAGCTAAAATGGTTTCAATATTGTTGGCGCGCTGCAATATCTCGAAGTCTGTCGATATTGCACCTTGGTAAAGTATACATGTCGGCTAAGTTTCTTCGAATGGATGCAGTACCAAAGCTTACATTAGGATAACCACTCATTATCTCCGGTTTCTGAAGAAACTCCTAAATGTCTAGGCGATTGGCAAAGCAGAAATCTGTCAACTTGATGACTCTTGCCATTTTGATCTTCAAGGCCAATTGCATCAAACGTTGATAACGATGTGATCATTATGCTGGCATCAGGGTAACCGCAGAAGTACTTTATTGTAATTTGTAACCTCATTCGAGTCTTCCATCTTTACGTAACATTGTTACTCTGCAGCATTACCACCAATATCAAGTTACTGTACCAGCCTTGTTATTTCGTTGTTCCTCAAAATGTACTTTATTCTTTCTAGGAATCGAGCATCCTATATTTTTTGGCTTGGAAGGCGAGCTACGCAACGCCTTCATTTCACAGTTTCCGAAGAAATTTACAAGTGATGGTATAACGAGATATGAAGTCGGGATTATTAATAAAGCAATCAGTTGCAAAAGCTCCTGATTAAGAAGCTACCTAATTTAGGTATCCAATATATCTCATGAAATTCTATGACTCTAAATATAACATCTGTCTACACATCGACGCACGTTACGCTATAGTTTATAATTTAAAAAAATACCTAAATGAGTGTCTTCACACTCACGTCCCTCTGATTGATGGCACTGTCGTTTCAAAGCTCTAATTTCCATTCAAAACGTCCTACTTAAAGAAATCGTGACCTAATTAAAAACCGCGAAACAACTGAAGATTGAGTTTGCGTCTTGAGCTTTTAATCCTCCTCCAACCCCCACTCAATTAAGCAAAACTATTAAGAAATTTCTTATTCCATGCAGCAACGATGTGGTGGTGCAATAAACCAACACTATTCGCTTGACCACCATAAAGACCGAAATGCTACAGCAACCCTCGCTGACCACAGGATAAAGTGAAATTTACTCGTATCCGTACCCCCCGAGTTTATGATGCTTCTTTGTGTATCCCCAGAGATTACCGCTAAAGTAAAAAATTTTTACTACCAATGACTGTTCGCCCCCCTTGCTGCGCAGCCTCTAGCCGATTTTATTACCAACTTAAGGAGGCGTGGAGAAGCGTTAATTAATATTGCACTTAATGCACAGCATTTGATTTTTAATGGCCAAATAGCAATATCTACGGGACGCTATAATGCCATCCAAGGCGTTTATACATTTAAGAGGTCGCATAAAACTAGCTCTTGGACGTTGATGGAAGCATAACTCTGTTTAATCAATCATAGGACTCAGCTGGCTTCAGGCTCCGTATGGGGCGGGACTTGTATTCTGTCGTAAATAATTCACCAGTAAGCGTCGAATCAAATGGGAGCAAATCAAAACTTATGGATAAGTAAAACGCGCTCTTTTCCTTTACGCCGGAATTTTAGTAGAGGGTGTGTGCTGCCCCTTGAGTAAACCCACCATAAGGTTGGTGGTCATTATGGTATGGCTACGATGAGGATAATGAGGATGATTCCAATATCTGTGATGTGAATAATTGATGGCGATGGTGTAATTAGTTCCAGGAGCAAGGAACCATGCAATGCAATCCAGCATGACGATTCTCGGTGATGTAGTTTGTAGAAATCTTTCAAATATTTGCTCTGTCAAACAGTGTTATGTTGGGGTGATCCAAATAACTGGATTTCGGTAGAGCTATTGACTCTTCGGTCTTTAATTGAAATTTATTGATGCCGGGCGGGAAATATTGTATGGTTTAGTGAGAAAAATGTGCATAAAACCAAAACTGCAGCCTATCACACCCCAGAAAACATATAAAAGTCCACTACAGCTACATAAGGAGGTAGGTGGCTACTTACAATTAAATAGGGGGATTCGCACAAGGGCCTTCGTAGACTTTGTGCCGCAATTGCTGGCCCGCCGAAAGTACGACTATAATACTAGTAACAAGTTCCTGAGTACGGTCATGTCTCTGCCTGACGTCTGGCCAATATAGTCGGCGGAACAGAGTAAACTCCTTAAAATTCCCATGCCAATGCATATGCGTGCCTAAATAGGTCTAAAAGTATTTAAGGTATACAGGCACGGCTCAATTTCAATAAATGTCTTAATGTTCTACCGGAGCTTCGCCACGTACAATGGCGATAACGGCCATACAGACTTCACAATCAAAAGAGGCTGCTGCACCTCAAAAAGTGGAGGAAGCAGCAAAGATTTCGGTGGACAAACAGCCCACACATGACCAGACAAAATTAAGTGGCGCCCGCAAGAAACGTCTGACATAATTTATTAAAATGGGAGTTAAGTATCGTATAAATGAGCCTAGCAACGCGTGGCTACAAAATCTGACAAAATGATGAAGGCCGATCCATGAAGCAAACTCCACCTAAGGCGTTGAGCAAGAAGCGGCAAGAGGGCGATCAGCCCTCACATCGAAGATAGCTGCAAAGGAAACAAGTCAAAGGCGCACCACTGCACCCTCCAGAGATGTACTGATGCGTGTCAATACCGCAGCTTCCGCAAGGGATTATCCTAACGCGGCCCTATCCACTGCTTTGTTTTCGACAAAGACAAAGCAACAAAACTAGTTGTCTTGGGTTCCATCTACAAGGAAGAATATCTTTTCTTGCATTATAGTGAGAACCCAATTGCGAAGCCGGTTAAGGCAACCATTGGAGATGTGTCGCGTATGAAAATGTTGCACTGTGGGCCATAGAGGAGATCAAAATTCCTCACTCACGGTTTCCAATGCGGTTACTTCCCAACACCACAAGCGTTGCTACCGCTTGTATACTACCAGAATAAAGGCGCGCTCTAAAACGACTCTAATGCGATGTTGGTCCTACCCGTGGACCAAAAATCTGCAACTACGCTGATAGAGACGAAGAGCAGGTTCAACTTCCGCTTTGGCCATATCACCCTGAGGCTGTAGGCTGAGAATACTTGTGGTGACAATCAGTGCTGGGATAAACAAGAGCTTGAAGGATAGTATATCACTCCCACTGTCTCCGACACCAATATACATCGATAAACTGATGAACATACAGGTGAATCTACAACATGCTGCAACATCAAAGACGAAGCTTAGCAGGAGCTTTACTACTGGTAAGGAATAAAGTACCTTACCAAAGTCTCAATAATAAAAACTCACAGGTAATCAACGATGAAAGCGCAGCCAGGTCTAAGGGTGCATTAATTGTAGATGCTGATATTAAAATCTTGACAGTTACATCATTCTTGTTGGGGGACACAAAAAGACCGAAAGTTCGCATTTAACCTGTATCGACAGGAAACTAATTGTGGAGGCTACAACCAACATAATACTGAAACCCCCTGACGATTTAGGCCCAGGCACGGAATTCGCTAGATCTCTCGGTTCGGATGACTCATGCGGCTATTTCCATTACACGGTCGATAGATTGGCCTGTAACAACAGAGAGAATACCGGATAGGTTCTGCCTATCGGAACAGGTAAGTGGTTGGTCAGTGGCTTGTCTAGGAAAACTAAGTAGATCGAACAGGCTCCAGAAGAGGCACACTCGTCATTCAGAGTGCCCATCTAAAGGATAGTTGAAGTGAAGAAGAAGACATGTGAAAAACTCAATGCCGAAAGAGATTGCAAGTGCTCTCGAAGGCGCGTGTGCTAAATATCCCACTCTTCCAGCGGCGACATAGAAGTTCCCGAAACTGAAACTATACTCACTTTTTCCGCCTAGAATACGGCCACGTCACTGGTATTCCTTCTATTCTATGGATTTTTACGCACAAGATGCCCGGATAAAACCAGCACTACAGCTGGAGAGCAAACATAGAAACCAAACACACCTGAGTTTCAAGCCACTACAAAAACAATTTTCCTTTCTCCTCCTTCTATCTTTCCGCCCGCGCCCTGGCAACAGTAAAAGGGTATCCAACCCCTTAGGCGCGCGTAAATTATAAAAAAAAAAAAAAAAAAAAAAAAACTACAGCTAATAAACGCTGCAGTTCTAGTGAACGAGAATCGGATAAACCGGCCAAACCCATCGACGAAAACAAAACTAGCGGTGGTTTAACCCACACACGATGTTCGGATAAAACTCGTGCTATAACTAAAGGTCGTAGTTCTAGTCAGCGAAAATCTGGTCAAATTTCCGCTAAAAAAGAAATCCGGATGAAACATGTGATGCAACTAGCAAAAGTAAAATTGCGGTCTATCGGTACTTAAATGTCGCGGAAACCCCATCTCCAATAAACCCCGAAACATTAAAGGAAACGATCGCGGTGTACCTATAACGATGCCTCTGGATATCTTATCACCTCTCTGACATTTGAATTTTGAAGGCAGGCAATGACGACAGTCTAACCGACTCAGAGTGAAAACACTGTGGGAGCAAAGAATGTCTACATCCAAACATAGGGCTACGTTATGGAAAACGTAACTCTTAGAATGAAGTACTCTACACAGCGAACTCTTAAACGGCCAAGCAAGTCTATGCAGAAAACACCCTCCTCCTCCACTTCATTCCACTAAACGAAGATTTTCAGGCTACCAAAACGGACGTGAGTCATCTTCTGAGCTCCGCGGCAACTAAAGAAAACAGAGGTTGTAATGATGCGTCTTCATGCCCAGAACCCTTTACTCAACACTGACTAGTGGAAAATCTACTTTTACAAGGAAGAAATAATAGCTCTTCTCTCATTTTGGGCCTAGACAAAGCTTTTGTGGAAATCGTTAAATCTGATTAGGGCGCACGTCCCCACTTTACTTGCGAATGAGTGCAGACAAGAGACTACCACCCCAGAACTTATCTACATATTAGATTTACTCATTACACCCTTCAACTTTCTAAGTCTGCTACTGCATCCCAATGTAGGATACTTTCCATGTTCAATGCATAACCTCACGTAATATCGGTAAAGGGACCATGGGTGTTGAATAAACGTCTGTGTGGTTTCGGATATTTAACGGATTTCACACTACTGACGAGCTACCGAGAACTTGTATTGCGTCGCATTCGTTAATACCGCCACTAAAACAGGCAGTAGCTGAACTCAATAAGTACTGTGATTCCAGGAGGGTGAGATTTATTATATTCTGCGATGCTACTGCTCGAATACTTTTTCATGCAATAGCAAATGCAACATGAGAGGCAATTGTCTCCTGGATTTCATACAATTGTCTGACCTGGTTGTCAATAATGTTGGCTCCCAGCACCTTTTGTTACGAAAGTAAGACAGCCAGTAAACGACTTAACGTTGTTCAATAGGTACGCTAAAGAGATTCCCATGCCAGAAAACAGGTACATCGTATTCAGAATCAGATGCGAGGTCTCGACCTTGTGGAAGGGTGAAATCCGCAGAAAATCATCGGGACACGATTTGAGGAAGATGTTCAGAACCTGAACGGTATCCTCACAAAGTTGTTTAATCTGGCATGTCTAGCTAGATAGCAATCCTGTAGATCACCCCTTACTTGGTGGAATGCAGATCTGTAGCGACTTTCTAAATATACCAGACAACTTTTAAACTTTCTAAGGCTAAATTGTAGGAAGACTCTAGTCTTTACAGATCGAAGCAAAAAGAATATAAGAAGCTGATTTCGAAGAGTGCTCTTATAAATGCTTTTACGAACAGATCGAATCTGTTGGTGAAACTAGTAAGGTGGTCAAAGCCCTCAAAAGCGGAAAATCAACCAAGCTGGAATCACTCAGAAAATCTGATAGCACCTATATTGAGTCGAAAGCAGAGGTTCTCCGTCTCACTTCCCGCTCACAACTAACCGTAGCTGGTATATCTCATCGGTTGTGGTGAGGGATGAGGCCACTAAATATGCTGTTGCTTCCTTTGATGGCTTCAAGTCGCCTGGGTCCGATGACATACATCCAGTTATATTAGAAAAATTCTAAAATTCTAAAACAGTGAGAGTTGCCTTTACAAACAAAAATCAGAAAAAAAGCACTGCACTGTTATGGTGCAAGGCTCTACTACACTACTCAACGCGCTGAATTGTTTTGACATCTATGCATAAGAATACGTGGATGATGTAGCTGTACTGTCTGCTGGATGGTGTCTAGCGATTATCTGCTCTAAAGCACAAGCAGCCCTAAACGTGATCGACGGTTGGTGCACTAGAAATTGGCTTCCAGACAATCCTCTCAAAACTGAGGTTGTTCTCTTTACGAAAAGGAGGAAGCTGACTCATCATCACCATCCACTTCTCTAAAGAAGCTAAGAATTTGTGTGTCATCCTGGATAACAAACTTCTATGGACTAAACGTGTTACATCGAAAGTCTCTAAGTCGCTGTCGGCTTCTGGCAGTGCAAAGAAAGTGTCAGAAAGACATGGGGCCTGTCACCGAGAAGAGTCCTACACCCCTATGATGATGGCCATTATATCCTATGCGTCGGTCGGTTGTCTGGTGAAATAAGGTCTCACGAAAATACGTCATTGCTGCTTTTACTACACTCCAAAGAACTGTCTGTCTCGGCTGCATGGGGTTTTCTCTAACACGCCTGGCCTTTATGTGGAGCAATTGACGAATCTTCTTCCCTTTGAAATTCATATCATGGGCTGCACTCCCTTTAAAAAGAAATGGTCTTTGGTATAAAACGCACTGGAGCTTGGATGACATAGCGCGCCAATTGACTTATGTCTCTGTTTTTGGACTGCCGACTGATGCAATGGCACCAGAACTCCTGCTGCTAAAAAAACACGAAATTGACTTTTCCTGCGCCTACGATTGGTTTCGGCCAGAATCTGAGCCAAAAAAGGAATGTCTTCACGGATGGCTCCAAAACCGATAAAGAATGCGGCGCTAGTGTCTTTCTGGAGGACGACAACTTTATATTTCACTCCTCGTTAGGAAAACTTGCGTCTGCCTTCCAAGCGGAGATATACGCAATCTTGATGGCGCCGAACTATTTGCATCTGTAGCGAAAGGCGAACTGTGCTTAGAGCCTTGAAGAACTCTCTTAAGATTTCCAAGCTAGTTCGAGAATGCAAGACTTCACTGAATGCATTCGGAAAGCTAAATAGATTGACTGAATCTGGGCCCCAGGTAACCGTGAGATCACGGAAATGAATTCGCCGGTGAACTTGCTAAGTAAGGCTTAGAGGAGTGTTTTTCAGGACCCGAACGTACACTGGATTTATACCCGTCCACGGTTAGGGCTTCCATTGATAGTTGGGTTTCATGCTTTCTTTCTAAGAGGTCAGCGACTTTCCTGCTGTCCCTCAGTAGGAAAGACCGCAGGCTGCTTACTGGCGTCATGATGGAGCACCTAAATTTACTGTGGATAAGTAACACAAAATCTTCCTACGCCTGCTGTGATAACGAGCACACTGTCCGACTTACGCTCACATCAGGCTTGCAACACGGCGTTGATGCTGTGGGTGCTAGCATTGTAGGCACTTCATCACTGAAGCGTTTATTTGTCTTTCTTCGAAGGACGGGGAAATTCGATTAAATAAAATTCACAATTAGTATAATGAGCTAGTGCTGAGTGCTCTGTTTGCTTATAGGATTTGACCAATATGCGTGCAACTCTACAATCACCATTTACTTTCAAGCCATGCGAAATCGAATTCGAACAAATGAAATATATCTGGCAATTCGATTTTTCCTAAAAAATGCAAATCTTTTTGCAATTTTGCGACTTTAGATCCCTCTGCACAAAAACATCTTACAACGTAAGCCTTGACCAACTATTGTAAGTCCGTGTCGAATGCCTCATAGTAGACGACTTGTAGCAATTACAACCAATAATTGACATTCAATTACCAGAAAATCGGACATATGTCAACAGGAAAAGTTTGAGATTGGTCTTTTTTTTGCTTCGGTGAAATGCAGACGACCCCTAAAACAACATATTAAAAGAAGAAAGCAAAAGAGTCACTGATTTACTAACATCCTCTTTAGAATCCATCACAAAACGTAACAAGGAAGACAAAGTGTTACCGGGACCACTTAGTGAACTTTCCAGGCACATCTCTCGGTCAAGCAGTAACTTTCTTAACAGACTCCCTCTTCTTCACTCACACACACAGAGGGTTAATTCCTCCACTAGTTTGCCATACTCAATCATAAACTTTTTTGACAAAGTTCAACGGGCACTTTTACTTGGAGGAGTTTTTTTTTATTTTTTGACAAAGTGACCTCGTTCGTGGTTCGTTTCACCCACCATTGTTACGCCGTCGACTACATGATATTCGTATCTTTGTATCTCTCACTAAATTCTGTCCGCTCTTCAATTTTCTTTTATTTGTTTATCGTTTTTTTTTACTTTGAGTTGTTTCACTTCTTCCTTCGCTTTTCGTTTTTTAGGTCATCGAAAGCCATTGTCGTTCTTTTAAGGATATTTCCACGCCGCTATTTTATCTCTGTCTTATGGAGGGCTCTAGCGCTGGGGTTGGGTTAAAACTCTCTTTCTCTTCATTTTTTTTTTGTTTTTTCTTTTTTTACAAGAAGACTACTACAACAATGTGGACTCATAATAAAATCAAAATTCTTCATGTGGAAATTTCAATTAAGAAATTCCAGTCCCCTAGAGCTTAGCCATAGCAAGCCGACAACTACGAGTACCCATATCGAACGGGGAAGGAGGAAAGAGGAAACGATGACGCGGTCATCAGCCGGATACGGATACTCCAAGAAGACAGTCATAACCTTCTCATACATATACGAGTAGGACGACGATATAAGATTCATGTGTTGAACTCAGCACTTAAACGTTTAAGATTAAGTGTTGGATGAGGATGAAGCAGCATTCATGGAGTGAAGTTCGATGAATTCTTCAAATATAAAAGAAAAATTTTAAATTGATTGCCGATTTTAGTGCAGACGTACGAGAGAGACTTTTAAGTGGGGTTGTGTTCCACCCAGGACAATGGATGAAGGGATGCATTTTGGGGAAAATTACATCCACCCGGGAAGTGATTCTATTCGTATCTCTTCCTGGGGGTAAGCAATTAGTGGCATCATCACAAATGCAAATTAAATCAGGAAATGCAGCGCTCTAACTATCCGACTGCCCTACTTAGATAGGCAAATTAAATTGCTGGTGTAGCAGTAGCATAACTACGAGTATTATCTCTTAACGGGTTTTTCGATTCTTTTTTTTTTGTTTTTTGGCTTTGCATCATTAAGATGGGCTAAGTAAGTTCACACCTAATTGGGGGATATTCATGGCAATGCTTACAGTGGGACCTTACAGATTTAATGGGTAACTTTTTGCCAAATTATGAATTTCATGAACTTTGCCAAAAGATAAATAGGACCAACAGATTTGTTTTTTTTTTTTTTTTTTAGATATCTGACTTTAAACTCAGAAATTGTAGAGTTGTAGAGCAGCAGACTCTTGGTGGAGCGAATTTTTTTCAACATGAAATTAACAGGTAAAACGCTTGAACTCTCGTTGAAAGTGCACTCATACGATATACAGACAAAGCTAACTCGCCAAGTGGAGATATTCAACCTAAATTAAGCAAAATAATATTGCCGCTGAAAATCAGTCGTAACTGGGATGAGATTTGATCACAGCATAATGTGCAACACGCCTTGCTTCAAAAGCTTCCAAAAGCAAAAATTCAAGGATCTTATAGCGCCATACTATAACAAAATTGGGGTAAAGTCTAAAGCTATTTTCATAGTCGTTCTAAGTGCAGAAGATTTAACATTTAGAAATAAATTCAATAAATTCAAGTTAGAAATAAATTCAATTCGTCAAGCAGCAAAGATCATGAATTAAATATTATGATCAATATAAGATAAAGTTAGTTATGTACTCTGGAGAACCAGTTGTAATGATAAGAGCCTAACTGCTTTGCCTTGAAAAATACCTAATTTCCTCAAAGAAACTGGGTGGCCCTATATGCTTGCTGTAGGTTTCCTACTAAACTAAATGTTCTAAGAAATTCCTATCCATTCACACCGTAAACACATTATGATGACGTCATCAGCTTGCAATTCACAACAGAATCTGCAAATGGCTATTTCTGCCAGTAGACAGCCAGACCTATGGAGACAGATTCCAACCAAAATCCTGAGTGACTATCGATCCAAGTTTGCGAATTTCCCTAGATATTTCTAGCAATACCATCAATCACGCCTGGTTTGATGTCCATAGCCTCAAATCCTTCCAGCTTTCATTCTCTTATCAAGAGCTCATCCGCCATCTCATTTCCTCCTATATCGCAATATTCTGCTTCCTACCACAGTTACACTCGGAAGTGGGCTTGAGGGAACAATGATGAGCATTCATAGCGAGACTGGTATTACAGTTGAAGGTTTGAATGGGCAGAATTCTACTGGCGATTTCAATGGAGCACAGGTGGTGGAAATAGCGATAAAACAAAGTGAGATAGGAGACATTACGTCAATGTTCAAGAGTGTCGATTGACTGACTGATATTAGTATCACCTATGAGGGAGCTGTACAAAATCTCTAAGGACATGGTAGGTCAAGAAAGTAGTACCAACCACCCTGTATTCGATAATAACGGCAATGGGGGGTAATTGACATCAGCCCCCCAACAAGTGCAGAAATAAGAACCGCGATCCTACTTCTAAAAATAACAATGCAGCTGGACTAGATGGCATACCTGCAGAATTCCCGAAAGCGGATCCCGACGCAGCGGCCTGTATTTTGTTTCCACTTGTTCAGGTTGTTTGGGAGAATGAAGCCTTTCCCAGGAAATGGAAGGACGGAGTTATTGTCAAGATACGGAAGAAAGGCGATCTTAGGAACTGCAATAACTAGCGTGGTATCATCGTATTGTCCGTATTCCCAAAGCTGATGACAACTATCATTCTCGAGAGGATAAAGTTTAGGATTGAGTCGAGGCTCAAGAGGAACCAAGCATTTTACACAGTGAGACAAGGAGATGTACGGTCACTGATTTTGTTCTCACTTGCGATCGATGATGTAATGACTGCCACGGTGGATACAAATGGCAGCTTAACCATTTGGACTATGCTGATGATATCTGTTTCCTGGCAAACAATATTGGTGCCCTTAACCTAATGTGTCATTTACATAATGGGGAGAGGGCTGGCTTAAGAATAAACGCCAAAAGGACAAAAATTGTGCATACTAGCCGAGGCAACAACAGCAGGTTATCTTGAAATGGGAGGCCATAGAGGAGGTCACGCAGTTCAACTATCTAATTAGTTACGTGTCAACGATTTCCAACAATGGATTGTGACTTAGGACAGGACAAACAAAAGTGGATGTAGCCATCAAAAAGTGAAAACAAAATGACAACATAGCGAAGCAGTGCTTCCAATGGAATCCTCAAGATGTAAGGCGAGCGGGTAGGCCAAGAATAACATGGAGATCAACTATTAGGATGGAAGCTCAGACCCAAAATTTGCGATCGTGGACACAGCTGAGGTATCGAGCTGAAAACAGAGAGGGATGAAAGGACCTGGTTGTCGACTTAAGCTATGGGAGGAATTAAAGTATTGCTGCTAACAGCAGCTTCCGAAATAAAAGAAGAAAAATACCTCGACATACTGCAAAAGCTACATACAGACATTTCGGCATACAGCGTATTCTTAGTCGAGGTAGAGAGCAATTGTTTTGGCTGAGTATGACAAACGACATAGTCCGAATGATCGAAACTTGTTTAATTTGTCAAAGGCTTCAACCCGAGAGTACAAAGGAGCCGGTTATATTGAAGGAAGTCTTCTCATTACCCTGGGAGATTGTGGCCTATTCACCTATTTAACACTGATTATCTTTTAATTTTAGACAGCTGTTCTCGATTTTATGACTTCATCTCATCCATAGCGGAAGTTGTAAGACAACTTAAAATTTGGTTTTCAATCCATGGCACACCACTGGTTCTGGAGTCGGACAATGGGCCTCAATTCTCAGCAAAGGAGTTTATATCATTTTGCCAAGATCTTTAGATTCAAACAATATTCAAATATCAGTCAAAACATTGAACAAATTACCTGAACCGAAATCATACGTCGTAATAATTAAAGACGGAGCAGCAAAATATCATAACATGACACATATTCAACACAGGGTAGTGTACGAAAATCAGAAGAAATCAGTTCGCCCGATTTGGAAGCGAATACACTGCCACGTGAGCCACGGCCACCCATAAGGTTGTCAAAGTAATTCAATTATATTCCCATTAGATGAGTCGTTTGCTCTTAAAATATAAATTTGTTGGTCCCGAACAACTTCGTATTTTATCAATTATGGATAGAATCCGTATGGACCATCTGGATCCGGTAGACACCGTCAATAACGCGAGTTATCACATTGTGTGGACCCTCCCAAACCGGTTGCAATTTTGGTGATTTGCCTTTCTTACGCAGAGTATTATGCAGCCCAGGTCTTCACCAGCTTTGATGTGGTACCTAGTCTTCATGCGGTTTCTCACTAGTTTTATCTATCTATCTCGAACAGTTTGACCAAATAAGATCTCCGATGGTGTATGTCCTGTTGAACTATAGACCGCGTTTCGGTAGGCCATTAAGAGAGAGCATGGCTTTCAGGGTTTTTAAATTGTAGTGGCCATTTCAGAGCTGCTTGGTCTATGCGAAGAATGAATTTTTGTCTACAGAGTAGTTATGGAAATGCTTCGTTGCCAGAATTAAAGCCAGAAGCTCACGCGGACCTACACAGTAGTTCCATTCAAGTCTGGAGAGTACCTGGATGGAATATGAATATACCCCTTTCTTTTGACCATCATGAACTTGAGAGATCACTGCTCAGACCCCAACATTGCTAACGTCTGCGTCCACGAAGAATATTTTTCCGGGTTTGGAGTAACCCAAGATGGGGGCATTGTACAGCTGCAGCTTGAGTTCTTGGAATGCTTTTTCACACACTCCAGACTTCCTGAACTGTCGGTATTTTTCCGTAAGTTCATGTAGGCTATTTACAATACTAGCAAAAACCTTTACGAACCTTCGACAATAGGTAGCAAGTCCCAAGAAGCTTCTCAGTTGGTGTTTATCTTTGGGGCAGGGAAATTTTTTACCGCTCCGATTTTGCCAGGATTCGTTCTTACTCCTTGCGTAGATATAATGTGACCCAGATATTTTACCTCCGGACAGAACAAGGCTTCAAAAGAGCCGCGCAGCCTCGCCGAGGTCGAGGAAAAAGCCCGAAGGCTATTACGATGTGCTATGTGATAACGCTTTGTCAGAGCCGCAGGCTAAAAAGGAAAAACCAAAATTTTCTGGCTTCGAAGAGTTCCCCGAACTGCCAAACAACCCAAACCTTAGAAACCCAAAATTCGTGTTTATTTCACTAAAAAACCCAGGTACACCAATCACTGCTGTGAGTATCTTTTTGTTAAGATTATTTATAGACTCGGTCAGCACTGAGTATGATAATACTTGCCAAAAGCCAAAAATCGGAAGACAAGTTCCTCAAAATCACCAACCTAACCAATCAATGCCCTGTGGACGTATCGCTTCACAAAACTTTAAATTCTTCAAAAGGTATCGTATACGCACCTTGTCTCATAAACGTAACAGAGCAAGAAATTGTCTCTGAAAACACAAGGCCTAATAGATGTATATAAATTTACGAAAACAATTGAAAATAAAATTCAACCAAAAGGCCTAATTCTATTCACTTTCGACTTATACCAAATCCCACAACCATTAAAAATTGGTTGGTATAAGACCAAAGTTACGGAATATGTCCCCTCTCCAATGAGATGTCACAACTGTCAGTTGCTGGGTCACACCACTAACCGTTACTCAAAAAGCAAAATCTGTGAGAACTGCAACCTTCCCCTTCATCACATATTGCAATGTACACGCATCATGTGTGCTAACTGCCTTGATAAGCACCCCGCCTCAGCGGGTGCATATCTGTACAAAGTAAAGAAATCTTAAAAATCTACATCTACACATCTACAACCTTACACACAATGTTCTCTTCACCATCCAAACCTTCCAATCATTGTCATCTGCCCGAAACAAGTCTATCCCCAGTCTTCGATTCACTAATTAATAATCATAACTTACAAAAATTCTCCTACCCACAATCAAATACAAATGATGCCACATAATTCTAACCAATTATCAGCCAACCCCCTGTCGATGCCTCTACTCGCTGTGGGGGGTACAGTTCCTTCCGCCTGCGGTTGGAGGCATCGACACTCACTTAATCACCATAAAAACGACCAAACAAAAACAGTCCCAAACACATATCTTAACATTTTGCAATGGAACATGAAAGGTTTCATTAACAACATTGATGAGTTAAATCTCTTAATCAAAGCCCACAAGCCAAATATAATATCCATACAAGAGACCCATTTTCCAACTCAAGCAACACCTATAGTTCCCAAGCCATACAAAGGATACTTTAGCAATCTTCCAAGCAATGTAACTGCAAAGCATGGAATCGCTTTGCTAGTTAAAGATTATATTCCACACTCACCCCAAATTCCAATTAGATCAAACTTTCTTGCAATAGCTTTAGAAATACACACCAGCATTAGAATTACTATAATATCTATTTGCACTCCTTCCCAACAAACATTCCGTAAAACCGACCTTGAAAACATTATTCATCAACTAACATTCTAACTGGTGATGTGAACTCCTGGAGTATACTTTGGGGCTCCCCGAAAACCAATAGCCGAGGATCTATTTTTGAAGAATTCATTACTGATTCCGAACTTGTCATTCTTAATGACGGGCACCCGACCCATTTTTTAACACATGGCACATTCACCCACATAGATCTTACTTGTTGTTCGGCAGAAATTTTACCAAGGGCATCATGGCACATCCTTGATGATCTACACAATAGTGACCACTTTCCCATTTTTACAAAAATTGCATTAAAATCAAGCGTAAGGAACCCCTATATTCCAAAATTTAAAACCGACCAAGCAAACTGGGACAAATTCGCTTGCAACGTCGAACATAGGTTATCAAAACAACCATCCTCTTGTGTCAATAAGGAAGCTGGAGTATTTCTTAAATGCATACGCAGTGCTGCCAATGTATCCATCCCACAAACGTCACCTTTAACACTAAAACGTAATGTTCCCTGGTGGAATGCGGAACTTGGTAGACTAAGAGCCAAAAAAGTTTTAACTTGGAGGACTTTTAAAAAAAATCCTACACAAGTTAATCTGATAGCCTATAAAAGAGCAAATGCAATTTTTAGAAGATGTCTAAAAATCAGCAAATCCGAAAGCTTTGAAACTTTCACAGCTCAAATCAATCCCAATACATCCACGAGCAAAATCAGGCGGAATATAAGGGCTCTTACGGGCAATACATCCTTTAAAAGCATAGTTTCAATCAAAACTCCAACCGGTCCTATCTGTTCTACAGATGAGATCTGTCTCTTATTTGCTGACACTTGGTCGAATAATTCTAAGGACTCGAACTTTTCCTCTAGTTTTGTAATGAAAAAATCAGAATCACTCACATTAGCGCCAAGCCCTGCAACCACTCCTGCCGCAAAACACATTGAAAAAGATATTTCTCTTGTAGAACTCGAAAGCTGTTTATCAAGAGTAAGTGAAAAAACTCCGGGTCGGAATAAGATCTCCTACACAATAATCAAAAACCTTCCAGAAAGGGCTAAAATCAGACTGATCGAACTCTATAATAATATATTGGATAATGGTATCACACCCTAAAGTTGGAAAACAGTCTGTATAGTCCCAATTCTAAAGCCAAAAGAAAGAAATTGATAAGGTAGATGGATACCGTCCGATCTCTTTACTCCCATGCTTATCCAAAGTTCTAGAAACAATAATAGCCAACCGCATCCTTTGGTTCACTGAATCCAAAAAATTGATAAGTCTAAACCAAGTGGCTTTCAAACCAAAAAGAGGTTGTATGGATGCCCTACTTCATTTGGACTATGTCATATCTAACGCTCGAAACCACGTTACAATCCGAGCACTGGACTTCGAAAAAGCTTTCGAATGCATAGGCATTCATCTCGTATTAAAACGACTTATCGAAAGGGAAGTTGGCCCCAAAATTTTCAATTACATAAAATCATTCCTAACTAATAGAAAATTTTGCGTCAAGATTGCAAATATTTTTTCAAAAATCGTGTCCCTTGGAAATGGAATGCCTCAGGGGTCTCCGCTTTCAGTACTCCTTTTCGCTATCGCTTTTGATGAGCTTAGCGTTATAATACTCAAATATAATGATTTGGACGCTGATGATTTGTACATATTGTGTAGATACAATGACCTCAATCTAACTAAAATTGTTTTCTCTAAATTGCTTGGAGAGATAACGGACTGGTCTTCCATGTCCGGTTCTAAATTGTCTCTAAAAAATGTCGCAAAAAAAAAGTCAAAATCTAAACTTACCTCTTAATAACACAACAATTGAGAATGTTACTAATTTAAGTATCTTAGGCCTTCTGTTAATAATAGGTATAATTGGAAACCTCATTGTTTAGCTCTTAAGATATCGCTAGCATCAAGGTTTAATATCTTAAAAAAAAAATAATGTGCATGTCAATACCTTCATTTATATTATCAAGACTTTAGCTTTAAGTAAGATAGATTATGCTTTAACTGTGTATGGTTCTTGTCCCAAATCTACAAAAAACATAAATAAACCCTCGTATCACCAAGCTGCAAGAAGATGCATTGGAGCTTTTCCCACAAGCTCTATCAAAAACATCCTGGCTGAGGCTGGCTTACCTACAATAGAAGAAAGATACTTAGAAGTGGTATTTAAACTTTTTTTCAAACTGTATTTTCAAACCGATTCAATAATCGACAAGGACATAGCTCAAGCTTTAAAACACAAACGGCAACGGAGGATCCCCTCGGCTATACACAATTCATTAAAAATGGCACAAAGTTTACAAGTTCCATTTAAACGATCCGCAAAATACACACCATCCTCACCACCTAGGAACCTGAATACGTCATCCATCATTCTGTAACTCCACGAGTTCCATAAAGAAAACACCTCTTGTTTAGTATATAATGAGGCATTTCAGGAAATCTTCTTTAACCTTACCTCCAAAGGATGGAAGTTTTTGTACACCGACGGCTCAAAAACCGCCGATAGTACCTCATTTGCTGTAACAACCCATAATGAATCAACAATGGTACTAGTTATCCTTCCAAACACAGCTTCGATATTCACAACTGAGGCTCAAGCCATCTACGAAGCCGTTAAAAAGTCCTCTCACACTGCTGGTAAATGGATCATCTGCACTGACAGTCTCTCCGTTCTTAAAGCTATCCTCAACATAAGACACGATTGCAATATAACTGCCAAAATTCGTAATATGCTTATAAAATCGTCTTCCAAAATAAAGCTTATGTGGACACCAGTACATGTGGGCATTATAGGAAACGAACTCCCTGACCATGCAACAAATCTGGTTCATTTGAATCCTATATTTTGTTTGAATCCTTTAAAAGAAGAGACCTCAAGTGGTTAATAATGGATAAAATCAAAAATTGCCGAGCACAGGAGTGGAATCAATATAAACATCACTACCAAACAGTGAAAGCCAACAAAATCAGTCCAAATCACACTAGCAATATGTCCAAGTTTCACATTTTAAAGTTATTCGTTTGCGCATAGGGCACACTCAACTGACACATCAACACCTTTTAAAGAAACAAACACCTCCGGTATGCCCAAAATGCAGCAATACCATCACGATATCACACCTTTTGGGACCCTGCTACCTCTCAGCCGCAAATCCCCTTTATGACTTCAATAATAGCCAACGTCACATACTGGAACTTCTGCAAGATCCGAACCAGGAAAATATTGAGCTTATAAATATTTAAATTACTTAGCATGCACAAAATTAAAACTTAAAATAAAAAAGATACAAGTAAATAATACAAAATAAAATAATATCAATTAACTAAGTACAAAACTTTTACGAAGAGCCGAAAGTGTTCGATGCTAGCGCTCTTAAAAATTGTATTAATAATAGATTTTAATTTATTGTTAATGTTTATAAATAAATAAATATGTAAATAAGATGCGCCACTAAGTTGAGGCCATTGCGAATATTTCGTTGCAGGAGTGGCTCCCGAAAGACTTTGACAGCGACAGAAAGAGGAAAAATAGATGCTTTCAATGAGTTAGGGTCTCTCTGGCCGAGAAATTGCAAGGAGGCTTAATAGAAGTAAGACTTTTGTAAACAGTTATTTTGCGGAACCACAACACTATGGGAAAAATCAAAAAAGACACACGGCAGAAGCAACAACATTGCGAGAAAATCGGTTAATTCCAAATTGTACTCTACCAGCGACTAAAATAAGTTCCAACAGCGGAGTATCAGCCAGCATAGCAACGGTCCGAATGATAATCCGAAAAAGTGGTATTATACAGAGGAGAAAACTTAAAAAGACACCTGTTTTGAGGCAAATACACAAGGAGCATCGAATGAATTTTACAGGAGAACATGTCTCTAGGAGCAGTGAAAGGAAACGTGTTGTCTTTTCGGATGAACTATTATTTCCATAATCTAAGAAAGGAGGAGCTTATTTTGGCAAGACATCACAGCGGTACATCAGGTGTAATGGTGTGGGGAGCTATTACCTACTATCGCACAATCGAGTTGGAGTTTTTGTCCACAACAACGAACGGAAACAACTACAAATGTTTTTTGGAAATCAAAAGTGAAAAACATTTTCGGACCCCTGCCTGGGATATTCCAACAAGACAGTGCCCCCATCCACACATCCAGGGTTGTTAGAAGTTGAATTCAATCAGAAGACGTGGAACTTTTGCCATGGCTGCCCTATTCACCGGACTTAAACATAATCAACAATTTTTGGGCATGGTTATCTCGTAAAGTGTATGAAGGCGGCAGACAATTTGAAGACAAGGACACTTTAATCGAGGCTATTCCTGATGCCTGAGTCCAAATTTCTCTTGATTATTTAAAAAAGAACTGTACGATTCTATTCCAAACCGTCTTATAGAGGTCATACCGAAAAATGGCGGACATACTTATTATTAATGTAGAAAACCGTAATAAATAAATGTTTTAAAACCATAAAATATAAGCATTTTATTCATTTTTTCCTTTCTTCCGAAGATACTGCATGTGGCCTCATCCTAGTGGCTCATCTTTTTATACGCTTTTCAAGAAGTTCTTTGTTTGATCTTGGGAAATTCCAACGGTCGTTTCTTATTTAACCTTTAATTTTATGACTTCCTGTTGAGAAAAAAAAATATGACTTGCTACATTTGCAAGTCATACATACAAAAACAATTTTTTAAGAAATGCAGAAATTCTCCGAAGAGTAGAGCTTAGCACAATCAGAAAAAATATATGCACTACCCAAAACAGAGAGCAAGAAAACATGGAATCAGAAAAAGAATGCGTTTGTATGCATTAACACACAGCTGACTCCAACAAATAAACACTTACTTTGGCTCGTCAAAAATAAGGCTAGAGAATGTAACTCGAAATCTGTGTGGGAAGCATCGGGGAATATTTTAGTACAAAAAGCTGAAAACGGTGAGGCCATTCACGTAGCCACGATCAGTGGCATTGACAAAATATCGATCTAATATCAAATGCAATTAAGAAGAAGAACAAAACAAAACAACGAATATGATGATGCAAAACCAATATAGTGAAGTTGATGTCAATTTTAGGGTAATGCATGGCTTTACTGGCATCGACTCACATTTTTTGAAAAACATGAATTTCTGTTGTGTAGACTTTAATATAAGATCGCTACGGAAAAACTGGAATACTTTTCTAGCAGAAATTCAACCAGCTTTAATGTACAATATAGTATATCGATGTTATTTGTCTTGGGAAAATTAACATAAAAGAAAAGGAAAATGATTTTTACAATATAAACGGTTTTATACCTGAATTTCTGAATAGAAAAGACACCAAAGGAGGAGGAATAGCGATATTCATCAAAGATAACATAAGTTACAATAGAATCTATAAAAGCGCTGTTTCATATGAAAGTTTAAATGGGTATCGAAATAGAGGAAAAAGGAGAAGTAATCAAATATATTCATGCAGTGTACATATCACCGAAATTGAATATAGCACAATTTATTGAAGAAATTGACAGAAATATTAAAAATGAAAAACAAGCAACCGTTATTGGTGACATAAATATAGATATAAATGTTTTATGTAATGTACAAGTGCAAAAATATCTAGAAGTCATGGCGTCTAAGGGACTAACCAATGTAGTACTGCAATCTACCCGCATTGACATAAGTAAATGCGCGTCCACCCTAATGGACCATGCATTTGTGACGATATCAAACACGCCATGAAATCAGCCGTGATAGAATCTGACTTTTCCGATCACGTTGCAACAATATATTGCACTATTATAGGGGCGAATCTTGTAATTGCCGAACATATGCTAGTAGGTCTCAATCAATGTAAAATTAACGAACTTATACAGCAAACACATTGGCAAGAATTCTGCAATGAACAAGATGTTGAGCGCCTCTATAATCTGTTTGTTTGGAAAATTAACAGTATATATGACCAATCTAAAAATATAACGGCAAATAAAACTAACCATCAAAAAAATCCTTGGATAACACCTGAATTAATTATGCTATGCAGAAGAAGGGACCAGATGTACAGAAGATGGAAGAGTAATCCGAAGTGCAAAACATATGAAGTAGAGTATAAAAAGTTTCGCAACGCTGTTAAGAAACACATTCAAACAAGAAAATCACAATATAACAAGATGCAATTGCTAAATGCCAAAAAGAATCCTAGGAAAACATGGAATATAATAAGTACTGGGGAGGGAAAAAAAATCAATAGACGAAGTGATTGCAACGAACTTTTCGAAAAACTGCAACGCTAAAAAAAACTGCATACGAATTCCAACCAAAATTATAGCCTCCAAAATCGATATGTTGTACATATGTACAATCTTTGTAGAGCAAGCCAGTGAAATGGAAATATTCAATATGCTTAGTAGTCTAAATCCGACCAAGAGTCCAGGAGCCGATAACTTAAGAGCGACTGACCTGAAACTAAACGCGGCTTTATTAGCACCAACCATATAAACGATAATTTATAGAAATCTTGAATATGGAATTGTTCCCATGGGGTTAAATACCAGCCGTGACCGAAAGACATTTTTTCAGGCAACTGAAATATCGTGAGGTTGCCTAAATACAACATCAAGTCAATTTACACTAATAATTTAGTCTCCCCATGTTGAATGCCACCCATATGGAGCGAAATAACCACTGAGTCCAAATATCTATTTCGTTCTCTCGAAAAACTTAACACGTGCTCCGGCATTTTAAGAGTAGTCATATCCTCTTGGGGGTTAAGTTCTTAAAAAAAAAAAACAAACAAAAAAATTTTACTTAAGACATCGGATGACGTTGCTATACCCGTCTCAGGTAAGTATCTTAATACCATTATAGAACTCCTTCAAGTACATTTCAATAGATTAACCCGCTGGGCAGATCGCTGTGGGTTGGGAATAAACTCCCATAAAACTGATATTGTTCTCTTTTCCAGAAAATACAAAATTCCAACTATAGACCCTCCTTCAATAAACGGTACCAGTTTAGTATTTTCCGATACAGCATAATAGCTGGGTCTCATTTTTGACAGGAAACTAAACTGGAAACCTAACATTCAAGAAAGAGTCAATAAAACTACAACAGCTTTATTCTCTTGCAAAAAAGCCATTGGAAATAAATGGGGCCATCAATCTCGCATAATCCACTGGCTATACACCTCGGTTATAAGACCGATACTTACTTACGGGGTGGTTGTCTCGACGGCCTTGGAAAATGCATTCAACTCCATTAAACTAAGCAGAGTCCAAAGCATGTCTATGCACAAGCGGAGCCTTGCGGTCTACCCCCTCTGCGGCATTAAACATTCTGTTTCATTTGACACCAATCGATATATTCAGCAGCCAAGTAGCAGCGACTGCAGCTATTCGCCTTAAAGCGACTAAACAGTGGGAAAATAATTCATTTGACCACGCCAATATTCTTAATACGAGTACCTTAGGAATCCTCACAGAGAACATCGATTACACCATACCTGAACTTTGGTTTGACAAAAATTTCCATGTAAGCCTCATTTCTAGATCCTTCTTGGAAGAAGATGCTTTCATGGAGGACAAGTCAATCCATCTCTACACAGATGGATCTGAAACCGATAGCAGAGTTGGTGGCGGAGTTTTCTCAGATAAGCTAAATCTGAGCCTCACTTTCCGTCTTCCAAATCACTGTAGCGTGTCTGGCTGAAGAAAAACGTGATATCTGCAAAGGATATGCGCATCTTTTCGGATAGTCAGGTCGTTATCAAGTCCCTGGACTCGGTCTCATTAAATTCTAAAACCACCCTTGAATGCCGATCATCTCTCATGGAGATGGCTGAGCAGTTCTACACTTTGATCTTAGCCATAAGGTTCAACGTGAGATCAAGCTTAATGGAAAAGATTCGGGTGTTTGAGAGGGCTTACCTTAGGGTTTGTCTTCACCTTTACAAAACACCAGAATCGGATATATAAAATTCTTTCCCAATGAGGTTTTATACAACGGGCCGAATCTAATGAGAGTGCACAACTTCGCTATTAAGTTGACTCGAAGGCATATTGACTCCAACAACCTGATGTCTGGGGCCTACTACCCCAACTACTTATATCATGAGAGTGTGCGCTTGAAAAGCTTCGTTCCCCCTTTTGACATGACATAAAATAGGTTTCCGGTGCCCCTAATCTTCCAGGTAGCTCGTGCAGTTGGTGAGGGGCAACTCAACTACAACAACTTGAAGTTTGCTAACAATTAGGTTAGATTAATTGTATAGTTAGGCTAACTAGCTTAAGGTTTAATATAAGTTAGCACAGGTAGTTAGTTTAAGTAGTTTAAGTCAGAGGTCTAAATTTTATGTAAATATTGTATAAAAAAAATGCTCATGTACTAAGTTTTTTCTTAAATACTTAAAATTTTCTTAGTTTAATTCTAATAGATATTAATGAATACCAATTAAAATCGCAAATTATAAATTAGACGTCGAAAGACATAAAATAAAAATATAGTCTAGCTTAGAGTGCCCGCTTGGAGGCCCAGTAAGTTATAATAAGTTAATTAAGTTATGTTAAGCTAGTTTTTAAGCATTTCTTCTGTTAGCATGTAAATATAGTAAATTTAAGAAGAATAAAATAAAATGCATTAATAAATATATATATATGAAAATATATATAGCAGAGCAGTTCAACCTTCACCTTTGTTGGGTGGAGGGCCACAGAGGCATTCCAGAGAACTGTAGAGCCGATGAACTTGGCAAAATTGGAAACACTCTAATGTTCTATAGGAAAAGGGTAGCATAGATATACCAATCGCTACGTGCAAGCTAACATCAAAGCTGGATGCCAATAAAAGAACAGACCTTAGGTGAACAGTTGGACCAACATATCTAGCGATCAAACAGATCTGGCCATAGCTGGATCTGAATCGCTCTAAGTGTCTGATCCTTCTACATAGGAAATATCTCAGCGCCACCATAGGTGTCATCACTGGACACTGCCTCACGCAAGAAGGCTTGGCGCTTTTACAAACGATAGAAGCTGCATGGGCGAGGAAGAGGAGGAGACAATCCTCCACCTACTCTGTACATGTCCAGCTCTCTCCCAGAGAAGAAAACTTCATCTAGGAGCTTTTTTCTACAACGAATTAAATGATCTAAAAAATATAGCCGTAAACAGTCTCCTACGCTTCATCATAAGCTCAAACTGGTTCCATTAATAAGAGGATCACAGATCCACGTGGCATCACAATGGGTCAATAGGCCTAAGTGGGTTGGTATTTCCAACAGCCACTCTTACGTACCTACCCACCTACTTAAAACATCATTCATTCATGCCGGTAGTTGAAAAATGTTTGGGAGAAATTATGGTGTGACGATTAAACGAGCAAACAAAAAATACTGCAAGAATATCAGTACGGGTTTCAAAAAGCGAAAAGTACTGGAACACTACTGGGAGAGCTCTCCAATTCGGTGACTACGATCTTAAATGCAAGTCATGACGTACCGATTTTGTTTGTGGATTTTAGGAAAGGTTTCTGATAGGCTTAATCCTAATAGGCTCATGGCAGATTTATGTAGAATCGGTATAAGAAGACCTCTTGGAAAGTGGATGGAGAGTTATTTCTTCAGAAGAACAGCAAAAGTGAAAATATTGAACACAATAAGAGAAGGATTAAATACTCAATAGGGTGTTTCACAAGGCTCGAAATTAGGAGCTCCGCTTTTCATACTTTTACATAAATACGGTTTTTGCATGTGCGGACGATATAGCAATTGTCATAAAACACAAATGCCTTTCAACAGCAGCAAATATCATGCAACAAGAATTTGATAGTCTTTCGAGGTGGTGCCATGAGAATGGTTGGGTAGTTAACGAGAAGAAAATCAAACCGATTCACGTTTGCACTCAAACGCAACCAAGAATTGCTACAAATCTATACCTAAGAAATGAAGACTGTCCCGCAACTCCAGGAAATGATCCTGTGGAATTAGTGAAAAGCTTTAAGTGTCTAGGAGTTATAATCGACGAGCACTACCTATGGCAAGATCACATCAACCAACGCATATCAAACTTAAAGAGCGCAATGTTTGCCATGGCGTATCTTAAACGACACTCAACGCTAGTAGTTCAGAAGCAGGTGTACTAATCACTGGTGGAATCACGCTTGAGATATGGCATACTAACTTGGGGACATGCTTTTAAGACTCACATATACAAACTGATATGTTTTCAACGTCGTATTATCATGCAAATAAATAAAAATAATGGTAATTTCAAGGCTCTAGACGTGAACGGTATATTTAAAATGACAGCTATCTTAGGGTATTATGAAGATCAAAGGTTTCAGCAACCAATACCTCAAACCCTACACACTAGAAGACGACTGCAAAGCTTTTTGGACACTTCAAGATTCAACAACAAATACGGCAAACATTGAACGCTTTACCCACGAATTAAAAAAAACCTTCACAATTACAAAAAATGCAGAAAACATCTTAAGCAATATTTTATTACCAACCATTTTGTAATGTAAAATCATTCATATATTTTTCATTCGTAAAATTAATGCTTAATATTGTAACTTAAAGTAATCAATGTAAAGCTCATTACTAAATGCAATATCAAATGTATGCAAATGAAAAACATCGAAACGAGAGATACTATATGTAACGATAAGCACTACTATAATCTTCGCAGGTAACAACCATTTGTAACGCCAACTGATGTAAATAAATAATGATTTAAAAAAAAAATGAAAATGTATGATATAAATTATTTACTTTAACACAATCTCTTTATTCATTCTTCAAATTCAACTTTAGAACTGATCTTCACCTGGGTTGTTGGGTTGTTGTATTTAATTTATACTCCCTGCCATCTTTCGAGAACTTTTTGTACTATCCAGCTGTCCATACGACAATACAATACTTTCCAATTTGCCAGAACATTCGCTATCAGTTGTCATAGTAATTCCATTATTTCCCCATCCGATTAGACTTATATAGGGCTCTGTTCACATTGAAACGGTTATCACAATATTATCTACCAATAAACTGTCACAGCAACAATATCATGGTTTTTCGTTCAATTTGATCAGAAACTTCCGAATATTTCAAAATCAATTAGGATACTCGTATATTTTAAAATTGTCCGATTAGCTGTTGTTGGCTTTGGGCCTGATATCCTGTTCACCACCATATATTTCAACAAACCTGACCAGGACTGAAATTGCTCAGAATTGCTTTCATAAGATGCAATAGAGCGCCCTGTCTACACGAATTTGCGATGTCTAAAGATTTACTTGAAGTTCGTGTTGGTCTATCTCAAACATTACCAACAAAGCCCTAGTACGAGTAGTAATCTCCTTGTATTAAATCTTTTTATATGAGGACGGGTTTTTCTTAATTACATTGTATCGTACGATGTCAGAGTGGTCTTAAATAGAACTAAAAAGTTGGCTTTATATACGTACACATTTAATGATCCGTTGTACTTATCGTAAGACATCAGTATCTTCAGCTTGACACCCAAAAATCCTCGTAAATGAAAAACTCTAAAAACTACACCATGTCCGTGCTACCACGTTTGTTGTCACAAAATCAAAACTCAATCCATTGATTGCTCTGGAGTGTGCTGCTTTATGGTGTTCCATAAAACTAGGTCACCAAAAAACAACACCCTGACCCACTAAGCCCGAATGTGTTAAACAGTATTCGTGCACAACGCTCCTAGTATGTAATCCCCCGCAGTCTCATCATACAATAAAATCCCATCCCAATAAAATCGTAACGTACTCGTATTTTGAAAATAATTCATATCACTTTTATAGTTCCGAGTCCAGGTACGGATACAGTCCCTCAGAGATACAATTTGATACCACCAACGGATTGCGTGTTGATACTATGAAGAGCTTCGCACCTTTGAAGGCCCAGGAATTAAGCTCAATTGTGAAATTGTCAGATAAATGGTAATGAGCTGAATTTAAAATGCTAATCAACCCTAAATAGTCCTACTAAGAGGATCCTTTCAAAACTGCAGAACCCCTCGAATTCCGAGCACTAGCGCGATGCTTTAATCGACTTATGGAGCAGGACTTCGATAATATACCTACATTTGTTCGTGCTAGCAAGCCAAAAATGTTCACATATTATCTGGCGAATGAATTTACGTCCAAATAATTCAATGGATGCCTTTGGCTACATTTCCTCTATTTGTAGATGAAAAGTATTCAACAGAAATGTATTTTAGTACCCAGTGACTAGAACTACCATATTGGTCCAGGCGAAGTGTATCTTTTCGGTCGAAAATCCAGCCATGGTAACGGCTTACTGGATAAATATTTGCACGAATTCGGTGGTTTATTATTGCACACATTGGCATGGGTATTGCCAATTTTACCTTTCCACCATGGGGGGTTGAGGTATGTGCCTGCTGTAGCTTTAGAGATACATATATATCCCAGAAAATGGAACGTGGAGAGAAATTTATGCTTTTTTTTGGCATTGTTGCTACACAAAGAAAAAATGTTTTCATTTGATTTGATATTTGCGAGCTTTGTGGCTACGAGTGTTTTCCTAGAATCAAAACCACCAATAATTTTGGCACTGTAGACTGATTTATTTGGATTTATTTGTGGAATTTGCTTGAGGCTCAAGAACGCTTTCGACAGAATTAATTTTTGAAAGGAGTTAATTACAATTTCAATTTATTTCAATTTATTTTCAATTTGATTGGAACAGTATAAATAAGACATATATCGTCTTTTATAATACATAAATTACATTTGAATTTGGGAAAGGTTAAGGTGTTTTAATGTTTCAATTTAAAATAAATTACAATCGCATTCTGAAGTAAATAATAAAAATTAATAAGCCAAAAATAAATAATATAATAGAGGAAAAAAAAGGAAAGAGAAAAAAAAGAAAAATAGGAAAGAAGAAGTAGAAGTAGTTTTTATTGATGTTGCTTAAGGTGTTCCAGTGCTGCATTCTTGAATAGGCGAGTTAGGCGGCTGATTCTCTACCCCAATCCAAACAAAATAGTACGTTCATCAATAGAGGTAAAAAAAGGTATTTTTTCTATGTCTGTATTAAGAAGACCAGTAGCAACGGCTCCAAAACGATTGGAGACACCGCAATTGGCGTGAAGCTAATGACCACGAAAAATCCTTATTTCAGTAAAACATGCCGACTTGCCGCAATAAAATATTGTAAAATGAGAATAAAGCGTGAGAATCGTACAATAATCTAAAGTGTGGAATTTCAAATGGTGGCAGTGTTTTATGAAGACAACAGCGTCGAGCATATTCTTCATCAGGACGGCGGAGGATCTTATACCATATATGGATCAACGATGGCGTGCACAGCTGTAGTTAGTTTGAGATACTGGGTACACGCCTCCCTTAAGAACTACTTCTGTTTTTGCTTTGATGTAGCCTTTGTTAAAGGGGTTTTATTCAAGACATGGCTCTCCAGGTTGGGGGTTACGCATGGGTGTAACTTTCCACCGTGGAAATAATAAATCCCAGTTCAAAGACAACCAACAGCCTCGGATACGGATGGATCTATTGTTGACGACCCCAGTAAACCTTTTAAGGATAACGAATATTGGCTTTGCATATAGAATATTAGGACCCTTGATGAATAACTGGTGGAGTTTTTACACTGCTATAAAGCAGACATTACCGCATACCAAGAAGTGTAATGGGACTGTCCGAGCAAAAAGCCAATAAAAAGCTGCGGCATCTACCACGGCCACTGAATCAAAGAAGGAAGACGAGGCCAATTTTGATTTGGATATAGAATACGAAGGAGAGTTAGGCATGCCCCTATAGAGGATAAGGATGACTGCATCAAAGTAGAATTTTATAACCTCCTAGACCATATATATGTATGATCAGTGGACCAGCTATGACAGCAAAGTTGTACTAGGAGATCTTTACACAAGGTTGTGTAAGGAAGTCGTTTTTCTCGGAAAGAAAATAACAGGCGAAACGCACGATCAAGAAAATGAAGAGATGTTACTACCGGATTGATGTTTGAAAGTAGCATCACTGAATAAATAAACATCCTAGGGCTACAAAGCCAGAATAGAAACCTGTAAAGCCGGACATGGACAATTAATAGTAGAGTCGCAGTTGTTCCTGAGAATATGAAAAGACTAGTTCTGCAGACTGTATGACGGAGATGATGGCCAAAATACCGTTGTCAGACAGAATGAACCAGTCACGCTGGATGAAGGCGACATTCAATTCCATTCGACTCCAACCCAGATGGACAACGCAGTAGAGAACTACCTCATATTAGGCCCGGACACAAGTAGTTGTTTCAATAAATAAGTAAGACCTAAACGAGCATTTTCAAGCATCTCAAGGTGACCTGGTTGCACCAGCTCATTTGTAAAATATGGTTAGAGTAAAGATGCCCGAAGCGAAAAATCCCAACATTTTTTTTCGGCCCACAAGAAAGAGCCATTTTGACTCCGCAATCTATAGAGGAATAGGTCTCCTAACCATCGCACTTCAAACTTGTTGAAGAGCAGGAGTTCGCGAAGAACCAACTGTACTGTATGGAGCTTTACAAGTGCAACAGTGTACCCCATAAGCTGAAGCCAATACAAAAGCTAGACGAAGCTGTTCAGAATCTGAACGGTACCCACGCCAAATGTTTTGAACCAGCATGTGAAGCAAGAGTGCATTGATCCAGATCGCCCGTTTCTTTATGGAATGCAAATTTTCAGCGGCTGTGTAAAGATACCAGAAAACTTATAAACAGGTCACTAATGAACAGGAGACTAATTTTGAGAAAAACTGGACTCTTTACAGATCGAAGCAAAAAGAATATAAGAAGCTTATTCGGATTTCGAAGAGTGCCTCTTGTAAAGACTTTTGCGAAACGATTGAAACCAGTTGGCTAGTCAAAGTCAGGCTGGAGTCACTCATATGGCACCTATACTGAATCGAATGCAGAGACTCGGCTCGCTTCCCAGGTAACCTAATCAGAACCAGCTTAAAACCATCTCTTATTAACGAAGCTGCTAGTGAGGTAGCTGGTATATCTCATCGGTTGTCGTTGCGGATGAGGCCATTAAACATGCCGTTGCTTTCTTTGATGGCTTCAAGTTGCCTGGCACCGATGGCATATACTCAGTTATGTTACAAAAAGGTATAGAACAGTTGCTGGTAACTCTGAAGAGAATCTTCACTGCTACTCTGGAACTGGCATACATACCGAAATACTGTCAAACGGTGAGAGTAGGTACTCTTTATATCGAAAATCGGAAATTAGTACTACACGCTCAGAAACAGCTTCAGATCTATAGGTTTCACTTACTTCATGTTGAAGAGCATGGGGAGAATGGTCGAGATCCCTGTGCACAAAATTGTCCTGTGAATGCATCCTCTCCCTGAGATGCAACGTGCTTGAAAACGCGGAAGATCTTGCGAGAGTGCGCTTCAAAATCTGATAGCCAGAATTGGAGGAGCATTCAAGAAGAAAGAATACACTCTGGGGCGGTGGAGTTGCACTATACTATAGTAAGCCATTAAGATGTAGGTTGTTAAAAAAGTCAAAAGAAAGCATGGTTCAGTATATCTTGATGGAAGTAGTCGATAGCTACACAAAGTATCTCATTGGTGTTGCCTATAACCCTAACTCTAATTATAACCTAACCCGAGAACTCTTATTTTCTGCAATACACGAGTACACTGCAACTTATGAGCACATAATTATTTGTGGTGATCTAAATGCAGATCTTTTTAAAAGTAACAATAAAGCTCGCGGTAGTGAACTCACTTCCCACCCGCTTTTCACTTAATAACCCCCCAAGCCTTCTTGACGTTGTTATGGTTTCAAATCGATCCAATGTTTCGCTTCTAGACCAATTATCCTTAGCTTATGTGTCCGATCATGACTTCATCTTCAGCACATACAATGTTGAGTTATATCGTCCTCCTTCTCCGAAATTATTTGAATTTAGACACTACTCAAGCATAGACAATGAAGCGCTGCAATTTGAAGTAATTTGAAGTTGGCTGCCTACCATGGAGCAATTGTTATTACGCCTCAAATATAAATGCTAAAGTCAATTTTCTGCAAACATTAATATTATACCTCTTCAATAGACATGTTCCCCTGAAAACTGTTACAATATTAACATGAGATCAAGGCCAGCTACTCTCATTTGGGAAATTTGTAGTATCGTGAGCATAAGTACTCCACCTGAATTACTATAGGAGCAAAGAAAAGATACTTTCTATCTAAATGAAGACCTGAAGAAAGCTCAAAAATACTATGGAACAATTTGCACTCAATTGGCGTTCGAAAGAAAGTAATTGATTGATATTGACGATCTTAATAATGTGTTTATTTACAATGCTATAACCGAACCACGTTTCAGTTATAATAATGACGGTTCAACCGGTTTTGACTTTAATTTTGATGTTGTGTCAGAACTTGATGTAGTAAATGTTGTACCTAACCTTAAATCGAATGCTATTAGAGAAGATGGAATACCTATCCGTTTCGTTAAGGTCATTCTATCCCACATTTTAAGTTGTCTTGCGCACATAATTAACTTTTGCATAACTGCTTTAAATTTTCATGATTGTTGGAAATTGGCCACCCTCATATCCGTTCCGAAACACCCTCTTTATCAACTAACTTTCGACCTATAAGCATCTTACCATGTTTATAAAAAGTCTTCGAGAAGGCTCTGGCTAACAAAATTGCAAAGTTCATCAGGCAACACAGTCTGGCTTTCGAGCTAATCATAACTGTTCTACAGGGATTGTTAACGGTCTTATGTTTGCTTGACTTCGAGAAGGCTTTTGATAGTGTCGATCATAAAGTATTATATTTTTTATTACCTCGACAACCGTAATCAAAGAGTCGTTCACAATAGCATCTCGCCAGAATTCGGCCTCTTAGATGCAGGAGTTCCTCAGGGATCTATACTTGGTCCGATTCTATTTTCTCTTTTTGCCAAGGACCTACCAAAATTCTGTTCAAATCTTGATATCCAATTATACGAGTATGTATTCTGACGATGCTGAGATTTATATTTTGATGGGCTTGTTGAGGACCTAGTCGTCAGATTAAATGAAGACTTATCTAGAATATATATGACTGGTCAATATGTAATGGACTTAATCTCAACCCAAACAAATCACAACTGTTTTTAATATCAAAACAACGCTTTGACATGGACGGAATACCACCAGTGTTCTTGAACTACAGACAACTCAATTTTGCTGAGTTAGAAATTAAATAGATCACTTTCCGCTTGTTATACGAATCTATGCTGTACTATGTAAGCTCTGGCTCTCTTCTAGCCTCACGCCTTTAGGTACAAAATTCAGAAATTCTATTTCGGGTATAATTGCCTACGCTGCTGTTGTCTATTGCAAGCTTGATTCCCTCTCGCAACATAAGTTACTTATAGCCTTTAATGATATGAAAAGGTATGTCTACGGACTTCCCCGATACAACCACGTCTCACACTACCATAACTCTATTCTCAGTCGTTCTCTCACACAATTTCTCGACCTACACAAAGTATCTCATTGGTGTTGCCTATAACCCTAACTCTAATTATAACCTAACCCGAGAACTCTTATTTTCTGCAATACACGAGTACACTGCAACTTATGAGCACATAATTATTTGTGGTGATCTAAATGCAGATCTTTTTAAAAGTAACAATAAAGCTCGCGGTAGTGAACTCACTTCCCACCCGCTTTTCACTTAATAACCCCCCAAGCCTTCTTGACGTTGTTATGGTTTCAAATCGATCCAATGTTTCGCTTCTAGACCAATTATCCTTAGCTTATGTGTCCGATCATGACTTCATCTTCAGCACATACAATGTTGAGTTATATCGTCCTCCTTCTCCGAAATTATTTGAATTTAGACACTACTCAAGCATAGACAATGAAGCGCTGCAATTTGAAGTAATTTGAAGTTGGCTGCCTACCATGGAGCAATTGTTATTACGCCTCAAATATAAATGCTAAAGTCAATTTTCTGCAAACATTAATATTATACCTCTTCAATAGACATGTTCCCCTGAAAACTGTTACAATATTAACATGAGATCAAGGCCAGCTACTCTCATTTGGGAAATTTGTAGTATCGTGAGCATAAGTACTCCACCTGAATTACTATAGGAGCAAAGAAAAGATACTTTCTATCTAAATGAAGACCTGAAGAAAGCTCAAAAATACTATGGAACAATTTGCACTCAATTGGCGTTCGAAAGAAAGTAATTGATTGATATTGACGATCTTAATAATGTGTTTATTTACAATGCTATAACCGAACCACGTTTCAGTTATAATAATGACGGTTCAACCGGTTTTGACTTTAATTTTGATGTTGTGTCAGAACTTGATGTAGTAAATGTTGTACCTAACCTTAAATCGAATGCTATTAGAGAAGATGGAATACCTATCCGTTTCGTTAAGGTCATTCTATCCCACATTTTAAGTTGTCTTGCGCACATAATTAACTTTTGCATAACTGCTTTAAATTTTCATGATTGTTGGAAATTGGCCACCCTCATATCCGTTCCGAAACACCCTCTTTATCAACTAACTTTCGACCTATAAGCATCTTACCATGTTTATAAAAAGTCTTCGAGAAGGCTCTGGCTAACAAAATTGCAAAGTTCATCAGGCAACACAGTCTGGCTTTCGAGCTAATCATAACTGTTCTACAGGGATTGTTAACGGTCTTATGTTTGCTTGACTTCGAGAAGGCTTTTGATAGTGTCGATCATAAAGTATTATATTTTTTATTACCTCGACAACCGTAATCAAAGAGTCGTTCACAATAGCATCTCGCCAGAATTCGGCCTCTTAGATGCAGGAGTTCCTCAGGGATCTATACTTGGTCCGATTCTATTTTCTCTTTTTGCCAAGGACCTACCAAAATTCTGTTCAAATCTTGATATCCAATTATACGAGTATGTATTCTGACGATGCTGAGATTTATATTTTGATGGGCTTGTTGAGGACCTAGTCGTCAGATTAAATGAAGACTTATCTAGAATATATATGACTGGTCAATATGTAATGGACTTAATCTCAACCCAAACAAATCACAACTGTTTTTAATATCAAAACAACGCTTTGACATGGACGGAATACCACCAGTGTTCTTGAACTACAGACAACTCAATTTTGCTGAGTTAGAAATTAAATAGATCACTTTCCGCTTGTTATACGAATCTATGCTGTACTATGTAAGCTCTGGCTCTCTTCTAGCCTCACGCCTTTAGGTACAAAATTCAGAAATTCTATTTCGGGTATAATTGCCTACGCTGCTGTTGTCTATTGCAAGCTTGATTCCCTCTCGCAACATAAGTTACTTATAGCCTTTAATGATATGAAAAGGTATGTCTACGGACTTCCCCGATACAACCACGTCTCACACTACCATAACTCTATTCTCAGTCGTTCTCTCACACAATTTCTCGACCTAAGATGTTGTGTGTTCATGCACAGAATTATTAAAAATAAAAAACCTGCTTACCTATGTATTTGATATGATACGATTTCCTCAATCTATCAGAACATATAATCTCATAATCCCTGCATATAATTATTTGAACTCCTCGCGCCTTTTCTTCATCTACATTACCGGGCTTTGAAATTGGAACACACTTATTTCGACGGCTACATGAGCAATGGGATTTACATGATTCAATAATGCAGCACTGGTACACTTTAAGCAATATCAATAACTACAATACTTTCCAACTCTTCTACGTTTTTTCTTTTCTTTTATGCCTACCTTCTGCTTTGTTTCTCCTCTCAGTATTCTGAATTGTATTACATTTTTATTTTTGTATTTATTTGCATTTAATTAATTTTTATTATTTAATTCAAAATGTGAATAATACATTTTATATTATAACATGTCTACTTACCCTTTCCTAATTTATTTGTAATTAAGTATTATGAAAGACGATTGTATGTCTTATTTATGCTATTGCAATCAAATAAATTTAAATTAAAATTGAAATTGAAATATCAGATCCTGCACCTTAAAATCGTACAGTCGCGAAGCAATAAATAGCCTCAGACAAGAACGGATTTGTATCGCGAAATGAAAAAAGTTCAAAGTACTATATAATGGGCCGGCCAAAAGGAGGATATAACACTGCAACATACTTGTACACCACAGTGATTGCTTCAGAGAACCTAAACACTACATGGTGCATTTGTTGGAAGCGACAAACTAAAGCCAGAAATTTTGAGTTATCGGCAAGTGAGTGAACGCATTGTTATTATCTGTATCAAGGTGGAAAGCGCAGTATACACGGCAAAAGTATACCGTATCATTACTTAGTTACCGCTACGGAGCACCTACCAAAATAGATAACAATGAGAATAGTGTGAGGATACTTATCATTAAAGGCTGCAATCGCGACAAATAGAGTTTGTATTCCTTGTCCTCCCGTCATGCTCTTTACAAGCTGTATTTGAAGATAAGTTGTTTAAATACTAAGCAGCTATCAGAAATGATGCACCTGATGTGCCGGATTTTGCCTGAACACCCCCGTGAAAGCTCTTGTTTGACGAAGAACGTAGGCAAGTACATAAAGCAAAACAGCTCACAAAGCGGCTCTTCAAATACGACGGGCGAAAGCGGATCATGCTTCTCCGAAAAAAGAAAAAAGAAAATGGGTTTCCTGAAATTATAATACTAGGCAACTACCTGGTTCACTACTCTCATTGCGATATTGGTCCCGGCAATTTCCCATTCGATAAATTCTTGACACAAGGTTCTGATCCTTGAGAAAACCGAATTCCACTTCTTAATCATTTTCAGGACACATACGAGTATAACATCATCTATACAGGAAAGTCTGATAGTCGGTACTTTGGTTTAGGTGGTCAATAGTATCAGTCAAGTTTAGCATGGACTTATTCTAAACCAAAGCATGAAGGTTATACGCTTTTTCCCTTTTCATGATTTATCACGGCAATGAGCCTTCCGCACGCTAATACCACCACGTTCCTTTGCAAACTTTAACACCATGATTGTATGATGTTGCCAAAATCTTGTTTGCTTGAATGATCCTATTTGTAAGCACGAAGACAGAAACATCTACACCTAGTTCGTTGAGAGATTCTAGCATGGCTACAGTTCAAATATTTTTGAAAGCACATTACATATCTGAAGGAGAAAGACGTCGTGTGGTACCTCAGGCACTGTCTCAGTAGTCCTTCCGTTAAAGAAGGAGTGCATGAAGTCGCATAGGGGTGACGAGGGTCGATCTTCTGTGAAGGTGTATTGATATGTTCGGGTGCCTTTAGAATAAAGCAAGTTAGACTAATAGTGCAATAAGGCTTATGTATCTGGTCCGTTAGCAAAATAATGGATAGGATGCCATCTTGAACTCACCTTTTGTATGGAGCGAAAGTGGTTATTGTCCGGAATGTTTTTTCTCCCTAATTACTGATTGATCCTCGAGCTTGATTACTTGGGACATTGATTTTTTAACCAGGGAATTGTGTGATAAGGAGCAACCTACTTGAGCTCGTCGTATTTTTATAGACTATGTGCATCGTGTGGTATCTCTCCTAAATTATTCAACACTCGCTAAGAGTTTCAGACCTAATAGTTTGCCTTCCTTACTGCTTAGCGCCATGAAAGGTGAATGGTAAAGCCTCATTTCCAAAAGAACCTTCGCGAATTCAAAATGTATCTTACAAGAAACGTGATTACTGTGCCTCGAAATCAGGTCAGCAGAATTGAAGGCACACTCGACGAGAAGGAGTATACGTTGGGCATTCTCATTTACAATGAGAGGAACTTCCAAAGATTCCTGGCCAAACAACACCGCGTAGACAAATCACTAGTTTTGTGAACGAAATAATGCTGGTGAACAGAATCCTGATTGCGGATGCTGACTGCGACCAATAAGTGATAGCAGGGTTAAACAGAGGTTGCCCTCAAGGCAAGTTCAAATGGAACACTTTATTGTTCAACCTGTACTGGAGTTTCATTTACCTGTCATTTGACTCCGATCTTATGTCGTATGACACTGTTTAATTGAGAATGTTCTGATGCTTTACCACTGGTTGGGGGAAGTCAATAACAACACAACTATTTCAACGAACTGAAGTTTATTTAAATTAATTTTGCCTTAAATACTGCAATTTTGCTTATTCTACATTATTTACACACCTTAAGTAGGCTAAGAAACAAATCGTAAAAGGTGTTCAGTTACGTGGCATGTGTAAGTAACTTAATAAATTGTGCGTTTTGGAGTGTGCTACTTAGTTCCCAAAAAAATGCAGAGTTTTAAGTTGTGCGTTGTTCGTCGTTTATTGTTCGACGCTTGTTGTTGTGATTACTCACAGCAGACGCAATGACACCAAAAGCCCGGCTGTTCGGAGAATATAAAATTAACTTTTCCTGTACTCAGTACTGACATCGGCGAAAATCTAAGCTAGAAAATAATGTAGTCAGTCCGACTATACCGATGGCTCCACAACCGATTTTGCATATGTAGCTGGCATCTCTTGTTCATCGTCCAACGCAACCCTCAGAGAAATGAGATTGTGGGGAGCAATTGAAATGGGTGAATTAATTGCGTCTGTAGAGACTGCAAGGCTTTTTCAAACGCAGTTGAAAGGCGAACTCAGTGAGTCTTTTCCAGATCTCAGGTCGCAATTGGATCCCAGGAAATGAGATCGCCGATGAATTTGCTAGGCAAGGCTCAGAGGAGGATTTAGCCGGACTTGAAATAACATTGGAGCTGCCTGAGACCTCGCTTTGGACTTCTATTGACAACAACATTAGAGGTGTCAGGCAGACTTCCGAACAGCCTTTCAGTTTTCTTTCGACAGGAAACATTGAAGACTTCCTGCTGACATCTACACTTAAACATGTAGCTCGTGAGAGTGATAACGACATTTCGAAGCACTTCTTATGCCTTCTTCAGACCGCAGTGGTCGATTCTGGTATTCTAGGCACACTATCGTTTAAGCAATTTATCTTTTATCATTTTATAAATAGCGCTCTCTTGGAGTTTTTATTCCCTTAAAATGTGCACACAGCGCGGGTGAAGAAAAGTTAGGGAGCAAAAAAGAAAGATACCGATGAACGTTGGTCTTAAATGTTTGCAAGTTATAATAACCACGAAATAAAGCGCATTCAACATTGACATTTTATAAGCTTTGCACGGCTTAGGAAAGAATCACGATATTTGAAAGTACGTTCGAAAGTGCGCTTGAGTTTGTAGGTGCGTAATCCTACTGGCAATTTCGGTGGACCACTGGTGCTGAAATAGTTATAGAACAGGGTGAACCAAGCGACAATACGCCGGTACTCAAGCGTATCAATTGATTGTGCAATGTTGGGGTCACCTATAAATTTTATCGCAAACTTTTGAATCTTATCTAGCAAGTATAAAGAAAATTTGGGGGTATTTATTTTCCGTCTAAAGCCGGTTTAATCTAATGGATAAACGAATCGAAATTCGCCACATTAACTTCTACGTCAACCGCGTTCGTAAAAAAATCTAATCAACTATAATTTAATTGATGAATTGTAAAAAAATTAAATATTTCAAATCCTGAAAGACATAATATCCCATTTTAATTATAATTTTTTTCCCACATTTTCATAATGAAGCCACTCAAACTTCGACATCAGTACTCGTATATAATAAAAAAGCAAATGGTATCCATCCACAGTACTAATTTTTTCCCTATTTCTATCCGAGTATAATGTATCTAACTCCCAATTAAGTGATTTAATTAAATTGGATTTCTCTCCACATGCTGCAAGTGGCTAAAAAGTTCCCACACACTCGTTTATGCCATATGCCACATTATCATTAGTCTTCGTTGCAAGCAAAAAAAAAATAATAAAACCAAAAAAAAAGCAAAGTGAATTTACCATTCATAATCATCGTCATTTCATCTGGCAGACACCATTCACCACGCAACGCATCCATCAGATAACTACAGAGATACACACTATGGCATCGCTAAAAAACCGCGCACTCAGTCGTGAAATAAAATACAAACTCGTATCTCTGAAGTCTGAAACAACAATTTCTCTCTAAAGTAATTAGACCATCAATTTTAAACAATTCATGACGCTCGCATGCATAAATAGCTGCGGGACCAACTCATCAGGACGCTGCCATAAATTCCTGCCATTTACTGGTATCTAGACCCGCCCGTATGGATGGTTTGACTTGACTGCTCGTAGTTGGCACTTGGCAGTCGTACTCGCATTTTATATACATTAAAAAAAACTCCTGAGTTCTTAGTTCCGAGAGCTGAGTCGTGTGTCCTGGGAACTGCTACTTGTACTCATACTTGGCCATAGAATTGAATCTATTTACGAGTAGTTCATGTGAGCAAAGGTCGCAAAAGGCACACTTGCATTTCGGTATATCGATGGAGTGAAGGCTGAAGAGATACGTTCCTTTGTCTCAATTTTTTAGCTTTTGTAATGCGAATGTAATTTTTTCACGGAGTGAGGACATTTTAGACACATTTACACTTTAAGGAGAGCTAACTTTTAGTCCCTACCAACAAAAGGCATGGAAATAAAAAAGAAAAACTAAAAAACAAAACATTATTAAAACGACGTGGTTTTTAAGTTAAATTCAGTAGAGAGGAGGGGGAAGAATTATATGCTTTTCTTCGCACAACTAACTCACGTTGATAGCATGAAATCCAGTTCAGTGTGACCATCTGAATTTCTTTAAAAAAAAGACTTTTGGATGAACCGTACAAGACTAGGGGTCTGCCTTCAAATTCAAAGAAGTATCTTTCCAAGAGTTTGAGTTTGTTAAATAACGAGAAATGACCTCTATACCCAAAATTGTAGCAAGGCTCACTTCACGGCTACTTGAGTAATGTAAGAATTTCTTTATAAATTGCGAGAGGTAAAGAGACGTATATTTCCTGGGGCCATAAAACAGGACAAGTGCCATTTGAATTGACCCAGTTCGAAATTTAGTCTACCATCTTGGCAACGGTCGGATTCGGGAGAGTTAAGAACTCCCTCGATCCATAAATTCCGAGGTACCCAGAACGCCAGATTTCTACGATTTGAGAGAGATATCAGCGACCGCTCTACCAAAATAGACATTATAATTGCGATTAAGGACCTCGGGAAAAGCAACACAGATGACATTGAAATCTTTCCTGCATAATATTATATTCCCAAGCTGCCTGGGTTGATTGGGGCCCAACATAGCTAGCGCGATTGAAAATGAAGCGATGAAGGATGACTGTTGAAGGTCAATCTGATGGATGGCTTGATGTAAATACAAACCCGAAGAAGATTTCATTCTTCATATAGTACAAACAGACTTTCGCTCTGGATTTTCCGATACCGACCGTATTGATCATTATAGATATTATAGGCAGCATTCGACAATTGGACAAGCCGCAACACACGCCTCAGATACGGAGAGATATTTTGTTGACGACCATTAGACTACGAACAACGGTTAGATTCTAGAACTAAACAACCCTCCTCGACGTCTTAAACTTCTTGAACTTCATTGGAGTAAACGAAATTGGATAGTAGGAACACGTCATCTAGTCCTTCGAATCTGACAAGCGTTGTCTGGTCTAATCTGTTAAACCAATGAATAGGACTCGCCAATATGGGGTAGGACTAGTAATTACGCCTAGGGCCAAAGATAGCTTTATGCTCTATTCACCTTGTGGTGACAAGATATTGACGGCGAAACTCTAGGTTAAGGTAAGAGAAATAATCATTATCCATTATCCGGGAAGAAGCTATGCTGATCTAGAGGACAAGGACGATTTCTCTATAATACTGAGCGTTGAGTTGGTCAACCCTTAATAGAAATATCATTATCATCATGGAACATAGACAAAGACAATACCATGTTTAGATATATGTACATACATATGATATGACACCACACGGCGTGGGTCTTAAGAAATAACAACGGCGAAAGGTTTATCGAATTTAGGAACGTAAACAACCTAGTCATTGAAGGCACAGCATTTGACCGCAAAGACTAGTACAAAGATCAGTTGGGTCTCCAATAAATGCCAACGTATGTAAGTACATTGAAGAAGAGCGGTTATTTGTGTATTCAAATCATCCGTTTTAAATGTGGAGCTGACATCGGAATAGACAGAGACCATCATCTAATTCTACTTACTATAAGCTTTCATACTACATCTGTTAGCAGCAAACAGTCTAACTTGCTAAGGGTACTCAGGTATAAAGCCGACACGCTCTGGTATCTCCAAATGCAATACAAACACAATCAGCAGCGGCGCTCTGGAGAGCTTTTACGAACGCTGGAACGCTGTGAAAAGTACATTTAAGTTTAGAGCACACACCATTGTCGGCAGAGGGCGGAAAAGCCAAAGCCCATGATGGCAGACACCTGCAGATGGATCGATCAACGATTTGAAGCCACCTAGGGTGAAGAAGCAGAAGATAGGTCGGTCTACTAAGACGAGCCTGTACCGATCGCCCAATAGAGTGCACCACTTATTAACCGATTGGGTTCAGTTCAGTGTATAAAAAGAAGTAGATAAAACGCATTAGTAGTTAGTAGAGATCGAAACAACTTTGGCAATAAACAGCAGCATTCTGCCCTCTATGAGAGGGGAGCCTTTGAGAAACACAAGGGAGTTTGCATATACGGAATTCCCTTGTATCTACGCCCAACAGTAAGACGAAAATTGTTCAGCCACTAATTAGGAAAACAAAAGAAACCGAACCGAACCCTGAAGGTTGGAAGAGAGAAATTATTATTCAGCTGCCCAAGTGGGGAATGTGGCAACTGAGGTGGATATGCATTCCTCTTGGTTCGTCCAAACCAAAAGCTAGAATAATTCTGGATCGAGTGAAAGAACATATTAATTCAATAGTCAACATCGAAAAGCCAGGCTTTCAACTTCGCGAATCGTCATTGAATGTAGATATCCATTTTTCATCAGTTTCGTGAAGGTTTTCGACAACTTGCCTTATCCAAGGTATACCACAAAAACTAGTCGCTATTATAAAGGCTATCTACTATGACGATAAATGGCATGTCCTTCACAGCAGTACAGTGTCAGAGGAATTTAAAGTTAGTTGCGGAGTACGGCAGGGTTGCATTCTTTTGCCACTTCTATTCGGACAGCTGAGATTGGAGGGAACATGGGGCTGAAATAGACTATGACATCATATCCTTAAAATCTTGTCTATTCTGATGACGTTTGCACCTTCTCACACAGGATATTGGACCTGCACCAGTTGGCCCACAACTCTAAATTGGAGTCGAACAGGGTGAGTTAGTTAGTTAAGCTGACGCTACAGCCAGATCTAACTTTAGCTAGCTGCTTCCAGTTTGTTAAGGTCCCCTTTCGCTTGCATGCGTCACCTGTGATGCGGTATTCTTCTAATGCGCCATCCTTCGGGGGCTGATTTGAAGACTTTTCGCCCCGGAACATTGGTGTCCATCCGTTCTACACGACCCAGCTACGTCAGTCATTGAACTTTCACTATTCTAGCTAAGTCGATCTCACTGTACACCCCGTACAGTTCATCGTTGTACCTCCTCCTCCACTCACCGTCTATGCAGATGGGACCGAAAATCACCCGGAGAATTTTCCTCACAAAACAGCCAAGAGCACCCTTATTCCTTTTTGATAAAGTCCATGCCTCTGTGCCATAGAGCAGGACTGGAATTATTAATCTCTCATATAGGGTCACTTTTTTTCTTCGATACAGGGCTTTGATAATCAGTTGCCTTTTCAAATTTTCAGCCGAAAGAAGCAGCGATCGGCAATCTCAATTTCCCAGACAGCACGTTTCTCATGCCCCTTCTTTTTCCTCCTAAGAAGCCGGTGTTCAACTCTACCCCTTTTACTAGTAGATCTGATGACCTGGTGAGCAGCTCTACTCCTTCTATGCAGCACCTCTTTGTATGCTGCTTGTTCGTCAAACCATCCTATCCTCAACCATACCTTGGCTAAAATGCGGTAGGGATACGAGTCAATTTTGGCACCTCGGTATTTTCGGACAAACATAATACTGCAGGAGTGCCTTGCTTCGATCTGGTTGACGGTTGATTGCTCAAAAGTTCTACAAGTCCCATTGTGAATATAATATCGAGATGTGGGAACCGCCTGCTAGCCATGACAATGTTTCGCCTCACCGAAATGTCCATTAGCATAAATCAGTTATCGGAGGTGGTGTTGTGCAGAATATTCCTTCCGACAGTACTACCAAAGATACCCTCACCTCCTAGCTTTGCATTAAAGCTATTGTCATAGCTAGGGCATTGTTCGCAGGTAATGTCCAAGAGGTCGTAAAAACTATCTTTTGTGTCGTCATCTTTCTCCTTTGTGGACATGTGGGACATATGTGCATGCGCACATATAAGGTTAGTGTTGACAAATTTAGGCTTAATACGGATCGTTAAGAGGCAATCGTTAAAATGCCGGAACTTCAGACTTCTTGCCTAAGTCTTTTTCTAACAACAAATTCGCATTCAAAAAAGCTCTGATTTTGCCCTCAATAACAATCGCCATAATAAGTGTCACAGTTTTCATCCTCTTTTTGTCCCACCCATCCCATCACATTTTTTGGATGGTAGTAACATCTGCTTTGCAACAGTTCTGGGCCTGCGGTAGTTGTTCTACTGCACGTAGCCAATTAAGGGACCTAATATTCGACGTATAGATCCGAAGTTAGTTGTCTTTGTTTCGTTTACAGGGATTGTCAGCAATAGACCCCTCCATTTCCAAGGTTTGTTGTTGCTTCGTTACTTAACTTAGCGAGCAAAGTAGGACTCAAAATAAATACAAAAGTGATAAGCACTTCCATTTCTCACGAGCATCAGAGCAGCTCAGCTCAACATTGCTACATTGTTGGACTACAAGTCGAGAAGGTGAGCAGTTTTCCGTTTCCACGAAGCATGGTTTCAGAACGTGGTGGTTCTGAACCAGATGCGGAAAGGAAAAGTTTTCATTTCTCGACATATTTCATGGTGTTGCAACGCAACATGAACCACCTGAAAAATCCGACGACGTCATACCCACAATGCATTCGCCGTCGGCAACAATCAATGTCAACCACAAAACCCGCGACAACATAAATGCATCATGCCCAGCTGAACTACACACAAGATCCATGTGCGGGAGCTAACGCGGCGAAAACCACATTATCAGTTGGCTCCACCCACTGAGCTACAATTGCTGTGATATCAATCTGTGTGCGTGCACTCACTTGGTGGTTGGGGTCAATGATCTGCAACAATTGGTCAACGGCAAACCGTATGATGAACCATCGAAAGATGTGGGCGAACGGCGAAACCAGCTGATGCGGAGGTTTCCTTCGACGAGTAAGAAGCAGTAGAGGGCATTCCCAATATAAAACCGAGAGCGTAAAGTACTAAAAAATAAAATAGTAATGAAATTTGAAAAAACATAAGTACTTAGTTTGTCTTTTTTTGGTCAGTTTGTTCCTTTTTTTTTAATTTTGCGAGTGTCCTAGCGACACATAGTGGTCCTTCGAGCCGGATATAAGTATTCCATACGAGAGCAGTGCAAACGGTCTAAGAAAAATAAAACATTCTTTTATATACGTACTATCAAATACGAGTAGTTCGGGTTTAAATTCAATATTTAAATAAAATATTCCGTGTGCGACTTGTAATTGACATTTGGTGCGTTCGAGTTACTCATTCATCATCATTCCTTAGAAGGATCTGGATTTGAGGTGCTGGTGCAGCGAGGGAGCAACGCTTAAGAACAGGTGTGTGGCAATTTATTTCAATTTTATTATTATCATAATTACAATCAATATAATAAATATAAATCGTGTGGGGTGTGTTCGACGGGTTAAGTTACTTCAACGCTTCAGTATGAGCAAAAGCAAAATTATAAATTTAATAGATGCGATTCAAACTATTTCGCAAGACTTAGATGCGGATTACAAAGCATATGTAGGTTTAGGAGTATCAAGGAAATCTGTTCACATGAATGAGGCACGTTTAACCAATTTGGAGGCTTCCTTTGATGAGGCTAGAGCGCTTTATCAAAAAATTGTTGAGGCTCCTACTGAGGAGGCAAAGGTGAAATATATGGAAGCGTTAACTTTCCATAAGTTAAAGGAGCTATTCTTCCAGTATTCATGCGAGTTGAAAGAACAATTAGCAAATGTCGAGAATCAAAGTCTTTTCAATAACTCCGTAATAGGATCAAAGACACCGCTGGTAGAATTGAAGCTTCCTCCTATGAAAATTACGACTTTTGATGGTTTGCTACAAATGTGGCCAGAATTCAAGGGATTGTTCGAAGGTTTAGTGAACAAGAATCCATCAATATCTGATGCACACAAGCTGCAATATTTGAAAGGCAATTTAACCGGTGAAGCAGCGCGTCTGCTACGAAATACCGATACCAATTTTGAAGCTGCATGGGCGTTATTGGTTAAACGGTATCAAAATATTCGATTGTTAAAGGACAATCAATTCAAGTTGCTGTTTGACCAGCCAAAGCTCACTCAAGAATCATCCGAGGATCTTAAATTATTATTAGATACGACGAACGAAGCACGGCAATCACTCAAGAATCTTGGAGTGTCCGTGGAAACCTAGGAAGACGTTCTCATTTTTCACACTGTTCAAAAACTCCCATTTACCACTCGAGGGCATTGGGAATCCCACATATCTACTCATGTGGACTATCCAACATACACCGTCTTAGAAGATTTCATTTTAATGAGATCAAGAGCCTTGGATGTAATTGGACACGCCCCATCAGGTGTCAATCAAGCAAAACCAAAAAGGGGTACATCAGGCACAATTCGAGTACACAATGCCACGATTCCAAAATGCTCAATGTGCCAAGGCTCACATTCCATTAGGAATTGCTTCAAATTTAAGGCATTAAACACGAGAAAAAGACAGGACATTGTAAAGAAAAGGAAATTGTGCTTCAACTGTCTTTCAAGCGCGCATCTTACACAAAATTGTACAAGCACCTTTACATGTTCCATATGCCACCAAAAGCACCATTCCTTACTTCATGTTAATGAGCCAATTAACGCAATTCATTCTAGTGAACCAGCTCAAACAGGAGCTGTTCAAAAACCTACTCTTACAGCTTCCTCTTCCATTCAACCTCCTCAATCAGGTACATTAGAGAACCCAACATCCTCCAATGCAACTGCTTCATCCTATAACGCGTGTATAGCCGAAAACAGCCAAGGACATGTTCTTCTGGCTACAGCCCTTATCAAGGCTTTGACAACAGGGGGCAAACCGTTACTGATGCGAGCGCTATTGGATCCTGGATCAGAGGCTTCCTTTATAACTGAATCTGCGACTCAATTATTCAATCTAAAAAGGGAAAAGAGCTGCGTCAACGTCATTGGAGTAGGAGAAACCAATACAAATACCTCGAAGCACAAGGTTTCTCTCACAATAGTCTCGAATGTGAACGATAACTTCACCTTACAGCTGAATGCTTGGGTCCTACCCAAACTCACAGCTACTCTTCCAACGCACAATATTCCATGCGCTAATTGGAGTCACCTCCAAAATATCAAATTAGCTGACCCATTGTTCAATAAACCAAGTAAAATTGATATTTTACTAGGCAGCGATGTGTATCCATACATCATCCTTGATGGAATAGTTTAGGGACCACCAGGGACTCCTATGGCTCAAAGAACAGAATTGGGATGGGTACTCTCCGGAGGCGTCTCCCCCAGCAGCCACGCAAGAATAACATCTCTCCACATAACGATGGAAAATAACAGGCTAGACAACTTACTGCAGAGATTTTGGGAATTGGAGGAAGCGCCAAGGAAAAAACTACTGACACCGGAAGAAGAGAAATGTTAAATACATTTTTGCAGAACGCATCAGCGTAACACAGACGGCAAATATGTTGTTCAACTTCCATTTAAGGAAGGAACTCGCCCCTTGCTAGGTTTGTCTCAAAGATCAGCGCTAGTTAGGTTCATGCAGCTGGAACGAAAATTCCAAACAAATGTGGCGTTTTATGAGGAGTACAAAAGGGTTTTCAACGAGTATATGAAACTTAGGCATATGGAGCAGATAGACCCCACTTCACTCACCAATCCTCATTATTTCGTTCCCCATCACGCTGCGAATCGTTTTTGACGCCTCTTGCAAAACATCGGACGGAACATCACTTAATGATCATCTTTTCGTTGGTCCAAGATTGCAGGATGATATCTTTGATCATATTGCTCGATTTAGGAAGCACAAAATCGCATTTGTAGCTGACATCACTAAAATGTATAGGCAAATTTGGGTTCCACAGGCAGATTCGCTGTACCAACTTATCTTGTGGCGAGACGGCGAAGGAGAAGAGGTTAAGATATACCGTCTTAACACGGTCACATTCGGCACCGCCTCCGCCCCTTATCTAGCAGTTCGTACGTTACAACAACTTGCGGCCGATGAAAGGGATGATTATCCAATTGCGTCGAAAATTGTCAGGAGACACTTTTACGTGGACGATGTGATTCATGGGGCAGATTCAGAAGCCGAAGCCATAGAGATGCAATTGCAGCTTCGAACAATGTTAAAGCGAGGAGGCTTCCCACTACGAAAATGGGTAAGTAACTGTGAGAGGTTGTTGGCATGTGTTCCAGAGGAGGATAGAGAAGTACAGCTACCATTATCATTCGACGAAGGAAACGCGATCAAAGCACTAGGCATCCAGTGGCATCCTGCAAAGGATAGGTTCACCTTCAAGATTTCTCTGCAGGACGAAAGGAAAACCACAAAGCGAACAGTTCTATCAGATATTGCGCGGCTATACGATCCAATGGGATGGATTTCGCCTTGCGTCATCGTGGGTAAGATGTTAATGCAAGAGATCTGGAAAGGAAAACAAACGTGGGATGCTGAACTCCCACCAATAATCGTGTCTGCGTGGCACAGCTTGAAGACAGAGCTTAACGCACTCAACGCCATCGAGATTCCTCGCTGGATAAATTTCACCAAGGATTCACAACACGAAATCCACGGGTTCTGCGATGCGTCGGAAAAGGCGTATGCTGCTGTCGTATACCTTCGAGTTATCACAGGAAACACAACAGTTTCACATTTGATCGTTTCAAAAACTAGAGTTGCACCGCTCCAAAAGAAGTCACTGGCGCGATTGGAACTATGTGGAGCCCAAATGCTGGCGCACTTATTGGTGCATACCATGAATACAATGGAGCTACAATCTGCAAAGATGTTTGCTTGGTGTGACTCACAAATCACACTTGCGTGGATAAAAGCCCCACCATACATCCGAACAACGTTCGTTGCCAATCGAGTGGCAGAAATTCAAGAGCTTACAGATAATTCCTAAATGCTGGAATTACGTACCTTCTAAGGACAATCCGGCAGATCTCGCATCTAGAGGACTTTATCCAAAGGATCTCCTTAAAAATAATCAGTGGTGGCACGGGCCTGAATTTCTGCAGTCATTTGATGAGAAACTACATCAGCCATACGCAATCACACCAACGGACCTTGAAACAAAGGTATACAAAATGTTAAAAGACAAAAACACTTTTGTCGCAGTTGGGTACCCCATAAAAAATATTTTTCAGCTCTGCGCTCATATTACCGCTTTCGAAGCAAATAACCTCATGACTCGTTTTTCTTCTCTACATCGTTTACTTCGGGCTACGGCGTATTGGCTTCGGTTTTTTACCAACTTGCGATTTAAGGCAAAAGGGATGTCGACCAGGATATCTGGATTACTTTCGGTCACCGAAATTTCCTCGGCTCAACGTCGACTGATCACCATCGTACAGCAAGAATTCTTCGCCGAGGAGATCTCAAAGGTAAACAAGGGTGAGACAGTCGGCAAGAGAAGCAAATTGGCAAGGCTCTCGCCAATCGAATACTGTGGAAGGGCATGGCATGGAAGGGTCGGTGCAGCAAAATTACGAAGGCGTACATAGCAATTTTCATTTGCTTCTGTTCGAAGGCAATACACCTCGAGCTGGTAAGCGATTACACAACATCAGCCTTTCTTGCAGCGTTCAAACGTTTCATCGCGCGTCGTGGCATCTGCACAATTTTCTACAGCGATTGCGGCACCAATTTCAAAGGAGCAGCAAAAATCCTAGACTCAGAAAAATCACACATGTCAGAGCAATGGACAAAGGATATTGCCCAGCAGATGCAATCCAACGGCACAACATGGCATTTCAACCCTCCTGCGGCTCCCCATTTCGGCGGACTGTGGGAAGCAGGCGTAAAATCAATGAAATACCACTTAAAGCGAATAGTTGGTCATTACACTCTCACTTTTGAGGAATACGCAACTGTGTTAGCACAAGTGGAGGCGTGTCTCAACTCCCGTCCACTTTGTCCATTAACTGAAGATCCAGATGATCTGTCCATTTTAACACCAGGACATTTCTTAATTGGGACATCACTTAACACCGCACCAGAAAGGGATTTAACCGAAGTCAAATCAAATATCCTAAGCAGATGGCAGCTCATGCAAAAAATTCAGCAAGACTTCTGGAGAAAATGGAGATCGGAATATTTGGTTCGGTTACAGCAGCGTCCAAAATGGCTTACACCAAGCCCGGTACTTAAGGCAGGACAGTTAGTGCTCTTGACGGATGAGCAAACACCCCCTACTCTTTGGCGACTTGGTAGAATCATAGATACGCATCCGGGGGCAGATGGAAAAATTCGAGTCGTCACTATCAAGACTGCAACTACATCTTTAAAGCGTCCAATAACTAAACTTTGTCTTCTACCCATGCAAAACGTATAAAGGGACACACACACACACCCACACTAATTTAATTGATGTTTCGTAATATTTTTTATTTAATTTTTCTCGAATGAAAACAATAAGAATTAACTATAATGAATTTAATAAATATAATCTAATCCACATAACCTATTATTGCCACACACCATTCAAACCACCTACTTTTTTTTCTCTGCATGTACCAATTCACACGTCGAGGAACTCAAGCCCAGCAAATATCATCTAGCAACATACGTCATTAATCGAAGCAGAACATCAACGTCACACAACTGATGATAATAAGACCAGATAATCATCTAACACGGCTTTGATAACTCTTTCTGTGGCCGGGCAGGATGTTGCAACGCAACATGAACCACCTGAAAAATCCGACGACGTCATACCCACAATGCATTCGCCGTCGGCAACAATCAATGTCAACCACAAAACCCGCGACAACATAAATGCATCATGCCCAGCTGAACTACACACAAGATCCATGTGCGGGAGCTAACGCGGCGAAAACCACATTATCAGTTGGCTCCACCCACTGAGCTACAATTGCTGTGATATCAATCTGTGTGCGTGCACTCACTTGGTGGTTGGGGTCAATGATCTGCAACAATTGGTCAACGGCAAACCGTATGATGAACCATCGAAAGATGTGGGCGAACGGCGAAACCAGCTGATGCGGAGGTTTCCTTCGACGAGTAAGAAGCAGTAGAGGGCATTCCCAATATAAAACCGAGAGCGTAAAGTACTAAAAAATAAAATAGTAAAGAAATTTGAAAAAACATAAGTACTTAGTTTGTCTTTTTTTGGTCAGTTTGTTCCTTTTTTTTTAATTTTGCGAGTGTCCTAGCGACACACATGGACTGACGATTTATCAACGTTTCAATGACCTTGTGCAATAGGTCCATAGGAGGTGGGTGAAGAAAGGCTCCTATATTTAAGGACTGGCTGGATAAAGGCTGTTTTTCGTATTCCCAGTAATATTCCTAAGGCGTAGCATGAATGGGAAGAGTAGAAAAGGAGATAAACCATCTGGATCACTGGATTTGTATATACTTAGATCTTTGGGTACTTTTTCTTCTTCACGAGTGTGAAAATGGTTTCGTTGAATTAAAAATTCTGCAGCTGGGCTGTAGACCCATCAAATACAAAGCGAGGATGTGTTCAAGTATCCATTTGATGTTAAAGCTCTGTACACCTCTGACATGATGTCAGCCTTGGAAGTTCCCCCCTATCTTCCATTCATTCCAATCTTCTAGCAATTGACAATATACATACATACGTAGCATTTACTTTATTTTGCGCCACATAGTTTTTCTTGTAGGGGCAAGCTGAGAATATGGTACATTTTAAACGCGGTCGATCAAAATTATTGATTGATCTGTTGCTCTACAATAAACTTTGCAATATGTAGGGGCTAGCGTTGGTTTATTATAACAGAAACAGAATTTCAAAATTTATTTAAGTTGCCCTTCAATTACCCATTTCTTGAGAGCAAATTAAATACGATCGAATTGACGATTGACGACTGACGGACGAATCTTCCATAACACTCTTATGAATTAGTACTAATGAACACCTACATAAATTAATGGGAACTAATATGTTGCTTGAAATTCAACTGTAAAACTATGGACTCTGCATCTTCACTCCAGGGTCGTGACTTTCATAGGTCAAACTTGAATTGAAAACATCGTTTTTGGTGATATACTTTGTATTATGTCCCGAGGTCGTTGAAAGAAGTCATTCATCACCCTGAAGCAGTTTTTCCTTCAAGACATTATTTAAACATCTCGCTCAGTCCATGGCTAAGCAGCTACACTTGCCTTACTTAATGTCTGATTTTCATGTGACTAAACAATTTTTCAAACAATTTCTGCTGCAAAGTTGGTTCTTGCTTGCTTCGTATTTTGTATATATTTGTCCGAATCGAAGAGGATTGAGCAGGTAGTTACTGGCCGTGGTGGCCCCTCGAAATTGCGTGATTGAATAAATGACAGCCACACAAGTCTACAGACGAGATCAACAGTATTACCTGCATACCGCCTCCTGAACTGATAATCCTCTGCCAGGACTTCCCCCAGATGGTGACGGAGAAAGAATTGGATCAACAGCAGCACACATGACTGCTTACGGACAACTGAAACCAGATTATCCGGGCTATATGTCTAATGAGTGCCACGGAAGGCAAACAATGTTCGGTACTTCACGTGGAATATAAGGTTTCTTAACACACCACATGCTGCCGAACAATTCGCGTAGATCAAAGACTGGTGTAATAGAAATCTTAATACCATCCAAGAAATCCGATGGAATGATTGCTACCGGAAATACATGCAACGACTTTTTGATGCGGATGTATCATTAGAAGTAGGTTGCGGCAAAATGTCTTTAATTTTAGAAATGTTAAGGAGTGCCCGTTGATAATCCGCTTCAAGGTTTATCTCGGCAATATCAGTTCTGCTCTCCAGCAAAGCACACCATTCAACCCATAAAGCCATGAACATTGTACCTCAACGAAGTGAATATATCCATATCCAGAGATGGCTTTGTGAGGAATATGCATCATCTCCAATCATCTCCAAAATATAGTGGGAGGAACAGAGTCTCACCATTGTATTCCTGATCCTAAAGAAAGGAAAGCATTACTATGTAATCACTTTGTCAACTTTGTGTCTAGTCTGCCATCGACTAGATTTTTACATTACGGCAGATCTTGGAAAAGATAGTCGAATTGCAAATCGAAACAAGGGCGACTATGACAGTGTACGTCATATATACCAGCGAAACTTATCTGGTACTACAGGATGGCCATAGAAAAAGCTCGTTGCTCCGTGGGGGTCGGTAATAATGTTGCCGAGAGTAACACGGAACCTGGGACATGTAAGCAAGGACTCCAATGACACCCCAGGTGGCGTGCATAGGTGGAGAGAGATCTCAAACAACTTAACGTAGAGAAACAGGGAATAGTAACATCTATGTCAGCAAGCTGTCAGTATTTAAGCCTCAAACATCTCGTCGATTTCGAATAGCACCTGTTAAGCCTCTTCCTCCAGAGGTTCCAGATGTTCTCAAAAAGCTGCTTCTCACACAGTGGACATAATTGGTCATTGGAATGACGACTAATATCTATTAAGCTAGTGACATAACTGAAACCCAATTATGGTCACACTAATGCTCCTTGGTATGCTTCCAGCATGGAATGGTAAGAGCAACGCCAACTAAAAGGGTCCTTCACCCCGATTTTATGAATATTTTTCAACCAAAGCAGCGTAGGATGCAGGACACAAAGCATCCGAATATAATACTCGTAGAACAGAATCCTTAAATTGCAACTGTGCATTTGAATACTGCTCCACTTTGTGTTCATTTATTTGTGACAAAATACAACAACGTTGCGATACAGAAAAGGATAGAACAACACACACATACACATTACATAAGCAATACACAATTGAAAGGACGTTCATGGTAATGTTTTCTAGTTTTTGCACTTTTTGTCGGTTAAAAACGCTGAAGAGGTGAAAGTCGAATGGATTTCCACTTGCAGTCGACGTTCGAGTCGTCATGCTGACTTAATTATTATTCAGAGCAAGCGTTTTTGTATGCCCGACAGGAAGTGGACCCTTTTCAAGGAGTATTGTTGTACTTTACTACGTTTTGTGTAAAGTATTGAATAAGATTTGAAAAAGAAAAAATCGAATTTTCAAGAAGAAACTGGTGTTTTGTTGGTGAGGATATTTTTAGTTGAAATATTTGGAACACTCTTGGAATAATGCACATATTTCTTGCTGCATTAGCCATCATTCAAAATGGATTCTATTATTTTGTTTTTTGTTGCAAGTAGAGCATTTGCATTTAGATTTCGAATGAGAATCGCACTTGCAGGTGCGTCCTTACATGTTTCAAAGTCCTTTATGCTAGCAGATTTCCAGATGCATTTTTACAATAATTTTCAAATAAGAAGAACGAACTTCTTTGATTCGTTTAAAAGAAATTAACAGACTACCTGGTTCGAACAATAAAAGTAGGAATTTATCTGACATAAACCGAGATGTTTGGAATAAATTTACTTGGCTTTAGCAATCTCTTCCCAAAAATCACTGTTCTATTCTCCTACTATTCTCCGAGAAATTTACACTTTAAAATTGGTAAAGAAAATTGACCATTATCCAGAATAAAGCATCAACAGGAGGCGCACCCGAAAAAGAAAAACAAGTCATTCCATTTTAAAGATAGCAAATAGCAACAGTACGAGTATACCGTGAAATTCACAATTGCCAACAGGTTTCACTCGTGCCATTTAAATTTTCCTCAGCTCCTGGCAACTCTGAAAAGAATCTTCATTGCCAGCCTGACAGTGGCGTACATACGGAAATCCTAGCGAACAGAAAGAGTAGCTTTAATACAGAAAGCTTATACCAAGAATGGAAAGAATCGTTATGTGCACAAAACAGCTTTTCGAATGCATCCTTTGGCTAAGCAGCAACGTTGCTTTGAACGCGAGAGATCTTGCGAGAGCGCGCTTCGAACTCTGGTGCCCAAGATTGAAGGCGCACTCGACGGATACACGCTGGGCATGTCGATATTAAGGCTGCTGTCGACAACGAATCTTTTAACCACATGTGTAACTTGTCCAGACAACACGTCGTAGACGAATCACCAGTTTTGAGAATAAAATGAATATAATGCCGGGAAAAAACAGTTGTTACAAGCAAAGCTGCATCCTGTCTCCAATGCTATAGTACATGCAGATCAGCTCACTGCTTAATGGTCTCAATGGTCAGAAATTGGATTTCAGTCTACTCTCAAAACCGAGGTTGTTCTCTTTACGAGCTGACTGGTCTGACTCATCTAGTGCTTAAAGGGATCCCCATCCAATTCTCCAAAGAAGCTAAGTATTTGGGCTCCATCGTGCATAACAAACTTCTATGTACTAAACATATTTCATAGAAAAGTTCCAAGGCGATCTTGCCCTTTTTACACGGCTACGATTATATCTTAAACTTCAGTTGTAAATTTAAACAAGCCTTCAATAAAATGCGTTCTGTTTTTACTGGCCTTTTTTTCTTTTAAAAAGAAGGGTTTGTGTCGCCTGCATCAGGGGTTTTCCTACCATTAGTGGCAACGCTCTTGATGCACTGACGAATCTCCTTCATTTTACATTCATATTGTGAGCTGCACTCTCAAGACCATCTTCCGTTTAAAAACAAGTGATCTTTGGTACAAAACGCACTAAAGTTTTGATGACCTTGTCCGCCCACTATCTGTCGACACTGGTCTTATGTAGGTAGAACAAATATTGGTAAAAAAAATACGAAATCGACTTTCCCTGTGCCCAGAAATATTTTCGGCCATATTCTGAACCAGAAAAGAAATGAAGCCGATCTTCACCGATCCAGGACGCGGCTTTAGATTTTACTCCTCGGTAGGAAAACTCGTGTCTGTTTTCCTATAGCAATGAACTACAAAATATTGTGAATAATCAGGCATGCCGACTCTCTAAGACGGTAGTAGGAAAAACTGGTGACTTCTTACTTGTGTCGTGACAGGGCACTAAGCCTTCTACGACGTAACAGTACCTCTCTGTGTACAAGACCTACTCTCGCATCGCTAAAGGCTGCAGGTACTCGGCGGTGATGGATGGGTGCTGGTATAGTAGGCATTCTTGCACTGAAGCTCTTAGTTATCTTTTGTGCGCACACTCACTCATTCAAGCGGCACATAGATGATGAATATGTATGTATGATGCTTTTCAGATATAAAGAAGATCAGCACAATGACGAACAAAAGTTTCGAACTAGAGAACGCATTACTACAAAGTAAAAATCTATATAATATGCGTCCAAGAAACCAAGTCGAGGAATCTCGGAAACAGGGCGCACTACTTGAACTTGCAAACGAAAGGATATAAATTTAATTTAAGCAAGGAGAGAGGTCCAGCTCTGCTCTACTCTTAATTTACAAGAAAGTCTCCAAAATGCCGTAAATCAAAACATCGTAAAATCTCTTACCCCTAGAAAGGAAAGTACATCAACACACAGCATCAGGGTGAGATGTTAAAAACAAGTCTAGGGTGTTGGCGGTATGACTGTCACGTCAAGTTGTTTTTCATAACAAAAATCACAGCATTCCGTCTTTCGGGTGTTGTCTGTCTAGGATGTCGAACCCACCCAGAATCGCCTGCAATGACGGTTTCAGTAAGAGAATACAGGGATACCATTCTTTGTATGGAGTCAGAGAGGGCAGCATACTCGTTGAATTTTTGTCCATTGCTTCTGTAAGTAAGCATTCAAAATTGTGGTAGAGTTCAGTAAACCACATCACTACGCTCGCAGAAAAGAATAATTGTACTATTCTGTATCCAGGCAGTTTCACATCTGAGTGACTCGAGAGGTGTGTGCGTGGGGATCTACCAATATTTTACCTAGTGCCAAAACGACTGACGTGGTCGAACGCAGAGAAGTAAGTTTGTTGTATCCACTCTGAATTCCCGTCCATTACAATAGACCAATACAAATAACAGAAACTCCAATCATAATAAACAAAGTTGTGAAGTGAAAATTTTAACGTTCGTTTAGTGAATTAAAATGCTGTAAATGCTATGCCCTTCAGACATTAGGAAACAGTGCACCAATCAAGTTCTCACTCACAAACCTTCTATGGCCCCTTTCTTTTTACTTAGTTTAGTTAGTTTTAAATGCATTTTATTTACTTAATCATTAACTCTTACATACTAACAACAAATGCTTAAATGCAAAAAAAAAAAAACGAAGGGATCTTTGTTTTCCAAAAAAAAAAAAAAAAAAAAAAATAGTAGACAGGCTCTCTGTCCAGATTTTCTTTAACAACCATATTTCCAGGTGCAACTAGATATCTCGAACAATCGTATGCATGCACTTTATATTATTATTAGAACAGCAACCCAACTGGGGAAATAAATCGAAGAATCACTCTTCCCAGTCGCTGTGTCATCGGGCTTAGAAGGTCTTGGACCTTATTCCAGAAGGACGACGCGTAGGATGAGACTACAGTGCTCGTAACTGAAGTGTGAAACCTCGCCCCTAATGAATGCCGGACTGTAGCGGTACATAAAACATGTAATGTGAGATCACATATCTCTTGTTTTTTTTAGTAAATAGCTTGATGTTTAAAAGAAGTCCATGCTTACTTACATACTAATAGGGTTTCCGAGCCGTGGAAGTCCTTCATACTCTAAAATCCCGATTACTCTGCTTCCAGCCGAAGCCCTCTGGGATCAATAGTAGACTTGGTATCTTAACTTGCCATCTCGTAAGTACGTACGTACATTTGAAACATTGCTATCCATTCCCTCGACTTTGTCGAGTCCGATCAATCGTCGTGTTTTGGTTTCTAGAAAGCAGAACCAAATATTCGAAAAAAAAATTGTTCTTCCAAAAACAGAGTCCCATGGTCCATACATCGTTTTGTGCATCACCAGCTATACCTGGGAATAACAGTTTTGAATCCATTTGCCCATTTACTTGGTTGTATGAAAAACAGGGGAAGCAATGGTATTAAACTCTCTGATTATATGAGGAGGGCTATAGCAGCACATTCTAAGCCACTTAACCCACTAATATCGAATAACTTTCACCACACGGTCCAGATACTCTTCAGTTTTATAGATTAAAGATATATGTGTATATACTTATACCTGTAAGGTAAGATTCGATCTATTAAACTTTCGTCATAAATATATATCACTACTGACCCCATTTGCGCTACAAATGAGCACTCAATCATTGCTCAACCATGAATGCCAGCTCAACAGTCATTTAATGAATTCACAGAGGTGTACACTCCTAGATGGATGGACAGCAGCGCTTCACCGTAATGACAACAATTTTGGCGTTGAAAAGTAATTAACATTTTGTTACCTACTTTTCTGGTATGGCCAAAAACTCACTTGGCGGATCATTCATGCCTGGCCGGATGGCAGACGCGTGCCCTTTTCTGCCATAAGTTCATTCTGTTTGGTATTTTAATTACCCCGCAATTTTCACAAGCTACTTGGTATCGTGTCGGAATATTGTGTGCGGTTATGTCAAGCGGTGAGATGGCTGCGGGTTTGATTTTAATTAAACTTTCTTCTCACGAGAATATTAAAAACAAAATAAAAAAGAAAACAAAAGCATAAAAAATAAAAGCAAGGAATCCGAGCCAAGTGAGGAGCGATAATTAAATTAATTATTCGAAAATCGCTTGCAGTGCAGATTGGTTGCTCGGAAATATGATAAATACATTAAGGCAGTTTAAATGCAATATTGATATTTCCTGTAAATTTCACGTTATCTGAAAGTAATTTCCCTTTTTGAAAGCAATTTACGTGTACTGAGGCGAATAATTATTTCCGTGTGTCTGCTTAAAAATTCGCTTAACGACAAATTTAAGATTGTTAAAAATTACACTTTGTGAAATAGATCAGATATCGACTGACAAAAGACTAAGCCGATGACATTCACCGCAGGCTAAAAGAGGACTCCTGTGCTGTTGTCCCTATACTTTTCAACTCTTGTTCGAGTTCTGTTCCCAATTAAGTGGGAATAAGTGCTTCAGATGCGTAGAACCACACCCCATACAATACACTACATCACTACAATACTAGACTACAGCTTTCAATATTTGCATTCTCTGCTACATCTGACCCTATGACACAAGTTCTTAAATAAAGGGATACCAACTCCACCTCCTCGGTTTCTACTGTTGTATGAACATGGAAGGTACTGTACTCAGCTTTGTGATTCTGTTTAAAGCTTTGTAGGGTTTACAATAATGGTCAAGTGGCCTCTATCAATCAATTCCTACACCACAGTACCTTCAACTGCGTAACGGCTGCCGATGAAAGATAGATGATGGCATACACAACTCTAGTCAGTTTGAGCTGCTTGGTGAGTACCTCCCTTTAGAACCATTATTATTCGGAGCCCAGGTGTAAAGAGAGCTCTATGCTTCTGTTGAGAGACGTGTGGTGCAAGGCTTTTGGATAAGTCAATAAGTTCCATAAGCTCCTTGTTTTTTGTTTTAAATCATTTTTACTGACACCGTAGAAACTTATGTAGTGTAAGACAATATGGTTGGTTCGAACCAGCCAAAGCTCGCCACTCAGTCTGAAAGACCCTCATCGCAAGTACCCCGAAGGGTACCGTAGTCTCTTATCAGTGGGCTTCTATTCGGTCTTCTCATAGCTATTGTTCGTTCCAGTGTTTCTCATTGCTGGCAAACCGGAGGCGTCTGCGTACAGAGACGCAGGCCCGTCAATTGCCTGCTCCTCTCTGGACGTAGGCGCCCATGGTCCTCCGTGCGTCTTCGCAACTCAACATAGCGGAAATGACAATCTCGGGCGTGATTATCAGGCCTACCTGGTCGCCTAACAGTTGTCATTGCTGATGCCACCTTGCACAAGCGAGAAACGTGTGCTTGGCGATATCCTCCACCGCTGGGTAATAGTCGCATATGGATGATGCTTTCACTGCTATGTGGTGTAGGTATGCGTTGACCTCACAGAGAAGCTGGGTAAAATAGTAATTCAGCTCACCATGACTTCGCTCCAGCAACTGGCTCAGAACCGGTATGAGTCCGTGTGCTATTCTATTTCTCCTGTCGCTGTCCTGTTCGGATTCCGGGAACAAAAATTTATCTCTGCGCTCCTGAGTCAATAACACGATAAACACAATTCTCGCTTTGTACATTGAATGCTAGTATTATTAACAGACGAAGTGCGGCCAAACGACTAGCCGAAGCTAGGGGAACGAATAAAACTACTGCATTTACTACGACGGCTGCTATAAAGAAGGAGATTTAGTCAAAAAGTCTTATGCTTTCAGCCTGTAAACGAACGCCTTATAACAACCCGCATCGATGTCAAATCCAGAAATAACTATAAGCTTGATTTTCAAGCATGCCCCTTCAGAGAATGTGGATAACCGCATCGAATACGAATTCTATGACCTCCTAGACCTAATATATTCTCAGTGCCGAATCTATGACACCAAAATTGTGCCAGAAGATCCTAAAGCAAGATGGGTAAGGAAGCAGTCTTTGAGCGAATCAGCAGAAAACACAGCCGGTATAATACCTCGTCCGACAATGGATTCAGGTGCTAAGAATTTGTAACAGGGCATAACCTCTTAATAGCCACCTACCTTGGCTATCCCCTGATCAAGCAACCGTCAACTAGATTGATTGTAATGCGATTATTAGAACAGCAACCCAGAGGAGTGTCTGTCTCCAGCATTCCGGATGTCCAAACTTTCGGAGGAGCCAACATCGACTCGGATCATTACCTTTTTGCAAGCAGGGTACGAATGCGGACATCATAGCAACAGAGTTGAGTAAGGCCACCAAAGTTCGACTTTGAAAAGCTGCAACCTCAAGGAAACATTTGAATCATTGCCTCCACGCAAACCATAGAACAGCAATGGCATGATGTCTTCAGAGAAGCTGATGTAATTGTTTTCAAAGCGCTGCCATAAGGAAAGCACTAGTTTGACGATTAATGTAAGCAGGTACATGCAGCCAAAAAAGAGCTGCTAGAGAGCTCTGCGAGCAGAAAAGTCAAACAGAAATAAAAAGAGCACAAGAAGCGCTCCAAAGCCACAAACCCAGAATGGCAGCCTGCAAAGATAAACATGGACAACTACATAGTAGTAGAGTCGCAGTCGGTTTTCAACATATGGAAAGATTACTTTTGCAGACTGTATAACGCCGGTGGTGGTGAAAATATCGCTGTCATTCTGAACGAAGACGACGCATGATTTCGTCCCCTTGACATGGACACATTGAGGGTGGTAATATCGAAGCTATAGTCTAATGAAGCTACTGGGACAGACCAAAAATGACCTGGCTGGAAACATGAACACCTGAAGGATATGGTCAGTGGAAAGCATGACCGTAACACGGTTAGCCGTATATGACAGCGGTACGGAGTATATTATACAACGCCATGTCTATTTTTGACATACCTGCCAGACTCGTCTGGTTTGTATGGGAGCACTATAAAAAAATCTAGACCATCCTTAAAGATCGGTAATGAATTAGCCACGATCTTCAATGTCAAGAAAGTTTTCAGACAAGGCGACTCGCCGTCATGTCACTTTCTTAACATCGCCCTAGAAGTATATATATATTATGTATATATATATATATATGCATGTAGATGTAAGTAGGTTAAGTAGATTAAGATTTAGTTTTAGGTAGTATGTAGGCTTTTAGTTTTAAGTTTTATAATAAAATTAAAATATTCCATATACAAAGTTTTTAAACATGTTTTCTTAGTTTAAGTTGTAGTTAAGTCACTGTAGAATAAGAATAAAATCCGTCATAAACGTCGAAAGACATAATATTTAAGTATTATGTTTAACTTAGAGTGCCTCCATAGGGCCAGTAAGTTAGTTTAAGATAATTTTAAGTTGTTTAAGCTAATTTTTAATCGTTTTTTTTGTCTAGCATGTAAGAGTAAATTAAGCAATATAAATAAAAATGCATATAAACTGGTAGGCGAGGACAATACAAAAGACATGCTGTCATTAGAAAAGGACGCATTAACGTGGGCTTGGTCCAACGTAGTTAAGGACGAGGTAGTTAATGACTTCATTTACCTTGGCTCTGCTGTTACAAGCAGCAACGAAATCACACAATCAGACGCAAAATTAGCCTCAGCAATCACTGTTTATGCACAGGAGGCAATTGAGTAACAGATCTCTCGCTCGTGAGACCAAATAGGTCTTATACCCCACATTAGTAATTCGGATCCTTCTGCGAAAAGCCTAGGTTCTTATTGAAAGCAAATGAAGAAGTTCTTGGCCGTTTCGAGTAAAAGGTACTGCATGTGTTTTTGATAGTAGGTTCAACCACAAACTGAACAGGCTCAACAAACTCAAATGGATGGGAACCTCAACTATTTGGAGCTCAGATCTAGACGCAGCTGGCGAGAGACCATCCTACCTAGAGGAAGCAAGATTAATCCCAGTTGCACTTATGAAAAACATATTTTAATTTTCTCTTACTAACAATTTTGAAGGATTCTTCTCTCAGTTCTGATCAGTGAGTCAACATTCACTAGAGGAATCTACAGATTGATCTTATTAGGCGTATCAAACAGAGTTGCATAGATAACGTCTATTTTGGGCGCTTGTTCGTTAAATTCTTTCTGAAAATTATCGTTTTTTTTAGGAAGAAACAGAAAGATCACTTTCAAATCCAAATCCACTTACAGTACCTTTTTGGCGGCCTTGAGCATATTTTTTTTTTTGCTGTTATTTTGGCATTACCTGATCCAGCCGCCTTTTGGAAAATGGATAACTTTTTCACCACAAAAGCTCTTAGCTAGCTCTTAAAACATAAGACAGACAGCAATGTCCGAATTCTTGCATAATGCATTAAAAAGTCGACTCAAACAATCTACTCTATCATTACCTAGAAGATATTTCTTATTTTTGATCCTTCTCAAACTTTGCAAACCAGAACTGCATGTTGCAGTTAATTGCGGCTCTTTTAGCGAGATCGCCTGATTGTGTTTTCGACAGCGAAATTTGGATGTTACTCATCCAAGCAACTCGACACAGACAATTCACTAGTTTTGTAGGTAAGTACAATGGTAGTGAATAAGACTCTGACGTGTATGCTGACTGCGGCGAACATGTGATGGTAGGTCTAAAAAGAGTTCTCCCGCAAGACGGAGACCGTTCACGAGTGTTGAAGCGTAAGAAATTTCAACAATATATTGCCCTCTTAGAAATGATTGAACCTAATAAGGAGGACGTACGGCGAATGAATTCGTACGACTGAACCAACGGTGGCATCAACAGATGCTGACTAACTGCAGATACCTCATACTCGTATGAACTAGTTCAATGTACGCGTATTTGGAACTGAAGCGTTGTCAGGAATAGTCAGTGTGCTAAAATAGAGATGGTGGCAGTTGAACCGCAAGTGGGTCAACGGCAGCACTCGTACTGACTGCGGCATATCTGGCCGCTTTCGCTCAAGGAGTCATAAAGGGACTGGATCTCCAGTTTCGGGGTTGTCTGTAGTGATTCTAAAGAAGGGAAGGACGTTTATGGCAGTGCAGTGAGTACGTAAAGCCGGCGTTTATAGTAACGAGCTATACAGAGCCGCGTCTACCCTAGGTAACCCCGCCAAACTCGTCTGACTGTGCAGAAAGACGGTAGAAATCGCTTGCTTCTCCGTAAAGATCAGAAATAATCACTCGGAGATCTTTGATGTCAAAAACAGATTTTGGGCAAGGTGATACGCTGTCATGTAACTTTTCCACCATGACGCATGAGAAAACTCTGCGAAACTCGCAAGTCAACACCAATTTTGAGGCAAAATTTTCCAAAAGTCAGTGCAACTGCTTGCATACGCTAATGACATTGATAGTTCTCAGCGGGCTCAGCGAGATCACAACGACTGACAGTGTGGTGCGGTTTTTGAGATGGCGGTGTCATTATGCCATACTTTTTCGAAAATGATGCTGGTGCAACTGTTTCAGTGAATGGGTTGCGTTACCGAAAGATGTTGACCGACTTTTTTTTGCCTGAATTTGATGCCATGGACGTGCACGACGTTTATTATCAGCAGGAAGGCGCCACATGCCATACAGCTGATGAAACAATGACTCTCTTGCGTGTCAAATTTCCTGAACCTGTGAGTTCTCGAAATGGTCACTTCAACAAACGATTCATGCACTAAAAGAAATTATCAGAGCTGTTATTCGCGAATGATGCGAAAACGTGGTGAAAAATTTCATCAGAAGAAGGACTATTTTTAGGCAGAGCGAAGGCGGATATTTTGCAGGTCTTGTATTCCGTTACTAACCTCGGAGTTTGTACCTTAGACTAAAATAAAAGTATTGTCACTTTTCTCAAAAGTGTTGTGTCTTTTTATTAACTTAAAATGACACCTCTTCTTGGATGACCATATATATGGTGTTAACAAGAAAGGACGAATAACACCTACAAATCTGATAGAACGTCTATTATCAAAGGTTACATCTACGGAATATTTTAATACGTTGTACGCAGCATTTGTGCTATATGTATGATGAAAAAATAAGCCCTCTAACGCGTGCCCAATTTCCCATAGCTCTACCTTAAACGGCGATTCTGGAACCCAACATGTTAAGGGTACTTGTAAAACAAATGCAACATTGAAATCACTTCCAAAGCACGATACGAAGATACTGGAAACAGCGGAGAAAGAGGTATCTTATCACATTTTAAATGAGGTCAAAAAGCCGCAGAAATGCCTTTAAAACCTAGCGAAAAAGTTGTGCTGAACAAGTCGAATCTTCCTTCAAGAACCCACGAATATATTCTGTATCCATTCATCTACTTTATCTTTATTCTTAAAGACACTCTCAGATAATACAGAACAATCCCATCCAACATTACGGTTTTTTTGGTGGAATAAAATGTATTCCCAAATGTTCGTCACCGTAAAGATTGCAACGAGAAGATAGTTTCAACATATCCATTCGCAAATGACTTTATTGTTCGTAATTAATGCTCTTTTCTGCACGATTTTAATCGCCATTGGCCTTTTCAACTGGCCATCCTGAGTCTTGTGCAGGCAGTAAATTTCCAACTGAGTATATAGGTCTGTCAGTGACCGGCTCCATCATGTGCACAGACCTTTTCTACCCCAATAAAGATGACCAGAAATCTGCAACAGAGGAAAAATAAATTTTCAGGCCCTGTTCAAGAATTCACATTTGTCCTTTATCATTTTCGAAAGATCAACTCAACGTCCTTTATCTACAGTAATATGTTAAAAAAAGGGATAGGCTTCCGAACGAATTTTCCATGGCTCCATACAGAGTTAAGCATCATGGTGTTCATATGTAGCACCATGTGAAAGGTACATCGAAATCAAAAATATTCGCATTTTAGGGATATCCTTTTGCAATATTTGACTTCACATTCAGTCATCCCCCAACTTATGGATACGTGTATTTACTTTTAATTTTGCTCCTAAAGATTTGCTATGATTACAAGGATGAGACCTTTTGATCTGGATTGAATCACAGGTTAAATACTCGTAAATTGGAGATTTTTAAGTGAGATTTTATCTCCGGAGGGAAGCACTTAATCGAATCCAAACGAAGAAGGTGAAATGGCTTTGATGAAGGTTGAATTTGAGGAGGAATTATTGGGTTTGCCTATGTCAATCAAATATCTGGATAGGTAATATTTTACACATGTCCAAAATTCGGACATTGGTCTGCGTATACTGAGCATAGAATTCGGTATTTAAGATTATTTTGATTTCGATTGAAATTGAAGTTTATAGAGAAATGGGTGATTTTTTTAATGGAAACATCTCTCTGAATATCTCATAAGTCTGTATGTAAGGGGTTGTCCAAATACAAGTCTCTTTTTAAAAATAAAATAAAATTAACAAAAATCTGAAAGTAATTGATTTTTGTGTTATGGCTTTATTAGAAATAGCAGGTATTCCCATTAGTTATGGAATACGAATTCATTCATGTGGCTACCTCGGTTGGGTTCGCAGTAGCGCATCCTGTCAACCCAATTTTGCAAGACCTCGTTGATTGTTTCTGGCTGGATCTCATGAATGGCAAAATATTCGCTTTAAGGGGCTTAAATCTTTTCTGGATTGTGCGCACACAAAAAAAATCTAAGGGGGTCAAATCGCAGTTTCAATATCAACCTACAAAAATTCGGTAATCATGGTTCTTTAGCGCTTACCATTGGCGGAAATGGCGTTTCCAGCTGAATTTTCCAAATAAAATGGGACAGTGATGTGACACGGAAAGTTACACGTCACCCTCATTATCGCGACGAAAGCGTAATGTGGCTTACCTTCAATTCTAACCGTTATGTGACTACCGTCGGATTCAATGTGCGTTACCTGATTTCTTCCCCGTGGTGATGAACTTGCTTCATTTTTAACCGGACAGTTCGTCGATATATGTCCGAACTCGTTGCACTTAAAACAAAAAAACTTTTATTTTATCAGGACAGCCCTGCGCCAGGTGTGACACTGAACGACAGCTGTGACATCGCTTTGTTGCCGATGGTCCCCTTGATGGTGCAAACATTTTACTATTGTTTTTGCTCATCTCCCCTTTTGGTTTCGGCGTCTGATGCTGAATTTTCTTGTATGTCTCCAGCTTGGCTTGGAATTCCTCGGGTGTATCGTTTTGGTATGGAGTATCCCATATCCGGGATCCCATTTATTATAATACTCAATCAGTGAAGATTCGTCGACATCTCCTGGATTACGGAACTTAGCCATTACATACAGGTATTGTAATAAACTCTTCGACGGGCCTTTCCTCCTGATCATCAAAGATCTTCGATTCTTGATGTTTTCCTTCCGAACTCTTTGGTTAAATACGCCTTCAACTTGTTCCAATCCGTAACTCTTCCAGTGGCCTCGACTGATAGCGCTCTGTACTTTCTCCTGGGCCTCTGTGTTCTGGTGCTTGTCGCTTGTAGTCGGTTGGTTGTATTCCTCTTCTTAATCTTCCTCTTATACTTATTCGGGCAACCAAGTCCCTTTCTAAGCTATACCGGCACAACAGACCCTTTTTCTTTAGAAATGATTGTAACCGTTGGACTGTAAGTGCTTGTAGCATATCAGTTAACACCAGAAATGTTTACACAGCATGTTGCACTAAATTCTTTTCCCACGAGTTCGCAACACGCGCTAAGCTCATGCACATCGTCAAACACTATGTTCCCACAGTCATCATGCACTCCATACTGTGCACTCAGGTGTCACTGCATTCGGTCACCTGACACGAAGAATTCGCTGATTCCATGTCTGGCAACGTTTCGGGAGCTGATATGCAAGTGTATAAATATGAGTACTTAGAATAAGTTAGTTTTAGTTCTTGTTATAATTTGAAAAGAAGAAGATAATAAAGAATCGGACATAGTCCGATATTTAAAAAAAAACAAAAAACAATATAATTGTTTAATTGGCGCCCAACGTGGGGCCACAGCTAACTTAACTATTTTCAAACACGAGTAAAATCCTCAAGTAGCATTATCGTGCGCGGAAAAGTTTAAGTAAAACCGTAAAAGTCCCTCAAGTAGTGCAAACGGTCGTTTCAAGTGCTTAGTGCCGCGAACAAAAAAAAAACTGTGGTCCCAAACAACCCGCGAGTGTTTGTGTGTTGTGACGAAACGCAGTTTTGCAAGGGCCCCCCAGTAGCCACGGCAGCTAAAAACTCGCCGATTGGAAGAAAAGGAGGTGAACGTTTCACCAGCCGCGTCACCCACAACCGGGAAAGGATGAGCCTCATCATCATCATTGTATTAGCGTAAGATTAGATATAAGATTAAAAATTTTGTTTTATCGCATTAACGAGCAAAAAGTAACATAGTAAAATAAGTGGCAAGAATAATATTATCTATCCTTTTACTTTTAAAAATAGAAAATTTTTAAGTGAAAAATTTAATATAAAAGTGTAAAATAAATACAGTTCACAGAGAAGTCAAGAGAAGTGGTATACTTTAAGAAAATTTGTGGATAAAAGATACATTTTATTTACAATATATTTACACATTACTTACAGTATAATATTTATATATTTATATAAAAATCAAATATTATTATCTCCAACATATTTTGATTACTAAATTCTCAAACCAAGTTTATATTAGTCAATTGTAACATCTTGTCTATTCTGTCACAATGAGCAACCCTAATCTTGTACGACCAGCGGTGCTTCAACCTTCACCTAATGCAGGTCCTTCAAATTCTCAAGCCCAGATTCCAAATACCACACCCGAGTTAGAATCCCTCATTTCCTCTATAGTGAGCAGAATAATTCATAGTGAATGCCCCCGTTACGTACAAACATTACTGAATCCAAATGCTGATTTAGGTAATTCTGTTGATCAAACCATACGTCCAGAGTTTGCAAATCAACTCGCGGACCTCGACAAGGTGCCGGATATAGTACGAAGTCTTAGGGAATTCTCAGGCAACGCCGGAGAATTCAGCTCTTGGAAGAAGAGCGTGGAGCGAGTCCTCCAAATATATGACTCCACTAAAGGGACTCCTAAGTACTTTGGAATATTGAGTACTATTCGAAATAAAATCACGGGCAACGCTGACATAGCCCTGGAGTCTTACAACACTCCGCTCGACTGGAGAATTATCTCCAGATGCCTTGCGCTTCACTACGTTGATAAGCGCGACATTAGTACTCTCGAGTACCAAATGACATCCCTTGTTCAGGGAAATGGTACCACACAGGCATTCTATCAACAAGTGTATTCGCACTTGTCACTTATTCTCAATAAACTCTCTTCTATGGACATGGGTCCAGAAGCAATGAACCTGTTAACAAAGACCTATCGTGACAAGGCATTGGACACCTTCGTTAGGGGTCTTCATGGTGATTTGCCTGGGTTATTGGGTATAAGAGAACCATCCGATTTGCCCCAGGCATTACATTTGTGCCTGAAGCTGGAGAATCAGGGTTACAGAACCCAGTACGCACTTAACAGTCAAAATATAAACAGGAAAATTCAACATCAAGGTCAGCCACCACCATCACACCCAAAAAGGGTATATCCTAATCAACATTCAAACAACCCTAAGCAGTCATTTTATCCGCAACTGGTCCATATGCCACAACCACCAGTCTTTTTCCCACAAAATAATCCATCCCCAGGGCACTATCAACAATATCCCCAACCCAACATGAATCGACAGAATAATTTCCAATATCAAGCATACCAGTATGCACCAGGCCGTCCAACAGCACCAAAACCACAAGTACCCATGGAAACTGATCAATCAATGCAGACGAAGAACATTAACTACATGAACAGACCCAAGGATACTGGAATGGTAGGAAAACGACCACCACCTCCGTCACATCAGCATGTTCCGAACAAGCAGCAAAGGAACTTCCATATAGAAACGGAAGCCCCACATCAAAATATTGATCAGGAACAAGGTGGAATATGCTACGAACAAGAGCAAAACAACGGACAAGAATATTCAGGAATAATGATGACCTCTGATTCAGAACACAACCAGACATTAAACGATTACATAGACTCACAAACACAGTTTGAAAAACATTCCGATCCACAGATACAAGACTTCACGGATATACATTTTTTAGGCTAGCTTACTCTTCGTTACCATACTTCCAATGTGTAACGGGGAATGGCATGACTTTAAAAATCCTCATAGATACAGGCTCAAACAAAAATTACATTCAACCCAAATTTGTCTCTAATCCCTTAACTAATGAACAATATTTTTTCGCTTATTCTGTTGCGGGCAACTTTAAAGTTACCCATCACACCGTTATAAATCTTTTCGGATTAAAAAATTGTAACGTAAAGTTTTTCCTCCCACCCTCTCTTAAATCCTTTCATGGCATACTAGGCAATGATAGTTTGAAAGAACTATCTGCCATAATAGATACCAGGAACAATTACCTGCTTATTCAGAATAAGGTCAAAATCAGAATAAAACAACAACCGTCGCAGGCTGTCAACTCAATTGATATCAATACAGATCACATGACTACAGACCAGAAATCCGTAATAAAGACGTTAGTAAGCAAATTTACCAGGCTTTTCTCGGAACCAAATGAAAAACTTACCTACACTACGAAGGTGGTAGGAGAAATCCGCACTAATACGGATACACCCATCTATTCCAAATATTATCCATATCCAATGGCGCTTAAAAATGAAGTAGAACAAGAAGTTCAAAAACTTTTGGACAACGACATTATTCGACCGTCCAAGTCTCCATACAACTCGCCAGTGTGGATAGTTCCGAAGAAAATGGATCATTCAGGGGAAAGGAAATTCAGAGTCGTCATCGACTACAGGAAGCTTAACGCATCCACAATAGCGGCTCGCTATCCCATCCCTGAGATCAATGAGGTAATTTCACAATTAGGAAAGAGCAAAATATTTTCAGTTCTCGATTTGAAGAGCGGCTTTCATCAAATCCGACTCAAAGAATCTGATATAGAGAAAACCGCCTTCTCTATTAACAACGCGAAATTCGAATTCAACAGACTCCCTTTTGGCCTTAAAAATGCGCCAGCAATTTTCCAACGTGCACTTGATGATATTCTTCGAGAATACATTGGAAAGATTTGCTATATTTATATCGATGACATCATCATTTTCAGCGAAAACACAACCTCTCATATAACCCATATCGAACAAATTTTCAAAACCTAGGAAGAAGCAAACATGAAAATCCGACTTCTTCAAAAGTGAAGTTGAATTCATAGGGTTTATTATATCAGCTAATGATATTAAAACTAACCCTGACAAGGTTAGAGCAACTCAAAATTTCCCACACCCAAAAACCTTAAAAGATCTTCGCTCTTTCTTAGGCCTGTCGGGTTATTACCGACGCTTCATCAGAGATTACGCGAAACTAGCCAAACCCCTGACATCCCTTTTAAGGGGGGAAGATGGACGAGTGTCCAAAAATGTTTCAAGCAGAAAGGTAATCAATCTCAATCAAAATGCTCTCGAAGCCTTTGAAAAAATAAAAAATTCGCTAACGTCACAGGAAACCATATTAAATTATCCAGATTTCAAGAAGACCTTCCATTTAACAACTGATGCTTCAAACTATGCACTTGGAGCAGTACTAGAGCAGGAAGGAAAACCAATCACCTTCATATCTAGAACACTGAGTAAGACAGAGGATAATTACGCCGCTAACGAAAGAGAAATGTTAGCAATAATATGGGCTTTGAAGTCATTGCGTAATTACCTCTATGGCTCTGCAAAAGTGGTAATTTTTACAGACCATCAGCCTCTTACCTTCGCTCTTAGTACCAAAAATCATAACGCCAAAATGAAAAGGTGGAAATGCGCCCTGGAAGAATATAAATATGAGATAAAATATAAACCAGGAAGAACCAACGTAGTAGCAGACGCATTATCCAGACCCCCACAACAATCTCAGATAAATTCTTTGATCTCCACTCAGCATAGTAACGAAACCTCCGAACATAACCTCATCCCCGCAACTGAAGCACCCATTAATGCCTTTAAAAATCAAATTTTTTACTAACCGGTGACACTGACAATTATACATTCCCCTTATAAATCCCCTTTCCTACGTACCACAGACACACTATTACCCGAAAAACTTACGAAATAACTGACCTAGTACAATTACTAAAAAAACATTTGAATCCTAGCATAACAAATGGCCTATTGACCTCAGAAAATATCATGGGAAAAATTCAAGATATATACCCTAAACACTTCAGGAGCTACAAGGTAAAGTACACACAAACGCGAGTCCAAGATTTAACAAGCGAGTCAGAGCAAGAAGAACAAATTCTGAAAATACACAAAAGAGCTCATCGGAATGCGAAAGAAAACAAACTGCAACTACTTCAAGAAGTATATTTCCCGAAGATGAACTCGAAGATTCGTGACATTGTTAGTAAATGCACAACCTGTCTTGAACATAAGTATGCCCGCCATCCGCAAAAGCCCGAACTGCAACCGACGCCAATTCCAAATCATCCTGGCGAAATCATTCATGTAGACATCTATTCAACAGAAGGAAATTTGGTACTCACAGCAATCGATCAATTTTCGAAATATGCCCAGGTAAGAATACTAAAATCAAAGGCAATAGAAGATATTAAAGACCCGTTGCGAGAGCTACTATATGCCTTCGGTACCACGCATGATAGTAATTGACAACGAAAAATCATTGAATTCAACCTCTATATCATTTATGTTGGAAAATCAATTCGGCGCAGAGGTATAGACTACACCACCCTACACCAGTGCAGTAAATGAACAAGTGGAACGTTTCCACTCAACCCTCACCGAAATCATGCGCTGCATTAAGAAAGAGCAAAAAATTAGAACTTTCAAGGAATTGTTAAAAAAGGCCACATACGAATACAATTTCTCGGTACATTCTACAACGAAAAAAAAGCCAATAGATGTGTTCTTTAATAGACATGTTAATGACCCAGAGCAGTGCGAGAAATCAAGACAAAACAATATAGAAAGGTTAAAGGAAAAACAGGAGTACGATCTGAAGTATCACAACAAAAATAGACAACCAGTAAAAGATTATGCGGTAGGTGATACTGTGTACGTAAAAATAAACAAAAGGTTAGGTTCTAAAATATCACCCAGATATAGGAAAGAAGTAATAGCAGAAAATTTTAAAACAACAATTAAAACAGAATCAGGTAAAATAGTCCACAAGAGTAACATTAAAAATTGATTTTTATCAGGAAAAACTGCTCAACCGATCACCCTCTTTACCCTCTCCTCTCCTATGAAATATCCCAGATTCAAAGTACAGCATGTTAATAACATGCTGAAGTTCCTTTCTAAGCCTAAGCCAACGACTATGTAACTCCAATGGAAGAGATTGATCCAGAGTTTTCCAAGAACAATAATTGGATTTATAAGGCCAAGTGTGTCAAATAATTTGGATATCTCTGACAAAATTATTCTTTTTGTAACACTGTTATTAGTTTGTGACATGACTTCGTAGAGAAAGTGGTCATTTTCAGGGATCCATGTTATTCCAAGAGTTTTAATAGCGTCGCTGTCGTTTTACGATATAATTTTTCCAGATGGTCTGGTCGTATATTTTTTAACAAATCTGGATCATTTGCGCACCATTTTCTTAATTCGAAACCACCCTTTCCTAGCAATGATATAAGTTCTGTTTGCAATTGTTTGGATTTGAGCGCCTGTCCGAATATCGTCTATATAAAATTCTAATGTAATCTGCTTTGCCACAAGAGGAAAATGATTCCCGTCATCATATACTAATTGATTCAAAACCCTGGTCGCCAAAAAGGAAGCTGAAGCAGTTCCGTATGTGGCAGTGCAAAGACGATAAACCATAACCCTTTTAATGAGCTCAGACCGAAATAATGTGCATTGGTAATTGCGATCTTCACGAGCAATCAATATTTGCCGGTACATTTCAGTAATGTCAGCTGTGAAATGTCAGTTGTGAACGCAAAACTTCCATGTTATCGCAAATAGGTCAGGCTGGACAACTGGTCCTACCATGAGCAAATTATTGAGTGAATACCCTGAACTCGTCTTTGTAGACGCATCTAAGACCATTATTAACCTTGTGGATAAACTGCTTGGCTTAAGAACGCAATGGTGGGGCATAAATTAATTTGGCTTTTATTGGTCCAAATGAACAACAGCTTCCATGTGCTGTAATATAAGATATTCGTTGAATTGTCCATGAGAGCTCGAATTTCCGGGGCGGAAGACTTGCTAATCTTGGTTACTTACGGGTATTGTATGACCTGTTGAAGAAAAATAATAAGTTTGAGTGGAATTCAAAACACCAATCTATTTGAAGAAGCGCTTATGTTGCTAACACAACATATCAGAGCATTTCGATCCGAAAAAGTTTATAATCGTCACATGCGACGCTAGTCCTTATGCAGTGGGTAGTATTGTAGTATATAACGGAGCAATTAAGAAACGAAAGTCTAATTCAGATTTCTAAACAGCAGCTAATTCGAGATCTTTTAGATGATTTTGGAATGATAGACTACAGAGCTTGTACAACATCACTAGAAGCAGCGACCTCATTTATGAGGATTGTTACAAATGTAAGATTGTGGACATTAAAACTTACCAGCCACTTGTTTGATCTTTGACATACTTGATTATATGCACGCAGCCGGATATTATTCATTCTATTCGCAAAATCGAACAATTCATAAAACAAATCCGCATTTTGAACATCTCAATGCTGGTGCCTTGTTAAGGCATATAAATGCAACAATTAATTTAAAACTTAATTATTTTCAGACAAGTTTGATGCTGCATCGTTTTGTTGATGCAAATTGGTCCGGAAATTGCATTGACCGAAAATTATATCATATACAGGATTTGCTTTTCTCCTGGCTGGCGGCGCGATTTCGTAGGACAGTAAGAAACAGAACAGTACTGCTCTCAGTATTACTGAGACCGAATAAGTCGCCATGTCAACAGCCTGCAAAAAAGTTGTGTATCTAAGACGTTTTATGCATGAGTTGGGTTTCAGCGAACTTGTAAAAAGACCGACTAAACTTTTCGGACACAATCTCAGCGCATATATGTAAGTTAGTCAAAAACCCTGTGTTTCATAACAGAACGCAACACATTGATATACAATAAAGGCCCAATATGTTCGTGAAGTAACACAACAAGGGACAGTTATCATCAAATATACGAGTACACCAACTGACAAGATAACCGCTGATGTTCTAACAAAAAAATTAAAACTGATAATGCATCAGGAATTCACTAATATGCTAGCACTTCAAAATAGAATTGCACGAGTACAGAATTTATTTATTGCTTTATTTAAATGAATTTTTGGGTATATCCTAAGAAAAAAATGATGACACCATTTATCGAGGATTTAAGAAAAGGCTTACTTTGATGTACCATGACCCATGTTAACGGAAATTGCTCTGTTAATACTAATGGTATAAACTTCGAGTAGAACTTTATTTTTAGAAGAAATACTGTCCTTTATAACTGCGTTTAAATAAAGTTGATATCTTGTTTGAGTCTTCAGATATTCAGGTTCTAAGTCTGTTCCATTTCTCTTGCCCCTGGTAATTATTGACCCTGAGGTCACGTAACAATAATAAATAAAAACATCATCAATAATTTTGCAGAAAAACCCAGAGATTTCATGATACTTTGAAAAACCTGCAGCAGGTAAAAAAAAGATTTTACGATTTTGTTCCTACGTTTCTAACAACAGTTGACAATAACAGTGGTTTCCCAAGAATTAATAATTTTGCAATAATTTGTAAAATTGCATAGCTATTACAAAGTTTTAAAGCTTGCTCATTTTTTTTTTATATATATAATTTACGCGCGCCTAAGGGGTTATGATACCCTTTTACTGTTGTCTTGGCGCGGGCGGAAAGATAGAAGGAGGAGAAAGGAAAACATTTTTGTGATGTAGTGGTTTGAAACTCAGGTATATATGGTTTCGATATTAGCTCTCCGGGGGTGGGAGTCCAAACAGGACAAAGAGTTTTTTCTTCACTCAGAATGATTCGAAGGTTATCAATTTTCACGCTTGTTTTTGTGCTTGAAACTCTACAACAGCCAAATGTACATGTCAGTGTTATGCCTTCCCACGCAGATTTTTCTGACTGAGTTCCAATTACACAAATGAAAGACTTGTCATGAGTAGGATTCGAAACTTGATCCTCCGAGTGAGAAGTGAGAAGAAATCATTTATATGATTACCTGTCAAAACTCTCATTTCTTTACCCTGTTCCACAAAAGTTATCAGAAAGAGTTAGGTTTGGCCTATTTCGAAAATTTACCAAACAAAAGTAGTATAAAATATTAGAAAAAAAATTAATTCATCAGTATAATTTCTTACGCCAAGGTTACAGTTGCTTAGAAACGCTATTTGATATGCCTGTATTTACAAACCAAGAGTACGAGGACATGGAAGTTTATCTAGAGTGCGACAAAGATGTCATCAAATTTATTCTAACAGACGAATTCCTAGTGAAGAATTATTGGAAATACGTATAGAAGGCTTCGAGAAATAGGATCAGTTTCAAATACACAACCTAACGCGGGAGCTGCACAAGTAAGAAGAATTTCGGCTGATGGAAGAATACTGGAAGCTGTTGCAACTGCTCCATCAATCAGCATCCGACGCATAGCTTTGCAATTGAATGCTTGCAGACTTAAAATTTCTTGAGTTTTCTAACTGGTTGCTGGAGCGGAGCTTGGTTGACAACGAGTTTATGAGCAGAATTCTGTTGACGGACGAATCTCAATTTACAAGAGATGGGATCACAAATTTTCATAATTGGAAAACATAGTGCTACTATGTTATCTTAGTACAAAAAGGAATTACGAACATGAACCAAAAACTTATTGCAGTGTTTTAGGTATTTTAACACTCAAAGGAGCCCTCCCACAGTAACTGGCATCGTCACTTGCACCTGTAACTGTTAATTTCCTAAATTTCTTTTGGAACAGTCCCTATCTCCTATTCTCAAACACCTTTCTACGTAACTATCTCAACGATTGTGAACTAGTTTAACACATCATAATATTATAATATGGAACATCACAAAAAAATAATTATAGATATCAAATGATATATTGGCCAGTGATATCTGGTGATGTTTTTAATTCAATTCATTACACCAACGCAACGTACATATAAATTTGATTGAATTATATAATTATTTAGGAGGCGTGTTAATGTAGTGAATAAGTCGGAAAATTATGTGAATAAGCCAGTGAAAAGTAAGTCTATAATTTTGTACTCACGTTTATATCCAGGTCGATGAATAAGATAAATATGTATATCACTTTTCCTTGGCTTTTAACAATTATATATATATATATATATATTGTATTCATCAATTGTATCACTACTAGAAAATCAAATCTACGAGTACTTGGCAATGAAAAGAAAATGTGCAAAAGAATATGCAATTACAAATTAACACTTCTATACACGATGAAGAATATGACCACAAATGTTATGATAAGGAGATGTATCCGGTTAATTCCGATCAGTTAGTTGAAGGTGGTACACAACTGATTTTGTGGTGACGTTAGATCAGGTTATGACCTTGATAAACAAACACTCTGATATGCACAAAGAGTGCATTTCAAGTGGCTTTATGGATTTTTAATATTTAGACTTTTGTGGTCCTTATATATTTGAACTCTTATGCAATGGCCAAATTGCTGGTTTTTTTCATGCATATACATACATAAGTATGTAGGTTATGTGATCAAGATGCTTAACATATCTTGGGGCATGCACATGGGCAGATGGAGGTTATTTTGAAACCAGTAGGTTAGTTTCAAAATATGATGTGCAGAAAAGTTATGAACTCCACTGGAACTTATGGCTTAAATCCATTAGAATGCTGAGAAGCTCAGCTAGAATTTTATAAAATAATTAAAATTAAATGATTGGTGGTTTAAGTGGTTTGAATGGTTTTGTTGGGTTTGGGTACTTTGGAGGCGCCTTGCGAGGACTTGGCGATAGGTAAAGTATCTGGGGTTGGTATATTTATAAACAACGGGTGTTCTATTATTTTATTGGTCAATTTCTAGTGTTTACGCGCAAAAATAGTATTTTTATAAGTTATTTTTGATCGGGTACATTTCATGTTTTTTGTTACTTTAGTTACTTTAGACGCGTCTGATAAGAACTTGGCCACGCGCAAAACATCTGGCGTTTATATTTTTGTAATCTGGAAGAGTTGAATTATCTTTTGAGAGAAAAAAAAATGGTTATGTTAGTTATGCAAAAATGGAATATTTGCTTATTTTAACGGTGTCTGGCACTGCCACTGGCATGGCACGTAAACGTCTTGGAACCATATATTCATAATAATATAACCCTGTTCTATGTTTTATGTAAAATTGACATGGTTAATTATGCAAAATTGGGCATAATTCAAACACTTTGATGGCGTCTGGCGTGGCCTTCGCCGCATCCTAAACGTCTGGCATAAATGAATCTAAAGTAAGCAAATTCTGCTCTATCGTTTTCAATAAAAATGAAATGGTTATCTCCCCTATTCCTGTTGGGCATAATTTCGCATTTTAAGAATACTATTATTTTCCTCAGCCATCAGTGAGGACTGCCAGACTGCCTTATTTAAAATCACACTAATAAATACTACCTATGAATGTAAATATTTTTTTTGGTTATCCTTCACTGCCAAATCTATACTGCGAGCTCTTGGTCTATTAAGGAAATTTAGCCAAAAACACCAATTGGTATAATAGTCGCGTTCACTCTAATAGACTCGTTTGAGTCTTAGATGTTTGAGCGAACTCTTATACGTTGGAGAAAACTGATTTGAAGTAGAATCTTAAGTAGAAAGCAAGATTGGAATAAAAATAATTTGTGCATGGATCACACACAAATTTCATTTCAACACAAATTCACCGTCAATATGTGGGTAATGTAATGTAATTGGAAACAAGTTAATCGATCCCTTCACATTAGCACATAGGCTGAAATCTACAATACAAACTATCTGGTGTTTTTGCGAAATGATTTACCAGAACTATTGGATAGAACGGTTATCGTTGGATAGGAAGAAATGGACCACTTCACTGGCCTGCAAGATCTCCTGACTTTTCAGTATTGGATTTTTTTGTATGGTGAAGAACGAAAGAAATTGTTTATTCAACCGAAATATCAACTTTAGTGAACCGGAAGAACGTATTCTCGATGCGTCATCCAAAGTGAAGCAGCCATTAGTATCAATAAACATTCGCAGTGAAATTCAAAAATAGCTCTGGCATGCATACAAAACCAAAGAGGAAATTTTGAGCTCCCGCTGTAACTGTTCTAGTGCACACATAAAATAAAAATTATCTAAGCCCACACAAAATCATTTTTCATTCACAGCCTTGAGCTTAAAGCAAAAAGAACCCTTTTTTTAATTCTACCTGTTGCAGGTTTTCCTAAGTATCATAAAATCTATGGATTTTCTGCAAATTTGTTGATGATTTGTTTTTTATTATTACTACGTTCATAAGAAAAAGATAGTAAAACTCTATATTTATTACGCATTTTCTGGAGAAAAATGGAACAGGTTTAGAAATTGGATTTCTGAGGACTCAAACAAGATATCAACTTTATTAAAACTCAGTTATGTATAAAGGCTACTAATTTTTCCTAAAAACAAACTCCTAAATGAGATGTTTACCATTAGTATTAATAGAGCAATTTCCGTTAACATGGGTCAGGGTACATGACAGTAAGCCTTTTCTTAAATCCTCGATGAATGATGTCAACATTGGAGATACTCGTATACCCTTACTCTAGAACGATTTTTTTTCTTAGAATATACTTAAGAATCATTTCCTAAATTATCCTTGACGAATTAGAGGGCACCCAGTATTAAGCAAAACTGTCATCACATTCTTCTCACATCAAATAATTCGTTCGTATTGTACAAGTTATACAATAGTTCTATTTTTCCCTTCTTCACAGTGATTAGTGACAATCTTTTTTCCTCCAACATATAGAAATGGTATAACTATGTGCTTAAGATATTGTAAAATGGTTTTGCTCGCTGATAATACGTTATCGTATACTAAGATTTAAAAACTATAAATAACTGGCTAAAGACGAACAAGTTAAAACTAAGTTTCGCTTAAATAGTCCAATTTATGTAAATATTGAATATTGACGACGCAAGAATTGAGTGTGTAAAATTATACAATATCTTGTTGTAATAATTATCGAAAAACTTAACTTTGAAGTTCATGCTCATTATGTATGTAAGAAAATTTTAAAGAAAACAAGTTTCTTAACACGAATTGAAAACTTATTTCCATTCGAAATACCGGTACTAATTTAGCCCTATTTCAATTAGAACGTAACAATTTTGTACATGTGAAACCAGGATACTAAAAATCTGCTCCAGAAATTACAAAACAAGACGATGCGGACAATTCTAAAGCTTAAAATTTATACTTCAAGTTAGAACATGGTTGAATGTTTTTAATGGATAAATGTCAAACAAAAATTGACATACAGTGCAATGGTCTGCATATTTAGAATGGAGAATGGATTGTTATTAGAATATATGTATGACAAACAGCGTAGTGCTAGTTTCTGATGTTGTTATATATATAGAAATATATGGAGTATAAGAGAATTATTGTATATGTATTAGTAAGCATAGAATGTAAGTTTAGGCTAAGTTAGTTTTAATATGAGATAATAAAGTGAGTTGTCGTCTAACAATCAAAGCGTAATGTTTTACTTGGTCGGTCGTCTTGTTTGTTATAACACATGGCGACGAGGATAAAGTGTTCATTCTAAAAGATTACAAGTTGTAAAGTTATTAATTAGTAATAAAAAAAAAACCTTAGAAGAGATAATTTCGTTACCACGGATTATGGTTTCTACTGCGGAGGACGCTAAAATGAATATCGAATCACTGCCGACAACTGCATTGATGGGGAACATTGAGTTTTTTAATACTGGAAACGAATTCAAATTGTATTGTATCAGGAGCGCATGACGCAGCTATTGAAGTGAAATGGGATTTCAGCGGACGAAGACAAGATGTCATAACTCCTTTGTGTTGCCAACGGATCCCGCTACACTTAAGTATGATGAAATTATTCAAAAGCTTTCATCGTACTTCGCGCCTAAAACCCTAAGTATAGATCGCCAAGAGAAAATCAACACAAACCCAGTAATAGAGATAGAGCAAGAAGTTTTTCCCGAAGTGCCGCACAAGTACAATGCTTTGAATGGAGACATTTCACACGCGATTCCTGGTCCAGTGTAAAAACGAACAACAAACAACAAGAAGGTAGGCAGCAGTCGAAGCAGATAAAATCATTATCAAAGGGAACCGAAGAAGAAGAAGAAACTGAGGATGAGATGCTGAGTATTGGTTATATGAGTATAAATAATTTAATTTTAGACGAGACTTTAATTGCTGAAATATATGCTAATGATATGCTAATTAATTTTGAAGTTGATTCTGGTGAATATACGTCTGTAGTTCATATAAATGATTATAAAAAATAAAATAAAATAAAATTTAGCGATGTTTCTATAACACAATGTTCTAAAATATTCGATGTGGTCGGAGCTCTATTAGTTAATGTAGAAGATCCTAAAAAGGTAAATAAGTTGCATGCGTTACGTTTGGTGATTTTAAGAACCAACAAATATTTCCGCCCGTTGTTGGGAAGAAATTGGATAGGTGTACAATATTTTTAAAGCCGTATGCTGTGCCATTTGGGATGAGAAATCAGGTTGAACAAGAGATAGAGCGCTTGTGCAGTGTAGGAAATTTTCAGTTATTGCGCATAGCCGGTGGGCTGCTCCAATCGTCTCAGTGGCAAAAACAGACAGTAGTCTAAGAATTTGCAGGAACTGTAAAGTGACTATTAACCGGCTTGCAGGCTTGGATAACGTACCAACTTATTTAGATGATGTATTGGTAGCTGGGTCAACTTTCGAAGAGTGTTATGAAAACTTGGATAACGTTTTGAAGCGGTTAGAGTTGTATAATGTTAGGGTAAATGAGAAGAAGTGTAAGTTTTTTGAATGTGAGGTGGAGTATTTTGGTCACCGAATTAGTGCAGATGGAATTCATCCTAATTTACGTAAGTTTCGAGCGATTTGGAATGCTCCTGCACCGAATGCGGAAACCAAATTGAGGTCATATTTAGGGTTACTCAAATATTACTCACGTTTTATTCCACATTTGTCAGGTGAGCTGCATCAGCCATATGATACTTTGAAAAAACAAAATAAGCCTTTTAAATGGACAGATGTGTGTGAAAAAGCTTTTCGGAAAAGCAAAAATTTACTGCTGGAAAACAAGTTACTCGCCCATTATGATCCAAGCCAACCTATAGTGATCAGTTGTTACGCTAGTCCGTATGGCGTAGGTGGTGTAACATATTATCACATATTACTGACGGACAAGAGCTACCAATTTATTTCGTGTCAAGTACAGGTGACGAATTTTTTATGATAAATTGGTTCAACGTGTGTAACGATTTACCTATTACATTAGATGTGGCTATGAATATATATATATCATCACAAATATATGATTATGTGATGAGTGGTTAGCCGGAATCAATTACTAGTAGCGACAATACGGAAAAACCGGAATCAATTACTAGTAGGGACATAAGGTATAGTACTATTTTCAAAGACAAGAATGTTTGGGTGCGAAAAACGGTTATTTGTTCTATGGAGAAAGAGTTATAGTTCCTTCAAATCTTAAAACCAGGGTACTTACATGATGGGCATATTAGTATGGCCACAATGAAGGAATTGGGAAGAGCGTATGTTTGGTGGATTGGTATGGATAGTGATGTGTAGAGTTACGTGAAAGAGTTTAAAGTGTGTCCTATGACTGAAAGTAAAAAGAAGTCAGCCGATCTCAACCCGTGGCCTAGAGCTCAGAAACTTAGATTTTTTTCAGTTGGAAAATTATAGCTTCTTGGTGTTAATAGATGTCTACTCAAGATTTATGGATGTCAAGTTATTTAATCGCAATACGACTCAATCACTTGTATCAACCTTGAGAACAATATTCACTTATTTTGGACTGCCAAAAGAAATAGTTACTGACAGTGGGCAGCCGTTGCATGAATTTATAGAATTTTGTAATAAAAACTCAATTAAAGTCTTAAAATCGCTACCATATCATTCGCAATCTAACGGATTAGCCGAACGAGCAGTGCAAACTCTAAAGCGATCTTTAAAAAGTTTTTAATATATTCAGAAACGAAAAGTTTACCGATGCAATGGAAGATTGACAATTTTCTTTTTCAACATAGAAATATCCCGACTACGATGATGCATAGATCTCCAGCACAACTAATTTTCAAATATACACCTAATACATTGCTTAGTAACTTAAACAGAAATCAGTTAGTAATTTACTGTAAATGCAATTTGTAAGTTTAAGCCGAATGAGATTGTACGGTATAGAAACCTTTGTAAAGATTATTGTAATTATGTACTAGCACAGATAGCCAAGCATAGGAAATAGGAAACATATAGGAAATAGATGCAAATGGTGTTAGGAGAACGGTACATATAGGTGCAATTTTCACCGTCAAATAATAGAATTCCTATAGAGCACCAAATAAGAAATACAGCAGAATTGTCGAATAAAAATGAAAGAAACCGAGAAGAATTAGAAGGCAATTCGAATAGCGATAATGATAATCAAAGCGAAGAAATTAAGAAAAAGAATAAATATGTTACACTCAGACGTTCTAAAAGAATACAATTAAAATCACAAAACATGAGAACGGTTTATAGATAAATTTATACATATGGAATTATATGAAGTATAAGAGAATTATTGTATATGTATTAGTAAGCATAGCGTGTAAGTTTAGGCTAACTTGAAAGGTAACGACAACATAAGAACATCAAGATGCTGACAAGTACACATCTGCATCTTCCGGTAAGACTAAAATCTCTGCCTCAGCTGTCAAAGATTGTGCATAAGGAGGTGTTCTCTCATCGCCCTTGTCGTCACTATTCATTGATAACTTACTAGTAAAACTTATTAATCTGTGCTATCAAACGATAGGATATTCCTTCACAATAGTGAAGAGTGAACACGGTCAAGATGTTTACTGCTATAAGATGCAGATTGCTCTAAGAATAGGTGTGTTGGAGAAAATCTATTAATCAACCCCAGCACTCGTAGAAGTAATCTAACCCAGATCTTAATGGTACAGGAATTGTGTACTCCAATGATGTAAAATATCTTGGAATGGTTCTCGATAAAAACAAAATAAATTGGAACTCAAATATAAATAAGAAAATTACGAGAGCATCTAAAGCCCTGCGGGCTTACCGTCATATGTATGGTAAAACATGGGGAATAACCCTAAAGATCACTCATAGCAGCCACTCCACATCTTCATGTAAAAGATGGCAATTCGCAACGCTACAAATCTGTCGTGCACTGCTTCAATACACTACAACTTCTTCATTATTAGAACAAAGTAACACTTTTGTGGTTGCCTGATCATAAAGGTATTGTGGGAAATGAAATAGCCGACGAACTGGCTAGAAACGGTTCGGCTAATTCTTTCATCGGACCTCAGCCGTTCTGTAATATCCCGAGTTTAGCAAATTAACTCAACAATAAGGAGTTAGGAGAACAAAATGTGTATGTTCCATTGGGAGAACATGCCACAGCTTCGCCTGAATAAAACAGTTATCAAACTCTTCCACAAAAAATCTAAAGAATCCCTACAACACAAAAGGGATGATACGAGTATTCGTTGTTGGGTTTCTAACCAGACACTGCCACCTACGATATCACCTACCTACATAAAATAGATCTTCTTCAGGAAACTAAATGTCGTCTTTTCATGGAAGACGACGAAACTCCGGAACACATTTTATGTGAACTCACGGCTCCTAGCCTTAAGGAGGCTACACTTACTCAGAAAAATTCTCAAAATCTCCACCAGAGAGATTCTCAATTTAATCAAAAGAGTTGATCCCCTCTTGGCTTGCTAAAACTGATTCTGTGGTACAAAGGATCCTTTTAGGTCACAGTGCCTTCGCAATTGGCAGACTAGATCCTTTCAAAAATAAAAAATAAAAATTTATATTTTTATGTTATCAGCTGGTTTACATGTTACAAGCAAAGCTTCACTAAAAATGTATGCTGCCAATAGTATGGGTTCGATGACATTTTAGGGAGGCGCCAACCATAATGCTTAGAATAATTGTTTTCTTAAAAGGATTTTGAATCGGCATCAACTCAGCTTAACATAGTGGAATGATGACAATTGGCATCAATATCCCTTAAATGATTTTCATTAGCATTCACGATATAATCAGAAATGAGTAAATTTAAATCGCTCCAAAAGTTAGCTAGAAAGGAAAACATGACAGATACCTGGCTTAGTTCTTGGACTTCCCTGCTGAGATCTACGGTAAATAAAGAGTCCATCCTCTGATTCCAATTCACAAATACAGTCGAATTGTTGCCGCAACTTTGGTTGATATTGTTTCGTCCAGACGATGTTGGTTCAAGAATACACGTTCAAGAATACAACGTTTGCTAATTCGAATACCATCAATCGTATCGGTATGGACTAGTATGACAATTAGCCTAAAGCGCAAGCAGCTCTGGACGTGATCGATGATGATTGGTGCACTAGAAATTGGCTTTCAACCAATCCTCTTAAAACTGAACTTGCTCTCTTTACCAAGAAGGAGGAAGCTGACTCATATGTCTTAACATATTCAGTGCTGAAGGATGTCATCATATGTTTTTCCAACGAAGCGAAGTATTTGGGGGTATCATCCTGGATAAATAACTTCGTTGAATTAAATATACCACGTCGAAAGCCTCCAATGCATTGTCAGTTTTCTGACAGGATAAAGAAGTTTACGGCAAAACGTGAGGAGTATGACTGAGAAAGATCCTACATAACTATGGTAAAACTAACCATGGTACAAAACTCACTGGATTTTTGATGACCTTGCACGCTGACTGCTTTGACACTGACTTTATGAGCATGAACGCTGCGACACAAGAACTTCTTTTACTGCGGCAAGAATCTCAGTGAAATCGAAATGTAGTCATGTCTTCATGAATAGCTTCAAAACCGATCTAGGATACGGAGCGGGTTGATTTTTGATGCACAACAATGTTCGATTTCCCAGTTAAGAAAAGTTACATTTTCCCTATAAGCGGATACATACGAAATTCTGATGGCAATGAATTATATTGCGAAGAATCGCTGGATGGTGCCAAGATATGCGTTTGTGGCGACAGTCAAGCTGCCCATTAAACCTTGCTAAGCCCCGTCACCACTTTCAACCTAGTTCGAGTACGCAAGGCTTTTATGAATGCAATCGGAAGACTAAATTCACCGAGTTTTGTTTGAACCCCAGGTTATAGGTCGATCACGCAAAATGAAATCGCTGATGAACTTGCTAGACTGAGTGGGGAGTTTTTCAGGACCAGGGTTTCCATTGATCGTTGCCTTTCGTATGAGTATAACTGGAGACAGCATGACTCACCAGAATGCCGGTAGAATGCCTCCCGACGAGCTCTGTTTCGGAAGAATATAAAAATAAACAAAAATTGCAACACGAATTCGGCAGTCTGTCATTAGAGTATGGTATAATATTATGGTATAACGTACTGGTATAATATTTATTTGCCCGGGATAGGTTTTCTTCATATCCTTTGGCAATTTTCAAAGGTTCTTACCCTCAAAAATAAAAATACAAAATTGTAATCGCTCTGAACCTTGTTGAAAGTTTTTGCTGTCGGAGTTGCATGACTTACAATCGCTAGAAGGCTTTAACTTCGGAGTAGATCGAAGAAGCTGTGCCAAATATGATAACCAAACTACCAACAGAAGCAATAATAAAAGTTTGACAACAAAAAAAACGTTGACAGAACCAAACAAAAGTTGCAAGGAGACTATTTTCAAGAAAATGTTTCCGTTCACTTGTTCCTTTTTTTAATTTTTCTAAAAATTGAAATCTACCTACGTTAAACTCACATTTTTATGCAACCAAAGATAAAAACAAAAACGACGTCGACGACGATGACTTTTCTAAGAAAACTTTAAATTTTACCAACCCCCCGCAGGATAATAGGAAGCACCCATGCCATCATCAACGTGTGTCCTGATACCATCCTGATGCTAATGTAAAATTAAGGTTGACATCATTTTAGCGAAGGAAACTCACAAAACTTTTAAAAGTTTCAATTTTTTAAAGGAGTGCATGTATCCATTCGCACGAATGTAGGAGTAAGTGGATTTTTCCCTTCTCCACAAATTTAGATGTTGTTAACCTAACTACGAATATCTATTCAAAGAACTAAGCCCCTGTGCCACACATGGCAAGGCGAAGAACTATGCTAATAACTCAGAAACTTATATCTGTGCAAGCGCCTCTTCTAGCCAAACTGCAGGTCGCCTGTAGGAACATTTCTACGTACTTCAACTTTATGGGAAAAGTTACATTTTTCTGTGCCGCTCCCTCTCGTCCTTTGCTTTTTGGTTATTTTTAAAGGAAGCCAGAAGTCAAATGATGGTGAACTTACCCGTTCCCGGTTGCCGGAAACTCCTATTAGATAAAGAAAAGCGGATACTTAAAATGATTTGCACATGTTCGGATCAGGATGGCCGTGATGTCGCTGCCGGCAATGGCCCAGTTCCGCTAACTAATTCGTCGGCTCCTTAAAGTTCGGCCCAGCAAATTTATTGTTTTCAAATTTTTAATTAAAATCGAAAATGTGAGTTTTGATTTTTGATCCTCGGCCAAGTTAATGAAAGAGATATCCGGAAAGTGGGTTTCGTCTACTACAGGGTGTCCAGATAGCAATGATAGTTTTTCCAAGTCTTATGTTTCAGCAGCAGTCAAAGTTACCAATGACGTCTAGCTGTCAAAATAATCAGTAAGGTATCGTTTTACGCTTATTGAACGTGTGGAAATTATTAAAAAATATTATAGAAATTCCGGCTCAGGTGTCAATACGCAACGTAAATTTCGCAGTGAGGTCAGTCGTCATCATGGCTTCAATGTGTGGCCACAAACCAGACATAGATTGGTGCGAAATGAAGAAAACATAGCCGTCGTAGCGGCCAGTATCCAAGAAGACCAGAAATGTCGATTCGGCGCCGATAAGCTGAATCGCCAGAGTGTCAACGCGGCTTATTTTGCGGTTGGATTTCAATACATCCATATAAAATTGCGCTGACGCAATAATTGAAGCCGGATGGAAATAGACAACGCCGTGAGTTCGCTAATTTGGCGCTGAAAGAGATGGCCGGAGATCCGGATTATGGCCAAAAAATCATCTTCTCGGACGAGACCCATTTTTGACAAAATTGCCATTATTGGAGCGAACACAATCCACAAAGATTGACTGTTTGGTGCGGTTTATGGAATGGCGGCATCATCGGACCCTATTTCTTTCGAAATGAGGAAGAAGACACCGTTGCCGTCAGTGGTATCAGGTATAAAGCGATGTTAAAAGTCTTTATGTAGTCAGAGCTCGACAATGAACATGGCATGAAAATAGAATTATTGTGCAATATCTTACACCGTTGTTTTATTTAAAAAAATGTTTCCTATCGTTCTTATCTGGTCACCCTTTACTACTCGTGTATCCGTGAAGTAAACATAGTTTGAAGGATCAAGTTTGAAAAGTTTCCATTTTGTTGACAAGTCCATTGGTTGGATTGTTTTTGAGCAATTGATGCATTTCGGCTTTGGGGAACACTCAGACACTATTCGTTAGTTGCATACCTCTGTATCTAAACTCGGAAGACGAAGAATAAGGAAATCTCATCGTTCGTTGGAAAAGTTTACATCATGTCTGGAGGAAGTTTTCGGTGAATCCTTCTGACTGATTGTGTATCTACGTATTTGTATGTATGTGTATGTGTTTCTTTGTGTTTGCATGTCCACTTTCTTGGCTGTCGAGTTTGATATTTAATTAAAAAGTTTGTTCATAGCAATCGGGTTGTCCTTGTTGTTATGCTTCTTGTCGGCCGGCGTCAGCAAACGGAAAGGATTTGTTCCTAAATTTGTTGCGTATTGTGGAAATGTTGCTAAGGCCGGGTTGGGAAGTGACTTTTCTGTATTTGATCTCTTGCAGAAGAGTTAAGGACCAGCACTGAGGGGACAACCAGAAAGATATTGTTAGCAGGAAGCGAACGTGTTTGGTGGATGCCATTCATGGTGACATTTGAAAGTTATCTCCTTCGGAACTAGTTGCAGTTGTTATTTCTGTTTTTTTTAAGTTTGTTACTCTTTCAGTGAGGATTAGTTAGGATTAGATTAGAATGTTCTTCTCATTTGTTTTTTTTTTTATTATTATGCAAACATACAAGAGAAGACAGTTGTACTATATAAGTCAAACATTTTAAAGGTTTAAGGTGGATTGTTGGTGTAAGAGGACAATAATTAGATCGCAAATTGCAGATAGATAAATTGCACCCGGTAACAAAAATGTTTTTTTTTATTGGCTTTGGAGAAATAATTGTGGGCCCCATCAGGAATTTAGGACAAAGTCTTTCGATATTGGCAGCTGTTTCACTTCCCTCTTTGGTACCCTGGATTTGCTGGATTGTGTCTACAGTCCTCTTTTGATCCGTAAGTAAGCCGTTGGGACACTTGGATTGTAAAAGTGGTCAATCAGCCATTACTTTCCTTTACTTTTGATGACATCTTATACGCAGGACCGATCCTCGGCTTCAACCAACATGCATTTCTAACCAGCTCGGTCTCTATCTAGCTGCCTCCAGTTAGTCACACCTTGAAGTCTCCTTCCAAATGCGTGTACCATCTTAAGTAAGGTCTTCTTATACTGCGTTATCCCACTGGGTTCGAATCGAAGGTCCTTGTGTCTGGAGCACTGGTGACCCTGCGCTCTATATGACCCAGATTTAACTAACCCGGGGTTTAAAGCGGAGGATTTCTTGGATATACCTTTCTTCAATTCATTGTGTGCTGATGAACAAACTACCTTCGTTCGGATTGAATGGTGTATCATGCCTGACAGCAATATTTTCGTCGTCTTCGACGTTTAATGGTTCGTAGAATTGGTTCCTCCCAATTTTTAGAATGGACTGCATCTCAGCTACGATGTTCTCTTGGTTGTCTTCTCTGGCTTCAATTCCTGTTTTGTTGCCTTGATACTCGTACGTCCTTTTAACCTTCTGTTTAAATTTCCGAATCTCATTATTACAGTAGGATCCCTCGGCCTATCAACTTTGGGTTTTTTGGACTCCCCCTAGTTCGATTTTTTTCCTCTGCTGGTACGTGTTGACAGCAGCTCTCAATTCGGCTCTCATCCTCGGCACGCTTCTTAAAACTGCACGTCGGCATTCATTGTCGAACCATGGGTTTCTGGTTGTCTTGTAAAACCTAGCATATCAGAGGCGTCATTTCTGACCACCTTACAGCATTACCACTGGTCCTCCGCACTTTATGTAGTTGGAGTGTTACTCCTGGCTATAGCTTGCAATTGAAGCCGCTCGACATTAAAGCGCCTCACAATATTTTCCTGGCGCTATATATTCTATATATGGCGCCTTTGATATTCACATCCGTAGTTTGGCTGCTGTGATGCTAGTATGCCGACGTCCAATCGGACTTATCATATCTGGAACAGGAGACCGCTTTATGCCCTTGAGGATCCTAGTATGTGGAAAGATATTCTTTCTACGGCGCTGTTTCAACACTTGTAAATTCTATCAGCTTAAATGTGCTTGCGGATGTGATGGCGTACAGGCTATGCAGGATACGGTTTATAGGTTCGCTAAATCAGCACTCCTCGGTAGCGTTGTTTTTTTCCTCAGTTGGAGCATACGCCCAGAGCTAAGTGAATTTAGCTCTGATACGGACTATCACTAGTTGTTCGCTTATACGTCTAAAAAGTATAGCAATCACCGAAGTATATATTCGTATCGAAATCTTTGATTATCTTCTTGTCCGGTCCGTCCCATTGCATTGCTTGGATGGCCGTTATATCCACCTTACAGGCTGCCAGTATCTCCATTAGGTGTTCAGGAGACCCTAATCTGCTAAGAGTCCTAGCATTCCAGGTATATACGGGACGTCGTTGTCCTTGTCACGTTTACATGGGTCGTCAACAGTTAAGTCCTTCTTATTGTAATAGCACAATGTTGTGCGATTTTGGAGACGTCAGAGATATAAAAGTTAGTTATTTCCCTTCATTGTTAAGGATCGAGTAAATGCCCAAATGTGTCGATATTTCCTACTATCTGTTTATCTGCATGCCTGATGACTTCATCAGTGACGTAGTTCCCTTCTCGACCGTCCTCAAATTGAATAAAGTCTGAATCTGTTCTGGTTGGTTACCTTGATTAGATATATAACGTAGCCTTTAACCACCGATTCTGTGATATCCAAAGTGATGTGCTGAGGGTGTTGAGATTTGGCTGAACCAAAGAGCGGCCTGATGTACAGCCGAGATTTTATTTTGGTACACGCTACTATGTGTAGCCAAACTGATAAAACTATATTTTAAAGAAGATCTATGTTCAATGGTTTCCTAATATGTTAATTGTATTATTGAGAATAAATTCGCGATCTCTCCAGCCATTCCCTATAGGAAACAAATAATTGAAGCTTATGCTACAGTCAATTTCAATAACTTTAAGGTTACTGATGCAGCTAAGTTAATATCAGTCTAAGGCAGAGTTAGTGGCCAGTTTTTCGACCCAAATCTCCACGGAAAGCAGAATTTGCAGAGCCGCCGTTGGAGAGGTTTTGGACTCGTCGGTGATATTTTTACAGGCAGGACACCTTTTTTTCCAGTGAAAGCCACCAGATGGCTAAGCCATAAGGGAGAGTTGCCTTTACGACAATAATGTTAGCCCAGTGGATAACTTTTGGTTACAGACCTCAGTTTGTGCCCACGGCCTTCTTGTAACCTTAAGGAGCTACTCGAACTTTTGTATTTTGTCCTACAACACTTTCTTTTGACTTTGGTTTGCGATCTAGAATGAGAACTAGACCTGATGTCTAGTCACTTCGAGAAGCTCAGAGACATGTCATTTAGTTTGGTTAGTTTAGTTTTAAATGCATTTTTATTTTCTTAATCACTAACTCTTACATACTAACAAAAAATGCTTAAATGCTAGCTTACAATTACTTAACAATCTTATACTAACTTACTGGCCCCACACAGGCGCTCTAAGCTACTCTAAATTCTTATAACTTTGTCTTTCGACTTATTTACATTTTATTTAAAATATACTTATTTTCTATACTTAAGGCCAAGAAAAAAATTTATTTACAAAAACTTAGCATATGGACATTTTTTAATTTTTTATAAAAACTTAATATCTAACTTAAAATAAACCTTAGCCTACCTAACCTAAATGTACAATACACACATAAACACACATAGACATTATACACAATCATATACATATAACAGTGTATACAAAGGTGTATATACACTGATATATGTATATGTTTCTTAAATGCTAACCTAAACCTATGTAAGCTGGAAATCGCTATTTACTGAGCAAATAAATTGGTCAGCTCTGCCTCATTAGTGAGGCTGGTCTGTAATTGACGGAAACGACGACGAAACATCTTCTCCATCATTCAACCACCAGAAATGCTGGTGCTGCCGAACGACATCCCTCTTATCGCGATTCCCCACCGCCCTACTGAACCTGAGGCGATCCACACTGCCGTGTGCGACGTCTCTGTTGTAGTTGAGTCGCCTGTCCCCAGCTGTCCGAGCGACATGGAAGATTAACGGGACCGCTGATCTATCCTGGATCAACCCTATCTGATCCAGGTAGAGGAATGCTTCCGGTGGAACGAAGCCGTCAGAGCGCACACTCTCGTGGTAAAGGTAATTGGGATAGTAAGCCCCAGATATCAGGTTATTCGTCGAGGTCATTGCTCTTGCAATGTGCCTTCGAGTCAGCTTAATTACGAAGTTGTCCACTCGTATTAGGTTCGCCCTGTTGTAAAGGACCTCATTAGGATAAAATTTCTTGTACTCCGATTCTGGTGTTCTGTACAAGCGAAGACAAGCCCTAAGGCAAGCCCTCTCAAACACCCGAATATTTTCCATTAAGCTTGCTCGTACATTGAACCACACGGGACAACCAAATACCAGCATGGGCTTGATAAGGGCCATGTAGCAGATTACCTTTACCCTCGCATCGAGTTGGCTGCTATAAAACAATCTCTTTGTAAGAGCAAAAGCACCTTTAGCTCTGGCCAGAGCAGCATCTACATTTTTGCCGAAATACAGAAACTGATCTAGCCAGATTCCAAGGTATCTGACTACATTTCGACAGGCAAGAGGCTGTCCGTGTAGTCCAATAATCGAGAACTTTCTCCAATTTTTTCTGGTATCCCTAGAGGCTCTAGACAACGGCGTCCTAAAGAGAATGGTTTCCGACTTCTGAAAGTTGATTTTCAACTTCCAGTCATCGCAAAATCGTCTTATCTTATCGAAGTCACGCTGCAAGAGAGTATTAATGACCTCGATTTTTGGACCTGTTCTGTACGCTACCAAATCGTCTGCGTACGCAATAGTATGGGAAAGTGAACCTATCAAGTCGCTTGTAAAAATGTTGAAAAGGATCGGCGAATTGACCGCGCCTTGCTGAAGACCATTTTTAATTTGAAATATTCCAACAGAAGTCACATCGCCATTCTTCACGATGAACTGTCTGTTGGTTAGCATATTATAGAGAATGTACAAGAGTGGTTTACTGATCCCCAGCCTAGTCAGCTTATAGAAAAGACCCTCTAACCATACGGTGTCGAAGGCCTTCTCCAAGTCAACAAGGCAGGCACCAGTGCACTGTTTCTTGCCTTCGTTCCATTGGATATCAGAAACCAGTTTAGACGCGGCATGTGAGATATCATGTCCCGCCTTAAAACCGAATTGATTATCCGGAACTATATGTTTGTCCTCAACCCACATAGACAGAGCTCTATTGATTACCTTTTCAAAAACCTTACTGATATTCGGAAGGAGACTTATCGACCGGAGATTCGCCGGATTGGATATAGCCTTTCACTTTTTGGGGATAGGTTGAACCACCGCCGTTTTCCAATGCGCTGGATAATGTACATTATTCATTGCATTATTAAACAGGGTGGTGTAAATGTCCACCGCTTCTAGAGGAAGATGTCGAAGCATGATGTTCGGAATACCATCGGTCCCCACTGATTTCTTAGCCCTAATTGTGTCGAAGATCTCACGGAGTTCTTCCTTCGAAATGAACGGGGGTAGTCACCCTCTCTGGCAATGACATTATTGGCCATATTTTCGTCGCTGAACCGGGTGAAACCAGAGCCCTCGGATCGCCAGTTCCCTATTTCATTTCGAATGCAGAAGTCGTGCACCAAGACGCGATTGTCCAGGTCGTAATTAGGGCCAATGGTATCAGTGGCCTTGTATACTTCCTGGAAAGTCGCCCCTATGGCCTCAACCTTCTCCTGTGGATCTTCGATCTCAAAAAAGTCGTCATCATCAGCGGCCTCATTTGGATCAATACTTGCTATTGTCAGTAACCGTTCGTTGTCCGTCGTCCGGGCTATTTTAAGACACTGAAGGTCGTTTTGATTTTTTCTCCGAAATAGTTTATTTATTTGCGGGAACATATTCGGGTTGCTGGTGTTTACAGCCCGAACCTTGTTGTTCCAGTACAAACTTACAGAAATTCTGTAATTTTCTTTTATTAGCGTTTGGATATTTTTAATCGACGACTTCAGTGTCCTAATCTCCGGGTCTTGTCGGTCAGTTAACTGTCTGTACAAGTTTTTGAGTCTTGTCAGAAGTCTACTCTTCTGTCGGTGCAGTGCGTCAATAGTAAGATTGCGGAACAGGTCTTCGTTAGTCGTACGTCGATACCGCGGTATTGTAGTGTCCATAGTTTGTTTAATTGTCTCGTCCATTTGTTTTAGGTAATTGTCGATGTCCTCGTTTGACAAATTCCTATTGGACGGTGGGTGGAGCGTGTTCGAGGAGAGCGCTCTAGTCAAGGTTGCGGAGAAGCGTGTCCATCGAGTCTTACTGTAGTTGTAAGAATATCTTTGGACAAACTCCTCCAATTCCGCAATTTCGTTGGGAACTGTAATTTCGGTGCTAAAACCGCAATGGTCGCTGTCATACACGAATGTGCGCAGACAGTTTAATGTTTGTAAATTCGTACCTGTCAGTCGTATACGTTCGTCGTACAGCAGTAGATCCAAATAAGACCCGCCTCTGGGAAACGACGGGTTATCCGTCGCTTTAAGACCGAGTCTGTACATGACATCGTGCTGACCCCACCAATCGAGTAGTAGGTTCCCTCTAGTATTTGGCAAATTATTTCCCCAATCACTGTGTTTAGCATTGGAAGCCCCGTCGATTACAAAATAATTCTCCCCCGATTCCAGCCTCAGAAGTCGAAAAATCGTGTCGAGCTCTGTAATGAATAGGGTGGATTGTGAAGCCTCAGGTGCATAAACAGAGGCCAAGTACAGCCGCTTTCCACTGCGGAGCGGGATGTAAACGACGACTGCCTCCAACACCCGGAACCTGCGCAACACGCCCTTGTACACTCTGTGAAATTTTATACCCTCTTTAATGAAGATCGCGACACCGCCTCCACGTTTGGATCTGGGCCGGTTTCTTCTTCTAACAATATAATTATTGTACTCCAGTTTGTGCTTATCGGTTAGCTTGGTTTCGCTAGCGAAAAGCACATCAGGAGTTTGGTCTTGTAGCAATTTAAACATTGCGGCTCTTCGTTCGATCCTAATCAGTGAATTAACATTCACCGCAAGGACCTTCAAAGTTTGCTCCACCATGTGCGTACCCATTACGAAATGTGTTGCGTTAGGCCCGGCAGCAGCGCGTAGATCTGGTCCACCTGCTTGGCCTGTTCTTGCACCAGCTTCTGCAGCTGAGCCATCTGCCCTTGGATTGCGAGCAAGATGGCTAGCATGTTAGATGCAGCTTCCGTTGTTCTCGGGGTTGGCGCCGGAGAAGCAATAGTCGCTTGCTGTACCGTAGCCCCCCTACCTGACGCCATTTGGGCGTAGGAAATTTGGGACGTGACGGCTGGTGTTTGAAACCTGACAGGTGAACATTTGATATCCACTTTCTGCTGCCGAGCCAGTTTTGCTTTTTTAATGTCAGCGAACTTAGGACAACCCCGATAGTTTGCGGTATGTCCCACGTTTCCACATAACGCGCACGAGAGCTGCGACCTATCGGATGCTCCGTCAACACCCAGAGGACACTGCTCGGAACTGTGGTTCTTAGCGCACTTCACGCATCGAGGCTGCATTTGGCAGTTCGACGCGGCGTGCCCGAACCTCTGGCAGCGAACGCATTGTATAACGCCTTCGCTCCTTTTTAGTTTTTCCCAGTGGACCACCTGGTAGTCTAGGACATTGATACTCCTTAGACTATCCAGACGGCTTTCGGGACTGAGCTGCACCAGGAAGAACGGCAGACTCCGTTTCTCCCGCCTGGCTCTAGCTGTGGTAAATGGCTTTACCCCCACAAACTTGAGTCCTTCGCACTCCTTCTCTTTGAGCAGTGCCAGGATCTCCTCAGGATCAGAAGACGGTTCCAACCCTTTCAGCAGCATCGATTGCCGCTTTTCACACTTTGGTGTGAATGAGAAGTGCGCCGTCGTCGTTTCCTTTAGGAGCTCTTTCACTTTCGCGTAGCCCTCCACTGTGTTACAGTGGATGGCATGGCGATCGTTCCCCAATCGCTTAATATTAAAGTTACTTCCAATGACCAACTTACACAGGTCCTTGGTTGCATTCACCTCTAATTTATAGGTGTTGATGGGAGGCACCTTCTCCTTCTTCTTCGTCTGCTGTTGCTGTTGTTCTTGTTGTTGTTGTTGTGTCTGCTGTTGCTGCTGTTTTTTCAGCTGCTGATTTTTCAACTGTTGGATGCAGGACGGCGTCATGTCTTCACTGCTATGGAGCATGTTGGTCGACTCACTACTAAAAGCTCCCAATAGTTATAACATATATGGTTTACGCATCCATTGAGATAATGTAGCGATACTGTCTTTTGAATCATCTTGATTTTGATTCTTGCACTTGAAATACGCTTTCAATCAATGCTCCCTAAACCGAGAAGGAAGAAGTTGACTGCTCAAATCCATCTAATACTTAGAAGCAATACCATCACTTAGCTTCAAAGAAACCAGGACGTTATCCAGGATAACAAACTTCTTTGGATTTAACAAAACCCAAGTTAAAGCGTTGGTAACCACTATTACCATTTCCTATTGACAGTTGGGATTGATATAAGTATAACTGCAAAAGTCATTACTCTCCAGAATCTAAGCTGACTAAGCGAATGCTTCTCGACGTCTCTCAACGTGTCTCTGTCTTGTGGTTTTCTATAAAAGTCGCACATTGACAATGGTTTTAAACAAAATATCAAAACTGCACGGGAGGTATTCCGCACAGTAAGACCTCACTGGACCACTTGGATGCAGATCCATACAGACCGCATTAATAGGGGACTAGTGAGGGCAAAGAATATTGTCAACTAGGGCGTAGATACAAGTCCGGAAAATTAAGGAGGGTCAGAGAACTAGCAAAACATGATTGTTAGTTACTTTTCTAGGATTTCTTTGAAACACACGAGGTTCTTTAGTTGATCCTTTTCATGGAAACTAAGATTCTGGTGTTAGTGCTGAAGAATTGCATAACCTATTCCACAGCCCCTGACATTTACAAATCTGTACAGAATTCAGTTTCTAGCTTATTCGTAGTTTTTCTATTTCTCCTTGCAACTGTTTATTTATAACTTGTCTACCTCCTTCGCTTCTGTGAAACACACGAGACACACGAAACTTCATAGATAAAAACTTAATTTCCCTCTGCTAGACTAGCAAAGCTGTTAAAGCCTTCCAGTTGCCCCCTTGTCCCATAATTGCTATTATCTATCATGAAACAAAGCACCCTATTCGACTAGTTGTAGTTGTAGTGGTGCTGTAGGTGTTGGTGTTGATGTTGATGTTGATGTTGCTCTTGCTATTGCTGCTGTGTGCTGCTCTTCATCGCATCTGCAGTTGTTCCGTGCACAAAACGAATTGCATTATCATTGAGGTAATTAATATTAGTCCCCACCGCATCACCCTCATCCATCCTTAGCGTCACACCTTACGTGCGACCTAAAGCTATAGAGCTGTCGCTCCTGTGAAATTTTCCCATGGCGTTCCTACAAAATACTTTGCAGATTCTTCCCTTTGTGGAATTCCATAAATAATAATGAGCTATGAAATTTAAAAGCAAGGTTTCTACTTTCTAGATGATAGTGGTAGGGGGCGGGGTAGGGCTGCTGATGACAAGGATTGCAAAGAATAAAGAAAGGAAAACACCAAAGCTGCTGGAAGAAAGTTTATATTAAGAAGTTTTGCCCAGCAAGGCAAAAGGACTGACACAGACACACCCTGTAACAATTTTGTTGCATCCTATTTGCCAATCCCTGTTTACCTTTACTTTTTGCCGGATTCACATGGTTAAACAACTGAAGACTCGGCCACCACACTATTCGTAGATCACTATGCGGAGCAGAATTCCGAGGAGGACCGACGAATTATGAGAATTGTTCTAGGATGAGGGTTTAAACCGGTAGGGTTAGGCAGGTAAAAAGGGTCACTAGAGAATTACTGCATGGGAACGAACAACTGTTGCACGATAAAAATGCATTCAGATGGTCGTTTGGACGGTTGTATTAAATGTATGTTAGCTACTACAAGTGCTACTGCAATTTAGAAACCACTACCTACAAATATTTTCTGTGAAGCAGTTAGGTTTTAGGGTTATTTAAGGGCGAAGTGTGTGTGTATTTTGGCCAAATTAATGGGACAATGATCATGACTAGATAGTGGGATTTTGTGGCCATGAGAACTGTAAACGAGGATAGGGAAACATTTATGTTACTGCTAATAGGGCAAGGTGGGCATTGTTACAGTGGTAAATGAGAGGATTGCAATAAAAAGTGAGAAGACTTTCAAAGAAAAAAACTATGGGCACGCGCCATTTGATGGACATCAAATTGCTAACAAAACAATCGCAAGAGCAGCATTTTACTTTACTTAATAACGAGAAAGAGCCACTACAATCGAGAATCTTGCAGTTTCTATTTTGCAATTAAGCTCATTTTAATGTCATACTTCTTGCCTCAGAAAGTAGCATTATCCTCCTATTTCTGGAGCCTTACGACCAGTCTCTTCTTCTTGGCTTAGGATGCAATGTTGATTAGCTTTACCTACTTATTTAGGTAGCGCTACAGCCCTCCTAAACTTAAGCTTCAATTAGCCAGAGTCGCAATTCAAGTTCTACTTGCGTTCAAAACCTTAGATTCCGTGGTGCTCTACTGCGCTATCTCTTAGGGTTGGACTAGATGGTCTAGGCATATCAGACGTTGGTGTTATATGAGATATTAAAAATTCGTTTGGGTTAAGGAGTATGTACAATATATTTAATAATAATTTCATGGATTATACTTATTGATAGTGGTCCAAGATGCGATGTTGCCCGTGTCAAAGTTACGATCCAAGTGGACGAGTGCATGTAAGATCGATTCGTCGAACCTGCATGCGTACTCTCGCCCACTCATGCAGATTTCCTGCACAATTGAGTGTGTTGGTTCGAAGAGACAAAAAAAAATATTAACTACACCACATCGTAGACCACTTTTACCATTACACAATTAAGCAAAAAAATAAAATGTGTGCATTTATGTAAGTATGTACGTAAACAATAAGAAAAAGTGAGATTGAATGTGTGTATATGTTTAAACAAAAGGTTTTTTTTATGTCCGGTACTTTTAAATTGTTTGATATGTGGTTTTGTCTCAAACATCCCGGCCCCCCTGGAACAAGTTTCAGGACACCGGTAATACTGCCAATTTGGTAATAGGCCGAACAAATGATCCTGCTGCTGTTCTCACAGTGGCCACTCGAACATGTTGGTCTGTTCCGGGGGCAACGGATACAATTCTACCCAATACCCACTTGGTTGGGGGAATGCATGATTCCTTGATGACGACTAAATCTCCCTCCTTGATGTTGGTACTAGTTCTTTGCCATTTGGGTCGCTCTTGTAAACTTGTAAGATACTCTGAATGCCATCGCTTCCAAAAACCTTGCACCATACCTTGGATATGGTTCCAATGAGACAAACGGCTTACTGGAGCATCTAGGTGGCTGGGTTCCGGAACAGCGGTTAGCGGCTCATCTACAAGAAAATGTGCGGGGGTTAGCGGATTTAAATCGAAATCGGACATAGAACAAAGAGAACGAGAATTAAGGATGGCTTCTACTTGGGTTAGGACAGTATACAACTCCTCAAATGTGAGAACTGAGGCTCCAACAACACGACGCAAATGCTGTTTCACTGACTTGAGGCCAGCCTCCCATAGACCGCCAAAATGGGGTGCGGAAGGAGGAATGAAGTGCTAAGTAATCCCATCATTGGCAAGCGCAGTAGAGATAATGTCATTATGAGTTTGGGCTGAAACGAATTGATGCATTTCCGTGAGACACCGACGAGCTCCATGAAAATTTGTCCCGTTGTCACTGTATATGTTGGTGACCTTGCCACGGCGTGAAACGAATCTTCTTAAGGCTGCGAGAAAAGCATCTGTGGTGAGATCAGTTACAAGCTCCAGATGGATTGCTTTTCTTGCCATGCACACGAACAAGGCGATGTAGGCTTTCGACAACTTCAGTTTGTGACAACGGGATAGCTTAATCGTCAATGGACCTGCATAGTCGCAACCGGTATTTGTGATTGGACGGCTTGGTTCCATACGAACAGAAGGCAGGTTCCCCATGAGTTGCGTGCTGGTAAGCTTGCGCTGCATAAAGCAAGTCTTACACTTGTGAATGATTCTCCTAATGGTGTTTCTGCTGCCCATTATCCAATATTGCTGACGGACGAAAGCAAACGTTTCTGATATTCCGCAGTGCATGTAACGATGATGAATATCTGTGATAATAAGGGATGAAAGTAAGTTATATTTTGGAATTATTATAGGATGTTTTATATTGAAGGATACACTTGAGTTTTTGATGCGACCACCCACACGAATAAGTCCATCGTTGTGTAAAAAAGCAGAGAATCGTAAAAGTTTTGACTTACAAGGAAGTTCGTTTTTAGTTTGCAGGTGGTGAATCTAATTTTCGAAGAATTTGAGTTGAATACATTTTAAAAGGGATATTTTAGCTTTGGAGATATCGGAGAAGGTTAATGTATTAACGGCTCGCGGATATTTTGCTGGTTGGCATTTAAGTACGAAACGGAAACAGTACGCAATGATTAGAAGTAAACGAGTCCATGACGATATTTTTGCAATTAAGTCTTCAAAGATATGGCTGCTTAAGGTTGTGATCAATACATGTCTTGAACTTGCTTTTTCTTCCTTTGTGACTGATTCGCATTCAGGAAGATTTGGCGACAACCGTGACTCTGGCCAGTGTTCCTCTGAGAGCGACAACCAGGATGGGCCTGTCCACCAAAGACAGTGATTTGACAGATTTGCTGGAGTGACTCCCCGCGAAGCACAGTCCGCAGGATTTGAGTCCGACGGCACATATCGCCAAGAGTGTCTTGGCATATGTTCCAAAATGGTGGCAGTGCGATTGGCTACGAAAGTTGTCCAGCGTCGAGGAGGTGATGAAAGCCAATGCAGCACTACTTCGGAGTCGCACCAGGCGAATGTCCTCTGAATTTTTAGATTAACCGACGATTTTACGATATTTAACAACCGAGTTAATAACAATGCACCGCACAGTTCAAGGCGAGGGATAGAAACGGGTTTAAGGGGAGCAACCTTTGTTTTCGCCATAACGATTGCTATAGTTATATCACCAGCGAGAGATTTCGAACGCGCATATACTACGGCGGCATAAGCAATAGAAGATGCATCTGAGAAGCCATGAAGTTCCACAATTTGTTCAGATGAACGCGCACTTGTTTGAAATATGGTAGTTGTTCGCGGTAGCTAATCCATTTCTCACTAAGTTCTGAGGGCAATGGGTCGTCCCAGCCTAGTTTTAGTTCCGAACACCAAAGTTTCTGGAACAAGATTTTAAATAAAACAACCGACGGAGCAAGAAATCCGAGCGGATCGAAAATCCTTGATATTTCCGATAGTAAATGTCTTCTTGTTACCTAGCTACAGCATTTAGTTAAATTTAAGCTGAATGAAAATACGTCAGAAGACGGATTCCAAAACATTCCTAGAACTTTAACTAGAGAATTTGAGCGTTCAGGATCAACAAACGAATATTCACAATCTTCCGGAGATTGATTTGCCAGTAGAGCCCAACAGTTGGAGCTCCATTTTCGAAGACGAAGACTGGCTTCTGATAGAAGTGCGACTAACTCAGACTGTAAACTGAGCAGTGACTCAACGGTGTTCGAACCCGTCATAATGTCGTCGACGTAGACATCGTTAAGCAATATGCTAGCTGCAGATGGATATTTTGATCTGTAGTCTTCGGCAATCTGCTGCAATACACGAACCGACAAAAACGGAGCTGACGCGGTACCATACGTTACGGTCTTTAGGCGATAGTGTTGCATTTGTTCCTTAGGGTTTTGACACCAAACGATTCGCTGATAATCTGATTCAATATCGCGAACCCAAATCTGACGGAACATTTTAACTATGTCGGCAGTAAAAACTAAGCGATATTGTCTAAAGCGAAGGCAAACACCAATAAGATCACGCTGTATAGGCGGACCGATTAGGAGATGGTTATTTAATGATTGTCCGAGTGAGTCTTTTACCGATCCATCGAACACTACGCGAAGCTTTGTTGACGAACTTTCTGACTTAAATACCGCGTGATGGGGTAGGTAGAATTGTCGGGAAGAGCTGCTAGCCATATCTTCGCATGGTATAAGTTCCATATGGCCAAGCTCGAGGTATTCTTCCATAAATTTGCAGTACTGACGATAAAGTTCTTGGTTAGTTTGGAAACGACGTTCCATTGCCCGCAAACGCGAAACAGCGGATTGAAGCGTATCTCCGAAAGTTGGGAAAGGAGTCTTAAATAGAAGGGATACGATATACTTCCCATCAGGAGCACGAGAAAAAGTTGATCTGAATTGTTCTTCAGCTGGATCGTTATAGATGTTACGAGTGTTGAGCAAAGGAACATCCTCCAGCTCCCAAAACCGTTGCAGAAGGGCATCTACGTCTAATGCTGAATGAAATGAAGATTGTTTAACTTCGGGGTTGTTAATGTACTTTGTATCAAACAGTTCACCAGTGATCACCCATCCGAAAGTCGTATTTTGAGCTATTGGAGAACCCTGTGGTTCACGAATTTGATCTGGTTTTAAAATGTGCCAGACCTTGTCCGCACCGAGCAGGATGTCAATAGAGCTTGATGTATTAAAGTCAGGATCAGCAAGATCCAACTTCCGAAAATGTACCAATGCAGATGCATCGAAAGATCTTGAGGGTAAATTCGACGTCAATTTACTTAACACGAATGCATCACCCGTAGGCGTGTTGAATTGAAACGAGAAACAAGAGTGATTTTTACACATCCCTTAGTATATCCTGCAGCTTGAGAAGATAATCCTACGATAGGAATTCGCGCATGTGTCCGTTGAAGTCCAAGTCGTTGAACAAACGATTCGGTAACGAACGACGATTGTGACCCCGTATCCAGCAGAACGCGGCAATTCACAAGTTGTCCCCGATTGTCTTGAAGTTTAGCTAAAATGGTTGGCAAAAGAGTTTGCTTTCGAAAACTAAACTCAAGCGAGTGGCTATTAACCAATGGAACACTTGAATGAGAAGTGGATGGGGTTGCAGGCGAGTGCGGCTGATTCGAAAAAGATGAAACGAAAGGATTGTTGAAGGGTGTGTCAACTAACGAAGCACTTGGATCATCGTGATGTACAATAGAATGATGGCGACCTTTGCATACGCGGCAACGGAACGGCGACCGACATTTGTTTGAAGAATGACCGGGTCTTAGGCAATTGAAACATATCGAGAAAGTTTTCGTTAATGTTCTACGCGTTAGAATGTCCTTTTCAAGGAATTGTGGGCACTGAGGTAAATTGTGGTCACGTTTGCACATTGGGCACTGTGAAATATTGTCTGTAGCGCTTTTGACCAAGTGAGCTCGAATTTGGTTTGATGGTTTTGACCGCGTTGTGGTTGTCCGGTTAAGCGATTGACAAGATTCAAGGGCATCACACCTGTTTTCGAGGAATTCCACTAAATCGGTTATCGTGTTATCGTCGCGAGAGCCCACTTGTTCTGCCCACGCGTGCTTTGTCTCAGCATCGACTTTGCTAAGCAGGAGATATATTAGCCACGGATCGCGATTATTTTTACCGAGAGCACTTAGACCGCGAATTACTTCGTCTGCACCGTCTGTAATTTTTCTAAGCGCTTGAACGTTTGAAACGCTTATTGACGGAAGTCCTAAGAATGTTTGTACGAACGATTGTACTATCAGATTTACCCGATCGTACCGCCTTTCGAGACGTTCCCAAGCTTCGATATAATTTGCATCCGAAATAGGTATATGTTTCACGAGGTTGGCTGCATCATCACGCAAGAATGATTTCAGATAATGAAACTTTTGGGTAGATGTTAAGTGAGGTTTATTATCCATCGAGCCCATGAACTAGTCGCGAAAGGACGGCCAGTCCTTGTAGCAGCCGGAAAATGGAGGAATCACAATGGCGGGCAAGTTGATTCTAGAACACGTGTTCGCTAAAGAATCTAATTTTTTGGAAGAATTCTTCGCCTGATCTGCTAAATTATGAAGCACCGATTCCTTATCGATTGAATTATCTGCCTTTTTCTTATCGCGAATTGCTTTTTTCAAGCCTGAATGAGCCACAAAGTACTTATTTTCATAGTCAGCAAAGTCTTTCGTGAATTCTTGGAGCTCACCCATTTCCGCGTGTTTGAGACATTCATAATGAAGTGAAGAGAATTCACCCCACGCTTCAACAACTCTATTCAAACGAATTTCCAACAATTCGACCGTAGTAGAAGTTTCTATAGATGCGACAAACTCTACAGCACGTGTTAAGCACGCCTTTGCATTTCCACGTTTCAACTTTAAAGCATTCATTTTAGAAACCCGCAAAAAGTTCAAATATATGTGCGATTAATGGCAATAATGACCAGCGGCAATTCGATCAGATGATTAAAAAAGGAAAAAAAAAAATATATTGTCTCCATACGATAACACCGAAAAATCACACCACGAGGTTTTCACAATTTGCAAATAGTAGTATCTATCAAATATGTACTATATATCACCATGAAGATTGTCTGATTCAAAAATCAATTCGGCTAAAGAAGGACCAATTTTATGTTATATGAGATATTAAAAATTCGTTTGGGTTAAGGAGTATGTACAATATATTTAATAATAATTTTATAGATTATACTTATTGATAGTGGTCCAAGATGCGATGTTGCCCGTGTCAAAGTTACGATCCAAGTGGACGAGTGCATGTAAGATCGATTCGTCGAACTAGTCTAAGAGCCCACAGCAAATTTTGGGAGTGGAGGTATAACCAAAATATATGTACATGTATGTGTAGGTATTAGCGCAGTGATATCGAATTCCACCGTCTGGCAGTTTTTTTTTTCAGTCGTGGCTGAGGGTGAGGGGTTGAAAATTGTAATTTTTTCGATTTTTGTGTAGGGAGTATAACCACTTGTAGTAATATATAAACAGTAGAGACTAATGCACTGATTTCGAATACCTACGTCCCAGACGTTTTGCTTTCAGCTTTCCCCTTACCAGACACCCCCCAAAGTGGGCAAAAACTCACTTTTGGTGTCTGAGGTATAACCACACAAGCGCTTCTGATTTTTTGACGAATCAGAAAAATTCTTTTGATTACGAATATCTAGGTCCCAAACGTTTTACTTTCAGCTTTAACCCCGCCAGACGCCCCTAAAAGATGCAAAAAATCAACTTTTTAATTTTAAAGTATAACCACATGAGTGATACACCAAATTGTCTGGGACATATATATTTGTAATCAGGAAGACGTGTACAATATTTTGTTGTGATCAATATATGGTTACATTTGAAAACAAAAAAGTGTTTCATGTTTTTTTGTAAAAAAAACGTTTATAGGATATTTCAAGGACGTCTGGCGGGGTGAAAGCTGAAAGTAAAGCGTCTGGGACCTACACATTTGTAATCAGGGTATTTTTTCTGATTTTTTGGTGTATCACTCATGTGGTTATACTTTAAAATTAAAAAGTTGATTTTTTGCATCTTTTAGGGGCGTCTGGCGGGGTGAAAGCTGAAGGTAAAACGTCTGGGACCTAGATATTCGTAATCAAAAGAATTTTTCTGATTTTTTGACGTAGCGCTTGTGTGGTTATACCTCAGACACCAAAAGTGAGTTTTTGCCACTTTGGGGGGTGTCTGGTAAGGGGAAAGCTGAAAGCAAAACGTCTGGGACCTAGGTATTCAAAATCAGTGCATTAGTCTCTACTGTTTATATATTACTACAAGTGGTTATACTCCCTACACAAAAATCGAAAAAATTACAATTTTCAACCCCTCACCCTCAGCCACGGCTGAAAAAAAAACTGCCAGACGGTGGAATTCGATATCACTGTGCTAATACCTACACATACATGTACATATATTTTGGTTATACCTCCACTCCCAAAATTAGCTGTCGGCTCTTGGTCTAAACCTGCATGCGTACTCTCGCCCACTCATGCAGATTTCCTGCACAATTGAGTGTGTTGGTTCGAAGAGACAAAAAAAAAATATTAACTACACCACATCGTAGACCACTTTTACCATTACATAATTAAGCAAAAAAATAAAATGTGCGCATTTATGTAAGTATGTACGTAAACAATAAGAAAAAGTGAGATTGAATGTGTGTATATGTTTAAACAAAAGGTTTTTTTTATGTCTGGTACTTTTAAATTGTTTGATGTGTGGTTTTGTTGAGTGAGTTTCAAACAGTTGGGCTTGTAGACGCCTGACTAGACCGCTGTCGTGGTTGAGCGCGTACAGTTCGTGGTTGACCCTCCTACTCCATTCCACTTCAACACACACGGGACCGCAAATCACGCGAAGTATGTTTTTCCGAAACGTGTAAGCCTCCAAGGCATTGGGAAGAGGACTGATGTGTGAGAAGGATCTTGAATAAAGCCTGTTTGGTCTTACGATAGAGTCATTCTGAGTCTAATTTCTATGCTTATATCGTTGCTGCTTGTAACTGCGGAGCCAAGGTAGACGAAGTCGTTAACCAACTCGGTGCTTTAAGACTCAATTGTGGTGTCCTAACCAGGCCGCCGATGATGTGCGGTCTTTTCGGATGACTGCCTGTACTTTGTTTTACTCTGGCTTACCGTTAGACCCATTTCCCACTCAATACTCATGAAAGCTTCATTGACTACTTTCTGTGTTCATCAAATCACATTAAGTCACACAATTAAGCAAGTTACTGTGCGGACTTAAAACTAATCATTCCAATGAGTTAAGAACGTTTTTTTCTGGAACGATGTTAAGAAAGTCGCATGGAAACGCTTAGTCTTGTCTAAAACCTTTTCGGCATTGAAGGTCTCGATTAATTCATTACCGATTTTGAGTTACCGAGTTTGGCAGGGATGTGAAATTAGGACATGGCGTTACATAGCATGGTCCTATGCAGACTGTCACATGAGGCTTTAATGTCGACAAATATATGGTGTGTGTAGATCTGAAATCATATGCCTTTTCCAAAATCTGCCGTAGAGTGAATATTTGATATATAGTGAATATATAGTCTAAAACCTCACTGATATGGGCCAACCATTGTTGGCTCAAATGCTCACATAATACGGCTGAAAATATCTTATAGGCGATTTAAGGAGGCTCATTGTTCTAAAATTAGCTGGGTCAATCTCCTTTCTTGTCGATCAAACAAACGGTACTGAGATGTCATGCTGCGGGCATGCTTTCTTCTGACCACATCTTAATAGATAATATTTGACTGCTTTATGTAGCTATCTTCACTTCATCCTGCTCAGGGGGATGGGATTTTATGTTGTTTTCGTTTAACCCGATAGCGGCATTTAGACCATAATCGTCTTCAAAACAGCCTGTAGCAATACTCTTTCCGTATTTTCAGCATTGGCTGCCTTTGCAGGCTTCCACTCTGTCATTGTAGCCCCTTATTGTCTGATATAACTTGCAGTAATATCTCGCCATCTCCCAGATAGCGCGCCTGTGCTCTACCCTTCCTTTCAACTCGTAGGATCGCAGCTCGCACGAGCAGCTCCAGTCCTTCGATACAGAGCATTTCTATATACTTCTTATGTGGTGACATTGACCCCTGCACAATTGTCATGGCTACGCCCATCAATGACAAATAATAAACGGGTGTAGAGCGGTACTGGTCTTATCGTAAAGGCTTTCTGATTGACTCCCTGTAGGTTGATACGATTTGACTAGTTACAAAATGAGCGGCCATTTATAGGGTCCATTTTGAGCAGTATGGACTCCCGGTAGTTGAACGAGGACTTAAAAGTCTGTACCATAAGAGTCAGGGGCCCCACGGTCTTGGATCCGGCCCTGACTTGAAAGAGGTAGGCCCCCTATTGAGAGCGTCATAGCGGGTGTGGTTTAAAATGAAATCACATTAATGCTCTTAGATAAGTTGGTTGACCCGATATTGAGTTGCAAATAAGTACTGGGTGCAGTCAGTCTAAGATCGGCTAGAGGCTTTAGATGGACCTCGACACAAACCAAGGGTCGAGCTTGTGCCCTCAACAAAGGATGCAACGCCGTCAACGTCGAACCTTGGGTGTCTCCGTCGTGCCTATGATATCTGGATTCGATATCTGGGTGCAGCAAGATAACGATTCGAGTCGATGTTGGCTCTGCCTGTGTCTGGTGTCGATTGCAATATGATCAATCTGGTTTGCGGTTGATTAGCCGGAGGATAGCCGAGTGCTCTTAATGATGTTGAGATATTGGAACCGCGTACTGGCTGCTTAAAGGTTTCGGCCCGCTAGAAATTCGTAAAATCTGTGTCTATGGTCGGACTTGGTGTGATGCAGGCTGTGTCTTCCAATGACTCACTCAAAGACGGCTTCCTTATCCAGCCTTGCATTAAGATCTAATAGCACAACTTTAGTGTTGTAGCTAGGACACTGAGCACATTAAGTTCAATCTAAAAGTTAATGAAATTCGTTTTTGATGCTTTCATCCCTGTGGTCTGCAGGGATATGAACGCAAATCAGGGTTATATTTCTGAATTTGGACTTGATGCGGATTGATTTGAGGCGTTCGCTTACATACCGAAAGCTTGAGACTTTTTGCCGAAGTCTGACTAGAAGAACAAATCCGGATTCAAATTAGCGTTGCCTTGCTACTTGTCGTTGTTTTTCATCCGCTTCGAAACTAATTGAACATCTTGAATTGCAGTGATATCTGGTTCATAGCAGCCGAGGGACTCCACGAGTTGGTTTTGTTAATTAGCGTGCGCTCAAGGGGTTATTATACCATTACGATATTTGCGCGGGCGAAGGAAAGTTAAGCAGAAAGTAAAGAGAGGTACATCTCTTACCGATGTACATGTTTGCAAGTTATAACGACCAGATAATAAATACCCGGAAATAAAAATCTCGTCATAAGGACAAAAGGACATTCCATAAGCAAGTTGTACGGCTTAAAAACGAGTCACGATATCTAGGTTACGTCTGAAAGTGTACTGATGAGCGTTCATAGCGAGACGAGTGTCACGGTTAAAAGTTTAAAAGGGCGGAATGTTACTGGCGGTTTGTTATTTGGTAAAAACTTTGGAAGTCAAGAGAAAAACGATCCGTGCACTTCAAAGTACAAAAGAAGAAGAAAGAATTTATTGAAATGTGGGCAATCAGCAACACTGTCACGGAGGAATATGAGGGATATAAATAAAAAGGACGCACTTGAAGGATGACTGCAGTGGTTTTTCCGGCTTCTCATCGTGGCAGTTCTTGCAACAAACAAATTCTTACACTCATATTTTATCAATTATTTTAAGTAAATGTAAACATATAATTTTAACCCATAGAAAATAAAAGTCTTTTGTGTTACCTAAGTAAACAATCTTACAAATTTGGGGACTCAACCAAAATATGGAAATAGTGTTTTTGTTTTTTTTTAATAATACGAAATGACGTGCTTGGAGACATAAATGAGATAAAAAGGTTTCTAAAATACGGCAAAAAATAACATTGTGATGACTCTACACAAATATGTATTTGAAGACAAAGGCGACAGATCCAACAGAAGAAGACTCAGATTGTTTCAAGGTTTCGACTTCGATAATAACGACAAGAGGTATAAACAGTTAGAAAGCTTCCTTGGTCTTGCAGGATATTTCCGAAAATTTAAACCAAACTTTTCTATAATCGCAAAACCGTTAACCGGCTTAAAAAAACAGAACGCTAAGTTTGAAATGAAGGAAGAACAAGTCCTTTCACACTTAAGAAAATTCTAAGCGAGAGACCAATTCTTAATATATTCAATCAAAATTACGAACCAGAAGTTTATACGGACGCTTCTATCGATGGATACGGCGCGGTGTTACTGCAGAAATCACCAGAAGATTGTCATTTACAACCCGTATATTATATGAGCAAGAAGACCATTGAACAGGAAAGAAAATTCAAGAACTATGAACTCGAAATATTAGCTGTAATAGAAGCCTTCAAAAAGTTCAGAGTCTATCTTCTTGGTTTAGATTTTAAATTAATAACCGACTGTAATGCCTTCGCTAAGCCTTTGGGTAAAAAAGATCTTTGTACTAGAGTTGATCGTTGGATATTGTTTTTACAAGAATATGACTACGTCGTTGAAAATAGACCTGGTTCACAAACACGTAGACGCTCTTAGCAGGCATGCAGTAATGATAATCAACGATGATAGTTTAATTACCAGAATACAACGACTACAAATGCAAGACGAAGACCTCATAACAATTAAAGAAATTCTTCAAGAAAAGTCATCTTACAACGAATAATTTATGAAAGGCGAAGTTCTGTATGAGTTGGTTAGCGACGTTGAACTCCTAGTAATACCACGAGGCATGCAGATGGAAATAATAAGACGCGCACACGAAAAAGGACACTTCTCTGTTAAGAAAACGATAGAGCTAATTAATAAAGAATATTTTATACCCAAACTTGATGAAAAAGTACGAAGACTCATTGCTAACTATATACCATGCATCATAATAAACAGAAAGCAAGGCAAACAAGAAGGAGAACTACATCCAATACATAAAGAAGAAGAGCCACTCCACACATACCAGGTCGATCATCTTAGTCCCTTGGAATCAACAAGCAAAATGTATCGCCATATCTTTGTCGTTATAGACTCCTTCACGAAGTTCTGTTGGTTGTATCCCACGAAGTCTACATCAGCCAAAGAAGTAATAGCCAAATTACGGACGCAAAGCATGACATTTGGTAATCCAGTTCAAATCATCTCAGATCGAGGACCCGCTTTTACTTCGGATGATTTTCGAGAATACTGTAAACTGGAGAACATCGAACACATCAAAATCACTACCGGTTTACCACCCGCAAATGGGCAGGTCGAACGCCTCAATAGCATCATCATATCCGTGTTATCTAAGCTGAGTATCGAAGATCCAACTAAGTGGTACAAGTTTGTCGAACCCGTTCAGAAAACCATCAACTCAACCTTTAACCGAAGTACCAGTTTGACACCATTTGAGGTACTTGTCGGAATAAGAATGCGCACCAAAGAAGACCTTCACATAAAGGAGCTGATAGAGGGGGAAATAATCGCGAGTAATAACGATAAAAGGGACGAGCTAAGAAAAAGTGCTAAGAAACAAATAATAAAGGCTCAAAACGAGAACAGGAAAAGTTATAATCTTCGACGAAAGCCAGCCACAAAATATAGGGAAGGTGATGTAGTAGCCATCAAAAGGACTCAGCTTGGAGGTGGATTGAAACTAAGGCCAAAGTACTTAGGGCCATATGAAGTTACGAAAGTTAAGCCGAATAATACTTACGATGGCACAAAAAGAGGTTACAATGAAGGTCCGAAACATACAAGCACGTGTGCTGAATTTATGAAGCCATGGCCGACCAGTCTTGACGACGACAAGCTTTTGGAGGCATTCGAGGCGAATGCCTAGCATGATGGCCGAATTGTGGGATATAAAAAGGAGGCACTCGAAGGATGAGGGCAGTTGTTTTTCCGGCTTCTCATCGTGGCAGTTCTTGCAACAAACAAATTCTTACACTCATATTTTATTTTAAGTAAATGTAAATATATAATTTTAACCCGTAGAAAATAAAAGTGTTTTAAGTAAACAATCTTACAGAAATCCGGAAATTACAGCCATTAATATACGAGGGGCGTTCAACATATTCTCGTTATCGGGGTGAAGCTATGGTTGTATGTATAAATTGACTTATTTATCAAGTAATATTATTATTTTAGTGCATTCGTGTAAAATTTCATATAAATGTGATTATTAATTCGCGTTTTATCTCTAGTTAAACAGAATCATAATGCCAACTGAGACGATGATTGTGAAAATTGAGCATCGCGCTGTAATTAAATTAAATCACTAAGCAAGGAAAAAGTCAAAAAACTATTCATTAAGAGATGGTGGCTGTTTACCAGGGTTCCGCACCTTCATGATCAACTGTGCAAAAGTGGTCAAGTGAGTTCAAGAGAGGCAGAGAGAGCATTGAAGACGACCCCCGCTTCGGCGCCCCGGCTACTGCTTGTACGGGAGAAAGCATCAAAGAAGTCGAAAAACTTGTTCTTGAGGATGCCCGAATAAAGGTGAAAATGATGGCAGAGATCACCAAGCTTTCAATTGGTACCATTCACACTATTCTTCATGACCATCTTAACCTTTCAAAGGTCAGTGCAAGGTGGGTGCCACGAATGCTCACTGCGCCTCAGAAAAAAAGTGAGAATCGCATGCTGTAGAGAGCTTTTGGAGATGTGTAGTGAGAACGCGGACGGTGTTATGGATCGAATTGTTACTGGGGACGAAACATGGGTCCACCACTATGACCCTGAAAGCAAACAAGAGTCCATGCAGTGGCATAAAAAAGGAACAGACCCCCCGAAGAAGTTCAAATTCACTCCGTCTGCCGGGAAGCTCATGGCCACAGTTTTTTGGGACTCAAAGGGAATCTTGCTCATTGAGTACAAAAAAAAAGGTGAAACGATCAACGCCACATCCTACGCTTCCACTTTGCATAATTTGCGGGAGGAAATTAAAAAGAAAAGACGGGGTAAACTCGCAGCGGGTGTGTTGCTTCTTCATGATAACGCTCCTGTTCACACGGCGCGAGTTTCCGAGGCTGCTGCGCGAGATTGTGGTTTCGAAGAAATCCAACACCCATCCTATAGTCCAGACCTTGCCCCTAGTGATTATTTCCTGTTTCCGGATTTGAAAAAAATGTCTTCGTGGAAAAAGATTTTCGGATGATGGAGAACTCAAGTCGGCAATAAATTGGTATTTATTTTTTTGAGGGTTTAAAAAAGCTTATCTCAAGATGTAACAAATGCATTGATGTTATGGGAGATTATATTGAAAAATAAAAACAATTTAAATTGAATTCGCATTTTCCTTCATATCGATACCGAGAATTTATTGAACGCCCCTCGTATGTAGTAATACAAGTAAATGAACGTGTCCAATGACATAGTGTTAAAATTTTGTTTGATACTAAAAACTATATGTAGTTAAAAACGACAACTTTTTCAATACGATTTGTATGGAGCACTGGTGGTGTATATAGCTATAGAACAGAGTGAGACAGGAGACATTTCGTCGGCGTTCGAGGCTCCCAATTGACTTTGTGATAATAGTGTCACCTATGCAGGTGCAGAGATGTTTTAGGTACACCTAATCAGATGTGGATATTGTACTCCAATTTTGGATGGATAAATGCCTTATACATATATTGTGGCCTGATCAGAGGGGTTGAAGTATTTCTTACATCGGATGGGGAAACCTATACATTTCGTAGCATTCTTAATATGAATATGTGGTCATTCCAACGAAAGTTGTCATTGACACACATACCGAGAATGGAAAGTTTTTCGCCCCGTTCATTTCGAAGAAAGAGCTCCAAACGATTTTCGAATCAGTTAGAAGTAAGAAATCAGTGGGAACCGATGAAATACCGAACATTGTGCTTCGACATCTCCCTCTAGAAGCGGTGAACATTAATACCACCCTGTTTAATAATGCAATGCATAATGTACATTATCCAGCGCATTGGAAAACTGCGGTGGTACATCCCATACCCAAAAGGGATAAAGATACTTCCAATCCGGCGAATCTCCGCTCGATCAGTCTTCTTCCAATCATCAGTAAGGTTTTCGAGAAGGTGATCAATAGAGTCCTGACTAAGTGGGTTGAGGACAAAAATATAGTTCCGGATAATCAATTCGGTTTCAAGGCGGGACATGATATCATTCATGCTGCGTCTATACTGGTTTCTGATATCCAATGGAACAAAGGCAAGAATCAATGCACTGGTGCCTGCCTAATTGACTTGGAGAAAGCCTTCGATACTGTATGGTTAGAGGGACTCTTTTTTAAGATGGACAGGTTGGGCATTAGTAAACCACTGCTGTATATTCTTTTTGATATGCTCTCCAGTAGACAGTTCATCGTGAAGAATGGCGATGTGACTTCTGATGGAACATTTAACATTAAAAACGGTCTGCAACAAGGTGCGGTAAATTCGCCGATCCTGTTCAACATTTACACAAGTGATCTGATAGGTTCAGTTCACCATGCCATAGCGCACGCAGACGACTTAATCGCGTACAGATCGGGTCCAAAGATTGAAGTCATTAATATGCTTTTGCAGCGTGACTTCGACAAAATTAAGCGATATTGTGATGACTGGAAGTTGATTTTCAACTTCGGAATTCGGAAACTATTCTGTTTAGGACGCCTTTGTCTGGGGCCTCTAGGGATACCAGAAAGAATTGGCGAAAGTTTTCTATCGTAGGACAACACGCACAGCCACTTGCTTGTCAGATCCCAAGGCATCTGACTAGATCAATTTCTGTATTTTAACAAACATATAGATGTTGCTCTGGCCAGAGCCAAAGGTGCTTTTGCCCTTGCAAAGAGACTGTTTTATAACAGCCAACTCGATGCGAGGGTGAAGGTGATCTGCTACATGGCCCTCATCCGGCCTATGCTTGTATTTGGATGTCCCGTGTGATTTAACGTGAGAGCAAGTTTATTGGAAACGATTCGGGTGTTTGAGAGGGCTTGTCTTAGGACTTGTCTTCGCTTATACAGAACACCAGAGTCTGAATACATAAAATTCTATCCTAATGAGGTCTTATACAAAAGGGCGAACCTAATAAGAGTGGACAATTTCGTCATTAAGTTAACTCGAAGGCACATTGCAAGAGCAATTACCTCATCGAACAACCTGATCTCCGGGACTTTCTACCCCAATTATATGTATCACGAGAGAGTTCACTTTGACGGCTTTATTCCTCCAGAAGCGTTCCTCTATCTAGATAGTAAAGGTCTGGTCTAGGACAGATTGGCGGTTCCGCTAATCTTCCACGTCCCTCGAATAGCTGCGGACAGGCAACTCAACTACGACAGAGACGTCGCACACGGCAGTGCGGAGCTTCTCCCGTTCAGTAGGTGGGTAGGGAGTCGCGACATGAGGGATGTTGCTCGGCAGCACCAACAATTTTGGTGGCTGGTTGAAGGAGGGCAAGTCTCGTCGTCCAATTGCTCCAGTACTAGGTAGCTCCATAGGAAGCAAAGTCGGTCGTCTGACTATTTCATTAGCCTTGGCCGGCTTACATAGTTTTAAGTAGGATTAAGTTAGTTTTAAGAAAAAAAAAATATAAAAACACAAAAAAAAATTGAAAAAAAAAATAAATATATATTTTTTTTTTTCTACCTGTTTTCGCCTCTAGTTCCTTATGAACTATAGATTACAGATTCTTTTCTTTTTATTGATATTGATTGATTGTTATATGTACCTATAAATAAATAAATAAAAATAATATATATGCATATTATATATTAAGTAAATAGGTATTATGGATATATATGTATATGTATGTATGTGTATGTATTGTATGTATGTGAATGTATAAGATTAAGATTTATTTTTAGGTAGTCTATAAGTTTTTAGTTTTAAGTTTTTATAATATAAAAAAACAGTCCATTTACTAAGTTTTTACTTAAAATTTATTTTCTTAGTTCTAGTATGAAGTAATGTTAAAATGAATATAAAATTAGACTGTAAGATTCGTCGAAAGACGAATTAGGTTTAGCTTAGAGCGCCCGCATGGGGCCAGTAAGTTAGAATAAGATTATTTGTAAGTTATTTAAGCTAATTTTTAAGCATTTTTTTGTCTAGCATGTAAGAGTAAATTAAGTAGTTAAATAAAAATGCATTTAAACTGCAAGAAAAAACTGAACTGGAAAGTTTTTCGGTTAAAACGATGCAAGTGCCATGCATTGAGTTTTGAAAGCAATAAATTCCACTTTGTTGACAGTTCTCCAATTGGGTACACTGTTTATATCGGAATTTAATGAGTTTAAATGCCGTTCCTGTTCTACAGCCGAAGAGAAGAGACGTGAGTCCAGGAACGAATATGAAAAGCAGAGAGTACTCTCGTCAGCAAAGGTATTTTTTGGATTATTGTAAAAGTAGCTGACAAGAGATCATTGATGAAAATTAAAAAGAGTGTCGGAGGCAGATCGGAGCCCTTGGGCACACCAACGTTTATGTTGTGAATATTAGACTTGAAACCGTCCAAAACAACTTGAATTGAACGTTCCGCAAGGTAATTTCTAATCCATTGAACAAGAGATTCGTCGATCCCAAATTCTCGCAATTTCGACAAAATAACCTGATCAAACTCTATCTATCGAATGCCTTAGAAATATCATGTGCAACTATCTTGCTTTCACCAGATTGATGTACGTTCCACTCTTCGATAAGACACGCCATCAAATCAATGGACCTGTTGCTACAACAACCGTACTGCCGGTTATTGAGAAGTTTTCGTGTTTCGATATATTTCATGAGCTGTGGGTTTATTAGCGTTTCCATGATCTTGGAAAGAAGGGACGTAAGTGAAATTGGTAAGCGTTCTTCATGAACTGTTGGTTGTCTCTGAATTGTTTTTTCGTTTTTTTCTTTTTTTTTACCTCTATAGTAAACAAGTTAATAAGAGCCTCCATTGGTGCATTCACATTTATTGCGCTGCTATCTCTACTCCAGAGTCGCGATACAACCATGGAGCTCTCTTTATACCTGGATTCCAAATACGTCGAAGTAAGGTGTGCGTCAAGTAGCTTAAACTGACAGAAGCCGTGAATGTCTACTGTGAAGAAGTACTCCACTGGGAACACTTACACGTCTGCAGCGGCCAATGACGCTAGCAGGGATTAGTACCTTGCCAATACACATGATTAAGATAAAGCATGATGACAACATTCTGGAACGTATAAGTATTTCGAAGAATAGTGGAATAAGAGTTCTCCCAATCATGTCGATATCATCAGCGTACGCAAGTAGATGCACAGACCTTTGACAGATTGTGCCTCCAGTGTACACTTGTAAGCTCCGCGCAATTCTTTCAAGTATGAAATCACATGACAGCGCGTCATCTTGACTAAAACCTTTGTTGCCATCAAAGATCTCGGTTAAGTCATTGCCGACCTTGACAATAATAAATTTTCTCATTCTGCACAGACGGACGAGTTTGGCAGGGATGCCAAAAATAAACATGGATAGATATATAATAGCTCCTCTCTATAAATGCTGTCTATGCGGCCTTAAAATCAATGAAAGTATGGTGGTTATCGATATGGACTCATTGAATTTTTCCCAGGATCTGCTGAAATGTGAAGATTTGGTGCATTGTGGACGTTCCTGGTCTATAACCAAACTGATAGGAGCATTCGGGTTTTTGGTAAAAGGTTTCACACTATATGGTTGATAAGATCTTGAATCCGATGTTGACGAAGTTAGGGGTCTCCGTTTTTGTGGATCGGGTAATCGTGACTGGGATTCCATTCATTCCATTCCATTTTTCTGACCCGATCTGAGAAATGAGGTGGAGCATGCTCTCCACAAAGTCATTTCCAGCTGCGTTTTGTAGGATTTTATCCTAAATATTGCTATCCTTTCTTCGTTCTGGTCAGGTGGACGGAAGTTTTGGATATCATCATCTAACCTGAATGATCTATTCTACCTGATGGCGGCATGTTGGGCTTCTTCGTCGTTATACAGTCTGCAAAAAAAGTTTTTCTATATTTTTAGCACCGACTGTGACTGCACTACAAGGTTCAAATTTTCATCTCTATGAGTCTTCTTACCTTGACACGTTCTTTTCATCTGTTGGTAAAACTTCCGTGCTTTAGTTGTGGAGTATAACCTCTCAATATCTTCGATTGCGTGCCTCTCGTGCTCTTTTCTCCTCTTTTGGAGAAGGCGATGTTCTTCTCGTCTCTTCTGCTAGTAGAGCTCATGAGCGGAGTCTATTATGGCATGTTGGCAGCATTGCCACTGGTCTTCGGTAATTGATGCTGGTGGCATAGGAGTTGCTGAGAGATTTCTGGATAAGTGCTTGGCGAAGATTCAGCCGGTATCTTGCGATGGCAGCTTTACTACATGTATATTTTCTGACAGTAATTCTTCATTGGGTGAACCAACTTGGTGATCTAACTCGATTTTGGCTGCCCTGGAGGACAGAATGCACAAAATACTGTAGACACGCCTTACGTCTATCGCAATGAGATCAATTTGAATTAGCGTTTCATGATCGGGAGACTGCTATGTTAGCTTGTGTATATTGATACTAGTACGAGGCAACCATCTGCTTGCTATAGTGATATGTCGTCCCGCCGCAAACTAAATAAAGCCAGACGTGGTGTCATGTAGGCTAGATTTCACAACTATACTAAAGAAGATGTCCTCCTTTCTTATCCTGGCGTTATACTTCAGGCAATGCCCATATGTCTTGTAGAGGAGCTCGCAGAAACATTCTTTGGTGGCGTCGTCTTTGTCTTGGGACATGATGGCATATTAGGCTTATGTTAGCGAATTTAGTCTTGATACGAATCTTAAGACGGTCGCTTACTTTTCGGCCCAAATTCCCAAAGACAAGACTTCTGTCCAACTGACCAAAATGAAGCAAGGACTAGACTGAGCTATTAAGCCAAACCGAATTGATCTGGAAGAAAGCATATACTATTTCGCACCAACTGTTTGCGAAGATTTGGTTAGAGGAAAGAATGCCTGGTTCTTGGAACCACAGCATATCTTTACTGATCCACAAGAAGCGAGACACTCTAAACTTTTGCCGTATTACATGAACGCCTAAAACCATTTGGTTATTGCTTGCTTGACCTCTATCAGTGCTGTTTTAGGTCGATAATTGGCCAAATAGTTACACTACAGCAGTCTAGATCATGTGTAAAGTAACTCTTTATTAATTTTAGGCCGCATATGACAGCAGCAGTAGAGACGAGATGTACAGAGCCATGTCTAGTTTTAACATAATTACCAAACTCTCTCTCTCCCTAAGAGTCGTAAGCAATCTCACTTTGGTGACAAAAATGAGCATTGATAGGGTGAAAGCCGTCACGTGACTTCAACGTGTTGTGGAAATTATGTGAATTTTGTAATTCAACACCAGAGACAACAATTTTCCAAAAGCAAACTGTCACTAGGGCGTTTGCTAGCATTGAAATAAAAACCGAAGAAATGGGCTAAAGCTGAGAATGGGAGCTAAACCGAAACTAATATGAAACCATTAACTGACAATCTGTTTGGTCCACATCAGTGCGGTTTCAGGCCAGGAAAATATTCCATCGATCAAATATTCACACTAAGGGAGATAGAAAAGTAACAAATTTCACATCGGCATTCACCATGCATTTGTCGACTTCAAAGCCACATACCCGTCAGATTGTGCAAGATGTGTATGGAGAATTCTCGCTGTTCCATCAAGATCGGTAATAAATTAACCGAGACCTTCAACGTCAAGAAATATTTTACACAGAATCTGTGAAGGTATACATTCATTAAGTTCAAGTGTGTTTAAATTTCGCTCCGCTAATTTATTTCCCGCATGTTTCCATTTAATTTTTCCTGCCTAATTTGCAATATTTCACACAAACTATATATTTCTCGGTCATCGCCTTGTGTTGTGTTTTGCTGACTCGATTTTTATCGCCTTTAAATCGATTAAAAATGCATAATAATCTTAAAGCGAAATTAACAACTAAGCTATCGTTCACCGCCTTTTGTATCTTTATTCGATACATCAAATTTTCAACGTACCTACCGCAATTAATCATCATCATGTCAATTATTATTCACAATTATGTGAAATAATCCGAGTGCTGTCATGGTGATCTGCGGTGGCCTTTGCTACCTGTAGTTCCATACTCTTTGTATTGGATTAAGAAAGAGATGCATCATGTAGCTAAAAGATTTTAAAATTTTATGTTTTATTGTTATGAGTATAAGGACTTCACTCCGTCCCATATAATAAGAGTCAGTTGGTCGCAGTTGGCTCAAAATATTGATTTATTAAAACAAAATAACATTAGCGAGGATTCAAAAAATTGTCTTTCCAATAGTGATAAATCATTAAGAAAATCTTAGGTTCCCACAATTACTGACTCTTTACGTTATCTACGCTCTCCCGAGGTCCATCCAAAAGCAGCGTTCCCTGATCACCAAATAATGATCAGTTGTTTAAAAATACCATGTGCCAAATGAGTGATTTATGGAACGAGATTATCGCATCACGAGCGGGATGAGACGGAATTATAGATCACATCCGGATAACTTCTAATAAAATCGATGTTATACCAGTGCAATCCTTTCCCCTATTGTGTGCATTGTACAACCCTTCGATTCTTACTGAGATGCTTGAATCTTCAGTTATCGAACCGCCAATAACTATTCGGACATATTCTCCTCCATCACAACCCTCTCCTGAAATTTAAGCTACTTACATCACATACTGAATCCACAATCTCACGGTTCGGGATATAATGGACTCTTTCGGAGTGTAAAAATTGAATGAAAAAGTTGAACGATTTCAACAATAAAAATTTTTTTTAAATCAAAATTCAAAATTGATGTCAACGGCTGCCGTAAAATCTCCTCCAACACCTCCAAGGTAAGCATCTCATTAAAATGTTAGTGGATTTTCATTAATCCTGCTTCTAACGTCATCAATCTGGGTGGAATACTCGTAACCATAGAAAGAAACCATAATATTAATTCTAACTCTAAACCGATTCTTACCTACTTCTAAGCCTAACTCTTACAATAAAAAACCAACTTCTAATTAACCAGCACCTGATCCAAACTGGTGTTTGAATGTTGGAACATTTCCTTTCTTCATTTCTTTTTCACTTGATTCTGTTAATGTCTTATATTGTACGAGTACATCCGTCTAACCCAATTCCCAAATGTGTATCTTTTAATTTTGATCCTCCCTCTAGTCCTTTAAAAAACAAAACAACATCTCCTTTTATTCGTTTCCATATTTCAAATCTCTCTTCTATTTATTATGCGCCAGATTCCCACCCTAATACCACTCAAGCTTCCTTTTTAGGCCCCATACTTCCTCCAAATACAAAATTAACCAAACACCTTACCGATTCATGGGAGGATGACCGGAATATTCTCTTTCGATTAAAAGACCGGAGATTATATAACAATGTACATTTATACATATACTCGTATGTATAGGGTTTTCCAATAAGGACTTGACAACTTTTTTTTTAAACAAAACGCAAACCATTTGAGATATTTCAAAAACTTTATTATCGGCTTGAAGTGCAATCAAAACATTTACGAGTATGAATGGAACTCGACTTCGTTCATATATCCGGAACGTTTGCAGCGGTCAATTCGTTGGACCCAATTTTAAACGACTCGGCCACACATTTCAGCCGAAACGGCCGCTATTTCGCGTTCAATGTTGGCTCTGAGCTCTTCCGACGTCGTCGGCGTGTTGGCATAAACCAGTGACTTAACGTAGCCCCACAGAAAATAGTCAAGCGGCGTTAAATCGCACGAACGAAGCCGCCAATCGACTGACTCATTTCTTGAGATAACACGCTCACCATACTTACTCTTCAATAAATCGATTGCTGTGTGGCTTGTGGCATCATCCTATTGAAACCACATGTCGTCCAAGTCCATATCTTCCAATTCGGGCCAAAAGTAATCGGTCATCATGGCGCGATAACGCTGACCATTCAGAGTAACGTGACGATTGTTATCGTCGACGAAAAAATATGGCCCAATAACGCCGTCGACATGCAAACCGTACCAAACAGTTATTTTTTTGTGGATGAAGTGGTGATTCATGAAGCACATGTGGATTTTCACCCGACCAATAACGCATATTTTGCTTATTGACGAATCCATTGAACCAAAAATTAGCTTCGTCACTGAAGATGATTTTGCGATGAAATTCATCATCTTGGCGTATCTTCTCCAGAACCCAATCGGAGAACGTACGTCGCTTCAAATGGTCTATCAGCTTCACTTCTTGAGTCAGCTTGATCTTGTATGGGTGTAAACCAAGATCCTTACGCAAAATACGCCATAATGTGGTCTGACCGATGCCCAATTCTTGAGAATTCCGTGGAATTGACTGATTTGGATCGTTTGCTACGGACGCCTGAACGGCAGCGATATTTCTATATTTTCGACACTTCGACCAACCCGTTGTCTCACTGACATGGCAACATCACACAACGAATATGTAGATTACAATTTTTGCACTAAACTTGTTATTGCCTGTCTATTAGGGCGAGAATTACGACCGAAAATTGTTGTTAACGCTCTTCAAGTTGCAGTCACCGACTCCGAATTTCCGAAAATTTTTATAATTTGCAGACGTTGCTCGTTCGTGTACTTTACCATGACGAAAATGTTGAGTTTACTGAATAAATTGACAGTGACTGTTTGATGATTAGTGAAAGAGTGCGTTCACAAATTAAATTCAAAGTTGGTTTCTATTGGAAAACCTTTAGTATGTCGTTATCTACAAGTACAATACATTACAAGTCGGACTCTGTCTGCATTGTCGGTATAACGAAAACCAATGTAATAGTTTCCAATCTGCAAGAGGGCCTCCCCACTAATCATAATAATCTGCGATAACTTTTTGTATATGGTGACCAGATAAAAACGATATAAAAATGTAAATAAAACAGATAGAATAGCACGTCATTCAAATGGCTCCAGCGGCTTCGCTGATAGTTCTTTAAGCGGTCAGTCTAATTTTTGATGACTCGGTCCAATATGTACGGCGTTATTCCAGCAATAGCGTGTCGAATGTTGGCCTCGAGCTCATCCAAAGTGGTTGGCTTGTTAGCGTACGCTAAGAATTAGACGTAGCCTCATAGAAAACAATCGAGTGGTGTCAAATCGCATGATCGCAGCGGTCAATTAATGAACGCTCGCCGTGAGAAGACCCAGTATCCAAATTTTTCCTTCACAACTTCGAGCGCTGCGTAACTTATATGGCATGTAGCGCCATCTTGTTGAAACCATAGGTCGGATATATCGATGTTGTTAAGCTCTGACGACAGAAAGTCAGTTAACATCGCTCTATTCCTGACGGTAACATTGTCTCCTTCCTCATTTCGGAAGAAATAATGTCCGATGATGCCGCCATGCCATAAATCGCAACCAAACAGTCAATCTTCGTAGGCTCATTGATGCTTGGCCGAACACTTGTGGATTGTGTTCGCTCCAATAATGGCAATTTCCCTTACAGCCGCATAGCCAAAAATGGGCCTTGTCCGAGAAGACGATTTTTTTACTAAAACAAGGATCTCCGACCAACATATCCAGCGAACTGACGGCGTTGTCTATATTTGTCCGGATTCAATTCTTGCGACAGAACAATCTTATACGGATGTAGGCCCAAATCCAACCGCAAAATAAGCCGGGTTGACTCTTTGGCGATGCCCAATTCAACTGATCGACATTTCTGGGTCTTTTTCGATACTGGACGCTACGGCCGGCGGCTATGTTTTTTTCATTTCGCACCAATCTCTGTCTGCTTGATGGCTTAAGATGGAAGAAAATGTATGCGAATGGTGCGATGAGTTACCTGCATACTGAAACCATGATGACGACTAACTTCACGGCAAAATTCACGTTTTGTATTTACAACTGAGCCGGAATTTCGATAATATTTTTTTAATAATATGATCAAATGGCAAGCCCTACTGAATGCTTTGACAGCAGGATGTCATTGGTAATTTTGACAGCTGCTGAAAAATAACAATTGGAAAAATTATCATTGCTATCTGGTCACTCGTTTCGTTTTCGTGACTCCTGTTCTCGTCCAGTCCAGTTCCAAACGTATGCTACACCTACAGCGAACATGGTCTAGTTTCAAAAACTACAAGGTGGGACAAAGTGAAATTTTGCTTTGGCATTTATATTATAGACAGATAGAGAATTAGTTGATAATAAGCAATGGAGCGATACACACCTGAAGAACGCGGAATTATTTTTATCGCCAATTTGACCAATTTCCGATCTGTTGTTTTTGTGCTTTAATGCAGCATGGCTGAGCGTCTCGTGTAAACTGGATCCACAAAAGATGTCGCAGGAAGTGGCCGGCCCCGTATTGCTCGTTCGACCGAGAATATCACTGTATCACAAGGATGTCCGAGAGTCCACAAACATCGACGAGATAACGTTGCACACAATTTGTCATCAGCAGACGCTCGTTGCGTCGAATTTTGGTGGAAAGAGCTAAAGTTGTTCCTTTATAAAGTACCAATTACTGCCTGCTGAGCGTCAAGTGAGGTTAACTTACTCCCATCCTCTGTTAAACCTGGTGCACGAAGAAGATGATTTCGTGTCCGAAATAATCTTTTTCTTTTTATACTTGGAGGGCGCACAAGGGTTTTTATATATCCTTAAGATGTTTGCATATAGTGTGGGTGAAAGGGAAATAGGGAGGGAAAAATATGAGATAATGAGCGATGAAGCAAAATGGGGCACGGAGAATCCACATGAAATGCACGAAGAGCTGTTGCATCTCCGTAAAATGGCTGTTTGGTGCGGTATTTGCAGTGGAAAGTGACTGGCCGACGGCACCACCGTAACCGTAACTGATGAGCGCTACAAACAAAGGTTAAACGAGTTTTTTTCCGCAAGTTGCTGAATTTGGTCTCGAACGTTCGCTTCTTAAGTCCCTTTAGGGGTCCCTTAAGATTCTGTACTGGGTCCTTTACTGTTTTCATGTTTCATTAATGGCATACATACATGTTTTACGACTTGCGAACATCTATATATGCTGATGATGTCCAGATTTATTCGTTGTTCCCAAAATTACTTAAAACCTGGTCTTTAAATAATGGAATTAGTCTCAATCCAGCAAAAACTAAAGCTATGATCAATAACAAATGCAGAAGTGTTCCTTCCGATAATTCTTAATGATTGTTGCGCAAGCCATCATGAAAAAAAAAATTTATTCGGATGCACTTCTGCCGCCGGTTAATCAACGCTTATCAGGCTTATCAAGTGCAAATCGCCGTCGGCAAGACATTGTCAAATTGGAGAGTAAAGAACAACAAAAAAAAAACATAGACTCAGCTTCGCTAGTCTCCAATATCTTTTTTTTGTCAAAGAGAGGGAGAGACCTAAAAATTCTATGTTTTTTGGGAAATACTCCGCCTCCACACATACATCGGCATAAAACTGCACACGCATCAAGTGCATACGGTGAGGTGACTGGAATACACAACTCTAACCCGTGCATAGACGATCGCCAAATCCAAACGTCCGCAAGGAGCAATGACCGCAACACGCATGAGCTCATCAAAAAAGACACACAAGATGACACTTACACTTGGCATGTAACTACCGGCGGCGCCAACAACTATTAATAAAGAACCTTTAAAGTAAATTCATTGGTGTGTTCTTCTTTTAATTTTAATTTTAATTTTTTTTTGTGACAAAGAATATTGCTAGTGTCCTTACGACACATACTGGTCCTTCGAGCCGGATTATTAAAAGAAAACCAACAATTAAGACAAATTGACTTTAAAAGATACACATAACATTATCTAAATAGTGATACAGTGCAGATAAGTTTAATCATCCAAATATCGTGTCGGTACGGTCGCGTTACAGTTTGTGGTTGCTGAATCTAAATTGGTGAATCGAAGAATCTGAGTCGAAATCTGGAGTATCTGGTACAGTGAGGGAACATCATCTACGAGTACAACAGGTGTGTGGCATATTTTATAATTTATAACATTTTAATCCATTTAATAAATAAGATTTAAAATATATTGCGTATTGTGTCTTAGGTAATATAATCTCCATCTCCTATCATGAGTAAGGGTAAAATATGCAATTTAATTGAATCCATTCAAAATGTTTTTTACGAAATAAACGTGGAATATGAAGCGTATTCAAAATTAGAGTGTAAATCTGTGCATATGATAGAAGCGCGGTTAAAAAATTTGGAAAACGGTTTCGAAGATGCTCGAGGTGTGCATCAGAAAATTGTTGCAGCACCAACGGAAGAAGCGAAGGTAAAATACATGGAAGAACTAACGTTCCATTACCTTAAAGAGTTATACTATAAGTATTCTTCTGAATTAAAGTCACAACTGCAAACTTTCGATGGGCAAAATCAGTCCCAAAGTGTTCTTAGCACTTCCATAATGGGATCAAAGGTCCCATCTATAGAACTAAGGCTTCCACCTATTAAAATCCCTACTTTTTCTGGATCCTTCCAAATGTTGCCTGAGTTTTGAAGCCTTTTTGAAAGTCTAGTAAACAAAAATACGTCGATATCCGAGGTTCAGAAGCTCCATTATTTGAAGGCCAATTTGAGTGGTGAAGGCAATTTCGACTCTGCTTGGGCAATCTTAATTAAGAGATACCAAAATCTGCGTCTTCTTAAAGACAATCAATTCAAACTGCTCTTCTACCAACCTAAAGTATCTCAGGAATCAGCAGAGGACATCAAGTTACTTTTAGACACTACCAACGAAGCGATAATGTCACTTAAAAACCTTGGAGTTCCGGTTTCAACTTGGGAAGATGTTCTCATTTTTCATACCGTTGAAAAATTGCCACTTGCCACAAGAGGTCTATGGGAGTCGCACATATCAACTTATGTGGACTAGCCATCATATAACGTTCTTGAAGATTTTCTGCTTATGAGGTCCAGAACACTCGATATCTTAGGGCAACCTTCATCAAGTTCCAACAATCACAAAATGAAAAAACCGACAGTAACTAAAGTTTATTCACACAATTCGGCAATTTCTAAATGTGCAATGTGTCAAGGTTCACATTCAGCAAGAATTGTTTTAAATTTAAAGCGTTAAGTCCGATGAAACGACAGGAAATTGTGAAAACAAAACAATTATGCAAAAACTGTCTTTCAAATATACATTCTACACAAAATTGCACGAGCAATTTCTCGTGTTGCGTATGCAAACAAAGGCATCATTCTCTATTACACGTCAATGAGCCATCAAACGCAATAGATCACAATAAATCGGGTTCGACAATGGCTATTCAGTCATCGGTTCAACCAACATCCGCTTCCGCTAACACTTCACAACCACAACAATCCGTGAACTCCATCTCCTCCAATAGACTGGCTTCATAGCCGAAAACAGTCAAATTCAAACTGTTCTTCTGGCTACTGCGCTTATTAAGGTTGCCACATCCGTTGGCCAACCCGTGTTGCTGCGAGCACTACTCGATCCTGAATCGGAGCCCTCCTTCATTTCAGAATCTGCTGTGCAACGTTTAAATTTGAAAAAGGAAAGGAGTCACGTTAGCATCTTAGGCGTTGGAGAAACGCAAACTGGCTTCTCCAAACATAAGGTATCTATCAGCTTACAACTCAATGCTTTGGTCTTACCCAAATTAACTGCTATTCTCCCAATACATAGTATTGCCTGTGCAAATCGGAGTCACCTCCACAACTTGCAGCTTGCTGACCCGACGTTTAACAAACCAAACAAAGTTGATATTTTGCTCGGCAGCGACGTATACCCATTAATTCTTCTCGACGGGGTTGTTAAAGGCCAACCAGGATCTCCCATAGCTCAAAGAACTGAGGTCGGATGGGTACTTTCGGGTAATATTTCTCCTACCAATCGAACCCCAATCAGGTCACTTCACACAACAATAGAAGGCTCTGAACCAGATATGCAAGAGACGTTACGTAAGTTCTAGGAATTAGAGGAAGTACCACGAAAGAGCATGCTATCGGAAGAAGAGCAGCAATGTGAAACACATTTTTGTAGGATACATCAGCGCCAAGCAGACGGAAGGTATATAGTTCAAATTCCATTCAAAGAAGGATCTCGTCCTAAACTGGGGTCTTCTTATAAATGCGCTCTTGTGAGATATTTGCAACTGGAAAGAAAGTTCCAGTCAAATCCCTTGTTCCATGCGGAGTATACTAAGGTCTTGGATGAATATAAAGAGCTTGGACACTTGACGGAAGAAGGCCCAATGGTACTCAAGAAACCCCACTACTTCGTTCCACACCACGCTGTGACAAAGGCATCAAGCACCACTACAAAGCTCCGTATTGTCTTTGACGCGTCTTGCAAAACGTCGGATGGGACGTCTCTTAATGATCATCTGTTCATTGATCCACGATTACAGGATGACATTTTCGACCACATTGCGCGATTTAGGAAACACAACGTTGGGTTTGTGGCAGACATAACAAAAATGTATAGGCAGATTAGGGTTCCTCCGGAAGATGCAATCTATCAACTGATGCTGTGGCGAGATGCGGAAGGCGAAGAAATCAAGATTTATCGACTCAATACCGTCACATCTGGCACCGCCGCAGCACCGTATATAGCTATTCGGACCCTGCAGCAATTAGCTACAGATGAAAGTGAAGACATCTGGCATCGAAAATTGCGAAAGAAAATTTTTATGTAGATGATGTGATACATGGCTCTGACTCAGAAACCGCAGCGCTTGAAATGCAATGCCAACTCACCATCATGTTGAACCGAGGAGGTTTCCCAATACGAAAATGGGCTAGCAACAGCGAGAAGGTATTAGCCGCCGTTCCAGACAAAGACAGAGAAATTCAACTACCCTTGTCATTCGATGACAACGTAGTCAAAACTTTGGGGATACAATGGCATCCCGGTAAGGATACTTTCTCATTCAAAATTAATTTACCACATTCAAAGACGACGACGAAACGAACTATACTATCGGACATCGCTCGTTTGTACGATCCCATGGGATGGATTTCTCCTTGTGTGGTCATTGGTAAAATCCTTATGCAAGACATTTGGAAAGAGCAGCAGTCTTGGGATAGTGAACTTCCACGTTCTATTATATCCAAATGGTATAAATTAAAAATGGAACTCGAGTCCATTAATGACATCGCGATTCCGCGCTGGATTAATGTCACCAACGATTCGCGCACCGAAATTCACGGGTTCTGCAATGCCTCCGAAAAGGCATTCGCCCCAGCTGTATATGTACGAACCATAAACCATAAAAAGCCACAACTGTCGAAGAAACAGACGGAAGAAATCGCAACTAAATTACAAGACAATGACACTACCTGGCACTTCAATCCTCCGGCTGCCCCTCACTTCGGTGGGCTCTGGGAAGCAGGTATGAAGTCCATGAAGCATCACTTGAAACGAATCATTGGTCACTACACCCTAACATTTGAGGAATATGCAACAGTATTAACGCAGGTTGAAGCTTGCCTTAACTCGCAACCACTGTGCCCGGTCAACGAAGACCCAGATGACCTTTCTATCCTAACACCAGGACATTTTTTAATAGGCGCACCGTTAAACACTGTACCGGAAAGAGATCTATCAGACATCAAGTCAAATTATTTACAGTGATGGCAACTGATGCAGAAAATCCTACAAGATTTCTGGCAGAAATGGAAATCTGAGTACCTCATTCGGCTTCAGCAGCGTCCCAAATGGATAACTTCAAATCTGCAAATCACAGTAGGAGATCTTGTCATTTTGCCTGACGAAAAAACGCCTCCGACACTGTGGCGACTGGGTAGAATTGAAGCAATGCACCCGGGAACTGATGGAAAGGTTCGTGTCGTCACCATCAAGACTGCAACGTCAACATTAAAGCGCCCAATAGCAAAACTCTGTCTGCTTCCAATGGCAAATGAATAAAAAAAATACTTTCAATGCTTTCAAATCATACCCATGCGCATATATTATAACGAATTATAAATACATACATAGCCAAAATAATAATTAAGCTATAATGAATTAGTAACTTAAATCATTCACTATATAAACATTATTGCCACACACCAATTCATCATATTTTACTTTTCTTTTCATGTACACATGTCGAGCGTAACATGCAAAAACGATCATCACGCAACATACATCTTGACCGAAGATGAAACCTAGTCGACCAAACCCTATGTATTGCTTGCAGAGTATTCCTGATGACCATTTTAATTGAAACTTCTTCCGGAGACCCGGCAGGATGTTGCGCAAGCCAACATGAAAAGAAAAATTTATTCGGATGCACTTCTGCCGCCGGCTTATCAAGTGCAAATCGCCGTCGGCAAAGCATTGTCAAATTGGAGAGTAAAGAACAACAAAAAAAAAAACATAGACTCAGCTTCGCTAGTCTCCAATATCTTTTTTTTGTCAAAGAGAAAGAGAGACCTAAAAATTCTTTGTTTTTTGGGAAATACTCCGCCTCCACACATACATCGGCATAAAACTGCACACGCATCAGGTGCATACGGTGAGGTGGCTGGTACCGGAATACACACTTCTAACCCGTGCATAGACGATCGCCAAATCCAAACGTCCGCAAGGAGCAATGACCGCACGATAAGTAGAAGAATTTATATCGCAGTGGAGTGCTTCACACTCTCGTCTGGAGTCTAGACCCTTTAAAGAATCGTCCACTGCACTTTTTCAATTTGTTTGCGCTAGAATTTCTATTTTAATGCGCAACCTTTATATACTATGTTTTTGTTGCTGCTTTATTCGCCCTTCTCAACCAATTCAAGCTGTTGATGCAATCGATTGTATTTTTAAAGCAGCTGATCCCAATAGGGGTGGCCGTGGTGTAGTGGTAGTAGCAAACGCTTCTCACTCGGAGGGTCCAGGTTCGAATCCTGCCCATGGCAAAATCAGTTTTTCATTGTATAATTGGAACTCAGACAAAAAAATTCTGCGTGTGAAGGCATAACACTGACACGTAGATTTGGCTGTTATAAGAGTTTCAAGCAATGAAAAAAATACTGGGAATTATATCTCGAATCACTCTGAGTGAAGAAAAACTCTCCGTCCTGTTCGGACTCCCACCCCTGGAGAGTAAACATAGAAACCAAACACACCTGAGTTTCAAACCACTACAAAACAATTTTCCTTTCTCTTCCTTCTATCTTTCCGCCCGCGCCCTGGCAACAGTAAAAGGGTATCAACCCCTTAGGCGCGCGTAAATTATAAAAAAAAAAAAAAAAAAAAAAACGAGGTTATTATTTTTTTTTGTGGTTTTTGATGTGTTGTCATGTATATAAACAATACCTTTTTATTTTAATAAAGTATTAAGTAATTATTAATTGATCACAATTTGGGTAGTGCAACAAGCGTCGGCAGAGGTTTGTGAACAAATGAACAATACTATCTTATTCTAATATGTTTTGAGGGTGTGATTACATCAATTTTAATATATTCTTACAGTTTTAATTTTCATAGGTCAAACTACGCTAAAGTGAACAACTTCCTCAGTTTGGTAAATTTTAACTTTCTCTACGCTAATCTTAATCTTACAGTTCACAATGCTCACACATCATTTTATACCGAAATTTTCAAATGTCTCTCCCAATCTGTACCTTCTCTACCCAAAAAGTATTCCTCATCTTCTTCACCCTGATATAATAAAGAGCTGCGCTCTCTTCGTAACAAGAGAAATAAGGTCTGGTATATATATATATAATGCTTTTCCATTGTAAATCTATTGTTTCCCAAAAGAAAAAATGATTTTTTAAAGGTACGAGTATCTACGATCTAATTTATGTCCACTAGAATCTGGAAATGAAGTTGACGTGATTACCAGCAAAGCCTTTGATAGAACTTCTCATAATATAATGCTTCTAAAATTAAAGGCTCTTGGTTTTCAAAGAAGGTTTGTTCCGTGGGTTCAATCCTATTTAATTCAAGGATGGTTGATTTAGGTTCATAATTTCTGACCCAATTAAAGCCGCCTCTGGGGTCCCTTAAGGTAGCCACCTTGGTCCCTTATTATTTATTCTGACTATTAATGATGTTGATTGTATCATTGATAATTCATACATACATACATACAGATGATATGAAAATCTTTAGACATATATCAACTTCCCCAGACTGTCTACCACTGCAGGAAGATCTAGACAGATTTTGTACTTGGCGTTAAAAGAATTTCCTTAAGCTTAACATCAATAAGAGTCAGGCTATCACTTATATCCATAAGCGCCCTCCTACTTCACCTCATTGCTATCTGATCTTCTGCCTATTCCCTTAGTGAATGAGTTTCGTGATTTAGGTATTATCAGTGATAAAGAACTCAATTTCCGTCCTCACATTGATAACATGATAAAAAAGCCAACACTGTCCTTCGCTTCATGTTACTAAATCTCTCTACATAACCTTGTTTAGGCCTCTTCTAGGATATGCAAGCCAAGTTTGGTCACCTTACTACAGAGATCACATCCTCCGAGAAGAAGCTGTTCAACGCAGATCTTCACGATTCACTTCACGTGGACTTCTCTGGGATGATAGCCAAAACTTACACTGATTGGCTGAAACTTATAAATTTACAACCTCTTTCTAAACGCCGAAAAGTTGCCGATATTCCCTTTATTTATCAGATCTTCGTTGATAATTTTGATTGTCTTGCTTTACTTCAACTTATTGCTTTTCACACAAATCTTAAGGCTGTGCCACTTTTCCAGCTCAATCTTCACAAAACGAATTGCGCTCATCTTGATGTCTAGAATTCTTCGTAAAGTTATCAAATATTCTGATATCTGCATCTCTTCGATTACCACCTCATCAAACTGTCCCTCAAGAACATTCTCCTTTCCACCCATGCATCACGTTCTATGCTCCCACCTTTTTTAGTTTTTATCTTTAGTTGTTTTAAGTGAGTTTGTTAGTTATTATTCCAGAATATGCTTGTAATACAATAAAATGGGTGTGAAGATAAATGATATCAGAACAAAGTTGTAGTCATCAGAAAAGGATGCACAGCACCGGCGGCTGGCCAGAACTTCCAGGTAGTTAAGGATGCAATTAAGTATCACTCCCGTTATCCCGGTGCTGCTCTATGGCGCAGAGGCTTGGACCTTGTCGAAAATGGATGAGTAAGCACTTTGCCGTTTCGAGGAAATGATACTGCCAGCGATTTTTAGTCGTTTTCGTATTGACGGGTATTAAGGGAGGAGATTCAACCACGAACTGTATGGGCTGTCCAGAGACATCAGTCTGGTCAGCCGTCTTTGGATCCAACGCCAGAGATGGCTGACCCACGTTGAGCAAGTGTACATCACAGCTCCGGCTGTAGAGTCTAACCCCGAAGGCCGGTGCTGTAGAGGAAAACCGCATAGTGGGATATTTGGTAGAGAAAGGTATCATGTTAAAACGATAGTGGTTCTGCGTAGGAAAGTTGGAGTCTCAGTGACCTTTCTCGTCGAACTACAATATATTTTGAATTTCATTTCAGCTAATGCAAGAACACTTAAACACCAGTCGCTGCAAAACATGATCTTCCTTGCAATCAGTAATGATCCGGAAATATTTTTCGTAAGCTTTAAAAGCAATTGAAGATTTGCGTAAGCAATAGCTGTTGTCATTATCCTTGTTAGGGAAACATATTGTGTTAGCCTTTTAAGCAGAAGTAAAAACTAAGAATTTTATTGTGGAGAAAACGTAGAAGGGCCGTGCTGTTTGCATCTGTAACGATGACCAACCTCAGCTAAGACATTGCTCAGACCATTTATTGTAGTGCAATACGAATGCGCTCAAATAACTTCCCTTACCTTCTCTGTGCTTGATCTCCGATTACGGTAGATGAGAATATTCTATACAAAGCTCAAGGACTTCCATTGAATTTTGGTTAGTGTTTCTACTTTCAGTTAGATTCAGAGGTTATATGACTCTCCTAAGAGATCAACCACTCAGCAACATTCTTGTTGTCTCTCAATAGAAAAGACGCACAAATGACACCATCTCTGCGACAATGTTGTGAGAATGACAAAGAACATTCCTCTTTGACGGTCTGGCTTATGAAGATTTAGCACTGAAGCAAATATTCATCTACAGACGAAATCTCAAATGAAGAAATTCTTTATCAAGATGACAAGATCTACCTCACCTTCTGTAATGTGTTGTGTTGATGGACGACGAGTAACGAAGACGCGGTTGTTCCAATAACATAATATTTTTAATATGCTATACGAGATGAAATCCGGAAGAAATCCTTTTTCGACTGCGATCTCAGATAATTCCCCTCTGTCAATGAAACAATTGTTCTCAGTCTCAAGTATTGCGTCGCATACTTTAACCTAATTGAACACAAAAAAAAAACACAATACACACAACAGATGAAATATGGGAAACCATATAAAGAATCATCCCATCGATCCGCAACCATATCAATTATAAAGCCGCATGTGGTACTATAAAAAAAATCCTCCGATCACTATCACTTATCTAGATTGTTGCATATCCACTAAATCTCATCGTAAAATACCCCGAAAGAAGGAAACCAAACCAAAATATTTAATTCAATTGCTTTGTCCAACAAGACGGAAAAATGCTCAGCAACAATGGCAATAGCAATGGCAGTGGCATCAGCAATAGCATTCTACCCCATCACAGCTTCCAATCTATATCCTCCAGCTGAAGCATAGAAGCAACAGACGACCCCAGCCAAGCCCGACCGACCCAAACCGAAGCCAAGTCAGGCCAAGAATGACTCCAATGATGGCGATGCCACATGGCTTCACATTGCTAAATCGCTGCATCTTACTGTGCTCCACAAATGAGGAACAACACAACAGCTGCCAACATCTGCTGCTGCTACTGCTACTGCTGCTGTGTTTTTGGGTGCTTGCTTGACTCCTCCGCACCACCAGCTGCCAAAATGCACACTCATATACTATGTGTTGCTAATGTTGCCCTTGGAAGAACGAAACCTAAGTACTGCCAGGATGTCTGCACTTAGTTTTCCTTCAACTTGGTTCGCCTCAAATCGGCGACATGATAACTCTAGAAAATCTTCTGGCAAAGAAATTGGCAACAACTCAAGACATAATAATCCTCTTGTTTCGTTTGCTGCCCGGAGAGGAGAAACTTATTCCAGCAATACGTGATGTCCTGGAGGTCCTTTGTGCTGGCGCTTTGATTCGGAAGCGAGTACTATATGACAAAGGGAATGAGAGTTAGGAATGCGCGAAGCATACTCAACGCAGGAATTCCAGCAGCAAATAGTGGAATGAGATTCTTGACACTAAATTACTCTGTGTGTGGCAGGATGTGATTTATGTCGGACACAGAATAGTATAACGGGCGTTTGGATTGCAACGCTCCTGACAATGGCTCCTATCCCTAGGTTTTATTTATTTTCGTTTAATAGCCTATTGTCTGGGCTAGTTTTGCTATGTCCTTCCTTAAGCAGTGGGGGCAAAGACAACTTGTTGTGAGATATATACATACTCTCACATATTTAATGAAACTGGAATACAATATTATAAAAAAAGCGAAAGAATAGACCATTGAACACTTATAAGTTGACCTAAATGCAATGACTGCTCCCAGGAAAAGGTAACTCGTTGTGGTTCTGTAGTATACACCCTACAGCGATTGAACTGTTACCAACTTCAAGTCCCTTTTACAATTGAAATATAAATGACAACATACTGACAGGTACTACATTTCATTGTATGACTGAGTGTGAGTGTGACTGCGGTCACGTATTTAGCCGGTAAATCTCAATGAGCTACAGTTCTTGTGCTGCAGCATTTGAAAGTGAACATAATGTTAATGTTTCAATGCAACGGAAGGACGCAAAATGTGAAGAAGAGAACTAAACAGAATTCGCAAAACAGCTGCCGTGAGCTGTAATCGGACCGGAGCATTCGACGCATACTGCAAAATGAGCCTTAGGTCTAGCCATTTGAGATACATCTTGCCCGATCTCAGTGAGAATCAGAAGAAGAAGCGTATAGAAAGAGTGAGGGTATTGGAGCAACGCGCCGTGAGTAGCGTATTCCCAAACAGCATCTTCTCTGACAACAAATTTTTCACGATTCAGCAAGTCGCAAACAAACAAAACGATCTGGTTTGACTAACGGGGAGATTATACGAGAATTAGAGAGTTCGGATGACACCCAGATCGAAATAGAACTCATTCCGTTATGGTGTGGGCAGCAGTGTTCACAAAAATTCGGACTCCTGCTCGAAGGATCATTGAAGGATCAATCGGGTGAGGTGATCCATTAAGAAATAAATAGGAGACAACCCTAATTCTTACTTATAAAGCCAAGGTGTCAAGGCACCCAGACCGAAGAATGCATGACCACTAAGTGAGTAAATAGAATTGGTATCTAACGGTCCACTACGATGCCCGAACAAGGTCCGTTGTATCAGTATCTTATCCCAGCATATCGGCAATATAACAGACCCACCCTTTCCGGACCTACTCGTGGAACCAACATACAACGAGCATAGCAGTGGGGTGCCGAATCAAGGCAAGTTATCCGAGGACGAACTCTGGATTCGAGTCAAGAAACCATAGTCGATTTCTCGAAAGTTCAAGGTTCCAGCCACAGTGCCCGAAATCAACACATGGACAACAATTCTGACAGTGCTGGTTACGTGAGCCTGCATCGAAGACAGGCTAATCGAGTAAACGGTGAACCATATCCTGAACCACCAGGCTGGACCTATGCCTGGCTATGACTTTGAGAAGTCCTTCAGAGGTTACCGGGTAATCAAGTGCGTGGATCAGTTTTCCAATGACTTCCTGCACTCGTGCCTTGCTAAGATTAAGGTTAGTGATTCCTGTGTGGGCCTTTAACTTAAAGCAATCCTTAGGAAACCTAGAGCCCGGATCTGGTTGCTCAGGACGAAGATAGCGAGCGAAAAGACTTTCAAATGTTTGGAGCTTCAGAACTCTGGTATCGCTATGGACGATTTGGCGGTCATCAAGGTTGAGGAGGCCCCAAAACACTCTGTGGCTGTTCTATTCTACTATCAGTAAATGAGAGTAACCGAAAACCGATTTCAGGCTCAGGTTCGGCGTACGGTGAGGGCTAAGATCTGAATATGATCGTCGACTAGGACAAACTGGAAGGGGATCCGGTTGATAGCATCCAGAAAAAAAAACCACGATAGTATGATCAGCGCCACCCAGGACTCGAAGTGTTCATTGGAAGAATTTATTAGTCTTCCTTAAGGAGGAAGACTACGACATTGCCATCATACAGAAGCCCTGGGTCAGTGGATCGACCAATCTAGGACTTCGCTACAACAAATACAAACTTTACTACAAAAGGAATACCTGTATACTAATCAATAATCATATCAAAGCTTTTCTATGTTCCCATATCAGCACAAATGACCTGATAGTTGTTCAATTTTTGGAAGTACTGGAAGCAAAAGTAAGGACCCTCCAAAAAGCTATGGAAACGGCCTTCGCCTTTCTTTCCGATCTAAGAAAACTGACTAGGGACATCTTCAATATATGCTAGAAACACAAATTCTGGAAGCCTTACAAGGATTGCTTTAAGATATCCATAAAAGCAATAAGCTAGATTAAATCACTGCCTTGGACTGTCACTTCATTGAAACCCTGAAGCCCTGCATGAGGTGGTGCAGAAAATGGGGAAATCACAAAACACTGCCGTATTTCGTCCTATTCTTGCTTATGGATCGCTAGTGTGAAGGAAAGGATCCAATTCGTACCACCTTCCAGACTCTTCGAGTGTCTTCTCGGCGGTGGTACTAGTGATGCGAGGGACCTGCAAGATACATAGCCTCAGCTCCATTACCATAAACAACATAGTGATATTTATTGATAGCCAAGCTGTCATCAAAGTGCTCCACTCACTTACTTCGTCCTCTAAACTCGCTAAACAGTGCAAGGAAATTAACAAGCAGGCAAGAGCATGGTTTAATATTACTCTTCTTTGGGTTCCCGACCACAATAACATAGAGAGGAATCAGCCTGCGCGCTGATGTGGCTGATATCGGGTATTGGTCGATGTGCATCCGGACCCAATTTTCCAAAACTATGAACGCGAGTGCTGACCAGCAGGCAAAAATAGCAGCACAATAAACGGGAAGGCGGATGAATTCCCCAGATAGAATCAACGGTAAAGTAAAACCACGGAGTAAAACAAACGAGACCTTATACGGACTACTCCGACATACTTGGAGCTCAGGTCGGTACGTATTTGAGAGAGCTCTTAAGGGACCAACGGCAGCGATCACATCGACGAACGGCATCGGTCTATCCGAACTCTTGTCTTAGAAGTATTATAATGGATCTACTATTGACAACCCCTACAAACGGAACAAGGACAACGAACTTCGTGTCTGCAATATTATGACTCTTAAGCCACGTGTAGCCGAAAAACCAGCTGAGGGACTGGACAGATACTACCGCCATCCAAACAATGCAATGGGATGGGGCGGACAAAAAGAGGACGAAAAACTGCGACTTCTATTACGGCGATTGTTATAGACCGCAAAAGCAACGCCTATTTGGATGCGGATTTGTTGTTAGAGGCACACTTAAGCAAGAAGATAGGAGTTGCTGACATGTGGACGAGCCTTATTTGCGGGCATGCCCCCAAAGAAGAGAAAGATAACGACACCAAAGATAGCTTCTAAGAGCTCTCGGACCAGACCTACGAGCAGTGCCCTTGCTATGCAATAAAAATTGTCCTCCCCGATTTTAATGAAAGGCTTGGAAGACAGGCAATTTTTTGCAGTACTGTTAGAAAGTATAGCCTAACGGATTCAGACTAATTGACTTTGGCGGGGGGCGAAGCATTGTCGTAGCTTGCACGCTACAATACACGATATTCACAAGGGGACTTGGAGAACTCCTTATCAATCAACCGTCAACCAGATTGACCACATTGTGATTGACTCAAGGCACTCCTCCAGTATTATTGATGTCCGACTGCTCCGAAGGCCAACATCGACTCGGACCATTATCTTATTATATCCAAGGTACGGTTCGATCCCGGACATCACAAAGACAAGCTAACACTGTGAGGAAGTTTGAAGTCGTACGACTACAATCGCAAGAAATTTTGCGATCGAGTCTCCCTTAATCTATTAAGAGGTCCTATGCCGCCAGTATCAAATATCGAAGACCAGTGACAACATTTTCAAAAAGCCATAAAAAATGCCGCCTCTAATGTGCTGCATTTCATTCGGCCACCTAAACAAAACCCCTAGTTTGACAACGAGTGCCGGCAAGCACATACAGCTAAGCAAGATGCATTCAAAGCGGCGATGCATAGAAGGACGAAAGCTGCTCACGAGCTTTACGAGCAGAAGAGGACTGACCAACATCGCTTCCGATAGAGTTCATGCTCGAGCGCCATAAAGTGGGACTGGGATGATCAAAATTGTATACATAGACTCCTCAGTTGTTCGGGATAGGACATTGCTACTCAGTTGCCTTCTTAACGCAAAGAAACAGCGGTTGACAAGAGTGATTCTTCATTTTATTTCCGCGGTTTTGTTGGCAGAATTGATAGCAAAGCCAAGGTAGACACTGCTCTTTACCACTTCAAAGTTATATCTTTCGACTGTGACATTCTGTCCAATTCGGCGATGTTGTTGTTGGCAGCATATTTTTGGTTTTGTACTCATTTACACTAAACCCATCTCAGCAGCTTCCGTTTCAATACTAGCGAACGCACCGGTGACAGCCCGCTGAGTTCTCCCAATTATGTCGATATCATCGGCGTACACCAGGACGCACAGATTTTTGAAAGATTGTAAGTAAAGTAAGGTTTTGTGTAATGTTCCTTTAGCTTTCATACCAATGAATGGCTTTTTCGGACTTTGAACTATCGGCGTTGAATATGTTTGAAATTTATATTAATGTGTGTAATACTATATACTAACTCGTATATAAGGTTTGACAAAATGTTTTGGGATGAATATGAATGAAAGAATGAATAAAATTATTCGACAGTTCAAATCATTCAGTTACTAACTATCGATAGTCGAATTCATTCAATAGATCCCATCACTACCCGTAATATGGTAGATAAGATCTTGTATGTGATATTGAGGACATTTATACCACTTTAGTTGGCGCGAGCGTTATCTTCAATGACGCCTGTGCGTTTAAGTCGCAAAGACTTAACTGACTACGGTCGGCTGAGGAGTGGCGAACTAAGAACTGATAAACCTGATTCCAGTGGTGGTGTGAGCAAATAGCAAACCGTGCCGAAGAATGCAAAGTTGGGGGTCAAACCAACTGCAAACGAGCTCTCTCAGGTGCCTTGACTTGGACCTTTTATACTTAGCCTTACCCAGGTATGGCGGCGTTGCCTGTGCTGACCATATATTTTCGGCCATGCTCGTGGGAATCGAATAGAATTTTTTAAAAATGGAAAAACAAAAAAAAAACCGCTGTGAGAAGAACGCACACCAAAGGGCAAGGGTTTTGCTACGTAACGCTAGGCGTAATATGAGGGCTGTGATCCCAGCAGCTTAACGAATGGGAAAAAGCCGCCTTTGAGAGAGCGAAGGCCCTCCTGGCCAACAAATCGCTTACTCAACAGGCGACAAGCAAGGGCGATGTAGCAGCAAATGCGGGAAGGGAAGCCGACCAGGTGCCCTCTACCTCCTATGCGGCTAAATTAAAAGAGGGGGCTAGCGTCCCTGGAAAGAAGGAAAATTTCAGCAGCAAGAGAAGCAGATCCGACGACGTCGAGGAGCCGAACGATGCAAAAAAGGTAAAGGATGGTACTTCATCCGCATTGCCTCGTAAGCAAAGCGACCCGAAAGACGAGATTCTCCTTGCTGTGATTAACGAGCTGGAGACTTGTGGTCGTCTAACAATCGACCAGTGGAAAAACTTCGAGGAGAAGTTCCAAGATGTCCTGTGGAAGGAACTATCTACCACAGGAAACGGGGAGCTTCAATTCAATGGCGCTGGTTGGGAGGGCGGACGCAAGTTTGTAGCTTGTGGGAATAAGTTTTCTGTGGACTTCCTCAGACTCTTCATTTTGGAAGTATGAGATGCTTGGGAAAGCATCAAGCTAAAATGTACGACGGTGGCAGAGTTGGCAAAGTAGACTCTGCCAACAGCATGGGTATGGGTTTCGTGTCCCTACACGTACCCTGAGAAACTGCTAGGACTAGTCCATGTGCAGAATCGGGAACTAAAAGTCATTAAGACGGGGCCTAAAAGACCCTGAACAAGGACTACTTACCATACTTCGAAAAACCGAAAGGTATGGCGAGGTACAGCATGGGTAGGTTGATGGTTAAGCAATCGACCAAGGGAAAGGACGAAGAGGAACCCCCTCAAGATGATGGAAGTGCTGCAGACAAACCTGCACCACAGTAAGGTAGCAACGGCCTGTCTAGTGGAGTACATCACCAGACAGGACATCACAGCCGTACTCATACAAGAGCTCTGGATCAATAGGGACAACAAGATTCAGGGTCTTGCTACAAAATTACGAGTTGTTCTACAAGGCAGAAGGTAAGATCAGGACCTGCATCCTTATCAAAAACCAATTTCTTTTGAATAATTACAGCTCATGAGATCTGACAGCGGTAACCTGCGAAAGGGAGTATGGCGAACCACTCTGCCTGACCTCGGCCTACCTCCCTTATGACTCCGAGGTAGTGATCTCGGAGAAGCTAAAGGACTTGGCAAGCCAGAAAAACTGGATGCTTTTACTGGGCTGTGACACAAACGCCCATAATACACGATGGGGAAGTGGTGATATCAACCCAAGAGGTGAGCGTTTGTATGATTTCTTTTTATCTTCCAACCTCAATATTTGTAATAGAGGGAATTCACCCACCTTTGTGGTGAAAAATAGGCAGGGGGTGATATATATCACCCTTGCTACAAATATAGAAAGTTCGAACCTTTCTGAGAATGGAGAGTAGTCGACGAAGCGTCAATGTCGGATCACCGATGGATACGCTTCAAGCCGAACTTTCAGGACAGGGTATGTAGTTTTCAAAGGAATCCTAGGAGGAATGATTGGGTCAAGTATACAGAAGTGGTAAATATACACCTGAATACCCAATTAATCACCTGCGATAATATTGTTAACTCAGATAGGGCGGTAGAAAATATTAATAAGGCACTAACAATGGGGTTCAATGCCCGGCTAACAGAACACCTAAAAGGAAACTCTATAATAGGGCGAAGCTTTTCAGAAGTGACAGTACATGGAATGAATACTACGAATGTAAGAAAGTTTTCAAGTATCTAGTTAGAAAGCCAAAAACGGCTTCATGGCAGAAGTACTGCGAATCTATCGCGGTAACAGACGAGGTTTCGAGGTTACTCAAAGTGCTTTCAAGGAAGCGAGCGTTCCTAGCTACCTCAGGAAAAGTGACGGAACCTGGACTGAAAGCAGCAAAGAGGTTCTAGCAACACTAATGGAAACCTACTTTCCGGAATCCACAGTATCAGGCAACCCTGGCATGCTACAGCTCACTGAGAACACTGATCTCTCCCTCTCCGAAGCGGAAATTGGTGTTCTTACTAATAGGAAAAAATTACGGTGGGCAATTCAGTCTTTTAAGCCGCACAAATCTCCCGGTCCAGATGGTATTTTACCGATTATGCTACAGAAAGAACCGGAGGTAGCAATAGAAAAAATTTAGACAGACTCTAAAAATAGAGTACATGCCAATAGCTTGGAGGGAAGTTAAGGTGGTTTTTATACCTAAAGCTGGAAAGCAGGGGCATATAACAGCAAAAGATTTCAGACCAATAAGTCTGTCATCATTTATGCTTAAAGCCCTAGAGCGACTATTGAAAATTCACATTAGGATGAAAGTCAGTAATGGCTTTTTGACTGAGTCACAGCATGCATACATGAAAGGAAGTGGGGAAAATAGAGAAGAGTCTACACTTCGGAGAGTTTGCGAAGGCGGCCTTCTTCGATACTGAAGGAGCCTTCAATAACGTGGAATGCACCGCTATTAAAAATGCTCTAGTAAACGCTAACATTGAACACGGCATTATGAACTGGCTGTGCAACATGCTTGCAAGCAGGAAAATAAACTGTTCCATTGGGCAAAGCTCGGTCAGAATGTCCGTAACCAGGGGAAACCGCCAGGGTGGAGTCATATCCCCTCTCATGTGGGTGCTGGTTATCAATGATATCCTCAAAAAGCTTAGTGCAATGCGTATAAGTGTCACGGCATACGCAGATGAAGTGGTCATAATAGTGCAGGGAAAATACTTAAGTACTTTAAGCGAAATTATGGAGGTGGTCCTGAAGACGATCAGCACTTAGGCAAAAAGCTGCGGTCTTAAAACGGAACTGCTTCTTTTCACCAGAAAGTACAAGATACCGTAGTTCAAACTCCCAAAATTCAACGGAGTATAATTGTCTAAACTGAACTGGAATCTTAACGTAGCGGAATGAATCAAAAAGGCATATACTCGTAATGCTCTTTTTATCTGCAAAAGAACAGTAGGAAAAATTTATACACCTGCTATGGTGTATTGGCTGTAAACGGTGGTGGTAAGACCCATACTTACATACGGCGCACTAGTATGGTGGAAAGCAACAAACAAGAAAACGATTTACGGAAAATTAGCCGCGGTTCAAAAAACGACTTCAATAGCCATTACAGGTGCGCTCCGTACCACCCCTACGGCAGCATTAAACACCTTTTTGCACCTAACACCGCTTGATTTACAGATCAAAAAACTGGCTAGCAACAGTGCGATACGACTCACTTATCTGGATTACTTCAAGAGCAGTAGTTTCGGACATGGCACGCTACTAACGGAGCTACTGCCAGGCAATCCAATTCTAACGGATGAAATTAGCTTCCCTGGTCGACTTCGACATCGCATATGATATAATTTATCCGGAGAGGGAGGACTGGGAAAAGAATGCAATAATCAGATCAAATGAAATTGCAATTTTCACAGATGGCTCAAAAACAGAGGAAAGAACAGGCTCTGGTATCTTCTCAGAAGACCCAGAACTAAGAGTGTCTACAAGACTACCGGATGCAAGCAGTGTCTCCCAATCTTCCAATGAGATCGGTATCCGAAAGAGATATCGCTATCTACATCGATAGGCATTGCTGCACCCAAGGCAATGGAATCAACCAACGTCAACTCTGATACAGTCAAGGGTTGTCGCACAGTGCTCACGGCACTATGCAGTCAGAACCGGGAAAGACTATGCTGGCTGCCAGGACATTGCGGTATTAAAGGAAATGAACAAGAGGACGAGCTTGCAAGAAAAGGAAGGCTACTCGACAATATCAATATCGAGGTTGCCAATATCAAACCACCCCTTTGCATAGTGAGGGGCACTATCGAGGAAAATATCACAAAGACTGCAAACCTAGAGTGGTCAAGCCTTGAAGGACACAGGGTATCCAAGGCTCTTTGGCCGCTTTTTGACGGTAAAAGATCTAGGAAGTTAATAAAACTAAAAAGGGACAGTAATAGGAATCCTGACAGGATACTGTCTCCTGCGGCAGCACGCAAAGAGGCTCAAATTGTCAGATACGGATATCTGCAGATTCTGTGGTGATATGCAATATGTTGAGGACAAAACACACATACTGTGTGAATGCGAGGCAATATCGCGGAGTCGAAGAAAATTTTTAGGGAAATATTTTTTCGGAAACCTAGAGGAAATAGACGGCATGAACTTCAAAGGCCTTCTTGGCTTTTGCCAGAAAATTGGGTGTTTCACCAGGGCGATTGTTTAGGTTTTTGCCATTTAAAGACAAATTCAATTGGTTCCACAGGGACCGCGATAGGCCCATTTTGGTGCCTATCCGTCACACCCCTGTTTAACCTAAGCCAACCTAACCTAGTTGGCGCAGTTTAACGGTCTCCTTTTTTGTATAATAGATCGGGAAAACGGTACTGAGATTCCATTCCATTCATCAGGAATGCACTCTCATGACCAGATTTGAGAAATGGGTAGGTGTATACACTTCGCAAAGTCATTTCCAGTAGTTTTAAATACAACAGCCGGTAAGCCGTAAGGTCCAACTGCTTTGTTAGATTTCACTTTAAATATTCCTACCGTAACTTCGTTAGGACGTTCCCGTCTACGTAAGTATTGGCTATCATTGTCTAACATTAATGGTCTATTCTACCTGACGGTGGGATGTTGCGGAAAAAGTTGTTCCATATTCTCATTACCAACTGTGACTCTACTACAAGGTTTCCTTCTTCATTTCTGCATGTTGTACAGGTCTTCTTGCCTTGACACATACTTTTTACCTATTGAGAAGACTTCCGTTTGTTTTTCCTGGAGTGTAACCTCTGGACAGGTCGATGTTCTTTTCGTCTCCTTTACACGTAGAGGTCACGAGCGGCTCTCGTCGTACGCTTCTTGTTTAGATACATGTGCTTGCTGGCATTCTTCATAAAACCAAGCATTTCTTGGTAATGGTCGGCATAGGAAATGTTGAGAGATTTCGGGATACGCGTTAGGTGAAGATTCTGGCGGTCTCTTGCGATTGCAGCTTTTCTACGTATATATCTTCTCACAGTAGTTCTTCTATGTTGTGGTGCTTGGGAAATCGGCATTCGTACCTTGGCTGCAACAAGGTGGTGATCCAAGTTGATGTTCGCTGGCCGAAAGGTTCTGACATCCAGAATACTGAAGTCATGCCGTACATCTTTCGTAATGTAATTAATTTGATTTCGAGTTTCATGATCTGAAGACCACCATGTCCCCTTGTGTATATTCTGATGAGGAACCCGTGTGCTTGCTATAGTGAGATTTCGCCCCGCCGTAAAGTCAATAAGCCTAAGTCCATTGCCAGACGTGGTGTTTTGTGGGCTATACTTATAAACTATCTTACCAAAGATGCATTCCTTCCCTATCCTATCTATGCTTACTTCCCAGAAGCAGAGAATCTCAGGTTGCTCAGTATAAAGAACAGAGCTCTTCTGTCGTTGGAATCAAAAGGCGCCTTAAAATCCACGAAGAATTCTCACAGTTTTTTACCGTTATCCAAAATCGTCCGGGTGATGCTTATTAGAGGGAAGATGTTGTCGCCTGTGGAATAATCTTTGCGGAAATCAGGTTTAAACTCACTAAGTAAGTCATTTTTAAATATCCAATTTGTTAAGCGTTTCAAGAGAAATCCTGGAAAATTGCATTTAAAAAAGATAGGCCTCTTTAGTTTCTTGGCTCATTTGGGTCTCCTTTCTTGAATATCGGGAATATTATATTTTTTTTGAAAGATGGTGCTAACATGCCAGTGCCGAAAATACGAAAATAAAATCATACGTTTCCGTGCACTTCTGCAGGAAGTCATCGGTCACATTTTTAAAGAACTCGTGAGGAATACGATCTTCTCTTTTAACTTTATTTGAGTAGTGTCTATGTATAACTCTGATAACATTTAAACAGTATACTTCGATGTGAGGTAGCGCACATTGCGTATGGTTTAGATTTAGCAGCTTTTCAAAGTATTCGGCAAAAAAGGGTGCTTCAACTTTGATGCCATTCGCGAAGAGGACATCGTTTTTGTCATTTTCCAAAAGAACCTTTTATGTTCGCAAGCGCTGATGAGAGCTTCTGAATGTACAATTTTTGTTTCTGCTCGCAAATGCTTTAACAATCTGGTACATAACATACATTTTGCATTTTTGGTGCCCATTTTTCTCAGAAGCCGTAGAAAAGCAAACAATTTTTTCCTGGCTGCCTCGCATTCCCAGTTATACCAAGGTTGCTTTCCTTTATTTCTTGTTGCAACCCAAGCAAGGGTCTAGCGTTTGAGATACATCTCGTACACATTTCTATGCCTCTGATGGATTGGATCTCGTTAGTATCTATATTTATATTACAATTTGTATCTTTCGAAATTTTTGTTTTTCCATCGCAGTTTTATAGGGTTTTCCAATAAGGACTTGACAACTTTTTTTTTACATAAAACGCAAACCATTTGAGATATTTCAAAAACTTTATTATCGGCTTGAAGTACAAGCAAAACATTTATGAATGGAACTCGACTTCGTTCATATGGCCACCGCGGACACGTTTGCAGCGGTTGACCCAATTTTCAACGACTCGGCCACACATTTCGGCCGAAACTGCCGCTATTTCGCGTTCAATGTTGGCTCTGAGCTTCCAACGTCGTCGGCGTGTTGGCATAAACCAATGACTTAAGAAAATAGTCAAGCGGCGTTAAATCGCACGAACGAGGCGGCCAATCGATTGGCCCATTTCTTGAGATAACACGCTCACTATACTTACTATTCTATAAATCGATTGTAGCGTGTGCTGTGTGGCTTGTGGCATCATCTTGTTAAAACCACATGTCGTCCAAATCCATATCTTCCAATTCGGGCCAAAAATAATCGATGATCATGACGCGATAACGTTGACCATTCACAGTAACGTGACTATCGTTATCGTCGACGAAAAAATATGTTCCAATAACCCCGCCGGCATGCAAACCGCACCAAACAGTTATTTTTTGTGGATGAAGTGGTGATTCGCATAACGCATATTTTGCTTATTGAGGAATCCATTGAGCCAAAAATGAGCTTCGTCACTGAAGATGATTTTGCGATGAAATTCATCATCTTGGCACATCTTCTCCAAAACCCAATCGGAGAACTTACGTCGCTTCAAATGCTCCATCGGCTTCAATTCTTGACTCAGCCTAATCTCGTAAACCAAGACCCCTACGCAAAATACGACATAATGTGGTCTGAGCGATGCCCAATTCTTGAGAACGCCGTGGAATTGACTGATTTAGATCGTTTGCTACGCCTGAACGCAGCGATATTTTCGACACTTCGACCAACCCGTTGTCTCACTGACACGGCAACATCACACAACGAATACGTAGACTCAAATTTTTGCACTAAACTTGTTTTTGCCTGTCTACTAGGGCGAGAATTACGACCGAAAATTGGAGTTAACGCTCTTAAAGTTGCAGTCACCGACTCCAAATTTCGGTAGAAAATTTTTATAATTTGCAGACTTTGCTCGTTCGTGTACTTTACCATGATGACAATGTTGACAGTGACAGTTTGATGATTAGTGAAAGAGTGCGTTCACAAATTAAATTCAAAGTTGTCAAGTCCCTATTGGAAAACCCTTTAGTAGCAAGCAAATCTATATATGTACTGACTGTGCGCCCTGCCTCTGAGGAAAACTCATTCCTGAGAAGACTTTATAGTGTTGTTCTTTTTTCCTGCTCTACACTCGAGCCTATAAGATAAGTTTGTTAGTCCAAGACCTGTTGGCACAAACTATAATAGTACCCCTCGATTGGTGTGTAGTCATTTTAAAAAATTAATCACCAGGTTGACGCCGCTCAGTGCCTTCCCTAATCGTACAACACCGAATCATCTTTCTTCCTTTATCCTCCAGATTACAAGACCATCTTTAACCGCATTGACCGCGTTTGTTGCGGTGAAAGACCATTCGAATGAATGCTCTACGTATTCAAGCGATCTTCATCATCCATTGTTTGAATACGTTGACGTCGGTTGTAGTTTGACAAACTTAATTAAAGCACGATCAAATTCTTTGGATTATATCTGGTAATATTGTTTCTGACTTACGAACACAACAGCGATAGACACCGAAAAAAAATAAAACTTGAACTATAAAATGTTCCTGACCCCACTTACGAAAACTTCTCAAGATAACGGACGAAATCACTAATATGTATGTCTGAATTCACAGATAACAAGTGCGTTGTTTACCACCAGGCCTATGGCTGTATCTGTTAAGTTATTTGTATACATAAGATTGATTTAAAAATATACTACTCGTACATATATATTTCTACGTATTCGTACACAAATAAGTAAAAATGAATAAAATGTCGGACTGAATAATATAATAATTAGAGCATTACGACAATACAATATATAATATTTTCCTGCAATTAATTTTCTATTTGCTACAGTTGGTTCTTTAAATAGAATTCAGTCCCCTCTATACGTTTTCAGGCCTAAGTTGGATTATTGGTTTTATTCTATTGAAATTCTAATTAAGTCCGAAGTGGCCGTTCAACGTTCTAAAACGAACTCAGTCGACAACGTGCCGGATTGATATTGTAGATTGCATACCCAGTGTTCACTTCTCAGTTTTGATGACAACTTTGGTGACTCTTAATCAATTTATGATATTGAAACTTTACTGCATTCTACCACATCGAGGTCTTTATATACCTTATACTGGGTGTCTCCTAATTCGTCAAGGATAATCACAACTCTACAAAACAATTGTTTGTCTTTGTCCTAAAATGTATTCTATGATTTTTCAATTTTTTGTTCTCCAAAATAAAGGAAAAATACCCATATTCCATATAAAGTTTGCTGTTGTGGTAGTTATGATAATAATACATTTTTCTGAGTTATCGTAAAAATATTTGATATATAATATTTAGAAATACCGTGAAAAAATAAAGGGGTCGTAACTTTCCCCCAGCGTCTACAGATGTCACTTAAGTGATAAACAACAATATTAACTATTTTGTAGAAGACTCAAAGAGGCTAAAATGTCATCTAGAAAGTGCAAATATGATGCTAATGCATTTTGTTATATATGAGTTATGAATCTTACGAATTTTATTATGAATCTTGCGAAGCTTATTTCATCTCATTCTTATTATTGCTATTCCAAAAGACCGCGTTGATGACTGTTGTTTTTGCGCTGTTAATCCCGCTAAAAGACGTAAAGGCATAAATGCGAAAACCATCGAATATGCTGACCTTGCTTCATCTTCTGCTTCAATCTCACATAGCCTACAACTTCCAGTAACTGAATCTCCTAAAAAATTGTCTCAATCAAGCTTATCTCAGAGTTCAAATTAAAATATTGAAGATGAAGAATTTGTACTGTCACAGGAACCACCAAAACTCAATTTTCTTACCTCAGAAGATTTTAATGACTTAATAAGCGATTACCGAAGAGTAAGGCAGGGCTTTGGGTTCTCGTTTGAAACAATAGAATTAGCTTATTGATTTTAAAATAACAGATCAACGTAGTCGAAGATGGACTTTGTTATTGTGACGACATAAGAGGTTTGTTTAAAGTAATTGCGATGCTCTGCGTTCCCTGTGAGTGACGTTTATTTATTGACAGCTTGACGAAAAGCTTAATAGTCATCGCTCATTCTGTACATCTGAAAGAAAATTATGAAAGTGTCAAATTTTACTCGAAGCTTTGAAATATTAAGAGTATACGTGGCCGGTGATTGGTGATTTTAAGATGGTAGGATTTTTAATGGGACTATAGGGTGGACATACAAAATTTCCATTTTATCACTGTGGTAAGCCAGGCATCATTTTAATAATTTTATTTTGACATCTTTGAATTTTAACCTTGTGCGTTTTGGCACAATCGTACCAAACAGGAGCATCGTACACCAAGATAGCTTGAAAAATTTATTTATACAATATAAGTTTATTGTCTTTGCTAAGTTTTGAATTTCTACTTATAAGGGGATAAAGGATTTTAATGTATTTGTTACTTTTGATAATGGTGGTAGATATGAGTTTTTGAAAGTTAAATTTTTGTCAATCATAATACCAAGATATCTGCAGTATTCGGACCCATTTTAAGTTGCACATTATTTGGAAGAAAATAGATATTAAAAAGAGTGAGACCAAGTACGGTCCCTTGGGGTATTCCATATGTAATACTTTGTATGGAAGATTTATCGTTTTTTACTTTAACTATAAATTTTCTGTTACTTAGAAAATTTTGAACGATTTTAATAGTCGCTTTTGGAAAGTTGAATATAATGAGCTTATATATTAACGCATCATGCCAAACCGTAACAAAGGCAGTTGACTCTTTTGATATAAATTTATGTTTAACATGTTTCTTGATTCTAATAATTTGATGGCATGTATACTATTTTCAACTAAGTGATTGTCTATCCTTTCTCTGATTACTTTCTGTAAAAGATTACTTATGCAGCTTAGTAAGCTTATAGGTCTATAACTTTTAATATCATCTTTTGGCCTACTCGGCTTTGCAATCGGTATTACCACAGCAGTTTTCCAGCAATCGGAGAAGAGTTTAGTTTTAAATATGCATTTAAAATTACAGTTAAATATCAAAGACCTGCGAGAGGGAGAGCTTTTGAAAGCGTATTATTTATACCGTCTATGCCACAACTTTTTTTGTTTTTAGTCCTTTCATCAATTTTCTTACTTTATTTGGACTAAGAAAATTTGAGTCTCTCAATTCTAAATTTGCTTCAGAGATAGAACCAATTGTGTTTGAGACTTCAATGGAAGTCTCAATCAATCACTAAAATGGGCTGTAATTAGGTTGGCCTTGTCTTTTGGTGCAATATAAAGTTTATTTTGTACTCTAAGTGGTTGAATACTTAAACCTCTTTTCCTTATAATTTTGGAGACTTTCGAGAACGGTTTACTTGATTTCTCAAAGATAAAAAGAAGGTTGTTCCAACGAGAATTTTTGAATTCAATTATTTCTTTTGAAATGGCTCACTATGTTCAACGATCATGGCCACTAAGAATCGAATTTTGTGTTGGGAAACAAAACATTAAACGTGAACCTATTGCTAAATCTGAAAATATGTGAATGCCTCCTTTACAGATCAAGTTAGAAATTATGAAAAAATTCGTAAAAAGATCTGAAGCTTTTACATTTTTAAAAAACGTTTTTCCAAAGTTTTCAAAAGCAAAGATTAAAGCTAAAATTGTTGTTGGTCCACAAATTAAAAAACTTTTCGCCAGTGAAGAATTTCCAAAATTACTTACTAGTGCTCAGCAAAAAAGTTGGAATAGTTTTAAAGGACTAATTTCTGGATTTTTAGGGAATAACAAAGTTAATAATTAAAACTATGGGCTGCAGAGTGTCTCTAAAAGTGCATATGCTACATTTAGATAAAATTTAAAACAACATAGGGGCGTACTCAGAAGAACAAGGAGAACGTTTTCATCAAGATATAATGGACTTCGAACTCCGTTATCAGGACCAATTCAACGAAAATATGATGGGGGACTACATTTGGCGGTATAGTAAAGTTTATATATAAACATGAAAGAAAAAGTAATAAGGCTCTTTTTTAAACTTTTTTACACTATTTTGTAATTTGATATCATAGTAAGAGTTAATAAGAATTATACATAAATATATTTGTTTCAATAAATAAAAATTCAAACTGTGGATTTTCTAAAATATTGATCAACTTTTCCTAGAAGCAAAAGCAAACTTTTTCATTTTTCAGGCCGTATATTTTTTTTGTCTATTGATAAATCTATCGAAATTTCATGCCGTATTATCTAAGTCAAAATTCGTCTTAACCTGTAAAATTTGGGAAATTTTTTTTGGGTATATTCTAAGAAAATAAATCATTCTACGTGTACAGTAAGGGCCTATCTCCACTTTTAACATCATTGGTCCAGGATTTAAGAAAAGGTGTACCCTGATCCATGTTAACGGAATAAAAAAATCCAATACGGTGACATCAGGAAATCTTGCAGGCCAGTGAACTGGTCCATTTCTTCCTATCCACCGATAACCGTTTTATCCAATAGTTCTGGTAAATCATTTGGCAAAAACTCCAGATAGTTTGTCTTGTAGAATTCAGCCTACGTGGTAGTATGAAGGGACCGATTAACTTGTTTCCAATTACACCTGCCCACATATTGACGGTGAATTTGTGTTGAAATGATTTATGTCTCCTTATATGTTGATTGCCCGCAGCCCATGTGTGCAGATTATGAAAATTTGTGATCCCACCTCTTGTAAATTGAGATTCGTCCATCCAAAGAATTCTGTTAATAAACTCGTTGTCAACCAAGCTCCGCTCCAGAAACCAGTTAGAAAACTCAAGTCTGCAAGCATTAAATTGCAAAACTATGCGTCTGATGCTGATTGATGGAGCAGTTGTAACAGCTTCTAGTATTCTTTCATCAGCGGAAATCCTTCTTACATGTCGAGCTCCAGCGTTAGGTCATGTATTTGAAACTAATCCTATTTCTCGAAGCCTTCGATACGTATTTACAATAATCTTTCACTATGAATTCGTCGGTTAGGATAAAGCTCATGATATCTTTGTCGCGCTCTAGTTAAACTTCCATTTTACAGCACATAAACGTAAATAATGTCTGCGTATTCTTGGTTTGTAAATTCAGACATATCAAATAGCGTTTGTAAGCAACTGTAACCTTGACGTAAAAAATTAAACTGATCAATTAATTTTTTTTCTAATATTTTATAGCATTTTTGTTTGGTAAATTTTCGAAATAGGCCTTCATAAACCCAAACCTAAGCCTTTTTCTAAAACCTCGATAAATGGTGTCAACATTGGAGATATACCCTTACTGCGGAACGATTTTTTTTCTTATAATATACCCAAAAATCATTTCCCAAATTATCCTTGACCAACTAGGGGACAACCTATATACATCCAAGAGGTTTTGAACAATGATTTAGCCCTCGGACATCGCTCCACACATACCATCACCACAGCGTACGATGCATCCATGCCTAGAAGAACAAACAGCAGGAAGGCACCAACGTGTTACTAGTGGAATGAGGAAATAACGACACTTTGGGCAAGGTGTCTACAGGCCCGACACAAGGTTCAGCGTTCAAGAATGATACCGGACTTATAACAATTTAAATAGACCCATCAAGTAGAGCAAAACCGCATGCTTTAAGCGCCTCTGTGAATAAGCCGACATTAACCCTTGGGGTTCGGCAACCCCATGGTAATGACCAAACTGAAGGGCTACAGAACCCCCTCCAATACCGTGACAATAATGCGAAAATTCATAGTAGAGCATCTTTTCCTCCAAATACCAGCTAGTATGTGCAGTGGACATTCTACTAATTACCCAGGAGGCGCTGCTCCAGACATGCCACAAGACAGGCGACATTTCCAGAAATGTGGAAAATGCAAAATTTCGTCCTGCTACCAAAAGGAAAAATGCTTCGAGGACAACCATCATCCCATAGCCCAATATGCCTATTGGACACCATGGGAAAGATTCTCGAGAAGATAACTTACAAAAGATAACTCGTTGTGTCAGATGAAAAAGGAACCCTCTCATTTGGCTTTAGAAAAATGCGATCTACTGTTGATGCCATAAGAACAGTAGTTGTTATCGCAAAAGGTGCCATCGAAGACAAAAGGTTAGTAACGCTGGACGTTAAAAAGGCTTTTAACTCGGTGAACTGGTCGTTCAGCAGAAGATCACGCGACAGGATGGGTACACCATATTACTTGCTGCGTATATTGGCTAATTATTCCAACAACAGGAAGTTGAGATATAATACAGATGAAGTTGAAAAATACTACAACGTCACTGCCGGAGTTCCACAGGGATCGGTCTTAAGCCCCTTATTCTGTAACACCATTGATTACGGGTGCCGTTAATTAAATTCACCGATGACATTGCCATCACGACAGTAGGTAAACAGATTCGTACAGTTGCATCCGCTACAAACGAAGTAATTGTCCGGTAAAGAACTAGACCATAAAACAGAAGCTGTCCTCATAACCAGTTGAAAAATTGTAGAGCTTACCAACTTCCAGGTTGGTAACCAAATAATCAGGCCCAAAGAAGCAGTTAAATATCTTAAAGTAATGATGGACAACAAATCACAGTTCAAAACATACGTAGACTATTTAACCAAGAAGGTATCGCAAATTCAGGGTGCTCTCTTGTGCATTCTGCCTAACAATGGTGGAGCTGGATACGCAAAAATTATCCTATTCTACAGAGCATCACATTAGTTCTGTTGGTATGTCATCCCAGTTTGGGCGCAGGCACTGAGGACGACGCGACGGAGACTAAAAGGAGACTATTGTTAAAATACAGACTCTGCGAGCTATGGACAATCAATGGCTTTCGTCCCATATCAGATCGGGCCGCCTTTGTTATAGCTTATAGATGAAATGTTAAAAATATACATATAACAGAAGACCTTAAGCCAACACGAGGCCAATGGAATCAAGAGGATCAAAAGTGAAGAAAAGTCAGCGTCAATAGCTATGTGGCAAGCTCAATCGGATAATATAACGCATCCACACCTATACTGCCAATCCATGACTGCAGAAACGTAAACATGGTGACTGCAACTATCATACAACCTCACGCAGTTCCTGTCTGGCCACGGTAGTTATCGCAAGTATCTCCACCATTTTGGGCACAACAGATCATCATCTTGCCCGAATGCCCAAATGAATATGAAGATACGGAGCACGCAGTATTTTATTGCCCACGCTTAATGGCATGGAGAACGACTCTGCCCAGCCCGTCGCTAATCCTCGATCACACATTGTCGAGTAGGGTTGTTCCGAAATATGTGTGTATGCATAAATTTTTCAATGTTTATCGCTGTTCACAATAAGTTTTTTTTATTTGATGTTTCGAGCTAGTTACCATAGAATGAATCGTCATCCGCTCGTTCGTCGACCCATACGATCGGGATTTGTTTACTCTCGTTGAGTCACGGAGGTGTAGATCTGTATTAGCCTACGTTGGGAAGCATGAAAGTAAAGGCGATGTGGGCAATGTGGGCAATGTTATCTTACTGATACAATGACTCCACTGAGGTCAGTATTGATCGTGATCGGGGTATGTGGCGGATATGGATGGCGTTGACTTTGGCCTTAAACTGTAAACGTGGAATAAAGTGTTGAATTCTATTGGTATTTGGGGCTGGGTGGAATGTGGAAGGGTAGTCGACGATCGAGTGGATGATGGAATCAGAGTAGAGTCTTCCTTGGTCTTTGGTTCGTCCTAAGTTATTTTTTTGCTTGCTCGATATTTTGTAAATTTATTAATTATTAATTAATTTTTGTAAATTCACTTGTTAAACAAAGTTTTAAATTTTCCTACATATATTTTTATAATCATTCTACAAAATGAGCTACGGAGAGTATAAAGGCTAAGAAAGGAAACAGCAGAAGCCTGAGGAACTGCAGAAACCTCAGAAGCAGGTGATACAACACAATTAGCTTGATCTGCTTACCATCCCCGCTAAGTAATACCTAACGGCAGTCCCGCGGGGAGAGTAGTAAAGTGTGTAGGGTGTGGTTTAGTAACGTAGGCGTAGTCCTAGAATCGAAAAATCAGGCTAGCGGTGCATGCTGGGCTCCTGTATCTATGAAGATTACACATCCTTTTACGCGAACAACAAAAAAAAATCAGTTGTTTGATGTAATAACCTTTAACGTAAATATGTTGCGCTTGCCTTAACCAGACCACAGAGAATGGTTTGACTCGGCTTTTTAAGAGATTTTGTAGGACAGATGGTTCTCTTAAGGACTTTTGCTAACAAAGCAAATCATAATAAAAAACAAAGACAAGAATGCTGTGTTGAATTTCCCTGTACTCCGAACTAGCTTCCGTAAAAATTTAATCAAACAGAAGAATGTAATCGAGTTAAACTAACCCTCAACTGTTTTCCAAGTGAAAAGATATGCAGTTTCGTTGACAGTAAACTATGTTGTGGGAGTCACATTTCATTCGTGCTTATATATTGCAGGAAAGAGATGAAAGAGGCGAAGTATCTCCAACTGCAACAGCAGCCAAGCTGCGCTTAAGGCTTTCCTAAGTGCCCTCACCCCCTCAAATCTAGAACGAGAATGCATTCTGAAAGACTGTATTCATTAGTTCTTGCCTGGTTCAAAGGTCATAATGCAATCAGATGTAATAGGATCGCCGATGATTGGAATTGCTAAGCCTGCATCAAGTTAGAACTTCCATTAATAGAAATCTAATCGGTGTTGTACTGTTGCAATATCTATACCTATATCTGCACGCTAGCTACGATTGGATTTCTTCTAAGTTTGGGTAGGTAAGAGCGGCTGTTGGAGAAGCCAAGCGGATCTGTGATCCTATTACCCTTGGAACCATTTTGAGCTTCTAATGAAGCGTAGGAGACTGTTAACGTCTATATTGTCTAAATCGCTTAAGTCATTGTAGGAAAAAGCTCCTAAGTGGAGTTTCGTTCTTTGGGTGAGGAGAAAGGAGAGAGGAGAGAATGTAGAGAGTAAGTGGATGATAGCTTCCTCCTCCTCATCCATAGAGAATCAGTATTAAAGATTCCCTGGATGTTGCCCATAAGACAGAGTCCAGTGATGGCACCTATGATAGAGCTAAGATGTTTCCTATTTTGAAAGACCAGATTTGTTTGGTCGCTAGACATGTCCACCTAAGGTATGTTCTTTTATTAGCATCCAACTTTCGTGCAGTACAAACCTTCCAGATATAAATAGTTCCCCTTATTTCCACATTTTCGTGATGTCGATTAGTACTTCTTCGCAATGTTTAATTTATATTGAACGCTTAAAATAAGCATTGAGGGACGTCGACTTGCCGATGCAATCAAACACACTTATATCAGCGCTTCATTGTAGCTATCCCAAAGATTGAAACATGAGTGCTGAGCAGGAGCAAATAGCAATATTAATAAAGACTCCCAGGACGACTGGAGTTCGTCAGCAAAATATAAGGCGGATGAATTCGTGTGGCTGATTCAACGGTGGCGTCAAAAGAAATGAAAAATTTTCCAGAATGGAAAATAAGCTACTTCAAACTTTTTGTAGCTGCGTTTAATTAGGGGTTTTCACGATTAGTAAGACTGATGAAACAGAAATCTTGATAGATGACTATAGGACTCATTGCTCCGGAATATCCAGCTACTTCTGGCAAAAGGGTTCGGGAAAGTGCCTAGTTGTCCAGGTCGGGGGTTATTCGCGGGGTTAATTTTCCACGTAAAAATCCTGCTGCTGCGGAAAGTATACTGATCTGCAAAACTAAAAGTGAATAACATTATTCGGATCTACACGTGGAATGTTCGCACCTTAAACAGCAACTAGCAGAAGCTCGAGACTAACATTAAAAGGACCGTTAACTAATCGGGGTAAAATGAAAGATTCAAACCTGTAACCGGTCTGGAAGAAATAGACGATGATACCAAAGGATTTTTTGACGAGCTCTTCGACAGAACCTACTAGAAATACCCTATGGCGTTGAAATAACTTTAATGCCAAAATAGGAATAAAACTTTAATAGGCAATCAGAAAGCACTGCCTTCAAGACATCATATTTGAGAACAAAATTAACATTATTGATTTTGCTGCTGGGTAGACTATATCTATAGCATGCACATGATTTGTATGCACAAGGACCTTGGCCACCACCAAATCAATAAATATTCAACCAAATTTATTCTGTTAGCAAGTCGAGGAATGAGTGTTTTAGATGAGCGGTCAATATACTCGGATTGTTACATGGTTGCAGCCAAAGTAAGTCTGTGTATGACTCAGACCCTATTACATCGGGGAAATATTGTGGGGGGAACTAATGTTGAACGACTGCCGTCGTAACAAATCGCCTGAACCTTTGCTGATCATATATCACTTACCTCCTCGTCAAGCATTTTTCAGCCAGCCTTAAATTTTGAAGATTAGTGTTATAGATGCCAGGCAGTTGTGAAAAATGGCGGAAATGCAGACGGCCGAGCTTTTTCAGATAGCGGGAAATTGTTTGTTAGAGAGCATACACCAACTTTGGTCAGAAGAAAGAATATCTGGTTGATGGAACTTCAGTATAGTTTTTCAATTCAATACGAAAGGAGAACCTCTAAACGGTGCCAAGTATAGAAACATGAGTCCCCTTATCGTCGCGTACGAGATTTTGTCTATGGTGTCACTTGAAAGGAATTTGGAAACGGCTAAGTTCGGATGTGATTTGAAATGATGCGCTTTTTGCTTCTAGTCGGCCATCTCTTAGTCTGACTCTAAACAACTGAAACGCTAGTGTTACTGGACCCAGGAAGCACAATATGTCCATTTCCCGTTTCTTTTCACAAACCGTGTGTGAAGAATAACCGGGTGCGTTATCTTGATGCAGCTGCCAACTGCATTTGTCCACAGGTCCGATCGTTCGCGGCTTACTGCGTCACGAAGATGACGAAGAACCTCTCGGTAGTTATATTGTAGTAGTGCCTTGTAAGGCGTACTCATCATGAACCACACCACTGGAGTCAAAAAAAGCGGTCAGCTTTCATACTACTGCGGACCAGTATTGCTTTTTGCGCCTAGGGAATGTTTCATCGTTCCATATTGATGATTGAAACTTCGTTTCTAGATCGTATCCATAAACGCAACACTGATCACAGTGTTGAGAAAATTGAGATCACAGTTCACAGTCCCTTGCATGTCCTCTACGATCTCCACTCGAAGTTGTTTCTGCTCTGGGGTTAAATTTTCAGTTTAAATGGAATGAATGGATCCAACACTAATGCTCACCTCTTTATCAAGTTCTCTGAACATTATTTGACAATTCTGCAACTCCAGGGTCCGTATTTGAACTTGCCATTGATCCATTTTTGAATTTTGAGGACCTACCAGAACATGCTTCATTCTCCACTAATGAACGGTCATCCCTGAAGCGACTGTACCACTTTCCCTTCGAACACTTTTTTAATTCTGCGATACGATTTCCATTTCAGGATCCCCAAGCTTTAAACGAAATTAGATGCAGTAACGTTTTTCAATTTTTTCTGCAATTTCCTCCCAAAATACGTACGTACGTACACGTTGTCACTCTTCAACGCCATTATGGCGGCTGAGTGGAGCTGTAGTCGTAAAAAAAATTTAGCATACGCACTAGGTATGCCCACTAATGGTTAGTAGGCCTCGTCCCCAAACTTTGTTTGTTTTGCCAAAAAAAATTTATGTTCCGATAGTTTTTAAGCAGACCTTGTACAATATATTAACTTTCGACAAATGAATAAACTATAATACGTCAATTTCGGGAAGAAAAACTCAGTGCGGAATCAAACCCATGTTTAAGGCTTCTATCTTTTGCTTGGCCCTTATTCCGTTGACTTATGATCAAACGAATGTTCATAGCTGTCCAGTTGTATGATGGCCTATGTACTGATTGAAATTTCCTTAAATCTGCTTCTTAAAGAAAATCTTTATTATAAAGGGTCCGCCATCTAACGTGTTTTTCTTCAACTAGTGTTTATTTCGTGAATGGTAACACTTAGCTCATGTCTGATTTGACAGATAATTAGTTTTATCCTTCCGTAGCCTACACGATCGGTCCAATTTTTAAGCACATTATCGATTGTGTGCAGCTGTATTTCACCATTGGCTTTACGACTATTATCCTTTAAAGCGTCAATTGTCTCTGGCTGGTCGGCGTAACACTTATCTTTTACGGCACCCCACAAATAATAGTCCAACTGTGTCAAATCGCAGCTCCGAGGTGGCCAAACGACATCAGCTCTGCGGCTGATAATGCGATCTTCAAAAACAGGGCGCAAAACATCGAGTGTAGCTTCGGCTGTGTGGCACGTAGCGCCGTCCTGTTGAAACCAAATGTTGCGAATATCCTCCTCTTCAATTTTTGTGAACAAAAATTCGTTCAACATGGCCCGATAACAATCGCCATTGACTGTAACGGCCACTCCTTGCTCATTTTCGAAGAAAAATGGCCCAATTATGCCTCTGGACCAAAATCCGCACCAAACAGTGACTCGTTTTGGGTGAATCGGCTTTTCAATGTATGCGTGCAGGTTTTCTGTGCCCCAAATGCGACAATTTTGCTTGTTTACATACCCGCCAAGATCAAAATGAGCTTCATCTGAAAAGATGATTTTTTTTGCAAAATCGGCATCTTCTCTAAGTCGATCGCAGGCAATATTTCCCAGCGTTGTTCAAGCATATACACAACCATATTCGTTCTGCGGAAGGATAAAACTAATTATCTGTAAAATCAGACATGAGCTAAGTGTTACCATTCACGAAATAAGCACTAGTTGAAAAAAAAAAGTTAGATGGCGGACCCTTTAGTATGGGTCTTACAGTGGTCCCTTGTGGAACCCGACTAGAAATATTTTTTTAACGTTTGTATTTTATATACATAATATTTTATTAACATAAAGGTTAAATATAATTCTTTAAGGAAAATTTAAATAAAACTTTTCACAGAAGTTCCAGTGTAACTCAAGTAATTTATAAAAGCAAAGCTCGAAAGTCATATACAATTAAAGTATATTTCGAATCCACCATAAATCTTTGAAATTCAGTACCTCAGCTACCAACTGCACATACTTCATATTCGTCATTCGTATTTTCTTTCCCCCGTTTGTACACCCTCCAGTGGCGTAATATTCAGATGCGGTTGATTTGTGATGAACGCTCTAGATGAAATGACATTTGAAGTCCAATTCACGTACTGTCCCACTTTATTTCGTATCTATAGACGAAAATCATTTATTGTAGAACGATAATACTCATGACTACGAGGAAACTTAATCGCCACCAACTGTCATATAGTGTTGGTGAATTCATAAGATTACGCGACGATGATAACAGTCTTGTGCGGTTTCCAGAGCCAGCTCCATATCTGTTACATTATACGGAGGCCTGCACTTGGAGACGTCGACTCACAAAACCTATGAGTATAAATAGCAGATAGATAATGCACTTATCGCTTTAGTTGCATTTCGAACGTACACACGAGTATCTCGGAGACTCTTGTTTGATCGGAAAAACTTTTTCAGTTGCGACAAAGAATGGCTGAATATTGGCAACATCGGGTGGCTGTTGTTACCGGTGCTAGTACTGGAATTGGTGCAGAAATTTGTGTAGCTCTGGCTAACGCTGGAATGGTGGTGGTCGGTTTGGCAAGACGTGTTGGTTTAATTGAAGTGAGAATGAGGGTTTTAATGAAAATAGTGATAAAGTGAATGACTGTGAACCATTTTAGGCTCTTAATGAACGTGTAACTGGAGAAGGGAAAATCTTTGGAGTAGAATGTGATCTTATGGATACTAAAAGTGTCATTGAGACATTTGAACATATCAAGTCAAAGTTCTATGTGGTGCATTTATTGGTCAATGGTGCTGGAAGGACTGTGGCTAATTTCCTATTGGGTAAGTAGAATTCCAGAACTGTGTTTAAATCGTGGCAAGATTGAATTCTGCATTACATAATTTTGTTGTATTTATATAGCTCTTCGTATTTTTTTATTTTTTTTATAGATAGTTCTCCTAACGAAGTTAAAGATGTTTTTGATCTAAATGTTGTAGCAGCTTGTACTTGCATAATGCAATCAGTGGAATTGATGAAAATTCATGGCGTTCGATCGCATATTATCATCATAAATAGGTAAGTCATAGTTGTCCATCCTATTTCTATTTCTGCACTAAGGTTGCAACTAAGTCTAAACTCAGTCTAAATCTGAATCAACAGAAACTGGTCCTCCTATTCGAAAGCTGTTCTTACATTCAAATTAATAGTTTAGTGTGCAGTGATTTTGGTGGAGTCTCAAAACTCAACTCACTATGTGTGACCCCGAAATATAGGTGGTGCGGATATCGATTAGAAAACCTTGATATTTTCCAACATTAGTCGCAGTGCGAACAATTGGTTCGCTTGAATTTTTTCCCCAAATCCCTTCTACGTGTACGCGTGACTAAAACTATTGCTTTGATGGTGACTGTGTTAGCAAGTGAGTAAATTTCTTATCTAAAAATGCTCGCCAGACTTCTCTGTTTCGTACGTGCACGAACTAATTGAAAATTTCAAGTACTGATAATTCCTGCATCAATTGCTGTATCCGCCGAAGATTACGGCGCATTCTTCATTGGCATCTCTAAAGATCTTCTTGAAAACTTTCTGCACTGCCACAGTATTGTTCATAGAAATTTTTGCTCCTTCGTACTCCCATTCACTTAGAAGGTTATAGATCATTCAAAGGGTTTTCTCTCAAACGGTTTTATCAATGTTTGGCACAGTCCAGGATTCTGTGACATACAGTATTAGATTCGCTTGTCGAGAGAGGCCACCACATTGCAATTGCTTGCTGAGCTCAAAATAGCGTTTATTGGTAAGCGGTATCCTACGTTTCATCTCCAGGTTGTATTTGTTGTTGCTCCAAATAGTGGAACTAAGATAGACGAAATAATGCATTGCTTCAAAATGTTAACACTGACAAGGCGCAATGGCATTTTGTTTGTCATGATTACATATATGCAAGATGAAGTTGATTTGCCTTCTTTTCAAGGCTGGAAAATGCCGAATATACAGAACGGGTGCTACGGCCAACGACACGAATGTCAACAGCGTATGGTATCTCATCAGCAAGAAGACTTTATACAAGATGCTTCAGCTCAAATGCAGGAATTATTTTCGTCAACAAAAGCTTGATTAAGCTAGTGTCATTTTGTATAAAACTTCGTTTAGTATAAAACAGCCCATAAGGATCTTTCCTAACTTTGATGGAGCTGAGAGTGGTGCTCAATTGTTGATGGTTTTTTTTCTGTCGGAACAGAGCACTCAGATGAGATATAGTCTATTGCACACCTTGTAAGTTAATTTCACTGGAATTTCTCAGTCTTTCGCAGAAAGATAATTTATCCCTTCATTGATAAAAAGGTTTAAGTACCAACATCCACCACATTAGCGCTGTGTTCATTCAGCATAAGCAGAAAATCCACTAAGAAAGTGCCCAGCGGTTGCTTCATCAATCTCTCAGGAAGCGTCGAAGGATATTGTGTCACTTCTCTAGCATCTAGCACACTTAGATGCTTAACAAGATGCTCTACAGTATTTCCTACTGAGGTAAAGCAGGAAAGTCGCTAATCTCTCAGAGGGTTTCGGGATCGTTCATTTCGTCTGTTGACATTCTGGAGAATCATGTCACCTGCAACTATTCTCACATGCCTTTATCGACGGTGCGAGCAGTCATAACCGAGTTTCAGGCACTGAGAAACTCTCCTCTGAGTTTTGTCTAGCAAGTTCATACGCAATCTCATTTCCTGTATCCCATTATGGACTGGGACCCAATCAATACTCAGTGAATTCAGACTTCCGACTTCGTTCAGAGAAGCATTACAGTTTCGAATTAGCTTAGATGTGGTATGAGGGTTCAGCAAACTCTTAAATTCAATTTGGCGCTACTTACACAGAGACTTCGCTTTTTGAGAGGGAGGGAGACTCATTAGTCCATCTAAGAGCCAAGGAAGACCCTATGCATCCAAGATGGATAATTCTTTCTTATTTGGTAGAAGCAGCAGTGACATACTTTTGTAAGAGCTGCGGATAGCTGATAGCGCCTTAGAGGTTTTCGACGTGACATGCTTAGCCCAATAAAATTTGTAATCTAGGATGACACCCTGGATACTAAGCTTCATTGGAAGATCCACAGAATAACTTCGATCTTGAGAGCTTTGACGGAAAGCCCATTTATATTACCACAATCGTCGATCACGTCTAGGAATGCTTGCATTTTGAAGTAGATAGTCGCTAGGTATGGTCTATATATCAGTACAACTGTCTGTGCCTTGATGTTAGAACCATTGAGAGAATTAAGCACATGCACATGCCCTGCCCGCAAATCCTGTTTACCCCCGTCATCATACAATATATTAGCTGCAGTCAACATCCGCATTGCTCTTATCCACAAAACCGGGCGATTTTTAGATGCCATTAGAGGTTGCGTTACCAATTTGTAGGTACAAAAGATGGGCTATCACACAGTACCCTCGCTAAAACCGTATTTTTCCTATTTATTAGATCGAAATATCATCGTTTTCATGCTTTGGGTAGAGTCCGCTTCGTTTTCAATCGCTGGGTATGCTTTTTTCCGACCTCATCCGATCTCGAATAGCTCATCTAAAAAATCATTGGCAACCTCAACATTATAGTGGTTTAACTGCGCATTCCTTTTTCGTGCCTCGTTGTAGTCGGCAGGGGAAATGCCAAAGTCCATCCTCATCGACAAGCACTTCGGCACCACCTTCGGCCTTAGAGCTTCCCCAGTCTTCCCATATGGCGCAGAGGCATGGGCAAAAAATGAGAAAGCACCTGGTGGTTTCGGCGACTTACCATATGTTCTTCGAGAATACCTAGCAGCTAGGAAGAGTCATTCGGCTTCTGCAAAGTTCGCACATCTATGTTCATATCTGTAAATCGGATGTGAACAATATTGACAATTCCTAGGTTGACAGCATTTAAATTCTTTACCCTGTTTTTAGCGCCCTTTTTTACTTACATGGCATTACAGCCTGAGTTGGACTTGCCTCTTTATCTAGCCCTGTTGTTTGCTAAGTTATTCGAATATCGCACATGGAACCGAAAGTTTTCAATTTAGCAATTTTCTCGATCTTAAGCTCCTCACGCTTCTCGTGCTCTTTTTTCTCTTTCTGTTAAGTCGATGTTTGTTTTTTTTTTCACGCAGAGCTCTCGAGCTACTTTAGTCCTTCTTTGCAACGACGCTACTCTATATCTTTTCTGTTTCCCTCCATGCACCAGCCAGCAGTCATTATCAAATCTTCGGGTTTCGCAGTGGAGGTGGGGCATCATCTCTGATGAAGCTGCAAGCTTTGCCACTGGGTTTTAAAAATATTGGTGGCACAGGACGTTGAAAGAAGTTAAGGGAAACTTAATTGCCAAAGTCTCTGGCGGATTCTTTCGATTGCAACCTTCCGTCTTCAGACTCCTTAACATGATTTCCTCTTCTAAGCAGCACAAGAGATATTCGCATTCGTGGCATTGCCAATTCAGAGTAGTGGTCCGACTTAATGTCGACCCTTCTAAGTACTGCACCGACATTAGGATGAAATAGTCACAGCTTCGTCTTAGTGTTGTAACTATTTCCATACCTAAAACAAGATTCCGATTTTGCTTTCCCGATTCTGCTACTATTTAACATCGAGTTCAGTGCCGCCGCCAGTTGAGATGGTACTTCCCAAGTAAGGAAAGCTTCGCACTTTCTAAACATCCTGCCCAGGACTATGAATTCAGCTGCGCAAGGCTTTCCATATAAACTCTCGGTTCACGCTTTCAAAAACTTTCTCGAAATCGAAAAAAGCAAGTAGAGCTATACTCGACGCATTTCTCTACGATGATTCGCAAGGTGTTTATATAATGTAGAGCGAAAGCCTGTTTGTTCAACATCGAGAGTTGAGTCTAAATGTACTTTGATCCTGTGCCGATGTATTTGGCGCAGCTTGGAAAAATTCCACGGGAATTCTATCAATGTCTACCGCTTTGTTCTTTTTGAGCGCCTTTATAGCAGTTGCAATCTCTGTATTGCTAGCGGGACCAGTGCGAATTTGGGAGTTTGCTTCATCTATATGGTTAAGTAACTTCGCTAAGTACTCACTCCAGTAGGGAACAGGTCATATTTTCTAGAGTACTGTACTGTAGCACCAATTTGCTTCCACTTCGGCTTGTGCAGGTAGGGCATTGATGTGGTTGCGCTTATCGCATCTTACACTACACTGTACCTCCTCTCCTTTCAAACAATACTGGGCTTCAAGTTCAAATTTCTCTGCTGCTAGGGCTGATGCAATCGGAACTTTAAGTGAAATACTCTCATCGATCCGTCTCCAGGAATCAGTTTATAAGCATATACTGTTGTTTCTCTGCCTTTTACCGATAAATCTCTGCGCTCCGGATGTGAAAACATTTTCTCTAGTGTTCATTCTTTGTACCTGTTCATTTTTACCGCTCGTAAGCTAAGATGATTCCTGAATTGTTGGTACTGCGGGATCCTGGAGTCTATTGGTATTGTAGCTGGGTATAGTGAGGATTTTGGCAAGGTTGCTAGCCACGGATGCTGTACTAAGGCGTATTTTAACTACCATAATATGGTGGTCACGCTCCATTTTGATGTCAGCTCCACGCCTGTTATGGACGTCATAAAGACAGCTTTTAAATCGCCGGCTAATAGCGATGTGGTCTATCTGGTTTGATGTTCTCTGCCTATGAGATGAGACCCAGCTGAACTTGTGGCAGATCCGGTGCTCAAACAGAGTGCCTATAATGACTAGGTAGTTGGCGTTGCAAAAATCGACCGTTCGCCATTATCATTTTGGACTCTAATATCATGAACACCCATTACGTATCTGATGTCGATGATTATTACGATGTCACCGTTAGGCGTTAAATTGTAGGCGGTACCTGATTGATCGTTGGATGATGGTTACATTTCTTACAGTACTCTGCAATCTGACCGTTAATATCCGGTCACAATACTCCGCCACGATAAAAACCTCTTCCGTTAACATAAGCTTATGGTGGTGTTAACATAAGCGCTACACCGGACTCCCGCACGCTGTTATTTGGTTTTCCAGAGCAAATTATTATAGTGTTCCTGGTTGGTGAAGGTATTCTCCTGAATCCTACATTCTTATTTCAATCAGTCACAAGATGTTCAATTTTTACCGCGTGGATTCCCTCTCCAGTTGCAGGGATCTGGCGTTCGGAGACCGATCCTTGTCCGTAATCTATAGCCAAAGGTCGCCAACAAACTATAGGTCCGTAGGCGAGGCGTTTCCTTCCGTTTCGGATCAAGAAAATTTTTAATAATTGCGGCTCACTGGGCCACAGATCAACCAGTACTTGTCCTATTTTGTTGCTTGCCATTTGTCCACTCCACTTCGCAAACTCCGAAGAGACTCCCAAATGCTGCCACGAAGTGGCGTGAAGTAGGGATTACTAGCAGAGCTGCAGGGTGTTCGGCTGCAGAGGATCTTTCTCGATTTTTTAATGAACCAACACCCGCCGGAATATGTTGCTTCTACGAGACCAATACTAGTCATTTGCCATCTATGGGGAGGTGCGCGTATATTAGGCTGATGTTGGCGAATTTAGCCTTGATATGGATTCTCAGGAAGCGTTCGTGCTTATGCCCGAAATCAAGACTTCTTTCCTAGAATGACCTTTCCTAACAGATCCGCATCCAAATAGCCGACAAAAAAACAACAACTTCGAAGTCTTTGACATAAAGATCCGTTGACCCAATTCAAAGTATTCTTCCATCAAAAGAGTAAAGAGGCTGGATGCGTCGCTGATTTCATCTGGGTAGTTATTGGACTGTTCCTATGCCCAACGTTGGATCCTGGCCCATACTTCCATGCTTAGCTTGTATATATATAAAAGATTGCATGCTTAGTTTCCAGTGGCCACAACGAGGAAATAAAACCTATACTTACCCTAAACTTTAAACATTGCACTTCTGGCCTATTCCGTGTTCTTAGCAGCTAGTAGTTACCCGCTCAATCTCCGGTTGGTCAACATTTAGCACCCAATTCTCTAGATAGTCTACTTATCTAATTTCGTGACGGAGTTCGGGATAGATTTTGATTGCCCTTTGTCTATCATGAGTATGTACATCTGAGCTCTTGGTTGTCAATGACTGCCGATACAATCAGGTTTCTGATCATTATCACAACATCTTCATCCAAAACTTAACTGTGTTGTTGACAGCTCGCGGTGGGTTATAAAATGTATCCCTATTATCTTATTCATTCGGGACTAAGTTTTTATACTCGTAGTTACAACTATGGCTTTCATCTTTCTTCAGAACTGACGAGTGCAGTTTTTAAAAACTAACTCAACAAGATTTTCTAATCGAATCCGGCCTTATTTCATTATTCTGCAGCGATTCTCTTAACAAAAACAAGTATGGGTACTTCAATGGAACCCTGTGGAATTTTACAATTAATCCATAAATCTTTCGATATTCATACAAATGGCATCTGACGACTATTGTCCGAGCCCCAATTGTATGTTTGTTATTTACAAAAACAAAAATTGACAAACAAAAAAATCTTCAATCAAGCAAACTTCAGTCGCACAAATATTTACACATTTATCTGGCATTCCACTTGCAAGTATTTAATTTTTAATGAAACTGCAAGAAATAAATTTAAATTATGTCCTAGCAATTAATAATTACAATTAAATTGCCCGCACATATTGCCAGTCGAGTAGTAGCAGTTATAGTCGTAGCCGAGGCTAAACGAATGTATGGTACGTACTCATGCAGCTAAAGTGGTAGACTACCTACACTCGTGAGATACTTTACATCTGATGTTGGTTAAATAAAAATTAATAAACCATGAAATACGCGCCAGTCTATCTTCGTAGTCTACGCACTTTTTTACCAGACTTTCCATCAGACCCACCGACCAACGCCGACCATCTGTAATGCTTTGAATTTATGTATGTATACGTACCTACTCGTACTCGTGGTGCGTTCAGTTAAGTTGCTTTTAATTGCAGATGCGACCTCAAACATATGTGCATACCGCCTCCAAATGTTTGTTGTTGAACAAAGTCTGTTAATATTTGGGTTGAGGATTCAGAAAGTCGAAAAAAAAAACTCTTTTCAATATTTTTCCATCTTTTGACCAAAAACCGGACTCCGACCTGGTGATGAAGTGACTCCATCTGCAGTCGCAACCACAAGGACCAAAGACCCTACTTTTTCTCACTTGTGATTCCCTGCGACAGCTCGGGAATTAAGTAAACACGAATAAAGTTGTATGTGACTTCAGTCGTGTGTAATGAAATTACTGGACAACTTAATTAATTAAAAATTTCATTACGTATGAATACTTAGTCATGTGCAAGGTAGCTTCAAAGAGATGGGAATATGTATACTACCCGTACTGCACCGTGAAGATACTCGTATGATATAAAGTGAGAATGTGCGTGTGGATTTATTGACATGCGTGCCATTTACATTGAAGCCGCCATCAAGTAGATTTCTGTGTCCCAACAAATATAAATAATTGTCCGCAATTAACAGAATGATGACATAATTAAAAAATATAATTTGTGTCCTTTGTTTCCACTTGTTTTGCAGTATTCTGGGACACAAGGTGTTGGAGGTACCGAAGCCGGCATTTAATGTGTATCCTGCGACTAAGCATGCACTCACTGCACTATGCCAGACAGTTCGACAGGAGATCCGCTATAACAAGTTGAACATTAAATTGACGGTAAGTAAGTGATTTGATATACGTATATAGTCCTTTACTTACATGAGGAGTTGTTTTTGTGTACTCTTAACATGTTAAGTGGACAATTTTCCATAATTCTCTATGATAAATGGTCAATGCTTTTGGCACAGCATATTCTGTTGGTCCAATTTGGACCACTCTTCGACCATTTGGGGATATATCTCACCAATAACGTGTTGATCATAGACTTGCGGCCGTCCTCTACTGGGCCATATCTTAGAGTTAGACTAGGGCCCAGTTATCTCAGACGTTGGATCCGTAGACGCCTGACTACACCAATGTCACTATACAGCCTCTACTGTTTATGGTAGAATCTCTTCCGTCAATATAAATAGACCGAAAGCTGCATGCAGTATCGTCTCTTTAAAATACCAAACAAAATCCAAGCCTCTAGGGTGGTGTATCTATAAAGATAGCTCTCCAGCATAGAGGGCTCTGTTACTTACTCGATTCTTGAGCCCAATGAAACAATGACTGACAAGAGTGATTTTGCGTTTGATTATTGCGCGGATGTCTTGCTTTGTTATATACGACATAATAGGTGGAACCATTACTCTTTTGAGAGATAGGTTCATAATGGCCACCGAGGCCATGAGATTTAACACCATGCTACTTCTTTCTTTTGGAGTCATGTGGAAGAGAAGGTTTATATGCTTCCCAGACAAGTGAAGCACTCAAAGCCAAAGAGCCAAAAATGTACAAAAATATAAATATAAGCGTTATAATTCCAGACTTATAACAGCTTAAATCCTACTCTGTTTGACCCGGATTCAAGCTATGTATCATCTTGGTTAACTGCATAGGGCTATATGAAATCAAACGGATTACGTCAGGTGTCACTATTCATCGGATCCCACTGCTTCCACCAAACAGTGCTGCACAGATAACAAATCACCATGAAAAAAGCGGAGACTAAAAGTTGCCATGTCGCACGGTATGTTCATCTTGCACCTTTTACAATATTAAGTATCGTCTCTTTAAAATACCAAACAAAATCCAAGCCTCTAGGGTGGTGTATCTATAAAGATAGCTCTCCAGTATAGAGGGCTCTGTTACTTACTCGACTCTTGAGCCCAATGAAACAATGACTGACAAGAGTGATTTTGCGTTTGATTATTGCGCGGATGTCTTGCTTTGTTTTGCCCTCATTTATCGTCAGAATAAATTTTTCCACACCTGCCGCAATACTGATGATAACAATCATATAAATGTCATCAGCGTACGCAAGTAATTCTCCGGACTTAAAAAAGATTATGCTTCGTGGTTTTTCTAGAGCGAGGTTAAAGTACTCGTATAACAGAGTGTGGCCTTGAAAGTCTCGGTTAACTCATTACTGGATTTGAAAGATCGACAATTCTTTATAGTCATCCATTGAAGTCGACTAATATATGGTGAGTATAAAATTTAAATTCCCAAGTCTGTTCCAAGATTCGCCGCAGTGCGAAAGAAAGGATCTTATAGGTGGTGTGTAGGAGACTGATTCCTCTATAGTTGGCGCAGTCAAAATGGTATGCTTTCATGTGAAATAGACAAACGATGCTGAGATTCCATGCCTCGAATATGCTTTTCTCTGACCATATCTAACGGATGAGTTTGTCCATGCTTCCAAACAGACTTTTTTTAGCTGCTTTAAATAGGTCAGTAGGTAGACCGCCTGCGCCAGCTTAATTAGACTTCAGTAACTACAGTAACTTTGTCAGGATTAGGTGGATGGAATGTTCTGTTGTCTTCAGCCGGGGTAAATGGTTCGTTCTGTCTAACAGCATTATTTTGATCATATTTTCGGGGGTACACTCTCCATAAGTAGTCTATCCATATTCTCAGCACCAACTGCGACTCTTGTCCATGTTGATGCGGATGTTGATTTTTGAATGTCATTCCTGTAGTAATATCTTTCCATATCCTCGATCGCGCGCTTCTCGTGCTCTCTGTTTTACTTTCTAAGAGGTCTGTGCTCGTCCTTTTCCTTCCCACTCTTTCCGTCGCGTCCTTCGATGCAGCGCAGCATTTTATGTTTCATGTTTACTGCATGAACCTGCCAAAATTCATCGCCAAACTTATTAAACCGAAGTAAAGAAAGTTGTGCACCAAATAGAGCCTTGGATATTACAGTCCCTATTGCCCTAGTGCGAACCCTCTTCGACCTAAGCTGTTAAATGTTTAGATACCCTACATTCAGTTAAATGTATTAGGCTTCAAGGCTTCTCTACGTGGAGACGAGTGTTAATGAACAGAGGCTTATATGCCTTTATAAAACGCTTGACCACGATTAAAAACTCCACCCGTTTTTTCGATAAAAATAAAGGTCGACTTCAAGCTGCTCAAGAGCCCAATTCACGAACTCCCGTCACAAGCCAGGGTCTCGTAGGTTTAGTTCCACACAATTTTCGTAAAATTTTCCACATAGTGGGCGGACAAAGGTTTAACTCCTGCGATCGACGCTATATTGGCAATTCCGGATCTTCAGCCACACTTTCGTTCGCAGCGGCTACAGTTTTTTCTATACTCACATTGCGTTGACTCGTCACATCAATTGGGTGTTAGAAATGAGATCGATCAAGATTTTAACAAAACAACCATTTTGAGCAATGAAGCACATATCCATCTTCAAATCTTTGTTACTAAGAATAATTGCCTTATAAAGTTCAAGATTGATTATCGAGTAGAGTCTCTGTCTACAGTGTGTTACTGTTTAGTGCGGCTTTTTGGGGAGGGATCATCATTGGACCCTAACCCTGTTTCTTGGAAAATGAAGCGGATGTTGCTATTACCGAACCATGCATTTTGTATGGCCGGAACTTGATGGCAATGTTAATTGCGAAGAAGACCACGTTATATACGACATAATAGGTGGAACCATTACTCTTTTGAGAGATAGGTTCATAATGGCCACCGAGGCCATGAGATTTAACACCGTGCTACTTCTTTCTTTTGGAGTCATGTGGAAGAGAAGGTTTATATGCTTCCCAGACAAGTGAAGCACTCAAAGCCAAAGAGCCAAAAATGTACAAAAATATAAATATAAGCGTTATAATTCCAGACTTATAACAGCTTAAATCCTACTCTGTTTGACCCGGATTCAAGCTATGTATCATCTTGGCTATATGAAATCAAACTAATTACGTCAGGTGTCACTATTCATCGAATCCCACTGCTTCCACCAAACAGTGCTGCACAGATAACAAATCACCATGAAAAAAGCGGAGACTAAAAGTTGCCATGTCGCACGGTATGTTCATCTTGCGCCTTTTACAATAAAATTATTTTATCGAAATCTCTTCAGAAGGTTGTCCATATGAATTCCCAAATTTCTCTTCTGGAGAGATTAACTAATCTCTTTATTGCTAGCTAGACCGGTGCGTTGCTTCGAATTGTATTTTTGCACTGTGCACCTAAAGCCTTAAAATCTTTCTTTTCAATCGTCACTGGGCTTCAGGAGAAAATCTCTTTACCGCTTTAACCGATTTTGAAAGACAGTTTCATAGCCTCTTCCAAATTGGCAGGCATGTAATGGCCTCATCTGTTACCACAACCAATGACAGATACCAGCTACCACTTTTGCGTTACTCAGCTCACTTGCAGGTTCGTTAATAGGACTTGGTTATGAGCTAGTTCTGATTATGTTACCTTTGATATGAACCTCTAGCATGAAACAGAGAGTTTCTTTCGACTCAATGAAGATTCCACCTCTCTGCTGGTTTCATTTACTGTTTCGATCTTTACACGAAAGTCTTTTTAAAAGGAACCAACACAATAACTGGATCTTAGACAAGGCAACTCAGATAGCCATTTAGGCATGTGGGCACTATACCTTCCAAGAAGCGAACAAACAGAGTCTTCGTGGGTGCAAAAATAAATGGGGTCCATTTTTACAGCTATTATGCAAGACCTAGCTTGACGCCCAATGAATACCAACTAATGCTAGGCAATCTGTCTCTGGATGCACTCCACAAATCCCCAGTGATTATAAAAGGCGACTTTACTGCATGGACCACAGAGTGAGGCAATAGACTCACTAACATCAGGAACAGTAAGTGTAGTTAGTGTGGATAGGGCTAACATTTGTCGGAAAGCGGGCTCCATCATCGACATTACTTTTGCTAGCAACTCTATCAAGTGAGGGTCAGTGAGCAATATTCTCATAGCGTCTAATCTCGTACGTCTAATCTAACAGCTATCATCAAAACAGCGTGTGCAGGAAGGTCTCACTGGTGGAACGATGAAATGAAGGTACTCCGGAAAAAATGCTTACATGATGGCCGCAAAGTTCAGCGTGCAAGAAGGAAACCAGACTTCCACCAACGACTGGACATTCTTAGATTGGTGAGACGCAACCTAACTAGAACCTTCAAGGAAAGCAAAAGCACATGCATCAAAAGTCTCTGTCAATAAGCCGTCAAAAATCCATGGGGTTCAGTACATAAAATGGTGATGGCGAAACTGAAGGACTATAGGACACTCCTGATAAAATTCTGAGACCCATAGTAGAGCACCTTTTACGGCAACCATCGGTCACTATGTGCAACATCAGTTCAGAGGAAATTCTACTAATCAGCCTGGAGGAGTTGCTTAGAGCACGCTGCAAGATAGGCGACAGCAAAGCCCATGGACCTCACGGCATCATGAATAAAGCAATAAAGCTGCCAATGCAACAATGCAATAGTATCTAGAAGAAGGAAGATGGAAAACACGGTATTTGGTTCTGCTACCATAAGGAAAGAAGCCCCTTGGTGAGCCAACTTCTTATCGACCAATATGCCTCTTTGATACCACGAGAAAGATTCTCGAGGGTATAATTTATAATAGACTGCCAGCAGTAGCAGAAGAGTAATGAGCCCTCTCAGATAATCAGTTTGGCTGAGACGAAGCCAAACGAAGGGGCTGCCATCGAGGGAGAAAGATGGCTTCACGGCACGGTGCAATTCGAATATAGGCATAAACTACTACAATGTCACCGCGGGGTCTCACAGTTATCGGTCCTAGGGCTACTGTTATGGAACATAATGTATGACGGAGTCCTACGACTAACGCTACCCAGAAGAGTAACGATAATTGGATTCGCCGGCGAAATTACCGTCGTAACAATAACCAAACAGGTTCATGAAGTGGAATTAGATACAAATGAACCAATCGCTCAGATAAAAGATTGGTGTGCTCGGTATCTCTGATGGATTGGAGCTGGCCTATCATAAAGCCAAAGTTGTCCTCATAATAAGTCGGAAAACCTTTGCGTTCACCAATTTTCAGATCGGTAACCACCTTGGAGTTATGTTGGACAATAAACTGCAGTACAAAAAAGCACTTAGGTTATATATCTGGAAAGGCCTCGAATGTACAGGAAGCTCGTCGCGAATATTACCTAATATCGGTGGATCTGGATACATTAGAATAATTCTACTTTCCAGAGTAACAACATCAACCCTCCGCAATGTCGCCCCAGTCTGGGTAGGAGCGAAGGAGTCTAAAAGGAGACTATCGTTAACATACAGGCCCTGCACGTTAAGGACAATTAGCGGTTTTCGAACCATTTCAGACGAAGTCGTCTTCGTTCTAGCTGGAATGGTCCCCATCCTTGCAGACGAGATACTCAAAATACTCGTATACAATACAAATTAAAAGTAAAAAAAAATGCTTAGTTTTATATAGTGTTATAGGCCTCAACAGATCTCCATTTAACATCTTCCTGATCATGTACAATAGTTAAGAATGCCTCCATTTTTGAAGTATGTAATGTCGACTTCAGTATGAAAGAGTACGATAGCTTCAAAGACGCGTTCATCAGCCTCGACTTTAATCTTTTGAAGCGTCTTAATATTAGCTGATAGACTAATGTTGTACACTTCAGATCCGTTCAGGTTAAAGGTTTCAGCACTTTAACTCACTAAGAATTTTAAAGGAATAATACCCATGCCAACTATATTCGTTCGGTGGATACGTTCAAATGATTCAGCAATGACATGCCTGAATTCCCAAGTGTACCCAGCGGTACAATCAACCCAAGTGTTAGAAAAGGAGGAGGTTAGATTTAAGCATATATTTTTGGATTATGAACTTAAATTGAAGCAGGCAATTAAATCATCGATCTTTGGACGAGGTAGTGGCGGACAATTATTTGGATATCGTAGAGACCTAACTGGCGTAGAAGTTTATTTTAAAGTGTTAGATGAAGCATGGGTTCTCGAAGTAAATACACGAATTATCCCCATATATATGAACTGCGGCCACTGGCAACGTGACTATGATAAGCTAAACGACGAGCTTCAAATTTTAAACGCAGCGGATGTAATGCTTGTGGGGGATTTTAATGGTCGGTTGCGTCTTTCGCAAAACAACTTTAATAGTGGTCTCAAATCACAATTTATGCACATGAATCGCAGATCGAAATGAAGTCCAGGATAACAAGGGTGACAAAATATTGGAGCTTGCAGATGCCTACGACGGTTGAGTTCTTGATGGAAGTTGTGAAGGAGATTCTAGCGTTGAGTTCACTTTTATACGAGGAACATCTTGTACAGTAATATTTATTACTGTTTCATATCTGGTGATTGGCATCTTCTCGTGCATAATTTTCGTGTCGGACTACGTACCTTCTCGGACCACATGCCTCTGGAAATAACGTGTGTAATAGAGGGAGCTTTGAACTTATGTCGTAATTCGGAACATAAGCTATTACCAAAACTCATATGGAAGGAGAACAGTCGATCAATATACCGCTTTAACTTGAATATGGAATTAAGTACAATTTACACATCGACCGGTTCACCAACTATGGAAGAGCTCACTGATCTAATTATAAAAGCAACACCATCAAGAAGCCCATCAAATAAAAATATTTGCAAACAAAAGTGGTTTGACCGTGAGTGTTCCAAAGCAAGAGAACAATCGTTTGTGTTTCTTAGGCTATTGCGAATGCACTAACATCTTTAAATCGCTGTACGGAGCAGCCAACAAGCACTTTAAGCATATTTGCTATGTAAAAAAGACGGCATTCGAACTCCAAATTATTGACGTAGTAAGCAACTCAAACTCCTCGACAGAATTCTACCAAGCGGCGAAATATATAAACGGCCATAAAAATATAATCATCGTTGAAAGCACCATTGCTTAAGGATCATTTGAACCACCTATTCAATAATATATGTAACGTAGCACCGGTTCAATACGTCGCCCCATATTTCTACGACGAGTCTTTGGATGCACCTTTTACAGCTCTAGAAGTACAAAAAGTCATTGACGCTTCACAAAAAGGGTGACTGTAGCGACCCAACCAATTACAAAGGAATATCCTTCCTAAACACCTCCGCCAAACTGTTCGCCTCTTTGATGTTCAGGAGACTTGCAAATTGGGTTAGAAATCAGAAAATATTATCGGAGTTTCAAGCAGGATTTAGGGAAAACTACTCTACTATTGACCAAATTTTTTCTTTGAATAATATCGCCGAAATTTAAAAAAGAAGAAAAAAAAGTTGTATGTCTTCTTTGTGGATTTCCGTGCGGCTTTCGATTCAACTGATGTTGACTCACTCTTCTATAAATTGTATCAGATGGGAATCTCAAGTAAAATCATTAACATATTGCGAGCACTGTATGATAATAATGTTGCATGCGTATGGGATGGTGATACAGTATCCGAAGAATTTCTGACAACAATGGGTGCGAAACGAGGTTGTATCTTAAGTACTTTGCTGTTTATTCTGTTCATCAATGATATAACTGATTTCATAGGAGGTAGCATCGATATCGGAAGATGACATTGTTTTCTTCTCAGTGTCGATAAATGGCATGCAGCTTATGATGAAAAGACTAGACTCATTTTGCAAACGTTGGAACTTAAATGGTAACTTAGAAAAGTCAAAAATTATGGTTTTTAGATGAGGAAAAGTGGACGTATCAAGGAGAAACTGTCGAAATAGTTCGTGAATATAAATACCCGAGAGTCCTGATATCGGCCAACCTAAACATGAGAAGGCATCTTGAAGGTAAATTAGCTGAAGCTAAGCGAGTAATTTCAAGTGTGTGGGGCCGCTGTTTCAGCAATAAATACATAGCTCATAGCGCCAATCAAAAATTATTTCGCTCAACCGCTACCTCAATTCTTTTGTATGGTGCCCAAGTGAGGGGATACCGCTCGTTCGATGAAGTATAGAAATTTCTTCGTTACTTTCTTAAGCGCACTTTTCAGTTCCCAATAAGCACACTCAATTACATGCTGCACCTCGAAACTGGGACGGCACCACTGGTTTTAGAAACTTTGAAGATGCATTTCGACTACGTCGTTAAAGTCATGGGGATGGACGAAGAAAGGTTGTCCAGTATAGTACTCACATATATCCTTACAACAGGCGGAAACCTCATCCAAGAATGGAGGCACCTAGCGTCATGAACCGACAGAGGAGCCCATCTCATTAAGAAAACAGTTTGACATTTTATTGGAGAAAATTAGTGTAGTCACTTACGAAAACTATGCTGCTGAAGCTCGAGCTTCTCAATATGGGTTGTACTGAGCTACAATCTTCGGTATAAGTCTTATTTCTTGCACCAAAATTCAATTGACAAAATAAGTTTTATATTTAAATTGAAAGGGGAGATTTTGAATTTAAATTTCATCCCACACCAATCCGAACTTCCAATTTTGTGCAGTCTCTGTAATCTGAGAGCGAGGGAGGACGTCTTATATTTCCTAGGAGAATGCCCAATTTTAAAGGAGTTTCACAAAAGATATTTCAGATCCGAGGTCCTGTCTGCTGGCGAAGTAATTAATATTTTGAACGGACAATAAGGCTGGGATATTTTATGCTTTCCGCTACAGAAGGCGTATCATCGAGGAAGATTCTTAAGCTTTATTTCCATTTTCCACTTACCTTAAAATAAAACACAAACAGCTGTTAACCTGGTAGACGGCGTTATGCCAAACCAATCAAGACTAGGAAACTTATTCTTTATGTTAATCTTTTAAGTGAAATAAAAGTCTTTTATAAATCTAAAAAAATCTACTAGACTGCATTAAATGGAAACTTTTTTAATCAGCAGTTTGGACCAACGTTTAAAGCTTCGTTCCCAGACGGTTCCTGTGACATTCCTCAATCTTTGTTCCTTTGGAAGAACAGTACGAGAAGAATAGCGTGTAAACTGAATGACAGGTGACTCCGAATACATTTCTAAATTTAAAAATAATGAATCAAGACGATTAAAACTGAAGAAAAGGCAGCATCAATAACTCTATTTAGTAGACCAATTGGACTAATACAACAAAAGGCAGATGGACGTTTAAATTAATACCGACAATCCTAACGCAGTTCCTATTTGCACACGGCTGCTTTCGGGCAAGATAGTTCACCTTTCTGCCAGACTGCCCAAAGCAGGAGGAAGACAGAGAGCATGCAATAGTCCATTGCATACGCTTTTTGGTATGAAGAACTGAAATACCACACACACAGTCAATAATTGACCAAATGTTGCGGTCAGAAGAAAATTTAATGGAATTCAAATTGTAAAATTTGACCTACGAAGAATCGAGGGAATAACACGTGCAGATACAGTAAATATAGACGATATATTACAGCATAGATTGCTTACCAGCCCCCAGAAGTAGTGCCTAATGGCAGTTCTTCGGGAAGAGTGATCGAAGTGAGTAAGGAGTGGTTTAATGTAGGCGCATTCTTGAAATTACGCAATCAGGATAGCGAATTGTGCTTTCTAGTAGCCTGAGCTGCTGATATCTTTGAAAATTACACATATCCTTTGGCGCAACAAAAAAAAAATAAAAATTCGAAATAGTTCCTTAATATTCCTGAAGGCTCCTGAAATGTCAGGAAAGGCAGCCAACGGGTACTTTCTATCACAAAGCTTTTTTTAGTTGTACTGGAGACGTCAAGCAGGACCCTTTATAAGATTTTTCTGTCTCAGAATATTGCTTGGAGTTTCCCGCGTGTCAAGCAGTTTTAAATCTGATTTAAAGGGCTACTCCAGCTCATTAGACTTTGAAGTGCCAAAGCAATTGGTACCGAAACAAACAAATTATAATTTTTATTTTACAATTAGATAGGCGTATAAATAAATCTTTCTTTCAGAGCATTAGTCCCGGAATGGTTGACACGGACTTCCTAAAGGTTTATAATCCAGCATCTTATGCCCCAATACCCAAATTGCAGCCAAAGGACGTGGCCGATGCGGTAATGTACGCATTACACACTCCACCAAATGTTCAGGTGAAATCTTAAGATAATTGTTTTTAGCTTTCGGATCAAATAATAATCACTTCTTCTAACAGGTCGAGGAAATAGTTGTCCAAGCAATTCCAGTTTTCGACCCTCCTAAGAAGAAACAGGAAGTTGCTGAGGATGGAGAGGAGTAGGTAGCTCCAGATCTTGACTCAACCCTAAAATCACCTAAACATCACACAAAATAAAACTCACTATTCTTATTTGCAAGAGAAAGCACAAAGTTTAATCGTTTATTTTTTCTGTTTCACTTGTAGTCCTCGCTCTATTCAAAGCCTGTCGAAGGGACAATACCTTCCCAATCATACCTCAAAAACAAATCAAACATTTTTATTAAACTCTTCCCCGTGATTGTATATGTTTTTCTCCTGTATCGCCCCGGTTTTATGGATTCCTTTAAGGGTAGTGTTACTTTTTACGTGACTGCATTTCGTCTCCTCCTGGCGGGTAGTAGCAGCAACTATGTGAGTATCTGGCTAAGGCTTACAACCCTAAGACTGGGTTCATGGTCCTTTGTGGAATTTTTAATATTTTTGTATTTTGTTGTATTGTGAACCATCCGGTAAGCTGTGTCAAAAAGCCTTTGACCTTTTATGGGAAACGAATAGTCTCTTCGTTCGTTAAAATCGTCAACACAGCGCTCCGCGCCTGCCGTGACCATCTAAACACCGTCAGATTTAAATATTTATTCATTTGGGGATAACCCCGGAAAAACTTGCATTCATTGAAACAAATATTTTCCGGTCGTCACCAGGTTTGTATATTATTATCTTTTTTTTTAGTTCTCCAACCAATATGAAAGGTATCCTCATGCCGTAGGTTTGTATTCGATTCGGTTTGTTAGAGTTTGATGAAAAATTCTCTATTTTCTGGGTGAATAGAATTTTGTCGCGTTGGCTTAGGAGAGGTATGCAGTAGGTAGGAAGTTAATTTTTTTGTCCATGTTAGTATAAGGCGATGACAATTATTGTTTTCAGTAGATTCGGATATACGAATACGGAACTGAATGCCTTTTATTGAAGAAAATTGGTGAAATTGTTTTCACAAAGGATGGAAATATTCCAATTTTTACGAGAATTAATTTTTTGTGATGTGAGTGTATCTATCCAATCGGACGAATATTTCATGCGAAATTGGAACGCGGTGAATGGAAATTTGTTTTGTGATTTAGTGATATTGGCACTTGCAAACCTATAAAAGTCGAGGAGGACGACAATTTACAAAGGAATCGATGTTGTTCCGATAAGAACCGGAGATAGAGATAATCTAAAAAAAAAGGCCTTTAGGTTAGATTAAAGTGGCTCTTCAAACGGAAGCTGCCCGCAAGGCAGCGTCCTGAATTCAGTGGCATCATGCACTGCTTAACGCTCTCAGTAGTTTTAACATCTACGCTCATTCATATACAGATCATGGTTGGATCATGCCTAGCGAATGTCTGGTCTAAACCTCATCCATTCCTAAACTTAGGAGACAATTGATGCACTAGAAATGGGTCTTCAGTCAATCCTCTCAAACTGAGGTTGTGTTCCTCACAAGAAAAGGCCGATTGATCTGACCCAGTAAGTGCTTGAGAATTACCCTGAATACGAAACTTCTTGGGACTACTTACCTCACTCCATATTGGTTTTCTGACAGTATAAAGAGACTTTCGGGAAGGCATGGGGTTTGTTACTGCAGAGAAGTCCTCTGGATATACATATATATGGATATACATACATATTATACGAGTAAGACAAATAATCGTAATGCTTCGGTTGCTTTTCTGAAAATACATCACTGCTGACTTTACCAAATTCCAAAATTCTGTATCGGCCGCCTAATGGATGCACATTGATATATCTTCCTTCCCTTGATATTCACATCATGGGCTGGGCCGAGAAATTTGTCGGCTCAGCGCAAGAGGTGATGTGGAAATTTCAAGTGCGAGTAAATCTGGTGACATTGGAGCTATATGACTACGGTAATGGAACATCGCAGAAGCCAACTGACGTTACCAAATTGGCAACATGTGGATACAACGTTGCCATTATTCAACGTCAAAAAAAAACGTGGGACAAGCTGCAAACCAACGACTCAGTCAAACATCTATTGGGAAGGCAGTACTACGCGACTGATATTTCAACTTTAGAAATTTTGGTACAAATTTAAAGTAGCCGGTGTCACCGTAGATGACAGTAAATTGGTCACAAAAATTCTGATGACGCTACCATCAGAGTACCGACATTTTTATACGGCATGGGACTCAACAACTAAGGAACATCAAAGATTATCAACTTGACGGATTTTTTTTTATAATTTACGCGCGCCTAAGGGGTTAGATACCCTTTTACTGATACGGGCGGAAATGCGGATTAAATGTACTCTGGAGATAAGGCATTTTTCAGGAACATTGTTCAGTCTCTGGGCATGGTTTGTCGATTCAGCGGCTACTATTCATACCTATGTGCAGAGGGCGTGATTGGTTTATGACGTTTACTAAATTAGATAATTCAGTCGAAGTTTTTCTTGGTGACGAAAAGCTGATCCATGCGATTTGATTAGCAATCTGTCATACAATGGGACCAAGTGGATTGAGAAAACAATAAAAAATGTTTTGTATGTCCCGAATTTGTTTGCGAATTTATTCATCGTAGACAAAGTTTGGGAATCAATTATATAAAAGTTCGTATATGGATATCAATCAGTCGATCTGGAATTTGCAAAAGGCAAGATGATAGACTTATAGGTCTCAGGTGCTTTGGGACAACATGAGAACGGCATTGGGAATGAAAACTACATTAACTTTCCTTCATAACAGTGGAATGTGGATCATTTCTATGCAGCGGCGAGACCAGATTGTGAATTTTAGTCGCGGCAGCAGTAGTCCTGCTAAGGTTGTTACTGGCCGTGAGTAGAGAGCTACCTGTAAACTGGATGCCCGTAGCAGGTTCATGATTCACCACTTGATTTCCTCGGATAGCCATCGGTTCTTTTGTCAAACAGCTAGGCATCGTAGGATTGGTAGAAGGAATTTTTCTGTTATTTTGGCACAGAATGCTGGAGGTCATTGTCGCTTTGCCTTCCTCAGTCTATGTTTGATATATTTTGAGGGTAAGGAATCCCTTATATGAGTGACAATGTGTCACCTTTTTTGTGTTTTTGCTTGCTTGGAACTTTCCCTGCTAACGTTCCTAACCGGTCCTGGTGCTGATGTCCACCAGTCTTTATCTTGCGCCTAGGTTGAATAAGAGCGCAATAATTAGCCTGATTGACATCCAGAGTAAAATCCTTGACTATCATGTCAAGCTCGTTGGAGTTATATGAGGACTTAAGAGTTCGGAGGAAAAGTGTTCCTCTGTATTTTGGCAAAATTTGGTTGTCTGGAATGAACATGTAGGCTGAATTGGTTTCATATATGATCTGTAAAAGAGTGTTCAGACGATACTATCCAGTTCATTATAATTGGAGTGATGTTGTCGGAAAAAAGCACATCTTGTTGGATTTTTGTTATGAAGGTGGCCTTATTTCTAGTATTGCATACAATGAGGTTACTACTTATAATGTAATCAAAAAGTCTCTCATCTCTATCGTTGGTATTGCTCCATACCGTGTGATGTGAGTTACCATCGCACCCGATGATGAGGCCATTATTTTTTTGCCTTCCAGTTTCAAAGAACATCCTTTCTAGGTTGTAACCAGGGGGGATTGCCCAACTATTCGTGGCCAAGATATGTCGATGCCTGCGAGTAGGTAACCTTTGGCAGTCTCCAGTCTATCAACGGTTACGTCGGGATCGCTGAAATTAGAAAGTAAGAGTACAAGTTCCCGCCTAGCCATCAGAAGCTGCCGGAAAGCTTAAACTTCTCGAACTGCTACCATACTGATGAAATTGATCCGTCTGTGTCGCTTTTAGCGACCACCACGAATATTTTAGTGCCTTTTAGGTCTTCGCTGAAAAACCTCAGAAATGTGGCATTGGAAGGCCTTTTCGGAGGTTTTGTAGCTTTTAAATTTGGGCCTTTTGCATACCGGCATGGTTTCCTCCAACGATCTCTGGTGCTTGGAGGAGTATTTCAGCGTTTTGGGAACAGTTGGCAATCCGTCTTCTAGGATGTTGTTAGCCCGCTTTACCTTGTTAATCATGTCCCCACTTCTCTCTACCTCCGGAACGGATCTGAAGGTTTTGCCTACGCGACTGATCCTCTAATTCCTCTTTTGAGGGAGGACTGTCATAGACTTGCTGCTGCTAGGGGTGATGGAAGTGATAGGACCATGGCTTGGGACAGTCTTACCACTCCTTGAAAACTCTGCATTGTTTGGCTCATTACCCTTGCCTTTGGAAAGGGCACCATGGCCTGCCTTTGCTCGAAAATGCAGGAGCAATATATTATCGTCGAATATTGAAGGAGTACCGGTCTCCAGTTTTGATTTCAGATTAGTTAACATATGGGATCCCTCGAGTGGCGGATAAAGGGAGGTTAATCTTTGCATATAAAGCCAGCTAATCCAAAGGTCGCAAGTATCCAACCGATCTATTTTTAAAATACCGGGTCATCAAAAAAGGACTGGTTGGGAAGTGGAAGAGGGGTCAGGGGGTGAGCATCCTGGAGTCTCAGGACTCATCTTCTCGATATTCATTAAGCCTATGCAACTTGACAAGTTCGATGCTCAGAGTAGAGGGCGGTACGCAAAGGCAGGAGCGAACAACTTATCACAATCTGCAATAAGGTTAAGTTTGCTATCGTCAGCATGATATCCGCTAGGGTTCAAGTTGATTATAGCATCAATATAGGAAGGGAGGGTATATTTATACATATTCGCAAAGGAACATGGCAGTCACCTGTCCATGAAATTATGCTAAATTGACCATTTTATGATCGGTGCACGTCACTACTCCTATGTTATAGATGTAGGAACATTCTAAGAGGCCAATGTAGACCTATTTCCAGCTAAGATACGTACATATTTTATACGACTATCTCAGATGACAACAATGGAAAAATAATACAAGGAAATTAAACCGTGCACGAGCGCGATGGTAATAAACCGCCAGAACTTTTGCCAAGCGCGTATCCTTCAACATCTAGTCTAGCCATTTAAAACCTTCATCCGGTTCTAAAGATTAGTCAGAAATGCAGCAACTGATGTGCCGCACTGTTTTCGTCGAACAAAATTTGATTAAGAGATTTAGATTAAGAGAAAATTTGACAAAATAACTCACGTACACTCTACGAGCAAATGAGAAAGTGTGTACATACATTAACTTCTCAAGAGAAAAAACGAAAAACCAAAAGAGATCGAGGAACCCGATATCTCAGTCCCACGTTATAATACGATCGAGAGTAATAAAATCACTTATGGCATGACAACGCAAGCCTAAGAGGAGGGCTTCCCAGTTCCTGGGCCTGAGTTGGGATTATTTACATCTACTTTCCACTATTCAGGCAAACCAATCTAATGCTTACTGTTGTCTTTAAAATATCAGCGGCTTTTCTACTGTCCCTTACTAGACTTTACGTCACGCTGGATATGAAAATGATGATGACACAATGGAGCTCTGTGAGGAGCTGTAAACATCCTAACACAGAAACAAATTGTAATTTTTGTGCAAAGTATGATTAGGACTGGTAGAACCAACGCCTTCTGGTGCTACATAACGAAAAAGAGTTTCTGCGTCTTTCAGCAGTGCTAGTGAAATCGATATAGCAAAAACGATATATTGACGGCAGCGTTTCAGAGAGAAGTAAGAGAGATCACCATTTTAAACATAAGAAGATGAAGAAGAAGTTTTTTCCTTTTTGCCACATCACACTGTAGATGCTAACAAGATGCGGGTCGTTTTTGAAGGATAATGAGATATTGCAAATAGGACCTCAAGTTCAGCGTAATTTGATAAAGGTTTCTTTACATTTTCGGTTGCATAGATATTACCAAAATGTTTGGGAAATATTTGTTAATTGCACAGATCGTAACACTCCCCCCTTATCGATTATGTCCCATTACTTATGAAACGTCTTCCGCACCTTTTTTGACAATAAGCGTGCTGAAGCCATTGGCCATAGATTATAGTCGTCAGTTTTCGCTTGCGTCGCATTCGATCTTGCATGATTTTTATGAGGACGACATTTTAATAAGATCCGATTCATTACGTTTTGAAATTAAATGACCAATTATTAGTTATTAGGTTTCGGAGGTAAGTGCAGCTCTAACTGCAGTCGTATTTTGAGAAAAGCTCTTGGACTAGTTTGGACTTCTTGTCGTGAGATATTTACGTATAAAATATCATTTGTGGTGGTCACCCCACCATATGCACTAAACGAACACTTTCATCAGAGGTCGCCTTTGACCCACTAGGTTTTCTATCCCCCACCACTTCTGCTTAAGATAATGTTTCAGGAGATCTGTGCGAAAAAAAAAGGATTTAATGGGATGACTCCGACAGAAGTTGCTAAGTGCCAAAACAGCTGAAGAAGAATGGTTTTCATATGGAAACGATCTACCCTGCTTTTAAGAATTGCAAATGTCTATAGGTTTTACAATGAATTCTAAAATTTTTGGGTTAATAGGTTTTTCCATTGACACTGAAAATGCATATATATACAGCAGTGACTTACACTAGCAGCATCTCCAAAAATAGTGCAGCTGAATTTCGAATTGTGGCTGCCAAAACTCGTATTGCCCCACTCAGGCAGCTATCTATCCTTTGGTTAGAGTTCCGTGCAACACTTCTCCTATGCCGATAAAAAAAACTCATTACCTCGCCGCGGGATGTTTCTAATTTTTTTATTTTTTTTTTTAAAGTAGCGCGTTCTGAAGGGGTTAAGTTGCCCTTAAAATGTTTGTACATAGCGCGGGCGAAGGAAAATTAGGGAGGAAAGAAAGATAGGTACCGATGTACGTTGGTTTTAAATGTCTGAATATTATACGAGTAATAACTAGGAAATAGAGACGTCCGAAAGTGGGTTTGAGGGTATATTGATGAGCATTCATAGCGAGACGGGTGTTACGGTTGAAGGTTTGATGGGGCGGAATGCTACTGGCGATTTCTATGGAGCACTGATGGTGGAAATAGCGATAAAACAAAGTGAGATACGAGACATTTCGTCGATGTTCGAGGTTGTCCACTAACTGGGTGATATTAGCATCAGCTATGAGTTTTATCGCATGGTTTTGAATTCTATCTAGCAGGTGCAGAGATGTTTTAAGCGCACTTGACCTGATGTGGACTGTACTCCAATTTTGGGCGAATGCCTTACCTGATGCCAGCTCAGAAGGTGAAAAGTTTTTCTTACATCATTTTAGGAAACCTAGATATTTCACAGCATTTTTGGCTACAAAGAATATGTGGTCATTCCAGCGTAAGTTGTCATTGACACATATACCGAGAATGGAAAGTTTTTCGGTTTCGACAATGCAAGTTTTGGAAGCATTAAATTCCACTCTGTTGGTAGTTCCCCAATAAGTTATGCTGTTAATATCGGAAATTAATGAGCTTAACATACGCCTTCGTTCCCGTTCTACAGTCGAAGAGCAGGGACGTGAGTCCGGAAACGAATATGAAAAGTAGAGAGTACTGTCGTCAGAAAAGGAATATATTGGATTAGAAGTAACAGACAAGAGATCGTTGATGAAAATTAAAAAGAGTGTTGGAAATAGAACGGAGCCCTGGGGCACACCAGCATTTATTTTGTGAATATCAGACTTGAAACATCAAAGACAACTCGAATTGATCGTTCCGAAAGGTAGTTTATATTCCATTGAAGAAGAGCGTCGTCGATCCCAAATGCAGGCATTTTCGACAAAAGAGTCTGATGCCAAACTCTGTCAAATGCCTTAGAAATATCAAATGCAACTATTTTGCTTTCGCCAGATTGATGTACGCTTTGGTTCCACGTTTCGGTGAGACATGCCATCAGTTCACCAGTGGACCTGTTGCTACAAAAACCGTACTACCGGTCATTGAGAAGTTTTCGTGTTTCGAGATATTTCATGAGCTGACGAAGGGACGTAAATGCAATGGGTCTGTAGGAGGAGAGAGAAGAAGATTCGCCTTTTTTAGGGACGAATTGGACAAATGCTGTTTTCCAACTACTCGGAAAGAGTCCTAAAGAGTAAGATTGATGAAAAATCTTACGCAGTGGTTTTGACTACCATATCTCCTCTTCAGAAGAAGGGGAGATATACCATCTGAACCAGCGAATTTATGTATGTTGAGATCTTTAAGTACTCTTGCTACTCAAATGGATTCATCGCATTGAAGATTGGACACACTCAAGTGTAGGCGGAGACAAAGCACAATCTGGAAGTGTTGAGCTGGCCTCAAAGTGTGCAGTAAGCAGATTGGCCTTGTCTAAAGAACTGACAGCTGGAATGTCATTGTAAATGAGCGTTGGGATAGAGGATGAGGCAGAATTTCTGATGTTTTTGACAAACAACCAAAAGCCTTTACTACCTTTAGGACATTGTAGTATTTTTTGCCTCAACTTTTGGTTGTATTGAAATTTTCCACGCTAAAGAAAGATGTTTCAGTCATTCGTGGCCGGTTTAAACCTTTTTCTGTTTTCCTTAGTCGGGTCGGTCTTGAAGGACTGAAAAAACATTTCTCTAACCTTGACAGCCTCATTACAGCTCAAGTCGTACCTTGCCTTTTCCTTTGGTTTGATACTCTTCACCCGGTGAGGGATAAAGGACCTCATTCCAAAGATAATAGTGTTTGTGATCATATCAGAAGCGGCATCCACGTAGAATAACGACCATAACGTGTGCAAAAAAAATATAAAACAAAAAAAACAGTGCAGTGCAGTGACAAAAAAAAAATCACACAGTGCGGGTATCCCACCTCTCCCGCTCCTGGTCGAAGTACTGTTGCTTGCTCTCAATCACTGCCATTACTGTATTTACCATACGGTACGGGCAGTGGCTGAGTGTATGTAACAACTGATGGATAGCGGGTTGTGAGTGAAAATTTTAATGGTGCATTGTTTCATATTGTTGTAAGGGCATAACATCTATAACAATTTGATGCGGTAAATCAATGTCAGAATTTTCACTTCGCAGCCTTGCTTAGTATCGTCGGTGTTTGTGTTTTCTGTGTTTGTCTGTGATTATGACTAGGGAATTCAGGGTAGACGTAGCCAATATACGCGGGCTAAAAAGTAATCACTTTTCTGCGTACGTTCACATCTGTAAGTACAGACCAGTTGTTTTGGCACTTAATGAAACACAGGTAGATCCCAGCCCACGCCTCTCAGATCATTCTGATCTGAATCTACCTGGCTACGAACTAGTGCCATTATTCTTCTCTCACCGCGGTCTCACCATTTATGTGCGCAGTGATGTAGCTTAACAAACTCCACCACAATGTGATCCATGTTCCAATCCGGAATTCAACTCCATGTGGTTAAAATTCCATCTCCGTAAGCAAATTATCCACTACTGCTTTATTTACAGAAGCCCCAAACTGGACAGTAATTCAACTTTTAACGAGTTTGATGCGCTGTCTGACTCCATTCAAAGAATTGTATCCCTGTATCCTCATACTGAAATCGTTATTACGGGCGACTTCAATAACACAATTCTGGGTGGCTTCGACATTCTGGACAGACAACACCCGAAGGACGGTGTGTTGAGATCTTCGCTACGGAAAACAACCTAACGCAGCTTGTAAATGAGCCCACGTGAATACCAGACGTTGATAGTCATACCGCCAACACCCTGGACTTGTTTTTAACTTCTCACCCTGATAAGTACACCATTGATGTGCTCTCCCCTCTAGGTTCGTCGGACCATTGTGTCATATCAGCTAATTTCTCGTACACCGACCACACAGTTAGAGAAAAAATTCCTAAAAGAAGCGTATGGCAATACGAGAAAGCCAACTGGAGCAGTCTTAACAGCTTCTTTAGGAGTTTTAACTGGTCATTATGCTTCCTCGATAACGACGTGGATGTCGCTGCTGATATGTTAGTTTTTAGTTTTAAACGCATTTTATTTTCTAATCAATAACTCTTACATACTAACAAAAAATGCTTAAATGCTAGCTTAAAATTACTTAACAATCTTATACTAACTTACTGGCCCCACACAGGCACTCTAAGCTACTCTAAATTCTTATAACTATGTCTTTCGACCTCATTTACATTTACAAGCTAAGAAAAAAAATTGTTAACAAAACTTAGCATATGGACTTTTTTTTTTTTAATAAAAACTTAGTATCTAACTTAAAATAAACCTTAGCCTACCTAAACTAAATGTACAATACACACATAAACACATAGACGTTATACACAATCATATACATATATCAGTATACACCTTTGTATACACTGATATATGTATATGTTTCTTGAATGCTAACCTAAACCTATGCAAGCTGGCCATCGCTATTCACAGAGAAAACAGATTGGTCAGCTCTGCCTCATTAGTGAGGCTGGTCCGTAATTGACGGAAACGACGACGAAACATCTTCCCCATCATTCAACCACCAGAAATGCTGGTGCTGCCGAACGACATCCCTCTTATCGCGATTCCCCACCGCCCTACTGAACCTGAGTCGATCCACACTGCCATGTGCGACGTCTCTGTTGTAGTTGAGTCGCCTGTCCCCAGCTGTCCGAGCGACATGGAAGATTAACGGGACCGCTGATATATCCTGGATCAACCCTTTCTGATCTAGGTAGAGGAATGCTTCCGGTGGAACGAAGCCGTCAGAGCGCACACTCTCGTGGTAAAGGTAATTGGGGTAGTAAGCCCCAGATATTAGGTTATTCGTCGAGGTCATTGCTCTTGCAATGTGCCTTCGAGTCAGCTTAATTACGAAGTTGTCCACTCGTATTAGGTTCGCCCTATTGTAAAGGACCTCATTAGGATAAAATTTCTTGTACTCCGATTCTGGTGTTCTGTACAAGCGAAGACAAGCCCTAAGGCAAGCCCTCTCAAACACCCGAATCTTTTCCATTAAGCTTGCTCGTACATTGAACCACACGGGACAACCAAATACCAGCATGGGCCTAATAAGGGCCATGTAGCAGATTACCTTTACCCTCACATCGAGTTGGCTGCTATAAAACAGTCTCTTTGTAAGGGCAAAAGCACCTTTAGCTCTAGCCAGAGCAGCATCTACATTTTTGCCAAAATACAGAATCTGATCTAGCCAGATCCCAAGGTATCTGACTACATTTCGACAGGCAAGAGGCTGTCCGTGTTGTCCAATGATAGAGAACTTTCGCCAATTTTAACCATACGGTGTCGAAGGTCTTCTCCAAGTCAAGAAGGCAGGCACCACCAGTACATTGGTTTTTGCCTTTATTCCATTGGATAGCTGACACCAGTTTAGACGAGGCATGTGAGATATCATGTCCCGCCTTAAAACCGAATTGATTATCCGGAACTATATGTTTGTCCTCAACCCACCTAGACAGAGCTCTATTGATTACTTCTTCAAAAACCTTACTGATATTCGGAAGGAGACTTATCGACCGGAGATTCGCCGGATTGGATATATCCTTTCCCTTTTTGGGGATAGGTTGAACCACCGCCGTTTTCCAATGCGCTTCATAATGTGCATTATTCATTGCATTATTAAACAGGGTGGTGTAAATGTCCACCGCTTCTAGAGGAAGATGTCGAAGCACGATGTTTGGAATACCATCGGTCCCCACTGACTTCTTAGCCCTGATTATGTCAAAGATCTCACGGAGTTTTTGCTTCGAAATGAACGGGGGTAGGTCACCTTCTCTGGCAATGGCGTTATTTGCCATATTTTCGTCGCTAAACCGGGTGAAACCAGAGCCCTCGGATCGCCAGTTCCCTATTTCATTTCGAATGCAGAAGTCGTGTACCAAGACGCGACTGTCCAGGTCGCAATTAGGGCCAATGGTATCAATGGCCTTGTATACTTCCTGGAAAGTCGCCCCTATGGCCTCAACCTTCTCCTGTGGATCCTCGATCACAAAAAAGTCGTCATCATCAGCGGCCTCATTTGGATCAATACCTGCTATTGTCAGTAACCGTTCGTTTTCTGTTGTCCGGGCTATTTTAAGACACTGAAGGTCGTTTTGTTTTTTTCTCCGAAATAGTTTATTGATTTGCGGAAACATGTTCGGGTTGCTGGTGTTTACAGCCCGAACCTTGTTGTTCCAATATGAGCTTACAGCAATTCTGTAATTTTCTTTTATTAACTTTTGCACATTTTTAATCGACGACTTCAGCGTCCTAATCTCCGGATCTTGTCTGTCAGTTAACTGTCTGTACATGTTTTTGAGTCTTGACAGAAGTCTACTTTTCTGTCGGTGCAGTGCGTCAATAGTAGGATTGCGGAACAGGTCTTCGTTAGTTGTACGTCGATACCGCGGTATTGTAGTGTCCATAGTTTGTTTAATTGTCTCGTCCATCTGTTTTAGGTAATTGTCGATCTCCTCGTTTGACAAATTCCTATTGGACGGTGGGTGGAGCGTGTTCGAGGAGAGCGCTCTTGACAAAGTCGCGGAGAAGCGTGTCCATCGAGTCTGTAGTTGTAAGAATATCTTTGGACAAACTCCTCCAATTCCGCAATTTCGTTGGGAACTGTAATTTCGGTGCTAAAACCGCAATGGTCGCTGTCATACACGAATGTGCGCAGACAGTTTAGCGTTTGTAAATTCGTACCTGTCAGTCGTATACGTTCGTCGTACAGCAGTAGATCCAAATAAGACCCGCCTCTGGGAAACGACGGGTTATCCGTCGCTTTAAGACCGAGTCTGTACATGACATCGTGCTGACCCCACCAATCGAGTAGTAGGTTCCCTCTAGTATTTGGCAAATTATTTCCCCAATCTCTGTGTCTAGCGTTGAAATCCCCGCCGATTATAAAATAATTCTCCCCCGATTCCAGCCTCAGAAGTCGAAAAAGCGTGTCGAGCTCTGTAATAAATAGGGTGGATTGTGAAGACTCAGGTGCATAAACAGAGGCCAAGTACAGCCGCTTTCCACTGCGAAGTGGAATGTAAATGACAACTGCCTCCAACACCCGGAACCTGCGCAACACTCCCTTGTACACTCTGTGAAATTTTATACCTTCTTTAATGAAGATCGCGACACCACCTCCACGTTTGGATCTGGGCCGGTTTCTTCTTCTAACAATATAATTATTGTACTCCAGTTTGTGATTATCGGTTAGCTTGGTTTCTCTAGCGAAAAGCACATCAGGAGTTTGGTCTTGTAGCAATTTAAACATCGCGGCTCTTCGTTCGATCCTAATCAGTGAATTAACATTCACCGCAAGGACCTTCAAAGTTTGCTCCACCATGTGCGTACCCATTACGACATGTGTTGCGTTAGGCCCGGCAGCAGCGCGTAAATCTGATCCACCCGCTTGGCCTGTTCTTGCACCTGCTTTTGCAGCTGAGCCATCTGCCCTTGGATTGCGAGCAAGATGGCTAGCATGTTAGGTGCAGCTTCCGTTGTTCTCGGCATTGGCGCCGGCGAAGCAACAGTCGCTTGCTGTACCGTAGCCCCCCTACCTGACGCCATTTGGGCGTAGGAAATTTGGGACGTGACGGCTGGTGTTTGAAATCTAAGAGGTGAATGTTTGACCTCCACCTTCTGCTGCCGAGCCGGTTTTGCTTTCTTAATGTCAGCGAACTTAGGACAACCCTGATAGTTTGCGGTGTATCCCACGTTTCCACATAACACGCACGAGAGCTTCGATCTATCGGATGCTCCGTCAACACCCAGAGCACACTCCTCGGAACTGTGGTTCTTAGCGCACTTCACGCATCGAGGCTGCATTTGGCAGTTCGACGCGGCGTGCCCGAACCTCTGGCAGCGAACGCATTGTATAACGCCTTCGCTCCTTTTTAGTTTTTCCCAGTGAACCACCTGGTAGTCTAGGACATTGATACTCCTTAGACTATCCAGACGGCTTTCGGGACTGAGCTGCACCAGGAAGAACGGCAGACTCCGTTTCTCCCGCCAGTCTCTAGCTGTGGTAAATGGCTTTACCCCCACAAACTTGAGTCCTTCGCACTCCTTCTCTTTGAGCAGTGCCAGGATCTCCTCAGGATCAGAAGACGGTTCCAACCCCTTCAGCAGCATCGATTGCCGCTTTTCACACTTCGGTGTGTATGAGTAGTGCTCCGTCGTCGTTTCCTTTAGGAGCTCTTTCACTTTCGCGTAGCCCTCCACTGTATTACAGTGGATGGCATGGCGATCGTTCCCCAATCTCTTTATATTAAAATTATTACCAATGACCAACTTACACAGGTCCTTGGTTGCATTTACCTCCATTTTGTAGGTGTTGATCAGAGGCACCTTCTCTTTCTTCTTCTTCTGCTGCTGCTGCTGTTGTTGTTGTTGTTGTTGCTGCTGCTGCTGTTGTTGTTTTTGTTTTGCTGTTGTTGTTGTAGTTGTTGGTGTTGTTGCTGCTGCTGCTGCTGTTTCTTCAGCTGCTGTGGTTTCAGCTGTTGTTGTTCTTGCAGCAGTTGCTGCTGTTTCTTTTGCTGCATTTGTTGTTTCGGCTGCTGCTGTTTATGTTGTTGCTGCAGTTGTTGGTTCTGCTCTTGCTGTTGGGAGCTCTCTGCTTCTTGTTGCTCCCTCTGCCTGCGTGCAGTTTGCCGTTGCCTAATAGCAAGCATTTCTTGTTCCAGCTCTTGGATACTGGTTTTTATAATGTTGATTTCTTCATCTTCGTCTTCCGACTCAGATGAAGCTAGAGAGGCAAAGTTGTTGGTGCCCTCCTCCTCTTTGTCATTTTCAGCTGTTAAAACAGCACTTTTTTTTTTTTGGTTAGATTAGGAGGTGTTTTCAACCTCTTCCTCCTTTTAATGGCTTTCGCCACGGTTATGGGAAGAGCGGGGCGCTCTCCACCATCCATCACGTGATTTTTGTTTGCTTTTTTTTTTTTTTTCTTATTGCTTGCTGGTTTTGATATGTACGAGTATTACACAGTTAGAAAAAAAATAAAAATAAGAAAAAACGAGAAAAAAAAAAATTTCCAAATTACACTCGGGATTTGAACCCGTGTCCAACGATTTGTTGACTGGCGCCGCTAACCGCTGGGCCACCGAGTCAATTGACAAAATTGCAACTAATTATGTATATTTATTTGTATTTATACACTGAAAGCCGAAAGACCGAAAGACGTCTATTCTCACCAGAGATTTACGAACGACTGCCGCTGCTAATATGATCACAGACACTATTCTCTTTGAAATGAGATCCTTTATTCCTCATCGGATGAAGACTATCAAACCAAAAGAAAAGGCATGGAACGACTCTAGCTGTAAAGAGGCCGTCAGGGTTAGAGAAATGTTTTTTCGGTCCTACAAGACCAACCCGACTAAGGAAAAGCGAAAAAAGTTTAAACGAGCCAGAAATGACTGCAACGCCTTTCTTAAGCGTGTGAAACTCCAATACGACCAAAAACTGAGGCAAAAAATACTGCAATGTCCCAAAGGCAGTAAACATTTTTGGTCGTCCGCCTCATCCTCAATCCCAACGCTCATTTACAATGACATTCCAGCTGTCAGCTCTTTGGATAAGGCCAATCTGCTTGCTGCACACAATCGCCAGTAGCATTCCGCCCATTCAAACTTTCAACCGTAACACCCGTCTCGCTATGAATGCTCATCAGTATACCCTCAAACCCATTTTCGGACGTACTCTAAAATATCGTGATTCGTTCTCAAGCCGTACAACTTGCTTATGGAATGCCCTGCCGATCTCTGTATTTCCTGTTCGTTATAACTTGCAAACATTTAAAAACAATGTACATCGGTACCTCTCTTTTCTTCCTCCCTGAATTTTCTTTGCCCGCGCTGTGAACAATCATCTTAAAGGTACATAAACCCCTTAAGCGCGCGCTCATTATATATAAAAAAAACGACCAGTTAAAATTCCCACATGCAGGTGTATCTGAACTATTTTCGTTGATTTATCAAGAATTCGGGATCCTTGGATCTAGAAAATCTATTTAGAGAATCGTTCATAACCTCTTCAAATGCTTCCGACCATGCCAGATTAAATTACATCAGCTTATGTGCAACTTGCCATCTGCCAGGCTATCATCCTACGCAAACTGGGTGTCACATTAGCCTTCGCGTATCCAAAGTTCAAGTTTTACTAATGAATGCTTTATATTGTCTTTGTTGCATGTCTACCAAGGCGGTACATTTGAAGGTGGTGTATAAGTGAACTTACTACAGAAGGCTCTTTAAATAACACTGTCAGCAGACAATATCAAATGGTAGGTAATTCCATAGTCCGCACTTTGGTGGGATCTGGAAGTCTGTTGTAAAAAGCGTCAAGCAGTATTTACTCTGGCAATAATCTACTCAATTTCAAAGAACTGTCTGCTGTGTCTTCTGCTCAAGTTGAAGTATTGTTAAAGTCTAGGTAACTTTGTAGAATTTCTGACCAAGACTCAAATCCATTAATGCCCTTTCATTTGTTCATAGATACTCCTTACATCGCAGTACCAAAGCCGAGCTAATAAAATTTTCGAACGACATTCTTGCGTTCTCATGCCCTTTTTTCTCTTTCCTAGAATCCTGAGCTTTTCCCTTCTTTTCTGCTTATAAAGCTCACGAGCACCTCTTGTCATTCGAGGCAACGCAGTTTTATATGATTCTATGTTTATGAAAAATTATTTGTCGATGTTACATAGAATCCATCCTGATTAAGGAGGTTTTACTTTTAGAGGAGTCAGAGTCCCACACTACTTGATACCGATAAGTATCACTCACCTTCGCTACATCTTCATAATGACATATAGCATGGACTGAGCTTCAACTTACGGCTCATATCGGAGTACATATCGCCAAATATGAGTATGTAATTCTATAAAAAATAACTTCGAAACATACTGATGGAATGAAATCTGTCCTTTCATGTGGAAAGCTTTCTGAGTTTGTCTAAGACAATGCGATTATGGTGACATCAAATTCCAGCTCCAACTTCTATTTGATCGCGACTTTGCTAACGATAGCTTCTTTTGTCCATCGCTCTTTCCGTTTATCGACATCGTTGAGATTGTGTATCTGCATATCGTTGAGACATCTTCGAACTGCGTCCTGGGCATTGCAGTATGGATGGGAAAAAAAACGTTGAAACCAAGGTTCAAAGTCAAAGTTCTTTCCGCGCTTCTGCGGAATGCACTTCATACTTTCAAACTCGGTTTAAAACAATTTGATAAATTATTGCTCAGCACCTTCTCACAATTTGTATTAAACTATTCCTCTGGTCCTTCGTCCACAGAGAATATCTAACACCTTATGAAAAATTCATAAATCATATTTCCCCACCTAGTCAGATGTCTTGGTAAAGTAAATTCATCCACTCTCGGTGGCTAAACTCACTTAAAATGCAATCCGCAATATCCTGCTACTAGCTGCTGCGGACGGATAACTTTTCCCAATGCATTCTGACGAATCTCTTCACCACAAACATACGAACGAAACCATATTACATTAACCTGCAACCTGCCTTCGTACCCAACAAATCTTCTTGGAGTGAAAAGCTAATTATGAATCACAGTAAAGTAGCTTTTCTCAAATATAAAAGAGAGCGAATAACTAACCAAATATTTTCTAGAGAGTAAAACTTTCTTTCTTTCTTTCATCAAAATTGAACTGAATATCAAAGAACCAACAAATAGAAAAACAAGAAAAAAACGGACGCGAAAAGCTAAAACCACTCAGTAACACTATTCAAATGGCAGTCACAATCCCTACTGACGGCGAAGACCATCACTATCGAGCGTGACTATCTCGGAAATCAGCAAACTGTGACTTTTTCTATCTAAGTGGAGTCCTCAAACTATTGTACAATCCAGAATCCCTCGACTCTTGAGCTCTGCATCGTCGTTGGCACTCCTTTGAAACAATTATAACTTTTATGTGCATCTTCTTTCGTCGTAAAAGTTATTCAGAAACAATATACCCGAAAGAATCCTGCCACTGACTGGCAAAAAGGACTTTTCGTAGGCAAAAATTATTATGCATTAATTAAAAAGTTGTAGCATTGCCATTACTTTTTGGCAGAGAATTGGCAGCAGTCAAATAAACTACTCAAACTACGAATACGTACCTCTGGTGGTCTTTATCCTCTACAACTGTCATATTCACAAGCTGCATTCTATTAATTATTAATTACTTATCCTTTGGCTTAATTATTTTCTGGTTTACAAAAAAAAAAAAAATTAAAATTATTCCACGTCGGGTTTTTGAGTCCGTAATTTGCGAAGGCCAGAGGAGTAGAGAACTTTTTCCCAGTAATGGATCGAAAATTTAGTTTTCAGTTTCGGTTTTGTATTTCAGAGAAATAGAATTTGAAATTGAAGTACGAGCTCGCGGATATATCCGTGGTACTGGCTCTGTTCAGCTCCTGGTTTTCAGATTTTTTGCTTCGAGGTCTTTCGTACTTTGCTGCAATAATTGTGGAATGATGCTGAATCAAATTAATTACGGTTGGTTAAATTTGTTGGAAATTTCTTAAGTGCATTTTTGAAAATAGCAACTGAAGATGGTACACCGGAATACCTACATCTGAAAAACTTGTGTAAGTTAAGAGCTGAAATTTAGTTTTTTTTTTTCTCTCTCTCTCTAATTGCGATAAGGTTGAGAGAGAACAAGATAAATTTGATTTCATTCTGAATTCCCCTAATAGATTCTTCAAAAGCAATAAGGATGTGTTGTGACTTTGTTAGATTGGAAAGGTTTATATTCGTTCTTGACTTTTCGTTCGAAGTAAAAGTATTGTTTACAAATAAAGTAAGCATTTAGTTTCAGATACCTTAAAAAAGCTTCTAAGCATTTAGTCATGATATGGTAGTACATAATATGATACATATATCGAAAAAGGTTTCAGTGACCAAACGATGGAGCCATACTCCTATAGTATGCCAGCCTTTTTACTCTTGTGATTGTGAAATAGTGTAAATGTGTCTAGCAAACATAAATTTTTCGACAGATTACGGTATACATATGTTATGTAGCAAAGTGGAAGTGGTAATCAATCATCGCTAACTGACTCGATTTTGATATCTAGCCATAGGACTTCACTTTCCTTTACTTACTTACTTAGGTGGTGCTACAATCCGGGTTGGACCGAGCATCAGCTAAAATGATTATTCAGCTAGTTCGATTTTTACCAGTTGCAAATACACAACGTTGTCTGAGGTCCACTTTCACTTGTGTTCTCCACCTAAGGTGAGACCGTTCTCTACTGCATTGTCCCTTTGGATTGGAGTCGAAAACTTTATGGGCTAGGTCGTAGGTGTCCATGTATTCAAGGTGACATGGCCATCTAAGCCGGGTTAACTGAGCTTTTCTGACGAGGTCAGCATGGTTGTGCAACCCGTACAGCTCGCTATTAAACGTCTTCTCTATTCTCCATTGATGCAAAAGGGCCTGAAAATTACTTCAATTTTCTTTACGATTAAAATAAATAAAGACAACGAAAAGGACAATGAATGTAGAGCCAATTCTCAACATAGTTAAACGCCTTCAATACCAGAAGAGGAGCGAAAAATAATAAAATATTTGATTGCGTTGAATGGTGAACATATATTTATCTCCTGAAAGGACTAAGGGCCCACAATATGTTAATTTCATTTCTTTTGTTGCCTACAAATAGGATGACAGCGAAAAAGAGTCAAAAAATTTAATCAGCAGTATAAATAAATTGCAAAAGCGAGTGGGGCCTTTTAAAGCTAAGCTAATTTCGAGAAGGGCTTGAAAACAACTAGAACCTCAAAGCTCTCAACAGAAACAATCAATTAATAAGCAGTTCCAACAATAATGACAAAAGCAGCAGAAACAGCAGCAGGTAGGAACAACAGTAGCAGAAATAACAACAGCAGAAACCGCTGCAGCAGAAAATTGTCAAGCAAAAGGTGCCATTAATCAATATGTTACTTTCGAAACGAAATTAAGAGACACAAATGGGGTACGCATGTAGGCCATACCCAATCATTGCCTTTTTTATAAAGTGTTTAAATATTTACAATTAGTAAATTTAAAATTTATTAAACGATATAACAACGGAGTTCTTCTGCTTCACTGAAGGTGGATAATCTGCAAACTGCTGCTGCTGACGGTGGTTGCACCGTCTACTGATCCCGAGGAACTCGTTGCACAGCTCTAAACGGAGCTCATTTTCATCAAGCAATTCATCACGTCTAGAGCAAAATAAAGGGTATTCCAAAACTCACGCAGGACTTGGAGAGCATGACAGCTGACAGTTCACGATTATTAAAAACGGAGAGCTACACGAATGAACGGTTTGGCAGCTACAGTTCGCAATTCCAATATTCAGCGATGAGGCTAATTTTCATCTTGATGGCTTTATTAATAGTCAAAATTGTCAAATTTGGGTTCACAAAATCCACGTGTGATTGTTGAGAAACAAATGCATCACAACGTGTCACTATTTGGTATGGATTTTGGGACTGGAGGCATCATCGCACCATTCTTCTTTGAAAATGTGGCTGGTCAGGCAATAACACTTAATGGCTCGCTCCACCGTGCCACATGCCTGTACCAAGAAACAATTCAATCACTGCATGGGTTATTTAGGTAGGTAAGAGTGGCTGTTGGAAGTACCATTGTGATGCCACGTGGATCTATGATCCTCTTACTAGTGGAACCAGTTTGAGCTTATGATAAAGCGTAGGAGACTGTTAACGTCTATATTTTCTATTTCGTTTAGGTCGTTATAGAAGAAAGCCCCTAGATGAAGCTTTCTTCTCTGGGAGGGAGCTGGACATGTACAGAGTAGATGGAGTATTGTCTCCTCCTCTTCCTCGTCCATGCAGCTTCTACAAAAGTCGTTTGTAAAAGCGCGAAGTCTTCTTGCGTGCTTGCCTATGAGGCAGTGTCCAGTGATGACACCTATTATGGCGCTGAGATGTTTCCTATATAAAAGGATCAGACACTTAGAGCGATTCAGATCCAGCTTTGGCCAGATCTGTTTAATCGCTAGACAGTCCACCTAAGTTCTGTTCTTTTATTGGCATCCAGGTTTAATGTTAGTTTGCACGTAGCGATTGGTATACCTATACTACCCTTTTGCGGTAGAATAGGTTAAATGGTTCCAATTTTGGCGAGTTCATCGGCTCTCCAGTTCCCTGGAATGTCTCAGTGGCCCGGCACCCAACAAAGGTGAATGTTGAACTGCTCTGCCATCTCCATGAGGGATGATCGGCATTCAAGGGCGATTTTAGAATATAACGAGACCGAGTCCAGGGACTTGATGGCTGCCTGATTATCCCAAAAGATGCGGATATCCTTTGCAGATATCACGTTTTCCTTCATCCAGGACAGAGCTTCTTTAATCGCCAACATTTCCGCCTGGAACACGCTGCAGTGATTTGGAACACGGAAAGAGAGGCTTAGATTCAGCTTATCTGAGAAAACACCGCCACCAACTCCGATATCGGTTTTAGATCCATCTGAGTAAATATGGATTGACTTATCCTCCATGAACGCAGAGTGATCTAGAGGGGAAGCTTACATGGAAGTTTTTGTCAAACCAAAGTACAGATCAGCTATTAGGCTCGGGTCAAAGAACAAAGACCTTCAGCCGAACAACTAGCACATACCCTTGATTTATATCAGGCATATATCACCGATGGAATGGGCCGAGCAAAAGGAGGATGAAAAATAGAAACAGCACTTATTCTGATGCGGATTTGTCATGAGCGGAAGACTTAGGCAAAAATTCTTCAGCTTCCGACAGGTGAACGAGTCTTATAACAATCCGCATCGAGGCCACATTTTCTAATATAAGCCTAATTCGCGTTCATGCCCCCATAAAGACGACGTCACTAAAGAATGTTTCTATGAGCTTCTCGACAATATCTATGACCAATGTCCTAAGTATGACAGGGTAAGAGAGGAGGATAAAATGTTTTTAGAGCAAGAACACGGCTTCATCATGTCAATATACACAAGGGGACATGGCGGTCTCCGGATCATGAAAAGCATGCTTTCAATGTGCTGGACTAGCTTGTTGCATCCAAAGAAGAGCTACTGCGCGAAGATATAACGTAGAAAAACTGCAAACGCAAGAGACCGCCAGGATCTTTGCGGAACGCGTATCCCGAAATCTCTCAACAACTATTGTACTATACCGCCGGCAAAAAATACTGACGCAACGCTGCCAACATGCCATTAGAGACGCTCTAACAGATGTGCAAGGTTCACCCAACCACCACCAAGAAATCCGTGGTTTGATGAAGAATGCTGCCAAGCACATGCAGCTAAACAAGAAGCGTTCAAATTGGCGCTGAAAAGAAGGGCGAGAGCCGCTCATGAGCTCGAGAAGCAAAAGAGAGGGAGAAAAGCGCTCGATCGAAGATATTGAAAGTTTGTACTCTAGCAGCAACATTCGGTACTTTTACTAATAGGTAAAAAGAGCATCTCAAGGCAACAAGTCCCGTACGGAAAGCTGTAGAGATGAAGAAGGAAACCTTGTATCGAGTTTTTCAATAAGGGCATAACCATTTTGTACTTAAATAAAACATAGATTCCCATTCCTCTGAACGGCGTCGAGTCGACTGATTTGACTCATATCGAACTGAAGCACTTACGCCTACGTTTTTTTTTCAGTAATTCGACCGGTCCGTTGTCTCACTGGCAGAGGAACATTCAATAGTGAATATGTTGGTCCCACCCTATCTGGTGAGATTGTTATTGCGACCAAAAATTATCGTAAGCCCTCTTAAAGTTGTGACCACCGACTCAGAATTTCGGTAGTAATTTTTAGTAATTTCCAAACGTTGCTCCTTCGTGAACTTCAACATGATAACAACGTAATCTTTGGCTAACACTTACACATTGACAGATCATAAAAAATGTTTACGGGTACGTTTGTATTAAAATACAATACAACCACACCCGGTGCTGAGAATATGGAAAAACTTCTTCTGCAAGCTGTGAAATGGCGATGAAGACCAACATCCCGCCGATCGGCAGAATAGACCATTCAACTTAGATGATGATAGCCATAACTTCCCTCCACCTGACCAGAACGAAGTAAGGATAGCAATACATATCTAAGTTGAAATTCAACAAAGATGCTGCCCTTGATGGCTTACCAACCGAGGTATTCAAAGCAGCTGGAAGTGATTTAGTGAAGAACTTACACCAACCCATTTCTCAGACCTGATCAGAAGACTGTACGCCTGATGAATGGAACCTCAGCATCGTTTGCTCGATCCACGAAAACGGAGACCCCCTTCAACTGCGCCTACTATAGAGGTAGTGGTCTTCCCAACATTCTGAAACCTTTCGTCAACATCCTCAGTGACCCCGGTATCAATGTAGTTTCAGGCGAGGAAAGTCCGCAATCGAACAAATCTTCACACTCCTGAAAAAAATCTAAGAAATCCATATGCCAGCATTTATACGAGTAGAGACGAGCCATGTCTAGTTTTGTAATGTTTGACAAACTCTTCCGTCTGTGCAAAATGACGATTGAGAACGCTCGCGGTTTCGTCAAGGTCGGTAACGACTTAAACGAGACCTTTGAAGTCATAAAAGGTTTTTGACAAGGTGACGCGCTGTGGTGTGACTTTTTCAACATCAAAATTGTATGTAACTCACAAGCACAATCTTTGAAAAGTCTCTGCAACTGCTAGCTTACCCCAATAATATTGACATAATTCGCACAATATTAACGAATTGGACAGAACGTCACTAATATTGAATTAGCAAAGGACTTTGTCTGCACTGACTCCGCCATCTATTCTGGCAACAACAAATTAGTAGAAATAAAACGAAGAACTTAATACGGCCAAATTCAGAGCACTCATGCTATCACATTTCAAAGTTGTAAAATCTGCTACATCTTCCTCGAATTCCGTCCGCTGCTGATGCATACTTTATAGGATATAGCACTAACTTTATGTGGGATTTATGAGAAGTTTTTCTCACAAGTAGATGTTCTAAAAATGTTCAAACCTTTATCAATTATTTTCTTCTATTTCGGAAGGTTTCTGGTTGTTCCGTTGATAGATATGAAACTTCCTCAACCATTGATTCATTATCCAATGGCTTCGACAATATCCTAATATATCTCTTCTTTTGCCTGTTTGATTGAGGTTTTTGGCAGTCTATAATCGCCTATGGTAGCTTTTTGGTCTATCTGTTTTACTTTGTGAATCTGAAGTAATCTTGTTTTGATTGCTGAGGCACTTAAAATTTTAAATAACAATGTTGAAGGCAATCACTACAAAAGGTTAGCAAATTCATTTACCCGCACCCAAAGCGACAACTTGAATATTTCTTCAATTCACTCCTGCCAAAGTGCTTCCAAATGCATGTCCAATAGGAACGAAAACCCAAAACTCAGCTAATTTTCTTTTCAATTCTTCAACCTGATTCAAGTGTGTCATATCTGCCACTCAGGACAAAATGTACTACGATCATGTTCGAAATTTATAAAACCCAATAATAGAAAAGGATTTCCGGAAGAAGCCAACTTAAGTGATAAATTGAAGTGACCAAGTAGTGGCTTACCAGAATCTTCTCAATTCTCAATTTGAAATAGAGAATATACACTTGGCCAATACACAATAATGGTAATCCATTTGAATTAAATCATCATTATCATCAGGAGCAGTACCCTGATACCACCATTCCCATCACTTTCATCATCACCAGTGCTGGGCTATTTACGGAGTGGGTATTGAAATTTGAGAGTACCATCAGAGTCCTCAAGAATCCTTTTTCCCTTTTGCCAAACAACACATGTCAACAGCATGTCTAAAATTACTTTCAACCACTTCAGACTTAATTCGAATCTCCTTTAGAGCCAAATACAGAAAAACCTTTCCCCCGGGCTTCTCCCCAAAAACCTTGCGTGCCGTAGGCACACAAAAAAGGAAATTCCCCAGAAATCGAATCAAATCGTTTGCAATCGTCCCTAGAGTTGTTCGACTTCGTCTCTGTCTTGGTCTGGTCTTGGTCTTGGTTTTGGTCTCCTGCGTCTTCCAGAACGAACATTAGCAGAAGCTATCACTTTCTCTATATTGGCAAAATCAAATTCAATGGCAGCAAAGGATGCAGCATAAAGGTTGAATGGTTTAGGTGGGGCAAAATGGTTTAGGTATGTGTATGTACAACAAAACAAAAAGGATCCTTATCTTTGGCAAATCTTCTTATGACGACATTACATACGATAGATGCCAAAAACGATTTGACAACGCTCAGAACAAAGGCAGCATCAACAGCAATGCCAGCATCAGTACCAGCACCAGGACCCCGACAAGGACACATTGTACTTGTATAAAGGAAGGAGCATCCTTATCCAAAGCATATACATACTCGTACAATCGCAAGATAACAAACGTGATAGCCAAAGCAAGCCATTCGCCGACAGCCGCCTGAACGGCTTGTAGTCATATGTGGTATTCATCGATTGTGTGACAAAGTGGAGATTTCTCAAAGCTGATTGTGCTCCTACGTACCATGGGAAGGAACACACTATTGCAATGGTGGCTGGGTAAGAATGGATAGACAGAAAAAAGAACCGAAGGCGGGAATGACAATCAATATTAGTGTTCAAGACTCAAGTATGCCACTCAGAATCACAGTGAGCTCCTGGAGATGGTGAAGGGTAATTTCTTTGCTTGCTCTGTGCCCAAACTCGACAACTGTGAGGTTGGAAATTTAACATGACATGGCGATGACTATGGCAAAAATGAAAATTTATTTTTGGAGACAGCGTTAATCGGTCAGGAATTTTTTACATTTCAATTTCTTCTTGGGGCTTTCGGTTAGTAGAGGAGTGCTATTGTATTTCCATGTCATTACAGCGGTCTAGGAATATATCACACTAGTACTCAGTTAGTCGATTCAGTGTATCAGGTCGCCTTCCGAAAAAAGCCTACGTACGGAATGTCTGTTATTTTTTGAGAATGAGATTGAAATAAAAGTTTTGACAAGTTTAACAAGTAAAAACAAATATTTATCATCGAAAATGGCTTTAGTGTGTTTCAAAATACTCTCCATGCAGATCAATGCACTTTTGCATGCGTTTGAAGCAATTTTCGAAGGACTTTTTCTACTCCGAACGAGACATGCTTTTCCAACGCATCAACCGCTTCTTTAGACGTCGAAAAATATTAAATTGGCAATTTATTTGTGATGTTTTGGAATAAAATGAAGTTATTGGGTTGCCAAATCAGGGCTGTACGGCGGATGACCTATCAAGTCGATGTTTTGAGTGCTGAAAAGTGTGAGAGCTCGCATTATCGTGGTGGAGAATTATCCGTGTTCGACAGTTGCTTTTCCTTATTTCTCCATAAACTTCTTGCAAACAAATGGTGTTGTACCATTCCGAATTGGCCGTTCTACATTGGTCCAATACCACAGTGGCGACATGTCCGGTTTTCCCGAAAAGAATAACTCGCCACTTGCTCCGAAGTGCTTCGTGTGCCAACAATTTTTATTGGATTTAGTTCATCCTGAATGACCCATACAGTCGATTGCTGTTTAGTTTCGATCTGATATGAATAGATCCATGATCACGTCTATAAGCATCTTTTGAAGCATGCTGCCCACTAAAGAGTCTCTCCTTTTAGCTGACTACAGACCTCGTCATTTCCTCCACTAGATCGTTTACTTCATCATTTTTCTCTAAGAGATCTCTCCGAGTTAGCATTTTAACAGTTTTTTCTGCTCAGGATATCGAATTTCCAACCAATTGCCATTGATACAGGGAAAACAAATGCGCAGTTGTTGTAAGAGACAGCCTTCAACCAGAACTCTTGGACTTTCAATACGTATGCTAACGGCTTATAACAATACACAAAATATGTTTCTACGAGCTTCTCGACAAAACTTACGATCAATATCCGAAGGATGACAACAAAATCGTGTTTTTAACACCAAAATAGGACATAAGGCCTGAATGACACCAAGTTTAGAGACGGACTATAGCATAGTATTTCCCCACCAGATATCCACAAACGTGCACAAGGGTCACCTGATCATCAAACTGTCATTCAAATTGATCATGTTGCGAACGACCCAAGACACTCCAAGACAAAATCGGCCCACTACCTACTGAAACATCATGTAAAGTATTTTTCTCAAAATTCATCAATTTCATAACCCTGGGAATTTCGTTTAAGCAGGAAAAAAAACTGTTACGATATCTTTATTGTTTAAGATTTACGATTTTTGAAAGCAAAAAAGTTAAAATGAGCCACTGTGCGCCAAACTAATGAACTGGGTTCCACCCGCCCACCTTCGCGAAACCCATGATTTGATAAAGATTGCAGACGAGTACACTTAGGGAAACAATTCGCCTACGAAACAGCGGTCCATAAAAGAACGAGAGCGTCCCATGACTTCTAAGGTCAAAATCTACTCTACATCGGGTCGAAACCAACTGGAAAACCCTTCCTACGATTTTAAGCCACAGCCACCGTGACGTTTAGACAAGGGGCCTACCCATTTAGGTCAGGCCCGGACTGAAGTCCGAGGGGCTCCTTACTCCCACGGTACCGTGATTACCGGTGGTCCTGCCACCAACAGGACCTATGATCTGCAGATTGCAACTGGTAAAATTATAGCAACCTTCAGAGATGTTAAGTTCAGAACACCATTTCGATAATACCAGTTTTTATTATACAACTTCATTGAGGGAAGAGACCATGATAATTTGGCGGACGCCCACAAGAAAGCACCGTAGTAGAGTCACAGTCGGCACTGAGGATATGGCAACGCTACTTCTGCAGACTGTTCAACGGCGACGACAACCCAAACTCCTCTGTCAGGCAAAATGAACCATTCTACCTGGATGGTGAAGGTCAAGCGCCTGCCTGTCGAACTATTTAAGCTAGCTGGAGATGACTTGGTAAAGAGCATGCACAAACTCATTTCCCAATGTAGACACCATGGTAGACACCATGCCTAAAGAATAAAACGGTAGCACCTTAAACCTTAAACCCGATACCGGAGATCCTTTTAACTGCCCCAATTATAGAGCCATCAGTCTTCTTAAGAACGCATATCACGGTCTTCTGTGAACGCCTGAAGCTATTTTTCAACGATCTGATTGATCCCTATCAGTGCAATTTTATGCCCGGTAAGTCCACATTCGATTCACACTGCGAAGTCCAAATCGATAGGCATTATCTCTTTACCGATTTTAAAACCGCCTATGACATCATATATAAAGGCGAACTATATAGAGCCATGTCTTTCCTTGGTATCCCTGCCAAACTCTACAGAATGTGCAGAATGACGAAGGAGAACACTCGCTGCTCTATAAAGCTCTTTATTTTTAATGTTAAAACTGGAAAATAGCCAATGTGTTGAAAACCAAAAACAAGTTTATCACTAGCTTAGGGCATAATGATTCTCTTATATAGTAATAAGAAAAGGAGATAAGTTAAATATATTTGCAGAATCATTTTTAAAAAATTCTAATAGTCCAATAGGATGACCAAATGACAATGATAGTTTTTCCAATTGTTATATTTCAGCACCTGTCAAAGTTATCAATGACGTCTAACTGTCAAAATATTCAGTAAGGTTTGCCATTTTATCATGCAACGTTTTACGCTTGCCGAAAGAGCGGAAATAATTAAAAAATATTATCGAAATTCCGGCTCAATTGTAAGCACGCAAGATGAGTTTCGTCTTGAGTTCGGTCGTCAACATGGCTTCAGTGTGCAGGCAATTCGTCACACCGTGGAAAAATTTGAGCGTTAGTACACTATTTTGGATCTTGAGCCACCAACTAGATAAAGATTTGTGCGAAATGAAGACAAAATAGCCTCGGACGAGGCCCATTTTTGGCTCAGCAGCTATATCAACAAGCAAAATTGCTTTTATTAGAGCGAACACAATCCAAAAGTGTTAGGCCAAACATCAATACATCCACAAACATTGACTGTTTGGTGCGGTTTATGGCATGGCGGCATCATTGGACCTTATTTCTTTCGAAATGAGGAAGGAGAAACTGTTTCCGTCGTGCTCTATAGTCTCAGGTATAGAGCGATGTTAGCCGACTTTCTGTTGTCAGAGCTCTACAAAATCGATATATTCGACCTGCGGTTACATCAAGACGGCGCTGTGAAGCAGAAATCTGGCGACTGGGTCATCTCACGGCGAACATTCATCAATACATTAGAATACTTAATTTTCTTGAGTCCTGTAACGTTGTCTCAAACCAACAATTTGGATTTAGATGAGGACACAGCGCATTAAAGAAAAAAATTAATGCAACACAATCTACTGTGTCTTGTCCTTTTAAACGTTGAGAAAGCTTTTGACAACATATGGCATAACGGTATCCCTCATAAACTGAAATCCTCCGAATGTCTTTTATATCTTACTAAGGTCATACAAAGTCTTCTCGCAAATAAAAAAAAATTCAAATAAACTTAAATAATATTTTATTAGATAAATTCCTGTTTAAAAAATATCACATCAGGAGTTCTTCAAGGAACAGTGTAATATTTAATCGACTTGTCAGAATTGCGAAATAGCAATGTTTGCAGATGACACTGCTATTTATAGTTCAAACTTTGTTGGCCATGAAATTGCAAATGATTTGCAACATGCCCTAGACATTATTGTCAATTACTTCAGAGTATGGAAAGTTGAATTAAACGCTGACAAAACCCTGGCCATATTTTTCACTAGCTCTTGGTCAGCATTTGGTCAGTTGTGGGTTGATTCTTTCAAAATATTTGGGTGTATATTTAGACATTAACACATTAACCTTTCCGAACACAATCACAAATACACTTGGCGAAATAAGTATAGAAACGTTATACCCTCTCATATGTGAGCGATCACTTCTAAGTAAATTGAACAAGATCATAATCTATAAAGTCATCTGTTGAGCCATGTCCAGTATGGGGAACTTGCGCAAAGTTATGCAATCAAAAACTTCAAATTTCACAAAGTAAAACTCTAAAAATGATGGCAAAACTACCCTGGCTTTTCTCGACTCAACTTCTTCATGAACAAACTGGGGTACTGCAAGTTGCAAAGAAAATTGAAATTCTCAACCAAAGATTCAGAATCAGATGTAAAGATTCAAACAACATGTCAATAAAAAATTTAATAAGTCAATAAACTTTTATGAAGCGCATTTTGATATATTATTGTTCATTTTTAATTGTTCATATATTTATTTCATTATTTATTTACGATATATATTTATTTATTAATGAATTGATTTATGCATTTGTTCCGACATTATTTATAATACATTATTTTATTGTTATGTATTTTCATTAAATTTCTTTCCTCTCTCTTTCCCTTGGTGGTTAATTAATTAATTTATTCATTTACGACCTTAATGTAAACCTCTTTAATTTTAATATTACGAGTAATTCATTTATAAACTTGTTTGTATTCTGTAGGGAAATAATGAAAATTTAAAGAACACATATTATATGACAATTTATTTAAAAAAAAAAGTCTTCGTTTAGAGATTTACCCACACTTTTATAGGTACCAGAAATTTAACGAAACATATCTTGTATTGTTTGTTAAAATTGCAGGAAGATCATGCGATCAGGTTGGCAAAGAATTGCAATGGAATCCGAATAAAGAACTCGTCGACGAGCCACAGTATGTTAAGCAAAAATGAGGCCGACGGAATTGTGCTCTTTTTAGTTTCTACAATTCCAACCTGGCAATTCCCTTAGTTATTAAGTCTTTTATCTAGTCAATTAATCTTATATAGAGAATAGAATTATAAATCATAATAAATGGAGGTTTTAATCATAGAGTTTCCGTTCTCCTCAATTAAAACTGCTTCCAAAATGTTTAAATAATTTTTCAGTTTTAAGATATATGTAATTTAAATAATTCAAAGCTGGGTATATAAGTACTATAATTTGTAAAGCCTTAACCTATGCAAAAATAAACATAATTATATTGTATAAAACTAAGTATTGTATAGTGTCATTGGGTACTGGTGGAGCCAATGAGGTGAACATTATGTTATACTTAAATGGATTAAATTAGAGTTCTATATTGCGAAAAAAAAATTGAATTTGTTCCACGATTATCAAATGAGGATAACACCAGTTATTTTGATAGTCGATTGAATTGCAGAAGAAGAAAAGGATGATACTGACGACATACCGCTCTTTGGCTTATTTAATTCCTATACGCGCCATTACCGTAAACCACATTTTCCGTTAACCCGATTTTGATCAAGCGTGTAGCCAAGCAGAGACCCTTGACTGCTATCACGCAGATATCACTGCCATCCAGGAAATGCTGTGGAATGGGCCGGATATAAGGAGAATAAGAAACTGTTCTAAGCTGAGTTGAGCTTAGAATTATTCCCGAAGTGAAATTGTTTTTGAGCAAAAAGGGATGAATAAATATATATTACTTTGCAACAAAAATTAAAGACGATATGCCTACCACGTTATAAATTAATTCTTTATTATGTGGGATTGGAATGATAGTTAACAGTCTAGTGTCGTATAAATTACATCCTAGTTCCCATGAATAAGAATACATACATAAGAAGGTCAATGACCACTTGAACTTGAATTTGAATTTCTTAAGCTATGATATTACATTACTATATTCACATTTGGCTTCTGAAGAGTATATATGTGTTTACAATGTATTGTGTTTCAAAAGTGTTATAAATATATTGAACACTATTGACATGTGTGTAGGCAGTAATAGCCCTCAAAAATAGTGCATCCTTTCTCCTTGTCCCCAAATCATGATCAATTTGGGGCAAAAGAGATAAAGCATGGAAAGGAAGACGTCTTTGGTACGACAGTTGGTAAACAAAGCTTTTTTAAAAAAAATTAACTTAAATGAAATGACACTTAAATTTAAAATGAAAGAAATATTTTTGAGCTTAGTACTTATTTCGCTCCGTGGGTGGCATCCAACATTTAATGGGAAGACTAAATTATTAACGTATTTGTACTTGTTGCTATATTTTAGGCAACTACTCATCTTACGTGGATTTAGTTGCCTAAAAAAAAGGATGTCTTTCGGGCGCATCTGGGATTGAACCACAAACCGACCGATTTGGCAACGAATACACTACCGCTTGAGCCACCGCCATCCACAACGCCGATACGATGACACCATGTCTGTCAACGGACTTAGGCTTACACACTTTGTGGCGAAATATCACTATAGCAAGCACACGAGTTCCTTATCAGAATATACACATGGGGACATGGCGGTCTCCGGATCATGAAACGCTAAATCAAACTGATCACATTGCGATAGGCGTAAGTTATGTCTCCAGTAATCTTTACGTCTGAACGTTCCAGGTAGCTAACATTGACTCGGATCACCACCTCGTTGCAGCCATGGTACGAATGCGGATTTCCCAAGCGCCACAACAAAGAAGAACGCCGAACGCGTATCCCGAAATCTCTCAACAACTTCTATGCCACTAGTATCAAGTACCGAAGACTAGTGGCAAGTTGTAAATCTCCTCAACATCGCATACAAGATCCTATCTGCCATATTGTGTGAACGTCTGAAACCCTTCGCCAACAACCTGATTGGTCCCTATCAGTGCAGTTTCAAACCAGGAAAGTTCACAATCGACCAAATCTTCACACTCCGGGAGAGCATGCAAAAAACTGAAGAAGTCCAAATGGATACCCATCATCTTTTCATCGGTTTGAAGCCGCATATGACAGCATTTATAGAGACGAGCTATATAGAGCCATGTCCAGTTTTGGCATCCCTTCTGGTCTCGTCCGTCTGTGCAGTATGACGATTGAGAATGCTCGTTGCTCCATCAAGGTCGGTAACGACTTAACCAAGACCTTTGATGTCAAAAAAGATTTTAGACGCGCTGCCATGCGAATGCTTTAATATAATACTTGTAAAAATTTTCCGAAACTCACAAGCGATCACTGGAGGCACAATCATTCCAAAGTCTGTGCAACTACTAGCGTACACCGATAATATCGACATAATTGGGAAAACTCAGCGGGCTGTCACAGGTGCGTTCGTTAATATTGAAACGGAAACAGCCAAACTGCGTTTAGGCATACATGAAGCAAAAACTGAGTATATGCTGTCAACAAGAAGGGACAAACAACGTCGACGAATTGGACATAACTTCACATAACTTCACAACTATAATTCCGAGGTATTTAAGGACTTTGATTACCTTGGAGCTGCTATGAATTCTGCCAACAACACTTCAGCAGAAACAAAACGGCTACGAAGGCAATTGAGTAGTAAGGCCATATCCCGAAAAACTAAGGAGACTCTGTATAAGATCTTGATCGTCCCAGCCCTACAACACTTTACGGCGCAGAAGCATGAACCCTATCGAAAGTGGATGACGATATCCCCAGTCGTTTCGAGAGAAAAGTCCTTCAGAAAATATTTGAGGTCGTTTACGGTGACGAGCTTTAAAGAAGAAGATTCAACGACAAACTATAGGAGCTGTGCAGCGAAATCGAGCTAGTCAGAAAACTGCGCATTAGTCGCCTGAGATGGCAAGGATATGTAGAGCGAATGGACACAAATGATCTGGCCCGCAGAGTCTATGAATCTAACCCGGAGGAATAACGCAGTAGAACAAGACCCCACCTTAGGTGGCGCGCACAAGTAGAAGGGACCTCAACCGCTTGGAGCGCGCAACTGTAGGCAGTGAGTTTAAGACCGGGCTGATTAGAGAGTGTTGTTAGTTGAGGCCTTGGTTCACCCCGAACTGTAGAATTTACAGTTACTAAAACTGAACATTTGTGTTGGAAACATCAACTATAAAACTACTTAAAAATAATTTAAAAGTTACAAAAACTTCAAGTGATTTCGTTGAAGTGAAGTGATAGCAAGTGACTTCAATGAAATACTTCAACTCACTGATTTTATAAAATAATTGCTCAGCTCACTGACTTCAAAATGATTGGCGATTTTAATTATTGAAGCTGAAGAAAATTGTCCAATCTTCTTGGAACACACTCATTGAACACAAAACATATCAGTTTTGGACAGAAATTTTTCTCATTGAACGCAAAAACTTGGACTTTTCTGTTCTAAACTACTTGGAACAACCTCATTGAACAAAGCTACTAATTGAAAAAATAATAAAAAATGGCTACATACTGTGATAACCACTTAAATGTGAGCAGCGACATCTAGATTTATAGAGCAGAAGATGTCGATACTCGAAGACCTGAAGATTTCGATACTTGAATAACAAAGTCTCGACCATTGATGACTGGAGAGTGGAATCGAATTTTCTAGCAAATTGGAAATTGTATGAGACGCTGGATGGCAAGGATTGTTCTCGAAGTATGTCATTCGAGTATAAATACCAGCATCCCCAAGGTATGCAAGTTCAGTCCTAAAGTGAAATCTGAAGTGTTAATTAGGAGAAGTGATTAAGTGGTTCAAGTAACAGATAAGAAAAGTATAAGCGGTTGAGAAATTGGATTGTACTGAGAGAAACAATTAAATAGTGAATTGTAACTGTACTGAATAAAGCGATTTCTATTGAAAAGAATAAGTTCTATCATTTGTACCCACACAAACATTTTACATTGGTGTCAGAAGTGGAATAAGACTTATTGTGTGTAAAAAAAAAAAAAACAGTGTTTTTTTTTTTTGACTATTTGAAAAAGCTAGAATGGGTCGAAAACTATTGCAGTTGACCCTCGTCCAACTCAAATCCGAGTTGAACAAGAGAAGCCTCAGCGCCAGTGGAGGATAAAGTGACCTGGTGCTCCGACTTCAGGAGGCTTTGAACAACGAGGGACATGATCCTGATGCATACTCGTTTGATGTTGACGAGGATGAACAGACAAGTATCGGCAGTGACATGGCTGCGATGATGCAACTCCTCTTATTAAAAATGAACGAACAAAAGAACAGCCTCGAACAAAAGCTGGAAGAACAAAAGAATAGCCTCGAACAAAAATTCGACGAACAAACCAACAATCTCCACGGTCTTCAACAGAAAATGGATGAACAAAAGAATAATCTGAAAGAACAAAAGAACATTCTCCAGCAAAAGTTCGAAGAAATCGATGACAAATTTGAAAGAAGAACGTTGATGACAAATTTGATACAATAGAGAAGAATGTTGGCGAAAAATTCGAAGAAATGGACAGCAAAGTTCACCAACTGGCAAAAGAGCTCGACACAGTGCGAAAACAGAAACTGCGAGAATGTTCTATAAGCGGTCCAAGGAGAAAAGAGTTAAAGCCTCCCTCATTCGATGGCCAGACCTCATGGTCTACTTATAAGAAGCAGTTTGAAATGGCTGCCTGTGCAAACGACTGGGACAATGAGGAAAAGTGCTTTGCCCTTTGGCCTTGCACGGTCCTGCAGCAGAATTGTTGCAAACAGTAGACATCGAAAAGCATAAAGATTATGTGACTTTAGTACAGGCTATCGAGAAACGGTTTGGGGATAGCCACATGCAGGAGGTCTACAAGGTCCAATTGCAAAGCCGAACGCAGCAACGAGGAGAAACACTTCAGCAGCTCCAAGCAGACGTGAGTAGACTGGCACATCTGTCATACCCCACCGCAGGCCAGGAAATTATCGACGAAATGGCAAAAGATGCATTTCAGGGGAATTGCAGATTCGAAGCTACAGTCAGCAGTAAGGATGGCCGGGAAAAGAACCCTTGCTGAAGCACTTGCCTTCGCTCTGGCGATGGAAACACCCAATCAGGCATCTGGGGGAACATATTTCGTCAGGGAAGTAGCATCTATCGAATGCTCCTGCACAAGAATTAGTGCCGAGGAACGAGATACTCGACCCTCGACGGGATAGACGAATAATGCGCTGCTGGAATTGCAATAAAATAGGACACCTTCAAAGGCAGTGTAAAGAACCGGTGCGACGAAAAGACTGCCCTCACTGTGGTGGCAAGCAAATAGAGGAAGAAACCCCCCAGAAACAGCTATCAAGAAGCCAGTCAACCTTCCCGAAGCCATCAGTCGGGAAATGCTTAAGCACCAACTTCGCGGGGTAGAAGTTGGTAGCAGGAGTCGACGGCCACAGGACCATCATCCAAGTCTCGCTGGCAAAACGATGCAACGAAAGCCTTCTAGTAGAAGTAGTCAGTGGAAAAGAAAAATGGATGGCAACAATAGACACCGGTGCCACGGCCTCAATTATCAGGAGGAATCTTGTGCAGAAGTCTTGGATACATAACACTAGCAGTTGCAGTCACGCGTTTCTGGTAGCTGACATATGTGACGAGTGCATCATTGGTACAGACTTCATGAGAGAACATGGACTTGTAGTCGACTTGGAGGCACAAACCCTGAAATACGGAAACATGGAGATACCAATAATATACGGAAACGCCAATACCTCAAATCTGCAGCAATCAGAGTCTAGAGCCTTCGTCAGAAGCAATTTTGTGGGCAAGAGTGGAAGGTGGTCCTGGTAGCCACCGATTCTATTTGATGGAGCCAGAAAAGAGAAGAGATTTCATGGTGGGAAAGACCTTAGTGGAGCCAAAGAACAACATGGTCCCTGTAAGGATTCTAAATCCAAAGACATTCAGTGTAAAGGTGAAAAAGGGGGAGATAGTGGGAAAATGCGTACCTGGAGAGGCTATATCGACCACAACGGAAAAAAGGGTGCAACACCGGTCACAACAGTTCAGAGCATAAAAATCAAGAACAAAATTCTCAGCCTCTGTAATCTGAACGAGGATCAGCGAATCCTGGCAGAAAAACTAATCGGTGAGTACGCTGATATATTTGCTGCCCAAGACGGAGAATATGGACGTACGCATGTTGCTCAACACCACATTGACACCGGAGATGCTCGACCAATCCGTCAACCTGCAAGGCGTCTTCCATTGGCAAAGCAAATAGAAGTTGCCGAAATGATGTCGAAGATAGAAGCTGAGGGAGAGATTGAAGAATCGCAAAGTCCGTGGGCATCTCCAGTGGTCCTCGTGAAGAAGAAAGATGGCAGCACGAGATTTTGTGTAGACTACCGACGTCTCAATGATGTCACTAAAAAGGACAGCTAAAGACTTCCGAGAATCGATGACACTTTGGATATGCTTTCTGAAGTGAAATGGTTTTCAACACTTGACTTGAAGAGCGGTTACTGGCAGGTAGAGATAAATCGTACGGATCGTGCCTTCACTACAAGAAGCAGTCTTTGGCAGTTTGCAGTGATGCTGTTTGGACTGTGCAACGCTGCGGCCACCTTCGAGCGACTAATGGAACGAACATTGCAAGGACTCACCTGGAAAACCTATCTAGTATATTTGGACGACGTTATCGTCATAGGTAAGACGTTCGAGGAGCACCGCGAAAATCTAAAAGAAGTGTTTGAGAGGCTACGAAATGCTCATTTAAAGCTGAACCCAGAAAAGTGCGCCTTGTTTCGTCCGGAAGTAAAATATCTGGGTCACATTATATCAGCGGAAGGAGTAAGAACGGATCCTGACAAAATCGAAGCCGTGAAAAGTTGGCCTTCTCCAAAAGATAAACACCAACTGAGAAGCTTTTTGGGACTCGCCACGTATTACAGAAGGTTCGTAAAGGATTTTGCTGGCATTGCAAAGAGCCTGCATCAACTTACAGAAAAAGGCCGACAGTTCAGGTGGTCTGGAGAATGCGAAAAAGCATTTCAAGAACTGAAGCGACAGCTGTGTAATGCCCCCATCTTGGGTTACCCGACGCCCGGAAAAATGTTCATCGTGGACGCAGACGCTAGCAATGTTGGGGTCGGAGCTGTGATTTCCCAGGCTCATGATGGTGAAGAGAAAGTGGTCGCATATTACAGTAAAGTACTCTCCAGACCTGAAAGGAACTACTGTGTAACCCGGCGCGAGCTTCTGGCTTTAATTCTGGTTACGAAGCATTTCCATAAGTACCTCTACGGACAAAAGTTCATTCTCTGGACAGACCACGCAGCTCTGAAATGGCTACTCCAATTTAAGAACCCTGAAGGCCAAGTTGCAAGATGGATAGAGCAGTTGCAGGGCTACGACTTTGAAGTGCAACACCGTAAGGGAACACTCCACTCAAATGCTGATGCTCTCTCTCGTCGACCGTGCGGAGTAAAATGCGAACACTGCAACCGTAAAGAAGCGAAAGAACAGGCAACTATCCAAATGATCAGGACAGAGCCAATAGAGGGTTGGATTATAGACGAAATCCGTTCCTCCCAACAGGCAGACAATGACATCGAACCAATATTGGCCTGGAAGGAACAGGAGGAAACACCAAGCTGGCAGCAGATATCAGATCGGAGCCAAACTCTGAAGCCATACTGGGCACAGTGGGACTCGCTTTTTATGCAAGATGGATTGTTGAAGAGAAAATGGGAAAATGCAGATGGGACAACATCTCGTATGCAGCTAATAGTGCCACGGTCCAGAGTCAGCCAAGTACTCCATGAAATACATGACGGAATCTCAGGAGGCCATTTGGGAATTAACAAGACGTTAGAAAAGGTAAGGGAACGTTTCTATTGGCTAAGCGCTAAACAAGATGTCGAGAATTGGTGCAAAAAGTGCATAAGATGTGCGGCTACCAAGGGTCCAAAAGTAAAGCCACATGAACAAATGCAACAATACAATGTCGGAGCACCATTCGAACGAATAGCCATCGACATCGCTGGGCCGTTTCCCGAAACCTTTAATGGTAACCAATATACCCTCGTGGTCATGGATTACTTCAGTAAGTGGCCGAAAGTGTTTGTCATCCCAAATCAAGAGGCTAAGACCGTAGCCGAACAGATAGTCAACAACTGGGTGAGCAGATTTGGGGTCCCAATGGAGCTACACTCTGATCAAGGGCGAAACTTTGAATCAAAAGTCTTCCAGGAAATATGTCAATATTTGGGAATAAGAAAGACTAGGACAACGCCACTACACCCTCAATCTGATGGAATGGTCGAGCGATTCAATCGGACCTTGAATGAGCATCTATCTAAGGTTGTCAACAACTGCCAGCGGGATTGGGATCGACACATACCCCTCTTCTTAATGGCCTACCGAAACGCGGTCCATAGCTCAACACCATCCGAGATCTTATTTGGTCAAACAATTCGGTTGTTAAGTGAAGCAAAATTCGGATCCCCACCGACGGAGCCCAAAGAGGTGAACGACTACGTGAATGACTTGCGCAGCAGAATTCGTAAATTGCATGAAGACACCAGAGAAAAGATGAAATTGTTTGGGACGCTGGATGGCGAGGATTGTTCTCGAAGTATGTCATTCGAGTATAAATACCAGCATCCCCAAGGTATGCAAGTTCAGTTTTAAAGTGAAATTTGAAGTGTTAATTAGGAGAAGTGATTAAGTGGTTCAAGTAAAAGATAAGAAAAGTATAAGCGGTTAAGAAATTGGATTGTACTGAGAGAAACAATTAAATAGTGAATTGTAACTGTACTGAATAAAGCGATTTCTATTGAAAAGAATAAGTTATATCATTTGTACCCACACAAACATTTTACAATACTATCCAAAATTAAAATCCCCAAAGTAATAAATCCCCATATTTTGGAAAATGTACAAATAAAAAATCTCCAAATACAAAGTTTCATTTTATGCTAACAGAGACCAATAATGCTTGTTGTTGATATTAGCGCTAGCAGTTTACCGTTTATTAATACATAGAGATGATTACTGATAAAAAAAATTGTACAGCAAACCACTTCATTTCATTCGTATATTGCATTTGAGAAAGAAGAATCGCATTAGTAAGTGTGGAAGTTCAAGTATTGAAGTCAAATAAGGGAAAAGAAAAATTATTTGTCCATGGATATGACTACCATTTTCACTCGAAAAATAAAAAACAACAATTTACTCGTAGATGGTGTTGTGCAAAACGAAAAGTTAATTTTTGTAAAAGTGTAATCATTACAAAAAGAAAAACATGAGCTACACGTGTCTCCTTCAGATCATAATCACGACCCTTCGGCACATAAAGTGCAGATTTGCAAGGCTAACAATAGCTTGAATGAAATGGCCAGTTCTACATCATTGCGTCCATGTCAGGTTATAAGGCAAACTGTCGTTGGCTGTGAACGAAAATATCGCGCATATTTGCCATCTAAACGTGAGCAAAAAATAAAAGTGATAAGTCCTTGCCGACTGGATTCAACAACGATTGAACCAAAAGACTTGAATTCAATAAACATTCCCGAAGAGTTTGTAGGAACCTGTAAGAACTTAATATTGTAAAATGTTTGTGTGGGTACAAATGATAAAACTTATTCTTTTCAATACAAATCGCTTTATTCAGTACAGTTACAGTTCACTATTTAATTGTTTCTCTCATGACAATCCAATTACTCAACCGCTTATACTTTTCTTATCTTTTACTTAAACCCCTTAATCACTTCTCCTAATTAACATTTCAAATTCAACTGATGAACTCACTTGCATACCTTGGGGATTCGATTCCACTCTCCAGTCATCAATGGTCGAGACTTTGTTATTCAAGTATCGAAATCTTCTGGACTTCGAGTATCGACATCTTCTGCACTGTAAATCTAGATGTCGCTGCTCACATTTCAGTGGTTATCACAATATATACTTACCGTACATGTGTATCACTTCTACTACGAACTTGTATATTTACATTACAATAGTCCGATTTTACACGTCGCAAGTGTGTAATGCGCATGTTCTGGTTATTTTCTTTTGAACTGTCATTCAGTGATGCGCGAAATTTTACACGAAAGCCTTTCCACCTTCTTTGGTTTTTCATGTTATTTGACAGTTCTCTTTAATTTCATCTTTGGCGCTCAGTCTTTCATAATTGAAAATGAGCCCCCTTGTTAATTCTTTGGTTCATCCGCCATACTGAAATGTTGTGCTCGGAACAACAGCGAAAGAAGTAATGAAGCAAATGCAAAAAATAAAGAAGAAGGAGAAAAAGAAATGTCAAAAACATGAAATGAAAATCCTACCCACATGACAGTTCCAAAGAAAATAACCAGAACATGCGCATTACACACTTGCGACGTGTAAAAGCGGACTAATTGGGTATTTTTTGTTTCATTATCCCTCTCTTTTACACTCATTTGAATCTTTCGAAACTTGCGACGTGTAAAAGCGGACATTTCAACTATTTTAATCTAGTAGCTTATTATTTATAATTTTGACATTAAGACAATAAATGAATTTGACGTTTTTGATTGAAGTAAAGTTCTCTAAGACGACACGTGTTTTAAAATTGTGATCTTTTCTTTTTCTTTTTATCATCGCTATTGTAAGGTCTACAAGTTGAAAATTTTAAAGGCAAATCTATTTCCATCAAAAAATCATTCGGGGATGAAAAAAATATTATTTTGGGAACAAATACTTCACTAAAGGCATTAGAACAAGCTCAATGCTGGATAATGGATGTTTTATGTTGTTCCAACTAGGTATTATGCGGCAATTATTTAGCATGTACTCGTAGATGGACAAGTAGTGCATCTTGTGAGTAAGAAAACTTTGCTGGCCTGCTCTGAATTCTTTTATGAGTTATTTTACTTGGCTTAAGTCGGTAACGATCTGTCATTCTACACAGACGGACGAGTTTGCCAATGATTCCAAAACTATAGATAGCTCTATATAGATCATCTCTATAACTGCTGTTGTATGCGGCCTTAACATCGATGAAAGGGTGGTGGGTATCGATTTAGACTTCTTAAGTTTTTTCCAGGATCTGCCGGAGTGTTTTCACCACTTTGGTCGATTGTGGACTTTCCTGGTATGAAACCGCACTGATAGGAACCAATCAGGTTGTTATCGAAAGGTTTCAAACGCTCACACAATATGGCAAATAAGATATACATATATATAATGGATCGGGTAAACGGTACTGATATTTCATTCATCAGGCATACACAGACTAGATAGGCTGGTAAGTTGTCAGCTCCGTCTGATTTTTTGGAGTTTAACTAAGATATTGCTATCGTTACTTCGTTCTGGTCAGGTAGAAGGAAGTTTTAGCTATTATCGTCTAAGTTGAATGGTCTATTTTGCCTGACGGTGGCATGTTGGACTTCTTCGCCGTTATACAGTCTTCAGAAATAGATCTTCCATATTCTCTGCACCGACTGTGGCTCCATTACAACGTTTCCTTCTTCATTTCTACAGACTTATGTACGGGTCTTCTTGCTTTGACACGTTCTTTTTACCTTTTTTACCTATCTACCTCTCAATAACTTCGACAGAGTGCTTCTAGTGCTCTTTTTTCTTCTTCTGGAGAAGCCGATGTTCTTCCCGTCTCTTCTGCTCGTAGAGTTCCTTCGTCCGCTGGTTTTCGTTACTTGAGGCTGGCGGCACAGGACCGCGAAGATTCTGGCGGTCTATTGCGATTGCAAAATTGTTACGTTATATTTTCTCACAGCAGTTTTTCTTTTTAGTGGCGCTTGGGAATGGTGGTGGTGGAAGGTGGTGATCCGAATCAATGTTGGCTGCCCGGAACGATCGGACGTCCAGAATACTATAGGAATACCATGTAGAAACATTCTTTGGTGGCGTTTTCTTTCTATTCCGTAGGGGCATGGGCGCATATCAGGCTTATGTTAGCGAATTTAACCGCTACGCGGATTCTTATAAGAAGTTCGCTCACGTATCGGAAGCTCAAGACTTTTTGCCTAAATATGCTGCATATGGCAAATCCCATCCGAATAAATGCGGTTTCTTTTCCCTATAGCAATCACCATAGAATAAGTCACAGTTTTTCTTCCTCCTTATCTATCCATCCCATCGCACTTTTTGGACGGGAATGATATCTGCATAATAGTAGTCAAGGGCCTATTTCAATTGTTCGGCTACACGTGGCCTGTTAAAGATTCAAACATTCCATTCGAAGGTAGTTGTCATTAAATTTTCGCTGGGCAAGTCCATTGCGATAACCATTTAAATATGAGCAGCGTAATCTAGGTTTACATAGCAGAAGATTTCGATACTTGAATAGCAAACACTCAACCATTTATGAATGGAGAGTGGAATCGAATTTTCTAGCAAAATGGAAATTGTATGTGATGTTGGATGGCGAGGATTGTTCTCGAAGTATGGCAACATCCCCAAGGTATGCGAGTGAGTTCATCAGTTGAATTTGAAGTGTTATTTAGGAGAAATGGTTAAGTGGTTTAAGTAAAAGATAAGAAAAGTATAAGCGGTTAAGAAATTGGATTGTATTGAGAGAAACGATTAAATTGTGAATTCTAACTGTACTGAATAATGCGATTTGTATTGAAAACAATAAGTTCTATCGTTTGGACCCACATAAACATTTTACAATATTTTAATCTCTTCCGTATAGGATTGTGAGCCCTATGACGGCGTAGGCCAGTATACTGCCACTGGCCGGGCATGCCCTTGCCATTTTAGTCTTATAGTTACCGGGTACCACCACTGGGAGGTAAGGCAAGTTCTTCGCTACGAACTTGATTATTGCGCTGCTCGACCAATCCAAGTTATAGGACACTTAGCAGTTTCCGAATCAATCGCCAGGCAGGCCCCCCGGTTTTTTCTTACAGTTTTATAGTTTCTGTGCCTCATTTTGCGCTTTTTGTTTAGCCTTGTTTCACTAACCAAAAGCACGGGACTTAGTCTTTGAGCAACTTAAAAAGTGTTTATCTTCGTTCAATGTCAAATGTAGTTTCTGGTGCTTCAGCCACTGAGGGTTAAGAGGCAACTTTAGTCTTTTGTATCGTGCTTCCCCAACCTGCCGCCATTTGTGTAGGTAATTTGAGGAGTGAGAACTGGTTTTTTGATCGATCGTACGTTTTATTACGTTTTATTGCCAAGCCAAATTTACTGTCTTTATGTATTAGAACTTAGGTCAACTCGGATAATTTGCGGTTTCCCGAGTTTTTACAAAAGCGCACGAGATCTTGCTTTTCTCAGTCGCTCCATCCCTAGGTCGCATTCTTTTGCTTTACGACATACATAATGGTATCTTTTAACTCTATTTTAAAAGTGTTGATTGGTGGGACACGTTCCTTTATAGACTTTTGTTTTTACTGCTCTTATTGCTTTTGTGTTGTAACTGTTGCTGCTCTTATTGCTGTTAACTTTGCTGTTTTTGTTGCTGCTTTTGTAAATGATGTTGTTGTGGTAGATTCTGTCGACATTTTATTTATTGTTGCTTCCGATTTTTACTATGGCGTTGGCTTTTCCATTCTAAGCTGTTGTTGGCACTGTTTTTCATTTTGGTGCCAAAGATAGCGACCTTCCCCACCGTCAGAGACGTATGAGCAACTCATCCACTCACAACACTGCTGGCTTTCTTCTACCTATACAATACATCGACCCACTCAAGCAATCAAGCTGTTACCCCTTACTGCACTAGCCGCCGTAGTAGTGTTAAGCAAACGCAAGCAAAAATGTGATTTTATTTTTTGAAACCACAAAACTATGTTAATAGTTGCTTCCATTTGTCACCAAAGACTTACGATATTTTTTCAAACATAACGACACTATAACAGGAAATCATTGCCCAACTCGCCATTCAAATCAAAGATGTCACTACTATCGAACTTACCGAACCAACCGGAAGAATGACGTAGCTCTGCCACAACTTAACGACACCCATTCACAGATGACGTTTTGTGTCAGATTTCGTCAAATTCCAATTTAATTCCAACACCAGCGAACCAAGTGCAAAACCCGAACTCAGTAAAGTTCAACTTTATAATAATTCCCTTCCGATTTCATTTTTTATACACAAATCTATCAATTTGCGTATTCTTCAACTGCTTTTTTCAGTAAATATATTCGTCAACAGCCACTAGAAATTAGGTAAATTCAAAATGCCTCATTCATTTCGTCCAATCAATTGTTCCTTCCATTCAAGTGAAAATTCCCAACGCGACACACGGAGAGAAAACGCAATGACAAAACAAGAAAAAAAACGTCAGTCTTGAATTTTTTTCTTCAAAAAAAGTTAAATATATAAATTTCACTTTGTCTTAAAAAAGCGCTATCGGAAAGCGCAGTAAACTGTCGCCGATAAGAGGTTGTTTTGTTGCGCTAAATAAAAATCCTTTGTTTACAAGTGAAAGAGTAATGTGTCTGAGCCGTAGTCGCTGTCGTCGTGGTCGCGGTCCGTGCCAATGTCCACTTGAGAAAAAGAGATTTCATAAGCCCTCATAGTTGACTGTCGAAATTTGTGATCGTACAAGTGACGGGCAGGCTACTTGCGCGTGTTTGTCTTGCATTTTCTCAGCGTGTCAAATTAGATTGGTGAATTCTCTAAAAAAAAAATCTTCCTTTCAGTTCCGACAAACATGTTTATTTGGGATTGGTTCACTGGTGTTTTGGGATACTTGGGTGAGTTGAATTGAATCATCGCAACAAATATTTTCTTCTTTTCCTCTCGTTTTTTTTTTTTAATAATAATCACATATACCTAGGATAAGTTCGAACGAAGGTTGCGATCATAAGCTTATGAGCTGCAGAAAACAAAAAACCTCATCTGCAAGCAAAAATGAACATACGAACTTGATCGTTTGCCAACAAAGCAAAACGCGAAGTCTACACGTTTGTTTTACATATTCGCTCGCGCGTTGTCATAATTTTCAAGATCATTGTTTAAAAAAAAAAAAAAAAACAAGACAATTTCATCATGAATTTCTCTGCCATTTAGGTCTATGGAAGAAATCTGGGAAGCTGTTGTTCCTTGGATTGGACAATGCTGGAAAGACAACACTATTGCATATGCTCAAAGACGATAAACTAGCACAGCATGTTCCCACACTGCATCCTAGTAAGTGGAAATAATCACATCACTTGGCCATTTCAATTTGATTGTGCTTTTTGTTCTCGTTTTTTTAATAGCTTCTGAAGAGCTGTCCATTGGCAATATGCGCTTCACAACATTTGATTTGGGAGGTCACACGCAAGGTAAGTAGATGCACAGTTTTGTTATTGGGTTTCCGTTCTTCCTTGTTTGTTTTTCTCTTGTTCTACTGGACTGTGTGTAGACGTTTTTTTTTCTGTTTAGTTTTTTTTTTTCATATGGGTTTCTGGGTCGAAAAAACGCTAGGTCACACAAAGAGAGATACATGGGAATACACGCGTATTTCTCTCAATGAAACATCATCCATCTAACTCTGTAGGCGACGACTGATAGGTGATAGACTCTCTCATATATGCATGTAGTTATGCGGTATGTTTCCTTCGCAATGGAATTAATCAAAATGTGTTATTCATATGGAATGACACGGCACTTTGTTGTTAAAGTTCACCTGATAACAGAATTACGTCGCCTTTGTTGATAGCTACTTGAGTATACAATAGTTTTTTTTAGAATATTTATGTAATTTTTCAATTTCTACGCATTACGTTTTCAAGAAAAAAAAAAACTTTCAAAAGGTGCCCAACCTCATATTTCAACAATGGGGGAGCAAGGGTTTCATGCTTTGATTATTTGAATTACATTTTCGATGCGGTATACTAATTTCGTTTCACGGCTTATAAATTTGTTATTAAATGAACAATTAGCATTTCAAGCTACGTCTTACCCAAAAACGATAATGATAATGATAACAGAAAAAGAATAGTTGGCGACAACTAAAACCCTCTGATAAAATAAAAGTTTGCCGGGTTGTGATTAATGTTCGATTGCATGTTACAGAAGTAATCAATCGTGTGTGTCAGGCGCAAATATTTGGGTTTAACATTTTTTTTACGTTTTTACATGCTTATTGAGGTTACATTGAATGTCTAAGAGGAAATGACTCACAATTATCTTTTTGTGAACAACAAACCCCAAACTAGACAGTTGCCCATATCGTTGTTAGTGTTCCGTCTCCACCTTCTATAATCTACAGTAATAATTATACCTTTCAACCTTGCGTGCATTAAACCATTTCGCACGGTTAAAATATGATATTGTGGACAGACAAAAGGGTTTTTAAGTTTTCATGACAGAAATCCTTTTTATGCAACGTTTCACCCAGAAAGACTAAAGGTTGACCCTTCTACAACGTATACTCGTCATATTGTGAGTCTATGCCCTACGAAGTTCTAGGAGTCGATTCGGTTTTTACTTTTTTTCTTAAAGCAACGTGGTATTCTTGGTACGTGTCACAAAAAATCGATTAATCTACCACTCATAAGGAGACTTGTAAGATACAGGGTTTTCCATTAGATGCGCCCCGATTTGTTTTTTTTTTTTCTACTGCAACACCACCTTGTTCAAAAAGTTTAGGGAAAAGCCAACGTGTGTAGCACTCTCATTTGGCGGGTTTGAATTGTCATTGACATCTCCACCAAGTTTAAGCGCCACAGCATGACATTTATGAAAGATACAGCGTTTTGTTTACATCGATTTGAAATGAATACAAAAACTGAGCAACAAACTACCATTAGATTTTGTATTAACAGCGAAAGTAACAGAACAAAACGATTGGAAAAGCTGAAGAAGTGTTTTGGCAATGATGCTCTAGAGCAAGCACAACTTTGGATGAACACTGGAGATCTGTTTTCACATGCGGATCGCAGAGGTTTATCGGTAAAAGGTAGACAAACCACAGCACACGGTTATCAATTGACTCCTGGAGACGGATCGAGAAGTGTATTTTACTCGAAAATTTAGATTGCATCAGCTCCAGCAGCAGATAAATCTGAACTTGAAGTCCAGAAGGGCGTGAAAAGAAAGAAAGCATATCGTAGTGTAAGACATGATAAGCGCAACCACATCAATGCGCTTTCTGTGCAAGCCAAAGAGGCAGCATACTGCCATTTATACTGTTGTCAAGGAGCTAACAGGCGAACGCAGCATCCTATAAAAAATGTGGACGGTTCTCTATTTATACTGATGAGGACAGTCAGCAGCGCGAGCGTCCCGAACCAAAATTAACCATCTGAAGTAGCAAACTCCCGAATTCGATCTGACCCTCCCAGCGGACCTCGCTATCAAGGTTTTTTTTCCATAAATGACCATGTATAGTAAAAAGCGGGGGCAGAGCAAATTACTGATCTTATCGTAACGGGTTTCAGAACTTAACGCCTCTGAAGGTTGCTACGATTTGACCATTTACAAGCTGCCGGTCATAGGTTTTGTTGACGGCAGGATCACCGGTAGTCCATAACAGGATTTAAATCACGGTGCCCTGGGACGTTTTGAGGTAGGGCCCCTTCTGGAAGCGTCATGGTGGCTGTGGTTTAAACCTAAAATCCCAGGAAGGGTCCTCCAGTTGGCTTAGATCCGATATGGAGTTACAATAAGTATTGGATGCTATGACCCTAAGGTTTTAAATCGGCCTCGACTCTTACCAACACAGTTCCGAATTGTGTGCTCAGGAACGCATAGATGTATGGACATCCCGCGAAATTAAGTCTCCAAAGACAGGATTTCACGTAAAACCCTAGAGACAAATTTACAACACTGAGACCAAACTGCGACTTGGTCTCTCCAATGTCGAGTCAGTGCTCCTGTATGGGTGCATTACTTGGAAGAAGCAATTACTAGGAAGCTGCAGTCCTATGGTAGCAAATGTCTGTGCATCATTTTCCGAGATTTTTTTCCAACCGACATCATTATAAGAAGAAGGAAATGGTTGTGGATTGGTCACACCTTATGACGCGAATATAATTTCACTGCAAAACACCCCGTGCAATGGAACCCGCTTACCCTACCCAGTTGGAAAGAATTGGAGAGTGCCAAAGAATGTTGCAGAAAACCGAACTAGGCGCCGCGCAGGTGTTTTTGACGCCCTATGCCCTCCGAAGGGTCACAGGAACTAACTAACTAACTATACACGCTTCAGAAGTGAATCTTCCCACTAGTCATTTCAACGTCGGGGCGGCATAGAATAATGAGAGCAGCTTATGCGCTTTACGAACAAAAAAGGATTAGGTCATAGGGTTTTCTGAAGGAAAAGGATAAGCATAAAAAGCAAGCCATCGAGAAAATGGAGAAGTGCTACTCCAGAAGCAACCTTCGAATGTTATACGTGTCAAGAAGGTGTCAATCTAACACAATTCGAGCAGAAATGTGTAGAGATGAGCAAGGAAATTAAATAGTAGAAATAACCTCTGAAGACTCGTAATCGACGAGAATGGCCTAAATTTCCTTGAACGATGAAAACTAAGATGTCCGTCTAGCCGATTGAGGAGAGATATCTACACTTAAGGTTGTCAGAGGGGCGTCGAGCTGCTTAGCTTTTTAAGACAAGGATATGACTTGACATGAGACCAACTCATTTCCATGATTTAATTGGACGCAAGTATGCCTAATGAATAGAACCTCAACATCATTTGCCTGATCCGCAGCAAAGAAGGCCCTCTAAACTGCACCGATTATAGACGCAATAATCTCCTTAACCTACTGTAAAAGATCTTATCCGCTGTATTGTGCGAATACCTAAAACATTTTTTATCGGTCTGATTGGACCCTATCAGAGGGATTTTACGCTCGTTAACACAATGGCAAATCCTTGTGAAAACCCATGAAGCTTAGATCGATACTGATCATTACTCCATCGATTTTAAGACAGCATATCAAAGCATCTATAAAGACGAACTGTACAGAGCCATATTTAGATTTGACGTCGATGTAGCATGACGATGAAGGCCAGCGACACCGTAAAGGTCGGAGGCAATCTCACCCTTTGATATCGAAAAGGTTTGTGACTTCTTGTCATAGAAAATTATGCGATGCTTACGAACTATCACCACAGACGCAATTTTTTCGAAGTGTCATGCAACTACTTACGCATTGATTAATGACATTGATATGTTGTGTTTGCAGGTATTAAAACAAAAGCGGCAAGAACGAGTTTAACTATGTATGAGGTCCAAAACACAAATAACGAATCTGACAATACGTCACAATTGAGAGCTATAACTTTGAGGTTATAAAGGATTCTGTTTATCTCAAAAATCAATCGGAGAGTTACATATGTTTGACAATCACTTTTTCTTTTGCTTAAAAAGGCAAATGAGTATCCGGCCTTGTCAAGAGGCAGTAAGGAGACTCTAACAAAAAAATAAATAAATTATTGGTACGACAATCCGGGATTCAGGCCTAATAACTTCTATCCTCCTTGTCATTTTATACACAATAAGAGGAGGCTCTAAACATCGGGAAAGTGAGAGAGTTTTTCATATGCAAAAGATTTCACATTTGTAGGTTGGCTATTTCGGGCCGTCCTCAGAAAAGTAGACTACGAAAACCGAGGATACTCTATATAAGTCCCAAATACTCCTCTATACCACAGAAGCGCATATCTTAGTGTAAACTGATGAAGCTATCCTTGGTCGTTTTGAATGCGACATTTTTCGAATGACTTTTGATCGGTTTGAGTTGACGGGGTATTGAGGAAGAAATATAACAGCGAACCCTCCCACTCCCACATCATCTACATGTTCTGAGATAGCTAGGAAGTTGGGACATGTAAAGCGAATGGATATTAACGCTCTGGACCGAAAAGTATTCGATTCTGAGGTGCAATACAGTAGAGGAAGATCTCACTTTACTTGGCGCATGAATCTATGCCCTATTTTTCTGTTATCTCAAAAATGTGAACTTCCACCTGGAAACGACGCAAATCACCAATGGAAATAGCCATATCTTCCATTGAATTACTGAAATCAGTCAAAATAGGGATGCATAGTCATTTCTACTTTCCCACACTGAACTTCGAATTGATTCTGCGTACAATCGCAATTCGACCTACCGCGTAAACGATTGCTGGGTGTCAGAAGGAGATCGAAGAAAACTTGAAGCAAGACTTTATTTTGAAACAACTTAGTTTGCACAGACTTCACTCCCCAGTATTGGAAATAATTTCGTAGCCTCTCCTAGAAATTATTTTCCTATTCTTGAAAATACATACTTGCACGTACTTCTTATCCGTCTTTCAACAAAAACATATGATTTTTCAGCATCCTCATTTTTGTTTTTTAAATATTTTTATCCACTCTTCTATTAACTATTCATATTTTTTAACAGCTCGTCGTGTGTGGAAAGATTACTTCCCAGCAGTAGATGCCATTGTCTTCTTAATAGATGCCTGGGATCGTGGCCGTTTCCAAGAGAGTAAAAATGAATTAGACTCATTGCTCACAGATGAGGCACTTTCGAATTGTCCCGTTCTCATTCTGGGCAACAAAATCGACAAGCCAGGTGCTGCCAGTGAAGATGAGCTTAGGAATTACTTTGGTCTGTACCAGCTTACAACAGGAAAGGTAATCAAATCAAATCACATTTTATCATATCTGTTATTACCTAACTAACATCACTATTAACTAATTGCAGGGTAAAGTACAACGTTCGGATCTACCCGGTCGTCCATTAGAACTGTTTATGTGCTCTGTGTTAAAAAGGCAAGGTTATGGCGAGGGATTCCGTTGGTTAGCGCAATACATCGATTAATCGCCATAATATAGATAAAGCAGAAAATTTAAACAAAATAAAGACGCAAATTGCAAAACAACAAACAACAACAGGTCTATTCAAGATGAAAGCAGAACGGAATGCCGATGGGAAACCTCGTTAATTTGCATTATTCAATTTAAACTAAACAATTCATCTTTTTAAGTAATTTTTCCAATTCTACAATAAATAAAGCAAAGCAAATACACAACAAAATCCAACTTAGGCGCGTTAAAAAAAAAGAAAATAAAAAACAAAAAGGACTACAAACGACAACAACAACAACAACAAATAGTAAAACCGGAAAAGTCTCTTTTTAAAAATATATATTATTTATTAAAATTGTCGAAACGCATTTTTCTGTGCCTCCTTTTCGTGCTTAAACCAAAACCGAAACCATTGTCAGTTTCGAGGGCTAATTTAAACGGAAAAAAATTCTCAATTCAATTTGAATATTCAGTTTTCGCATTCGGTACAAACAGAGTCATTTACTGTGATTTATCGAAGATTTATTTTTTTTATTTAATTTTTGGTTTTAAAATATTTTTTTTGTTTTAAATCTACATAAACTAGAAAGATGAAAAAAAAATTATTTGAACAAATTCAGTAATATCAAAACGTAAAATCCATATAACAATTTATTTACAGTTATAGTGTTATGTTAGGTTTTAATCTTAATTTAATTTAATAAATGGATTGCAAAATAAAACACTTGAAAAACTAAAAAGAAAACACTTGCCCCGTGCAGTGTTGATTTTACCGACAATTTCACACACAAAGCAATTAAAAAAAAAGCAACAACAAATAAAATGGAAACATTAGTAAACGGTTTAGACGGGCTTGTATTATATAAGTAAGACATACAAACAAACAAAAAAAAAAAGGAAAAAAATTACAAAAATATAATACACTTTTGAGAGGTTTGGATGATAAATAAAAAGAAAAGAAAAAGTGAAAAAAAAACATTTCTGAAACACTCAACAACAACAAGAAAATTTACTGAAAAAATGAGAAAAATAAAATATTTTTTGTTTCTTTTCTAAAAGATGGCTTTTATTATTATTTAATTTTAATTCGGGCCCACTGAATGACTGATTTCGGATCTTCTTGCCCGCTCCCGTCTAGTTGGATAAGAATTTTCCAGAATTCTCCACTGCAGCATCCGAACTTTGCTATGCCTTCGAACCTTTGAATTAGTGTGAGTTCATAAACGTCTAACGGGTGTTTTTGAACGCATTCACTGCGCAAACATCTTAATATGATCGTAATTTTTTTAGCTTTCAATAACGTCATGTCAATGCAAAAAAGAAAGTAATATTCAGCCAAATGGTAGGTTTGTTTTTTTCAAAAGAAAAAAAGTTATTTAATTTTCGCACCACTACCTAGTTGCAGCCAAGGTATGTCTACGGATATCTCAAACAGCACAACATGCCTACAAAGCGGAGCTGCACAAAAGGACGAGAGCGGCTCGTGAGGTCTACGAGCAAAAGAGAATTGAAGAACATCGGCTTCTCTGGAGAAAAAATAAAGAGCATGAGAAGGGCGTGATCGAGAAAATATAAGTTTTACCAAAAGATAAAAAGAAGGTGTCAGGGTAATAAGACCTGAACGGAAACCTTGTAGTTGAGTCACAGTCTGTGCTGAGGATATGGAAAAACCAAAATGAACTGAGGATAGCGATATATAAACTAAAGTAGAGAGCATACACCAACTTATTTCCAAGATTTAGTCGAATGAGGGTATGCTTGATGAATGAAATCTCACCATCGTTTGCTCGGTTCACAAGAAAGGAGACCCTCTAACCAGCGCCAACTATAGAGGTATCAGTCTCCTAAATATCGCATGTAAGATCTTGTCTGCCGCATAATGCGAGCGCCTAAAACCATTTATCAACGATCTGATTGGACCCTATCAGTGCGGTTTTAGGACCGGTAAGTCACAATTGATCAAATATCCACGCTACGGCAGATCCTGAAGAAAACCGAAAGAGAAAAATTCAGTTCGATATTCACCGTATTGTGCGAGAGCCTGAAACTATTTGCCAATGATCTGATTGGACCCTATCAGTGCAATTTTAGGCCGTGTAAGTCCACAATTGACCAAATATTCACACTATGGAGGATCCTGGAGAAAGCCAAAAAAGTTCAGATCGGTACTCACCACCTTTTTATCGATTTTAAAGCCGCATATGACAATTGCTTGCATACGCCGACGATATTGATATTATTGGTAGAACACAGCGAGCTGTCACTGGTGCGTTTGCGAGTATAGGAATAGAAGCGTCAAAAATGGGTCTAGCGGTAAACGACGGCAGAACAAGGTACATATATGCTGTCAACAAGAAGCGACACCCAATTGACACCCGGTGGCATTTTTTTTACCTCCACGGCTGCAAAATCATATGTAAAGTTTAATTTCGGTGTTGAACAAAATAAATAAATTAGTTAGAGAATCTATTTTTGCCTGATAAGAATAAAGTTGAAATGTCGAGAAAAAATACGCGAGTTTCGAAATAAGTGCTTGTGAAGTGTTTAGATGGGTTAATTTAAATAGAATCGTGCTTAAAAAAATGTAAACAAAGCACTTGTGAATCACGAAGAAGTTGTTGTGTTGTTACTTTTCCGTTAAATATTTAGTGAATACTGTGTAATATAGTGTCTTTTTCTTAAATATATGGTTAAACAAATCAATAAAATAGTGAAATGCGGCTGAAAATCCGCATAGTTGGAATACTACACATGTGTATGTATATGCATATACTCATAGCATAATATTTTAAAAGGACTATTTCGTTTGGTGAAAGTGAAAGAATACTGGAAGCTGGTTGCAATTACTCTCTTGCACTTGACCCTGCTTCAATTATAACTTAAGAACCAAGCCAATTTGCACTAACTTTTCAGTTTCGCCAACTGAAATATTCCCCTTGAAATAATATTGCTTTAACATTAATAGGATTCCATCTATAAAAATTTTAAGTCGCATTTCACTGTCTTTATTGACTTTATATTATTCACTTCGAACTTAATATTGAATAAAGAAATAACAAGAAAAACAATTTCTTCGCGTTTAACAAATGCTTTGTTTACATTTTTTTAAGCACGATTCTATTTAAATTAACCCATCTAAACACTTCACAAGCACTTATTTCGACACTCGCGTATTTTTTCTCGACATTTCAACTTTATGCTTATCAGACAAAAATAAATTCTTTAACTAATTTATTTATTTTGTTCCACACCGAAATTAAACTTTACATATGATTTTGCTCCCGGCCAAAATCTATCCAGTCGTGGAGGTAAAAAAAATGCCACCAAGGGGCACTGAAAGCACTTTACCGGGTGTCAATATCGACGAATCGGCCAGAATGTCACAATCGACAGCTATAACTTTGAGGTAAGTAAGTGACTTTGTCTACCCCGGCTCTGCTATCACATCTGAAAACGACATCTCTTCAGAAATCAAACAAATGATATCACTTGTCATTCTTTGGGCTTAGAAGGCAACTACGTACTAAGACCCTCTCCCGAACAACCATGGAAACTCTATATAAGACCCTTGTAATCCCAGTCCTGCCCTATGATTCCGAAGCATGGATTCTTTCTAAAGCGGGTCCTTGGTCGTTTTGAGAGCAAATGCTTCGTAAGACATACGGGATTCGTTGACCGTTTCTGGAGCAGACGATTCAACGATGAACTCTACGAGCTGTACAGCGACATCGATCTGGTCAAACTGCGCATTGAGCTGTTGGGATGATTTTGACATGAGTCGTTCGCCAATCTCCGGTGAGAACAGACGTTTTTCGGCTTCTCGTAGAGTAAAAAAAGGAAAAACTAATAACTCAGTTACAAATATAATCAGTTGCAGTGTTGCTAATTGACTCGGTAGTCCAGCGGCTAGCGGCGCCAGTCAACAAACCGTGGAACACCGGTTCGAATCCCGGTTGAAAGTCAGAAGTTTTTTTTTTTTTTTTTTTTTGTTTTGTTTTTTTTTTTTTTTTCCTCAAACTGTGTGCACATATCAAAACCAACAAGCAATAGGAAAACAAAAAAAAAAAAAAAAAAAAAATCACGTGATGGATGGTGGAGAGCACCCCGCTCTTCCCATAACCGTGGCGAAAGCCAACAAAAGGAGGAAGAGACTGAATACCCCTCCTAATCTGTCAAAAAAAAAAATAAGTGCTGTTTCCACAGCTGAAGAAGATAAAGAGGAGGGGGGCTCCAACAGCTTCGCCTCTCTGGCGTCATCTGAGTCGGAAGACGAAGATGACGAAGATGACGAAATTAACATCATAAAAAGCAGCATACAAAAGCTGGAGCAAGACATGCTTGCTATTAAACAGAGGCAAATTGCACGAAGGCAGAGGGAGCAATCAGAAGAGAGCTCCCTAAAACAACAACAACAAGAGCAGAAACAGCAACTGCAGCAACAACAAAAACATCAGCAGCCGAAGCAACAACTGCAGCGAAAGCAACAGCGGCAAGAACACCAACAACAACAAAAACAACAACAACAACAACATAAACAACAACAACAACAACATAAACAACAACAACAACAACAGCAGCAGCAGCAGAAGAAGAAGAAAGAGAAGGTGCCTCCGATCAACACCTACAAACTGGAGGTAAGTGCAACCAAGGACCTGTGTAAGTTGGTCATTGGTAATAATTTTAATATAAAGAGATTGGGAAACGATCGCCATGTCATCCACTGTAATACAGTGGAGGGCTACGCAAAAGTGAAAGAGCTGCTAAAAAAAACGACGACGGAGCACTACTCGTACACACCGAAGTGTGAAAAGCGGCAATCGATGCTGCTGAAGGGGTTGGAACCGTCTTCTGATCCTGAGGAGATCCTGGCACTGCTCAAAGAGAAGGAGTGCGAAGGACTCAAGTTTGTGGGGGTAAAGCCATTTACCACAGCTAGAGCCAGGCGGGAGAAACGGAGTCTGCCGTTCTTCCTGGTGCAGCTCAGTCCCGAAAGCCGTCTGGATAGTCTAAGGAGTATCAATGTCCTAGACTACCAGGTGGTTCACTGGGAAAAACTAAAAAGGAGCGAAGGCGTTATACAATGCGTTCGCTGCCAAAGGTTCGGGCACGCCGCGTCGAACTGCCAAATGCAGCCTCGATGCGTGAAGTGCGCTAAGAACCACAGTGCCGAGGAGTGTCCTCTGGGTGTTGACGGAGCATCCGATAGATCGAAGCTCTCGTGCGTGTTATGTGGAAACGTGGGACACACCGCAAACTATCGGGGTTGTCCTAAGTTCGCGGACATTAAGAAAGCAAAACTGGCTCGGCAGCAGAAGGTGGAGGTCAAATGTTCACCTCTTAGATTTCAAACACCAGCCGTCACGTCCCAAATTTCCTACGCCCAAATGGCGTCAGGTAGGGGGGCTACGGTACAGGAAGCGACTGTTGCTTCTCCGGCGCCAATGCCGAGAACAACGGAAGCTGCACCTAACATGCTAGCCATCTTGCTCGCAATCCAAGGGCAGATGGCTCAGCTGCAAAAGCAGGTGCAAGAACAGGCCTAACGCAACACATGTCGTAATGGGTACGCACATGGTGGAGCAAACTTTGAAGGTCCTTGCGGTGAATGTTAATTCACTGATTAGGATCGAACGAAGAGCCGCGATGTTTAAATTGCTACAAGACCAAACTCCTGATGTGCTTTTCGCTAGCGAAACCAATCTAACCGATAATCACAAACTGGAGTACAATAATTATATTGTTAGAAGAAGAAACCGGCCCAGATCCAAACGTGGAGGTGGTGTCGCGATCTTCATTAAAGAAGGTATAAAATTTCACAGAGTGTACAAGGGAGTGTTGCGCAGGTTCCGGGTGTTGGAGGCAGTTGTCATTTACATCCCGCTTCGCAGTGGAAAGCGGCTGTACTTGGCCTCTGTTTATGCACCTGAGGCTTCACAATCCACCCTATTTATTACAGAGCTCGACACGCTTTTTCGACTTCTGAGGCTGGAATCGGGGGAGAATTATTTTATAATCGGCGGGGATTTCAACGCTAGACACAGAGATTGGGGAAATAATTTGCCAAATACTAGAGGGAACCTACTACTCGATTGGTGGGGTCAGCACGATGTCATGTACAGACTCGGTCTTAAAGCGACGGATAACCCGTCGTTTCCCAGAGGCGGGTCTTATTTGGATCTACTGCTGTACGACGAACGTATACGACTGACAGGTACGAATTTACAAACGCTAAACTGTCTGCGCACATTCGTGTATGACAGCGACCATTGCGGTTTTAGCACCGAAATTACAGTTCCCAACGAAATTGCGGAATTGGAGGAGTTTGTCCAAAGATATTCTTACAACTACAGTAAGACTCGATGGACGAGCTTCTCCGCAACCTTGAACAGAGCGCTCTCCTCGAACACGCTCCACCCACCGTCCAATAGGAATTTGTCAAACGAGGAGATCGACAATTACCTAAAACAGATGGACGAGACAATTAAACAAACTATGGACACTACAATACCGCGGTATCGACGTACAACTAACGAAGACCTGTTCCGCAATCCTACTATTGACGCACTGCACCGACAGAAAAGTAGACTTCTGTCAAGACTCAAAAACTTGTACAGACAGTTAACTGACAGACAAGATCCGGAGATTAGGACGCTGAAGTCGTCGATTAAAAATGTGCAAAAGTTAATAAAAGAAAATTACAGAATTGCTGTAAGCTCATATTGGAACAACAAGGTTCGGGCTGTAAACACCAGCAACCCGAACATGTTTCCGCAAATCAATAAACTATTTCGGAGAAAAAAACAAAACGACCTTCAGTGTCTTAAAATAGCCCGGACAACAGACAACGAACGGTTACTGACAATAGCAGGTATTGATCCAAATGAAGCCGCTGACGATGACGACTTCTTTGTGATCGAGGATCCACAGGAGAAGGTTGAGGCCATTGGGGCGACTTTCCAGGAAGTATACAAGGCCACTGATACCACTGGCCCTAATTACGACCTGGACAGTCGCGTCTTTGTGCACGACTTCTGCGTTCGAAATGAAATAGAGAACTGGCGATCCGAGGGCTCTGGTTTCACCCGGTTTAGCGACGAAAATATGGCAAATAACGTCATTGCCAGAGAGGGTGGCCTACCCCCATTCATTTCGAAGGAAGGACTCCATGAGATCTTCGACACAATCAGAGCAAAGAAATCAGTGGGGACCGATGGTATTCCGAATATCGTGCTTCGACATCTTCCTCTAGAAGCGGTGGACATTTACACCATCCTGTTTAATAATGCAATGAATAATGCACATTATCCAGCGCATTGGAAAACGGCGGTGGTCCAACCTATCCCAAAAAAGGGAAAGGATATATCCAATCCGGCGAATCTCCGGTCGATAAGTCTCCTTCCGAATATCAGTAAGGTTTTTGAGAAAGTAATCAATAGAGCTCTGTCTAGGTGGGTTGAGGACAAACATATAGTTCCGGATAATCAATTCGGTTTTAAGGCGGGACATGATATCTCACATGCCGCGTCTAAACTGGTTTCTGATATCCAATGGAACAAAGGCAAGAAACAGTGCACTGGTGCCTGCCTTGTTGACTTGGAGAAGGCCTTCGACACCGTATGGTTAGAGGGTCTTTTCTATAAGCTGACTAGGCTGGGGATTAGCAAACCTCTCTTGTACATTCTTTATAATATGCTAACCAACAGACAGTTCATCGTGAAAAATGGCGATGTGACTTCTGTTGGAATATTTAAAATTAAAAATGGTCTTCAGCAAGGCGCGGTCAATTCGCCGATCCTATTTAACATTTATACAAGCGACTTGATAGGTTCACTTCCCCATACTATTGCGTACGCAGACGATTTGGTAGCGTACAGAACAGGTCCAAAAATCGAGGTCATTAATACTCTCTTGCAGCGTGACTTCGATAAGATAAGACGATTTTGCGATGACTGGAAGTTGAAAATCAACTTTCAGAAGTCGGAAACCATTCTCTTTAGGACGCCGTTGTCTGGAGCCTCTAGGGATACCAGAAAAAATTGGCGAAAGTTCTCAATCATTGGACAGCACGGACAGCCTCTTGCCTGTCGAAATGTAGTCAGATACCTTGGGATCTGGCTGGATCAGTTTCTGTATTTTGGCAAAAATGTAGATGCTGCTCTGGCCAGGGCTAAAGGTGCTTTTGCCCTTACAAAGAGACTGTTTTATAGCAGCCAACTCGATGTGAGGGTAAAGGTAATCTGCTACATGGCCCTTATTAGGCCCATGCTGGTATTTGGTTGTCCCGTGTGGTTCAATGTACGAGCAAGCTTAATGGAAAAGATTCGGGTGTTTGAGAGGGCTTGCCTTAGGGCTTGTCTTCGCTTGTACAGAACACCAGAGTCGGAGTACAAGAAATTTTATCCTAATGAGGTCCTTTACAACAGGGCGAACCTAATACGAGTGGACAACTTCGTAATTAAGCTGACTCGAAGGCACATTGCAAGAGCAATGACCTCGACGAATAACCTAATATCTGGGGCTTACTACCCCAATTACCTTTACCACGAGAGTGTGTGCTCTGACGGCTTCGTTCCACCGGAAGCATTCCTCTACCTAGATCAGAAAGGGTTGATCCAGGATATATCAGCGGTCCCGTTAATCTTCCATGTCGCTCGGACAGCTGGGGACAGGCGACTCAACTACAACAGAGACGTCGCACATGGCAGTGTGGATCGACTCAGGTTCAGTAGGGCGGTGGGGAATCGCGATAAGAGGGATGTCGTTCGGCAGCACCAGCATTTCTGGTGGTTGAATGATGGAGAAGATGCTTCGTCGTCGTTTCCGTCAATTACAGACCAGCCTCACTAATGAGGCAGAGCTGACCAATCTATTTGCCCAGTAAATAGCGATGGCCAGCTTACATAGGTTTAGGTTAGCATTTAAGAAATATATACATATACTGGTATATATAAAGGTATATTCTAGTATATGTATATTATTGTGCATAATGTCTTTGTGTCTGTATGTGTGTATTGTGTATATAGGTTAAGTAGACTAAGGTTTATTTTAAGTTAGATATTAAGTTTTATAAAAAATAAAAAATTACATCCATAGGCTAAGTTTTTTGTTAACAATATTTTTTCTTAGCTTTAAGTACAGTAAATAAATATCCATAAAGAAAATGTTAATAAAGTCGAAAGACATAGTATAAGAATTTAGAGTAGCTTAGAGTGCCTGTGTGGGGCCAGTAAGTTAGTATAAGTTTGTTAAGTAATTTTAAGCTAGCATTTAAGCATTTTTTGTTAGTATGTAAGAGTTATTGATTAGAAAATAAAATGCGTTTAAAACTTAAACTAACTATGATTTTGACATGTAGAGCGAATGAACACCAACGCTCCAGTCCGCAGAATCCAACGCAGCAGGGGAAAGCCTCGCCTTAGGTGGGGAAGGGAAGGGGACTACAACCAACTGTGGATTTATTAATTCTTATTAGAATGACACCACACAATTACTAATTTTTACGGAAAATAGACTACTGCATATTAAAAACATACTAATTTAACAGTTCTATATTTCCTAGTTATTATAACTTGCAAACATTTAAGAGCAATATACAGCGGTAACTCTCTTTTCTTCCCCTCTAAGTTTTATTCGCCCGCGCTGTGTGCAAACATTATAAGGGTATAATAACATTTGAGCGTGCGCTAATTATAAAAAAAAAATCAACAAGAAACAATTAAACTATTAAAATACAAAGATACATTCAATTTACATATGTTCACAAAAAGTTAGAGCTTTGTTTTAGAGGTTAGCTAGTAGAATGTGAGTTTGTCCGATCAGTGCTGAAGACGAGAACACGGTGAAGAGAATGAATGAAGGAATTTGAAACTATACTTCTGAAAACAAAGGATTTGATAAGAAAATATTTTGTTCACATAGGATTTTCTAGGAAAAGATTTGTTTACATAGGATTTCCTAGGAAAAGATCTTATGTGAATGGATTAGTTTGCAGGGGGGAGCAGGGATCCGCTGTGTCAGTCTTGTGATTAGTTTCTCCAATCTTGATATATGTATATGTATCAATGGCTGCTGGCGCTGAAGTTGGTATCATGATTTTTGTCTTTTACCAAGAGATGGCTTCGAGTTGTATGAAGTTCGGGACACATACTAGTTGTACACGGCGTGCGTTGCTATGCTTCCAACGAAAATTTAAAGAAAACTCGTTATAAGAATATTTATTTTATTTCAGATCATTTTCTTATATTTTTGTTCATTTTCATGGAAATAATTCTGAACGGTCAGAATTAACGTTTCGTATTAACTAAATACTTGATCGATTTCACCGAATTGCAATACTCGACATTAATGTGTGATTTGAACATCTTCCAGAGTAACCGTAAATATGGTACAACCCAACGATTATCGACTTCAATATCATTATTTCGTACTTTTAAAGTGATGGAATTGCCGCCAGCTCTAGTTGATCGTCAAAAATAGAGTGGATATCCGTCATCGCCATGACGGTCTCTGCACGTCTGAACGAAAATTCTGGCGGATATTTTTTGTACTTATACCTATATGTTAATATAATATTAATAATATATATTATTATAATATATATATATAAATAAAATATTAATATATATTAATAATTTTTTTAAATAAATTGTTTTAATTGTCTTCGTACACGTCATACCTCGAGTAAATGTCGGTCGTCGTTTCCTTGTCGTATATATAATTCTTGTTATCACTCTTTGGTTCACACCGTCTTGCCCTTAAATCGTGTCCAAACTTCATCGGCTGAAAGCTTTCAGCATACCCCTAGACAATTAATACACTTGCCTGTTTCCCCACCGGTAAATAATCATTCGTCGCTCGATGTTGGCCAATGTCGGCAAACAATTCTCCCAACCGTACTGGCAAAGGTTCAGGACAACCTAGGCAATTTCATAAACTGCCGCATATTGATGCATATTGATCGAGTCAGGTTCGCAAATTTCATTCATCGTGGAATCATTTGCACAACGCTTAGGTGTACCCCGTAAGCATGCAAGGATTCCAGTTCTCGGGCTTTGTTCAACAGATGCTGGTGAAACCAGAGGCTGCATCACAGTCGATTTATTGTCGCATCTTAATCAAACCCATATCATTGTCGAAAGATTCATTCTAAATAAGCTAACTTCAAATCTCCCTTCGCACTCCTTTGGCGAATCTACCTGGTCTCATATACAGAATCTCGAATTGGTAGATCTCAACTTCAATGTACCTGTTTCTATTGATATGCTTCTTGGTGCAGATAAAATATGGTGTATCCTAAAGACGGGTCAGATGGAAGTGAAACATGTTTAAATTTCAAACAACAACAACAAGTTCCGGTTTCATCTCTTTATTCTACGCTCGACGTCGACGTTCTGCTGCAGCGGTTTTGGGAGTTGGATGAAGGAACACCACTGAAGGATGAATCTTTTGCTGATGATGAAGCCGAAACACACTTTCGGAACACGTTCTCGCGCTCCCCCGACGGGAGGTAAGGTACGTCGTTCAAAAGTCCTTCGACCTGGTTTGGCACCTCAATTATACAAGCTGTCAATCGCCTACATTCTATGGAACGTCGGTTTTCGAAGTTTTTTTTTTCGTCGGTTTTTCCCAAATTGCATAGTTTATATTGTAAAATGTTTGTGTGGGTACAAATGATAGAACTTATTCTTTTCAATAGAAATCGCTTTATTCAGTACAGTTACAATTCACTATTTAATTGTTTCTCTCAGTACAATCCAATTTCTCAACCGCTTATACTTTTCTTATCTTTTACTTAAACCACTTAATCACTTCTCCTAATTAACACTTCAAATTTCACTTTAGAACTGATTTGCATACCTTGCGGATGCTGGTATTTATACTCGAATGACATACTTCGAGAACAATCTTCGCCATCCAGTTTTCTAGAAAATTCGATTCCACTCTCCAGTCATCAATGGTCGAGACTTTGATATTCAAGTATCGAAATCTGCTGGTCTTCGAGTATCGACATCTTCTGCTCTGTAAATCTAGATGTCGCTGCTCACATTTAAGTGGTTATCACAATATGTTAAACTCATGAAGGAATATTTGGATCTAGGTCACATGGTTCGTGTATCACCAGATGAGTTGGAAAGTGAATCCGGAAAGGTTTTGTACCTACCACATCACGCTGTTTTGAAGAAAGACAGCTCGAAAGACAGTAGCTCATAGGCCCACCTATTCAGAGCGATTTATTTGGAGTTTACGTACGTTTTCGTCAGCATAAGTTCGTGTTTACCGAGGATCTTGTCATCTGGCGTGAGAGCCCATCCGATGGTATTAGTCACTTTCGTCTACGCACCGTTACGTATGGAACTGCATCTGCACCTTTTTTGTCGTTCGAGTGCTTAAGCAGATAGCTATGGACTACCAAACTAAGTATCCAGCTGCAGCGCGCGTTTTGTTAAGCGAGGTGTACGTAGACGACATTATGACGGGAGCAAATTCAACAAACGAACTTGTACATCTTGCGTCTGAGCTTGTATCCTTATTGTCAAATGCTAGACTCGAGCTCCGGAAGTGGAGCTCTAACTGCTGGCCGCTACTTACCCAAGGATGACTGCGAACTCTCCTGGATTGATACTGATCTGTCGAAATCAATGATAAAGGTTCTCGGTATGCATTGGGATCCAAGATCAGATCAATATTCTTTTCGTATGACCGAGTCTCGATTGTCTACCCCTCCTACTAGGCTTTCATTGTTGTCTGAGATATCATGCATTTTTGATCCTTTAGGATTTCTTAGCCCATCAGTTGTTTTATTTAAAATTATGTTTCAGGTCATCAGAACTTAAAATAGGCTTGAACAACCCACTTTCCACAGAACTAGCTGCAAGGTGGACGCGCTACCAAGAAGAACTGCACTACTTTGAACAAATACAAGTGCGCGAGCGATTTTCCCTTCGCATGACATCGAACTTCACGGATTCTCGGATGCTTCGCTATTGGCCTACTCTGCTGTGGTCTACGCTCGACGTCAAATCCCTCCCAATCAGTTCCAGATCGTCATAGTTGTCGCCAAGATCAAGGTTGCACCTCTCAAACCTGTCTCGATTCCTCGGTTAGAGCTCTGTGGTGCTCTTCTTCTCAGTCGCAAAATAACTCACCTCACTTCGAGCAATTAATCGCCAAAATTTCGTCGTGAACTCGGTTAATTCGAATAGTCGCGTACTGTGTTCGCTTTACAAAAAATTGTCGACTTAAACTCTTTGCTAAGGTTTAAAGGTTTCAAAATTGTGCTCAGCAGAACTTATTATTTTTAAAATTGTGCAGCAAGAATCGTTCGGGATTGATATTCGCAATCTGCAAAGCTAGCTTAATCCGAATTCAAAACAACTGAGGTACTTCATTGACCGTTCATTGACCATGAGAGGCTTTTTCGTGTAGGGGGTCGACTGAAGAATACTTCCTTGTCATTCAGCCTTAAACACCCAATACTCCTTCCCAATAACCACATTTCTCTACTTATAGTGAGAATCTTCACACAGGAACAACGAAGACATTCGTCATAGTACGCCAGAGATATTGGATTTTGGGAAGCCGAAATCTCATTTGCAAGGTCGTACATCAATGTAAACTCTGCTTTCTCCAGAGGAAGACGACAACTATGCAACACATGGGTGATTTGCCAATTCAACGTGTTCATCGTAATCGCCCATTTTTCAATTCCGGATACGACTATGCTGTGCTTTGTACCATGAAGCTTTCTCGTGGCTGAAATGTTTGATAATCGTTATTTATTCAATTTCAATTATTTAATTAATTCATTTCATTCGCTCATTGTTAATCATTCATATTTTTCATTCTTTCCGATTAGTTTAAATATTGTATTAATTATTTATTATAAAATTATTGTTGCAACATTTGTCGAGTCACTGTTTATTTTTACGAAATTGCTGTAATTGGACTATTTTAAATCCTGCCAACAATCACACAGGCAAGAACGGATGATCGGCCAACAGGATCATCGAAAGTTTTTTTTCTTTAAAACAACAACGCTGCACAGATCGGTGATGCGTAAACAAGTGCACTATGGGATAACCCAAATGGTGAGGAGTTTGATCAATCACGTGGAATTGATTCGCCGCAGTGACAATTTACACTTGTAATTAGTGTTAAACAAAATAAATAGACATTATAACGTGGATATTCGTGTGTGTGTATTATTTTCCAACCTCTTTATTTCATGATCGTTCGGTATATTCTATCGATAGTCTACACACAATAATTTCGATCGTCGAATCCAAATCAGCGGTGAAGACTTTTTATCTCCAATTAGCGCGGTCTTTAGCTAACTGCCTCCAGTTACGCACTCCAAGTTGATTGAGGTCCACTTGCGCGCCATCTAAGCCTTCCTCTACTACGTTGTCCCTCTGGATTAGAGTTGAAGATTTTGCGGGCTGGGACGTTGATGTTCATTCGCTCTACATGGCCCAGCCATCTCAAACGAGCAATGCGCAATTTGTGATCTGCGTCCGGCAGTTGTAGTAGTGATCCAGTACGATAACAAATTCTCGCGCACGATGTTTATTGCACCGAACGATGTCGTTTGTAAACATGAAGTGTACTTGCTTATATTTGCCAAAAAATGTTTCGATTGGTTGGTGTCATCTGATACCAAAGTTGATAACGGTTCGGGTGGTGGATGTAATACTGCCAATTTCACTTCACTTCCACCCGCGCAGCACGGTCATAGTGTTTCATTCCTCAAAGTGACGGTATAGCAATACACGCATAATTTATCCATTTTTTCAATAACCACACTTGGATGAATACTGTAAATATATTTAGCATCGGGGTTTTGTTTATCCGGGCTAGGAAAACTTTCATGGTAAGGTTCCCTGCTTCGGGAACGAAGACAACGCAGGTGAATAACTTGGGAACAGCGTGTCCCTGAGTTATACTCAGATATGAGTTTTCCATGGTTTTATTTTGCCTGCAGACATGAGCCAGTTCTTGGTTACTGCAAGAGCATTGGCGTGGTCAGAAAGATTGTCCGAAAGAGAGGGATATCTTTTAAATTAAGTGAGAAGGATTTTCTAAAGTGGATTTTCGGGTGAAGCATTACGTCTTTTCCCCTATCGTTCCATTTCTGACATGTTCTTTCATTCTTGTTTTGATCGTTGATGTGCAAGGAAGTGTAAAGAAGATAAAAAAAAGTCTTTCATCCACACGAAAATTTGAACACGACGAGAATGGGCAGCACTTTCATGCCCCCACCAATGTGAATAGGCACAGTATCAGGAAGAGGCAACGTAGCTAATCGAATTCTACTTCCAAATATGACTAGTGTAACCACACCCCAAATGAAACACCTTTCACACGTCAACCAACCAACTTGACAGCCGACAGTTGACACTCTGGCAAATTTCTGTGTTTTGTTGTGATTTTCTTGGGCCAAAATAATTTTTATGATTTTCGACGCATTTCTTGAAGATGCAGTCCCATAAGGAAATTCTAACTTCAGACAAACCATCATCAACTGAGCTATGCTTTGACAAAAATGAATTTATGAAGGTAGGAGCTTAATAATTGATTTACTGAAAAACAAATCCAAGTTCACATCATCACTCTTTTAGACAAATTTTTCTGTTGACGAATTTCTCCATAGAAATCGGAATGTTCCTAGTCTTGAGTTACTCCGAGACAACCTGGGCGTGTACCTCAAAGTTCTTCGTTCGTCAATGATCGATCTCATCAATGAAGACTATGCAGACTTTGTTAGTTTATCCGCAAATTTAGTTGGCCTGGATCAGTCGATCGATACCATTCGTAAACCTCTTGAAACGTTTCGTGAAGAGATTCTGAATATCAAAGAGCTCATCAACGAAAACGAACAGGAAGTGAGTGGTTATCTTAAGCAAAAGAATGATTTGCGAATACTTAAAAGAAATCTTCAAAGTTTGAAGAAGGTATACGAAACAATGGAAAAATTAGACGAATTGTTGGCGAATAAACTTAATAATGAAACCGTGAAACCTGTCGATTTAGAACGGGCATCACTTGAGCTCATTCAGCTGAAGTTTAATAAGAAATTCTGTGAAGTGTATCTTAACAAAGATCAGCTGAATAAGATTTCGACTTTAAATGATGATGTTTTGAAAAAGTTAAGGTTACTCTTCAACTCGGCGTTGAAAACGTCCACCAGCACAGCAAGCGAGTTACTAGAGAGATGCCTTCGAATCTACATAACTTTAGATGCCTTTGCCGAGGCTGAGAAAGTCTTCAAAGAAGATGTTGTGGGACCCTACATGAGCTGTATCATATCAGAGCAACATCTTCAAAACTCACCGCAAGGTTTAGCCGGAATTTATAATAAAGTATTAAATTTCATTTCTCTGCACATGACTGACTTGCTTAGGATCACAGAATACTCTGACAAAATGAAGGGATTTCATTTCTTGGTAAACAGTTTCTGGGGTGATGTCGAACAACGTCTCGAAACTCACATGTCTTCTATATTTGCTCCAGGAAATTCGGAGGTTTTCTACGTCAAATACAAGTGCACGAGAGATTTTATTCAAAAAATCGAAGAGATTCTCCAGAATGAGGAGTCAGTGAAACTATTTCGAAATCATGCACAAACGAAGAGCTTTCATTCACGTTGGAACTTGCCTGTTTACTTCCAAATTTGCTTTCAAGAAATCGCCGGCCAATTCGAAGCAATGCTGGAACCAGTCCTGGATGAAATCAAGCTATCCGGAGGAGAGGAGTTTAAGTTGACTCCATATAAAGGCGCCCTCAAAGCCATTGAACGTTGCTGGTCGGATGGTGTCTATCTCTTCGAAGTGTTTCCGAAATTCTTCAAACTAACAATTCAAATTATTTTAAGACTATCCCAATGGATCAGTGATGCTGTTACTGCGCTTAAAGCAAAGAATTTCTCCATGAAAACATCAAAAACAAATCTTTTAATCTTTGTCTATGCAGACACAATAAAGTTCATAGAAAAGTTGCCGTACGTGCTAAACCTTCTTTCCTCAAACATTCCCGATAACAACGAACTTCTTAGCGAAGCAATCGACGATGTGCGGCAAACCCTTCAACATCACTTAAGTCTAATTGAAAAGGCTCTTATCGACATCCTGACCGTGGAGAGTATCGAGAGCATACAACAGGTCAATGATCTTCCTCGCTTATACAGAAAGACTAATCGTGAGGTCCCCACTCGTAGTTCAGTGTATGTAGAACAGATGTTAAAGCCAGTGAAAGTGTTTCAAGATGGAATCGATTCAAAACTAGATAAACCCATTGTTCAGAGGATCTTAGAGCAAGTCTTTACTAAGATTACAAAAGAGTGAGTAGATTGTTGAGTGACTATAAGTACATCTTCATATTGTCGATTTAATTTTTGTTTAGCTATTACAAATCGGTCAATGAAGTGCTTACTTCTGTTCAGAAAACCGAGGAGTCGCTACGTCGTTTGAGAAACCTCAAAGAGAAGGCAGCAAATGCACAGCCAACATCGGGTGCAGCAATATCTGATGATGATAAAATCCGATTACAATTGCGAGTTGATGTAGCTGCGTGGACAAATGAGTTGTCTAAGGCAGGTTCTATGCCAACTCAAATCGACAAGCTCTTAGAATTGAATAATATTGTCGAGGAAGCGATAAGGACGAGAGATTTGCAGAGTTAGTTGGAGCTTGGCCTTCAATTATTATTAATTGTGATTGTTTAAATGTTTTATTGTTATATATACAAACCATCTTAATATGTAAATTTATTCAAAGTACACATAGTCCCTAATTTTATTTCATTGAACTCGTTTTTTATGGGTTTCTGGTTGGCATTCAATCCTTTCTACTATACGACTTTTACATACAAATTGATTGAGCTTTTCAAATGTATGGTTAATAAGCAACAGCAGTTAAATATATAAGCTCTGCGGTGTCGTTATCACTCTTACAGCAAGCGTCGCAGGATGTGTTGTGAGCAGTAAGTCAAGGAACATGTACCATAGCAGTGAACCAGCGACTTTGCGGGCAACCACCGTTTACCACAACCATCACATATTGGCCGCAATCAGTTTTGCCCACATGAAACTCGACAAATCTCCATGCCCATCAACATGAAAGAAGGAGAACTGATAGGTCTAAAGCCATGACGATCATCATTCATGATTTTCGGAAAGACAACTCATATAGTTCGCCACACATTCGGCGTGTCAGGTAGTAGTAAAAATTCTCTTCAGAGTTGCTGGATCGAGCTGGTTAATCAGATCTCATACCAACCACCTGCAGCTTGTGAAACCAATAGTATGCACTTGGCGCATATGAAGTTTTTTGTAACGCTAAGTGCGAACTTTTAAAACCCCTTTCCCACTGCATTCATTAAATACCAATGTAAAATTCAAATGATACGCAATGTTTCTTCATCGATTGTAAGATCACATATGATACCATTCATCGTATGAAACTCTAGAAGTCTAGAACTGAGTTCATTCTGTCTGCTGACGTCGGAGCGAAAAGAATATTGAGTAAGATGTGAAGCCTAAGGGCTAACCTACATAGCTATATGTTCGTATTTAATTTACTGACTAAATTTGAGGTTATTGACGCAAAAACTCCTCCCATCATTGACGTTGCCACATCAAAACAAAATCTGTGGTAAGTTTGTTCTGCTAGTTCCCCTGTTTACTAACAGAAGTCTCGTTTTCTATAAAGTATGCTTCCATATGAGTTCATCGTGACTACTAGTATTCTGTGAGCAAATCTTTGCGGACCTCAGCCATTTATTCTCAGGAAGTTTCTTCTAAATAGTGCGTAAGCCTTCAAATAATCCTCAAAGATGTAGACAGACCACTCGACCGGGTAAGTGATCATTGTATGACGTACTTCGCTATGAAACTGAAACTTTCGCCCCGTAAGTTGTGACCACAGTCACTTTCTGCTCCGTATTATGACGCCGATCGGTGTTTCGGGAGTAATTTATGTTTTCGATATACGGTTTGGCCAGAAGATATGTAAAATGTTGCACCTACAATATTTTACATTTATTCATGAAGGTTTGAAACTTCATTGGGGCAGTCAATGGAGCGTATGCGATTATTGAAGCAGAAGCGACGAAGATGGGTTTAGTGGTAAACGAAGGAGAAACAAAGAATGTTCTGTACACGAAGAGTAACACACGACATCGACGCCGAGGGCAAAACGTCACGATAGGCAGCTACAATTTTGAGATAGTAAGAGAACACACATACATATGTACTCCTGCGACTCTCGTATCGCATCTCGCAGCATTGTAAATGGGTCCCGTTTGCATAAGTAGAGAATGGAGGACACGTCTCAACTGTTGCCCTTATCAACAAAAAAGCTCAGATAACCCGGCTTAGGTGACTAGGCGACCTTGAGCGCATGGACACCAGCATTCAAGTCCAAAAAGTTTTCGAATCCAACCCAAAAGGAAGAACACAGTGTAGAACGACCTAATCTATAGTGGCGCACACAAGAGGAAGGCAGCTGAAGCTATGGTCCACCCGGACTATTGCTCCATCTAAGTAAGTTGGACTCCAGGTTGTTTCGCAGGTTCAATATCCGGAAAAGGTAAGCCATCAGCGTATTCAAGATATTTAAGATGTCATAGTCTATATTCGCCTTATATTTCCTCCAGAGTAGCAGTGGCGAAAGAAGGCAACCTGGACGACCTCGGCTGCGGACTTCAAATTAACATAACAATTTACCGTAGAACGTCTCTTGTGTTTTACGTGAGCTCCTGTCAAAAAATGTCTTAATTTCACGGGATGAATAAAGATTCATAGGGGCCAGAATATGCCTGGCTAGTGGTTACTTGCTTCAGCCATACTAAAATTGAAACCTGTGTTGAGGGCACGAGCTCTAGCCTTGGTTTGGACGCTGCACCCAGCACTTGTTTGCAATTCTACATCGGATCAACCAACTTGTGGAAGATCCTTCCTGCGACTTTAGGTTAAACAACAGCCATCATGATACTAACACTGGGGGCCTACCTCTTCCAAGTCAGCCCTGAACTGAAGTCTGGTGGGCCCTGACTTCCCACGGTACCGCTTTCATGTCCTGAAGAGACTATCGACAGTCCTTACCGCTCAGTTGGACCCTATAAGCGGCCACTCATAATGTAACTGGTAAAATCGTAGCAACCTTCAGTGGCTTTAATCTGAAAGCATTTAAGATAAGACCAGTATTCCTCTAACCCCCGTTTATTATTAGACTACGCCATTGATGGGAGTAGCCTTGATAATTGGGCGGTAACTTACCGTAGAGTAAGAGCTGACATTTACCACCATCATACATAGCCGGTTATGGTATACCACTCCTACGCAAAGTTCGCCATATAGCATTTTGACCGCGATGAACAACAAATATAGCGGAGATCTACACTCGAAGCATTATTCAATGATGACCCGCAGGGAGGTGACGTGCTCGATGTACGATCCACCTCGTTGTTCGATGTCAAACGTTGATTCAAGTTCTAGCTTTTAGTTTAGATGAAGCTGGATGAGTGGATATATGTACCACTCTAGTTGTCACATTCTGTCGCTTCCTTTTAGGCAGCTTTCGGTTTTTTATGCTTTTCTAATTGTTGGCTGTAGGATTTCTACCGAAGTGTTAGATGTGGCTTAATAGATTTTCGTTGGGATTCCATTTACACCAACTGGTTTGTTTTTCTTCAGTGGTCTAATCGCCGACGTAATTTCAACGGGAGCCGGGAGGCTGAACTCAGTTTTACTCGCTTTCGCTTTCAATTGCAAAATCTTTCTGCCAATTTGCAAACTTTTCCTTATCCGACGTTGTCGAAAATTTCCGTCGAGTCCTGGATTCGGGATTTGAGCACCAGCTTGTTCCTTAGTAATATTATAGACTATCGTTACATCTTTTCCCTTTCCTTTCATCGGGGTACGAGACTTCTTGTTTGGGGTGCTGTATCACCGAGGCCCCTACAATCTGTGCTTTGAGTTCAATACGTTCATCGATCCGTCTCAAGATATCTGCCAGCCTAGTGCTTCGACTTTTTCGCCTTTCGGCAGATAGCCACAGACAGCGAACCAGTACTCGTCGAAGTACCGGTCAGGAGCGAAGCTGCTGATTGCTTCTGAATTTGCGGAAATGCGGTTCCTTATCCGTCAGCGTACTTTGACCTCCCTGATCTGTCGGTATTATGCTTGAGTATTCTAAGCATGTTGGATCGGATTTGCGGTTAACAGATGCAGTACGAAGGCTATAGTCATTAGATGGTGGTTCTCCCCTATTCCGATGAGCTTCACGCTTGTTACTGAAGTCTTGGATGCAATTTCTTGAATAGTGGTAAAGTGAGATCATCATCTAGTTCGTCTAATGTAGTCGATCAATCGAGATCTTATGGAAGCTAAACGGTGTGCCTCCAATGACCAGGCGTTCGTCGTTGTAAAATTCAGTAAAGCTTTCGATTTTTGAACATGGTCCTGTGTTGTGTTGAAATCTTCGATTACGATATCCCCGTTGGACGTAGTAATGTAGTATAAATGCCGTATCACCCTGTATATTGTAAAAACCTATGACCTCTTATTATTTTAAGAAGTAGAAGAAATTCACTTCAAATACTTTACGCCTTAAAACGAAGCTTGTTTCCACCCATATTTACGAATTAAAAAATTATGAACTCCGTTCAAATGAATATTTATTATTAAAAGAAACCTTCATCCAGATCATCCGGCTTTTCTTCAGCCATTGCACCACGTCGGGCAGCTTCTCCACCACGAACTTTTACATTATAGCAAACGTGCTCAGCTTTTAAAACGCTCTGATGTAAGGTGTAAAGTTTCCTCCCATATTCACGATTCCTAACAGCGTGAAGACTAAGAAATCTACAAAAATCGAAAGTATAAACAAATTCTATTGATTTCGTTGGAACACGTACCCTTTATAGAAATTTTGCAAAACCTTACAAGTATCTACACAAGAGAGTGTATCTCCACTATTTAGAGAGTTAATACAGCGACGCATTAGCTCACCAGTCAAATCTCCCAAGCCCAAAATATATTCATTAGGCTCTACAAGACAAACTACTTTCTTCTCAACATTTGCTTCATTAGTATCTTCCTTCTCTTCGCAGCTAACAGATTCTTCTTTCTGATCGGCAACTTCTTTCTTTTCAGCAGACACAGTGAAGTGCATTTTCTCTTGTAACGCCTTCCAGTCCGATAAATCAGAACCACTGAGGTACTCATAGAAGGAATATGCTTCTACGAATTCTTGCAGTCCAGGGCAATATGCGCGCAAGTACTGGTAGGTATCTTGGTTTTCCAATTCTTTGGCGATTTCGAAGAACTTATTGGAAATGAGGTTGTTTAGACGGTTCTTAGCTTCAAGTATAATCTTCTCCTTGTTATTCTTGCTGCAATAGAGGAAGTTAAGAGTTGAAAAGAAGATTTACAATTTTTTTACTTTGGGTCGATGGTATGCAAGAGGAAGATGATCCGCTTTGATTCAATGGTAATATCCCGGCTAAGTTTAATGACGCGCTCATAGCGGTCATGTTTTTCGTCCAATTCGAGAGCGTATTGCTTAAAGGAAGCGATAATTGGGTTGGACTCATCAACTGGTGGCAAGTCCTTGTTGGGCTTTGCAGATTTGTTATGAAAGCGATTACGATTTTGCTTAAAAGACATTCTGGTAGATGGAAAATAGAACTTGTGTACGACTTATAAATTTCGCGTTTGCTTTGCTTGGCCGTTCGCCTTTTATTTTGTTTTTTGAGGTTTACTTTTGTTGACAGTCTGACACTTTATTAAATGGGTGTATTCAAGTAATGATTAAACCAAATAACTGTATTTCATGGCCTTAAGAGGCGAACCCACTGCCTATCAGTTTTGGACAAATAACAGTTTCAACCTACAAGCAGCAGTTTGAGATGTCTGCATTTTGAAACAACTCAGGCAATAAATACAAGTGTTTCGCGAACAATTAGCCAGGCTAAAGATATGTTGAAACAATCGATGTGATGAAACTAGAAAACTTTATTATGACGTCGACAGGATGGCACACTTTTTGTAACACACAACAGGATAATAATTAGCAAGGGGAAATTCCAATACGAAGTTGTAATGAGTGGAAGGAATAGCCGGAAAAAAATGTGCTAAAGCAAATGCCTTCGCCCTGGCAATAGAAGCTAGCTGCTTAATCCTAAGAAAATCATTCAAACAAACAATTACAATTTCAACATGCACCACAGCCGTGATCCCACATAGACTCTCGTCCTTGATAGAATTCAGCTCAATGGCGACACCGCAAATGTTCTTGCAGTTGTTAATATATCTGCTACAATCTTAGCCTCCCTATTTGGATTCGCAAATACTTTTGGCCAATTGCTGGAATAATACATAGTTTCCCGAAAAAAGCTGTTTCAATAATTGTTTTAATCGAAACTTCTGCATTATACGGCTGCATCTTAGCTTGAAGTTTCACTTCATAATGGCGCAAACGATACACGTTTTCTAAAGTATGAAGGCTCATAAGAATAAAATAAAATCTTCGATCTGGCGAGTCTTCCATTCCTACCAAAGCAGTCCCTCTACTTCGTTCGTTGATTTTTGTGGACTTTACGTTATAAGTCACAAACGCATAGAAAGAGGACTCTATTAAATTACAGTATGCGTCTGAAGGCAGTTAGCAAAAGACCCATATAACTTTAGAGACTTATTGATTGAATATGAGGCCGGGCTGTAGCGCCACTAAATGCGCATTTTTCTGATCCGTCGCTGTACGGCTCGTTGAATACACTGTTGTATCTCATCCTTCAAAATCCGTTAACGCAAACTGCCCCAAAAATTCCGCGTAGAATCTTTCGTATGCAACCACCAAGAACATTTTCATCAACCTCGAGCAGGACTTGGGTTCTGAATTGCTCAATTGTATTCTTAAGCCAAAGAAATAGTGAATATAAAATAGGGATACCGAAACTAGGCGTAGATCTTTATAGATCGCCTCAGTAGGTCCTGTCGTTTGCGGATAAAGAGTGTCGATTTTCGTTTCTCTCAGGATCTGTAATAGTATGAGTGTTTCGTCGCACTGATAATGGCCAATCAGATCGTTAACAAATGTTTTAATACGAGATCTTCTACACAATGCTAAGGAGACTGAGACAGTGTAGAAGTGTTCCTTACTTGGTATGCTCACTACCAGGTCTGCTGCCTGAAATTGATCGTCAGGTAAGCCATCCGGCCCGACAGTCTTGCTTAAGTTAAGCTAAGGCATTATGTCTGTTCATGTACGGCCCAAAACCACAAAAAACTTCGAAAAATAGCAACAACCCCACGCGTTTTTGGAAGTTCTGGGCTGGTTTTCGGAGTTTTGGACAGTACGCTTACAGACGTATTGCTACTTTTATTTCACTTTGGCTGGGTGGGATGAAATTCTTAGCTTTACAGGTTATATTTTGTAGACTGTGACTCCACGAGAATACTTTTGTTCATCTCTAGAGATATCCATTCGGGTTTTGTTAACATATCGTTCCTGACCTCTCCACTCTTAATTAGACGCTTCTCATATTTCTCCGGAAAAGGCAACGTTCTTCCCTCCTCTTTTGTAAAGCAATAGAAGCCCTTCTTGTACTATTATTTGCAGCTAGTAGTATTGCTACATGAGTTTGCACTATTCATCAAACCAGGGCCGGGTTCATGATATTGATGTTACTATGTGTGTAAGTGTGAAGGCATTGCCAAGAGTTTGAGGTATATGGGATTAGCAAATATTCTGGCGGTTGCAAGTGCAGCCGTCTTGCAGTTTTCTTACGGTATTTCTCCGTTATTGTGGAATCTGTGATATCCGTAGTCGTAAATGCCGCTCGGCATTTTCAGACATTCATTATATTGGTTGGTTTTTATTGATATATTTATCCTGCACATCTGTACTTTTCAGGTAATATTATATTAAAAAAAAACCAATGGAACTTTTGCATAAATTAGACTAAGTGTCGTAGCTGACTTCCAACCTCTCAGAGTTTTTCTATCTCAAGCTTAGAACAAAGTGTGCCGCACTAAAATTAACAATATGAATATCAATAATTGAAAAATTACGATTTTTGTAATTAAGATTAAATACGTTTGTATTCATTGACTTAAAAAGACTTTTGTTAATGAAAGACTGGATAACTGCTGGCAACAGAGTAGAACAGTACTGGGAGCTGTACTATCCCACTCGCTTAGGAATAGCCAAGAGCGCTCCATTGCTTATGCAAGTCCTACCATGAGCACTACAGAGCAACGATAGCCGCAAATGGACCAGAAAGCCCTTGAAATTGAATAGACTATTCAAAAGTTCTTTAAGTATCTCTACGGCAACCATTTCACGTTTCTTACCGACCATAAGCTGCTCATACAAATTTTTCACCAGGAAAAATCGCTTCCTGTTCTTTACACTAGTCGTATCGCAAACTATGCCGACTTCCTTGGAAATTTCGACCACGACGTGATATTTAAACCAACAAAAGCTAACTAACGTAGATTACTGCTCTCGAGCCCCGCCACCATCTATTGCTCATCATTTGAATCGGCTAACATCGGAAGAAGGGGAAAGAAATTGGCTACGATGTGTATTTAATTCGCAGCAATACACACTTGGTATTCCCTCACACGTTATCAAGCTTCGAGTGTCGTAATTTGATATTCTCTCTGAGTACCATCCACGTCCAACAGCTACCAAGCTCACGTACGGATGGATTTTGTCTATTTTTAGTCAAAATTAAATAAAATAAACAACTTTAAAAATATTGGCATTGTAATAACTTATTTTGAACTTATCACAGAAATTTATTTTCGTCAAAGGACTGCTAACAACTGTCAGACATAAGTTACAGTGAATTTTTGCTACTCGTATTACAATTTGAAGTTTTCACTTGTGCTAACTTACTAAGACAGTAGGAAAGAAATGTTGGATTAACAAGACAGATTTTACTTCCTGACGTTTAAAAAAGTAGTTCAGTTCTTTTTGAGAAGTTAACTTTTATTTTGATTTCGACTTGGTAACGATTTTTGTGAGATTATATACGTTTTTATTCGTTGTAAAAAGACTTTTATTAATAAAAAAAAAACTAGATAACAACATAATAGTTAGACTTATTTCCTATTGAATTTCTAAAAAAAATTTTTTTTCACTTAACTTTCAATACCGAGCAGCAATGTAATCAAACACAAATCTGTACTTTGACACATGTCATATGTTAAATCTGACATACACATTTTCATCACCTCCACTGTGTCCTTGAAATTTCAATTCAACATACCACACCAGAGAACTCAAATTACGTCTCATAACAAACTACTCAAACACTACACTTTCGTTCTCTTCTGCTTTGCAGTAGATTTTCCACTTCGATTGCGCAACTCCGTTAACGCTTACTACAACGAAAATGGTAATTTATTTAAAATGAAAACATAATATTCCCTTTTAGAGCCATCGCCGTTGTCCATAAATTATGAGGCCCTGTGCACGCAGTAACCTATGGTGTGCGAACTTCAATTGACTGACGTTTCTATTATTTTACTTTTCAGCTTTACAACCTTATAACCCGTACCCTGATCCCGGCGGCTTGCGGCAGTGGTAGTAGATTGATTGCGCTACGTGCGATGTCATCGTCATCATCTATCGACACAGTCCTGGCGACAGAGAGCTCCTCCACGGGAATGGTCATTATTAATCGTCCGAAGGCATTGAATGCAGTCAATTTGGAAATGATCAGGAAAATTTACAAGCATTTAAAAAAATGTGAAAAGTCCAAGCTATTGGTTGTTATCAAGGGAACGGGTGATAAGAGTTTCTGTGCCGGAGGTGATGTGCGAGCAGTGGTTGAATCTGGTCCGTCTATCGAATCGAAGAGTTTCTTCAGGGAAGAATACACTTTAAATCATTTGATTGGAAATTATAAGATTCCTTATATTGCCTTTATGGATGGCATCACAATGGGAGGAGGTGTTGGATTGTCGGTTCATGGCAGATATCGTGTTGCTACCGAGCGTACATTGTTTGCAATGCCTGAAACAGCTATTGGTCTGTTTCCCGATGTAGGTGGATCCTATTTCCTGCCTCGTTTAAGTGGTAAACTCGGTTTGTATCTTGGCATGACTGGATTCCGTCTCAAGGGCGAGGATGTTATGAGTGCTGGTATTGCCACTCACTACTGCCATAGCGACAAGCTCAATGATTTACAAGCAGGTCTAATAAATTGCAACGATCCAGATGATATTCCTGATATCATGAGTAGTCTGACAACAAAACCTGAAAAGGAGTTTGCCCTTCGTCCACATTTAGACACAATCAACAAGTGTTTCTGTGGTGCTACCGTTGAGGAAATCTTACGAAATCTAGCACGTGATGGAGGTGAATGGGCACTCAATACTCTTGATGTAGGTTTCGTTGCTGTAATCTCTTAAAATTTAGCAATTCATTGTTTTCCTGTTTCCTGCCCAGATTCTGAGGAAAATGTCACCCACTTCGTTAAAGGTAACACATCGCCAATTGGAACACGGTGCAAATCTCTCATTGACTCAGTGTCTTATGATGGAATATCGTATGGTAGTACGTCACTTGGAAGACAGTGACTTCAAGGAAGGTGTTCGCGCTTTACTCATCGACAAGGACCAAAAGGCCAAATGGAATCCATCCACTATTGAAGCCGTGACTGATGCACAAGTGGCTAGGTTCTTTGCTAAATTGCCCGACACCGAAGAGCTGAAATTGTAAATGTTGCTTTATCTCTGTCGTTGGTCCATCTAATTAAGATAAGATGGGTGGTGATAGTGTTAGCTGATGTGTGTGTGTGCCTTCTTATTAGCTTCTTTGCATTTACTAGTTGCTAAGCCTAAAAATATCTTTTATTTTATTTTGTTAAATGTGTTTTTTTTTTTTCTATTTAGCTAGTTTTAGCTAGTTCTATCCCCCTTTTGTTTTTATTATAACTACTCCGCTAACATTCCTTTTGATGAGTGCATACTATTGTTTCCAACATTCGTCCGTTTCCAAAGTGGTATTCATTCAACAACAAATTTCTTTTTCGTTTTTTTTCATTTACAGAAGATCGTCCTAATGTAGGAATAGAAGAAATGAAAAACAAAAACAAATAAATGCCGGCCTTGACTATGTTAAACTTTTTTTTTTACTCAATTTGTTGATCAGCTAAAGCATTTCGTTTTGTTTTGTGTAATTTGTCAATTTGTTAATTTGTCAATAACATACATGCAAACATTTTCTTTTTTTATTCACCTACATTAACAACAATCTTTAGAGATAAGAGAGATGAAGAAAACAATTAATTTTGAACCTGTTAACAGTTCCACAGGTACATTTTAGATATAAGCGAAAGAGAAGTCCAAACAGGTTGCGAAGAATTTCTATTGAAATTGCATTTTGTTATACATGTACACATTTAAATTTATATATACACATTCAGATATTTTTGTAACGAAATAAATGTATTGTTAAAATTAATTACGTGTGTTGGCCTTCTTATGCATATTTTCGTTTTGGTCTCGGTTTGGTCTGGTGCAATGAACTCTGACTCACTGCAACAGGTTTGCCGAATCCCAAGAACCGGCGAGGTCAATTGAAAACCTCAAAACACCGGCTACGTAATCGACATGACACCGGTTTGTTTTCGCCAAAATGTAAACAAATAGGTGAGGTTAGAGCTTATGGGAAATATACCACACTACAGGGGGATATTTATGTATTTACAAATGTATTGTACAATACGATGGAATGTGTTGTTGGTCGAATTTGAAGGCCATAAGTTAAGGCAGCTCTTTCATTTTCGCAACGAATGATTACGGTTGAAGGCTGTGCTTTTACTATAAGAGAGAGTTGGACCTATAATTCGATCTAACCGGTGTTCTATGTATGCCAAAAGATGGCTCAGTCCAACATTTAACGGCAAGAATGAATTTTGTTATTGGATCTCAATCCTACCGATTATGTTGATAATGACCCAGTCAGTGTCCCAAAGTAGGCATATTTGCAGTAAGACATTATCCAGCTCTATGCTGGTTGAAAATGGCAGATGTGTTTGTAGAACATTTTGTATTTGTATTTATTTTTTGAACCAAGGAATCACACGACCGTGTGCGTCTCTTCGGATTTTGGCGCACGTCTAGGAAAGTTTAGAGTTTCTGGTAGCAGACAAATTTGTTTTTGTTTTTTTGATCTCGGCAATCGCTTTATGTTGTTACCTCCGATAAATGGTTTTGGTACAACTCCTATTTTCACGTTGAGCTTGGGCGCCATCTGTCGACTAGTTTGTTGTCAGTAGCCATCAGGGATTTTTATTGTAGAAAAAAATTTGGGCAGTTTGTTTAAAATTTGTTGTTCGACCGTGGAGAAAATGTTGGAAACTGGCAGTCTGTAATATCGAGAACAAGAGCATTTGAGTGGTACAGAGTGTTCAAAAGGGGCCGTGCAGTTGTTGAAAACTTGCCTCGTCCAAGACGGTCTGCAAAGGCAGTTACTGAAGAAAACATCGACTTAGTGAAGAAAATGGTCCTCGAAAATCGTAACTATAGCTTGAGAGACTTTAACAAGAACTATCCATCTCTCATGAATGATGATGTTCTGTGTATGAGACGCGCCGCAGCACGGCTTGGTCCTAAAGAGCTGTATTTGCTTTAAATGGATCATCGGAAAATAATTGCTGCAGACATGTTAGAACTAGTCATGCAAACAAGCCATCATTAGATGCCAAAAGGCATCTAAAAGGTGCCACTCAAGTATACCTCCTATGTTGTTCTAAGAGAGAACTAATAATTCAGTTGTCGGGCATTCTTTTTTTCCACAAATGATCTGGTGCATACCCCCTACTACTGTACTATCCGCTTTTCAGATTGTTTATAGCTGTGCCCTGTTCTATATTGGGTTAGGGGATACCTTATTAACTGATGTTGGGTTTTCTTTATATTTTTATAAACCTCTCGTGGTCATGTCCATTTACGATAGGAGTTGCCAAAAATGTTGCTTGCGAATCTGTGACGAGATTGCCCCAAAATTACGAATCGTCGAAGTTCGTTTCTTAGCTCATCATCTCCTTAATATCTTTGGGCTGGATGACTATGAAGGCTTTATTATTTTTAAACAGCTGTTTTTTCTGTATCCTTATTCGATTAAGGCATTGCTGACCTTACGCACGATTTCAACATTAGGTCGAATATGCAAGACTTCTGTAAACGCAGTCGGAAGATTATCCCAGGTCACAATGGGTTCACGTGAAATATATCTCCGAAGACCATGATCTGAATGTGCATTAGGATTGCCTGTGTCCTCGATTAGGGCTTCCATTGATATCTGGGCTTCTTATGAGCATAACTGTGGATATTACGCCTCTCCGGCAGACCAAACGAATGGTTCTCGACTTTCCTGTTGCCTAACAGTAGGAGAGACTGTAGACCCCTTGCTGGCTTCGTGACGGCGCACTACGCTTTGCTTTTGTTAAGCATCTAAGTGTGTTGGGTATAACTGACATTACACATCCTGCTGTGAGAGTGATGATGACACTGCAGAGAATTATCTTTGTGAGTGCCCAGGCTAGGCTTGCATTAAACTGTACATAATCGGCGCTGATCTGCCGGATGCTGGTACTATAAACGTTTATTCACATTTAAACGAGAGACTGGGAAATTTCAGTAAAAACAACATACAAGGAATGCAATGAACTAATTCTTTAATTAAGTACTCTGCACCTGAAAAAAGCGTTACAGTTGCAGAAAAGTTCACAGACGGATCTGTTATACTAAGCAACATAAGTGTAGGCTGACGAACGGAATGCTCTATGCCAAAAGCCGTATTAACTTGAATATGACATTTCAGTGTTCTGTTAAACACCATACTTGCAGTGTTAGCATAGTGGATTTTTGCGCTGAGAAAGACGACTGTTTGCTGAGACTTTTTGCAGTTAGTTTTAGAAGAGCTAAGAAAGGGAGCAATGCTATCTGCCTACATATATGAATTCAATATTGATAGCATTTGTGTAGTCTTCGATCATACCTAGTGCGCAACTTTGATATACAATAGTGGGGTATTGTCGCCAGTCATGTGAATAGAAGGGGACACATTTAAACAAATATCGCTACCGAGGGTGAGAAAAGACGAGGCATTGGAATATAACCATTAATGTTAGATTGAGAAAGACCCACTCAGACTGCTTGTTTATTTGTTTTTAAGATATCACGACATTAGGGAGAACACCAAGTTTGGATGATCAGAGTGAGTTGACAGTTTATTGCAGAGAATTATGTGGTTGATAATGTCGAAAAAATCTCAGAAATCACTTTATATTCGTCCAGTGATTCTCTAATATTGACCAAACTTTACATTTATAGTGATTTCTGAAGCCAGAGTGTGTTTGTGAAAGCAAATTTGCCCTTGCAATATCTTCTCAAATACAATATACAAAAAAGAGTTATATCCTTGTAAATGTTTATAAAAGTCTCAAAGTGTTGTTTCAGTCCTTTAATTTTCTGGTACGTTACTCTTCCCTAGTCTTGCACATTAATGCTTGTACTGGTATGTCTAATGTCTTTACCGATTTCGGAATTTCTTCATATTGTGAAATCATTCTACATATCGTTGACGTTTATTAGTACAAAATGCACCGAAGCTAGTCTATCATCTTTGTGCCCGTTTACATTGGCGACGGGATGAAAGTCCTCACCATGAACGTCATGTTCACATTTTCATGGTGTTGAAAGACTTTTTGACAAGTAGAACACTTGAATCGGAGCATTTTTAATTTTTAAATTTGAGCAGTTGGTCTGAAACATACCTTTTTTCCTATTCTTCATACTTCCTTTCCCATCAACGATCAAAACTAAAATGAAAATATATGTATGTCATAAATGGAACGATATGGAAAAAAACGACGTGTTGCACCCGAGAATCCACTTTAGAAATGGATTCTCGGTGGAAGTAACCCTTCTTCCCACTTCAATGAAAAGCGTTCCCTCTCTCTCGGACAATCTTCCTGCCCGCGCCAATGTGCCTGTTTACATTGGCGACGGGATGAAAGTCCTCACCATGAACGTCGTGTTCACTTTGTCATGGCAATGAAAGACTTTTTGGCAAGTGGAACATTTGAATCGGACCGTTTTTCATTTATAAATTTGAGCAGTTAGCTTGAAACATACCTATTTTCCTCTTCTTTACACTTCCTTGCTTATCAACGATCAAGACCAAAATGAAAAAATATGTCACAAATGAAACTATATGGGATAAAACGTTGCTTCACCTGAAAATCCAGTTCAGAGGTGGATTTTCGGTGGAATTAACCTTTCTTCTTCCCACTTAAATAAAAAGCGTTCCCTCGCTTTCGGACAATCTTACTGCCCACGCCAATGCCAACAGGTAATAAGCTGCCCACAGCTTCTTTTATGAAAGAACAAAGTCAAATAGAGTAACAACATTATGAGTGGTTTAATCTTTATAAAACTGAAATGAGTTTTAAAAGATAGTTCTAAGACGTCGATTTCTGTAGCTGCTAGGTGCAATCATATTTGTGCACCACAATTTCTTCATAAGTCCTAAGACTCTGATCTTTGAATATGTCAGAAATGGACTCTACATATTCAATCCTTAAATAGTAGTTACAGGCAAAACCTAATACACATCTTAATCATTTTCCCTTACTTACTTGAGTGTTTGTTTAACTTAACACTGTAAAGTAATTTTAACTTCAATAATTGTATTTAGCACTCACTTATTATGAATTAATTATCATTTTCATTTTGATTTTTATTTCAAAATTGTCATCAATTAATTAGAGCCTAACTTGAACGATTGACGTGATCGAAAACTTTTGTTAGTGAGTTAAATAAGGAGCTAATTGATTTAGTATTTAATTTAAATTTATTTTCTTGTAGCAACGTTTTCTTTTTTATTTTTAAATGTTAGGTCCCAATATACAATACTTAGCAGTCACACTGGCCCATTAGACTCAGCTAGTGCGTAAAGGCATCAGTATCCGTTTCTCCAACGAAATTGGGTAATTGGGTGTTATTCTGAAAGGAAGAATTTTCTGGACCAAATATGTTACGTCGAAATCCAGCAAAAAAATACGAGACAGTTGCTTTTACCAGTCTCCAATGGGTCTGCCTCGACTGCATGCGGGCTTTTACTAACACGCCCCAGTGTGCTCTAGACGCACTGATAAATTTCATTCCCGTCGATACCCATATCAAGCGCAGCTTGATCTCAAAATCATCTTCTGTTAAAAAAGAATTAGCCTTTGGTACAAAACGTACTGGAGTTTTGGTGAATTTGTGCGCCGACTGTTTTTTGACAAGCCCTCTAGTCCAAAGACACCAGAACTCATATTGCAGGAAGAATACAAAATCGGCTCTCTGGATATCCAGGAATGGTTTCAACTAAAATCTAGGCCAGCAAAGAAATGTAGCTAGATCTTCACGGATGACTCCGGAAAAGATCTGGAATTTAGCGATATCACTTCCCCTTAGCAGAATTTTCGTCTGCTTTTGAGCGGAACTACACGCAATCTTGAATCGGTGGAGGAGACAAGATATCTGCGTTTTTACCTACAGCCAAGATAGCCTTGTTGAGCCCTTTCACTACTTCTAAATTAATGCAAGAATACAAGGCTTCTCTGAATGCAGTCAAAAGGCTAGGTTCACTGAGTCTCGCTTACGTCGTAGGTCACAATGGGATGACAGGAAATTACATTGCCGATGAACTTGCTAGTCAAGGCGAATCTGCGGTTGAGCTTCCTGCGCCTTCGATTTATGCTTCAATTAACAGCTGGGTTTCATATGAGTATAACTGCAAAGATCTCAACACACCATCCTTCGGGTGTTGCCGGTCCAGAATATCGAAGCCAATCCTAATTGTGTACATATTTTAATCACATAAAATTGAATTCCGAATTGGAATAGGGATTGCATTGTGGTGGAGTTTGGTAAGCTACATCACTATACGCACACAAATGGCGAGACTGTGGTGATAAAAGAAAGGTAGCTTCAGATCTGAGTGATCTGAGAGCTATGGACGGGGATCTACATGTGTTTTACTAATTGCCAAAACAGCTAGCATGTATTTACAGACATGGACGTACGCAGAGAAGTGATAACTTCTTAGCCTGCGTATATTTGCAACATCCACTCTGAATTCCCGAGCTATTCATATTCACAAGCATAAAAAAAACATAAACACCGACAACACTAAGCAGAGTTGTGAAGTAAAAATCCAAAAGTTGGTTTACCGAAACAAATTGTTGTAGGTTTTATGCCCTTACAGCAATGGGAAACAGAGTACCACCAACATTTATTTATATCCACATACACTCAGTCATTGCCTGTGCCCTATGACAAATACAGCAACGCCAATGACAGAGTGCAAGCAGCAGCACTTTGGCCAGGGGCAGGAGAGTAATAAAGAGTGTCCCAAAATTCACGCAAGATTCGAATTTTGCACCATGTATGCTGTAAGTGTTGCCAAAAAAAGTAAGAAGACAGTTTTCATTATTGTGCAATATTTTAAAAATTATTAGGGTTTGGCGGAATAGTGACTTAATTTCATCATCTGTGAAGAGATTAATTCAAAAAATCAGGGAGACTGTATCAATTAGTGGTCTTAGACACTCTGGCCGTCTTTCAACAAGTCGTTCAACACAAAACATCGAAGCAGTTCGTGAGAGTGCTGTTGAGAGACCAGAAACATCAATTCGGTACCGTGGTCAATAATTGGACATTTCGAGAATCTCTCTATACAGCGTATTTTACGAAAGATTTGCATCTTCATGCATACAAAGTACAATTGACTTAAGAACTGAAGCCTACTGGAACAACAACAAGTGGATGCTGATTTTTTAAACAAAATCATCTTCAACGATGAGTCTCATTTTTATCTTGATGGCTTGATGATTAATCGTCATAATTGTCGAATTTAGGGTACAGAAAATTCACGAGTGATTGTTGAGAAAAAAATGCATCAACAACGTGTCACTGTTTGGTGAGGATTTTCGGCTCGAGGCATCATCGCACTATTATTTGAAAATGCGACTGATCAGACAATAAGAGATAATGGTACTTGCTACCGGTTTTTTTTAAGACCAGACCAGTCACGCCTCGGAGGAACAAAATTACCGCTGTATCAGCGAAATATGGTAGCTAGTGCTTTCTTTCTGTCATATTGAATTTGTAATTTACATTTACATATCAATAAAGTATATAATAATAATATAATAATAATAATAATAAGCCATATTTATGCAAAAATGTAGTGGAAAATTTCGACAGAAGAATGTGTATGTGCCAGCAAAGCCATTTACTATAATATATACATATACTATTTTATTCATAATTCTATACTGAATATTTTCTGAATTTATATAAAAATTACAATATTTATTTAATTGTCTATCAAAATTTTGGGACACGTGAATTTTCGGACACCATTTATAAGTGGTATCGGGATTGTAACCACACAACCTTATTACTAAACACCGTCTGATACTTCATTTCAAGATCGTTCTACTTTAGGTATGAACAAAACGATGTTACATTGCATGACCTTATAACTATAAGCACGTTTGAGCGTAATCTGGTTTAGACTTTAACAAAACAAAAAACCAATGATTAACAGTCTTTCCTCAAATTTTAACACCACGTGAAAGCTGTGCAGTAACAAAGTGTTAGGTTTTACAAAAATATACAAATTCTACGTGTACGTGATTACAAAAATAGATACAAGTACCGACTTCGCACGACCTATTTGATAAATCAATTTTTATAGATTGCTTGCTACTGTTAAGTAGTACTAAGCAGACCAATTTGCTAATTGTGTGTGTAAATAATTTCAGTGAGTAAGGGTATTTAATCTTTTTTTTTATTTATTGGCAAGCGATTTGAATGGGAAAGCAACGCTGATTAGCGCCTAACATATATTCATTCGTTCAGTACGGATCTGCTAAATGAATTTGTAACATATGCCCAGTTTATACGACAGCTCATTGGTTCAATACGCTCGAATAAACACCACTTCAAACCGCATTGAAATATTCAACACGTATACGTTCATTCCTGCTTATACGAGTACAACGAATTGAAAATTTGTAACCGCATATCATATAAACATTTTCAAATCGCATTGGGACATTTTACTCTCACGCGCTCTGGCCATTCTTTCATCATAGGGCAGGTATTAGTTATGTATTTAAAATGTGGGATTGTAAACGAAATATTTGGAAAGACAAAGAAATAAGAACAATGTATCAGGGTTAGTGTCAAGTGTCAGTTCAATCAGCTGTTTGTTGAATTTCTCTCAATTTTCTCTCGCTCATTTTGGATAATTTCATATAAACACCAGCATTTCTACGGGGTGTTGAACCAATGCGGATTGCTTCAACTCACATTGAGCTGTCGGATAAATTGGGTAATAATAGTTACTGACAGCATTTATGATAAGATTTAAAATTTTGTTGACTCATATTAGATAACAGTGAGGAGTATATGAGGTACTTATGTACTCGTATATAGCTTCTACAATATTTAAAATTCAAATTTTATATAATCACACTGAAAATACCGCAAGTTCCGATAATCGATGTAAAGTACAATATATTCGTTTATTGGAGAATTTTATTGATGCATTATTTTATTGATCATTCACAATATACACACGCGTGCAAATCGCTCTCATTCTAGCAACTTTACTTGTAAATTGCTCCCACAAAGTGTTGGTAATTCGCTTACAGTGTGGGTTTGCAAAAGTATTAGTAGAGTTCGCCATCTTATGTCAGTTTATCTATGTCTCTGACGTATCCAGGTTAGTTTGTTCAGTATAAAACATCGAAATCAGGGAGCCGAAGCGACGCCTGCCGGTGTTGCATACGGCGTAACGACATGAACAAAGATCGTCACGATATCCTTCGTGCCAAGCAAAACATGGGGTCAATGAATACAGAAAGTTCATCAAAGCAACGGTGCAGGAACGATGGTGCACCACGGACCCTGTTTCACTTGCCTGGAGAAATGATATTCTATTCTTCTAATCTAGCTACCGTGTAAAAAGTGTTTATACCACTAACGGAAGTCAGCGTAGACATCACAAACTTCTACACGAAGAACCTAAGGTTATTTCATCAAACGAGGTGCCAGATAGTCAACAAGCTCCTGGATGTTCCAATGCCGGTAGTGTGCTAGCTACTAAGGAAATCGCCAGTAATAATCAAAAGCTGCTGTTTCGTGTCCTTCCGATTACGCTGTACCGTCCGATTAAAGCCATAAACACATATGTGCTTTTCGAAGAGGGATTTTCGATTCCCATTCTTGATGTTGCTCTGCTTAGGGAGATGGGCCTAAATAACAGCCCGCGACACCTCAATATGCGATGGGTTGTTGGAAAACAGGCACAGAAGCTATCGTTGGTTGTGGACCTTCAGGTAAGCGCAGCAGGTATAAAGAAAAATACCCTCTTCGTCATGTATATAGTTTTTCGGACCTCAAGTTACTGACTCAAAGTCTTATGGTTTCGGAATTGAGTACCATTTCAAGTCACCTAAACGAGTTTCCGATGCATTCATATTCGAACGCCGCTGTTCCTCGACTTTTAATCGGCCTCGATCACTATCACTTAGATTTGACGACAGAGTTACGAAGATTTGGTAAGAGCGGACCGTATGAGACACGTACGAAGCTTGAGTGGGATGTAGTTATTTGGTCCAACGCCGACGACTACGCACAAAATCACACCTTCGTGTTTCCTGACCTATATTTTGCTGCATGGTAGGCAACTATTTCCGAACAGATAGCTTTGGAGTACAAGCATCCGCACCAGTTGAATCTAAAGAAGACGCTCGTACTAGAATTATTCTTGATTAAAGGAAGGTTAAAGATATCGTCTTGTCATCCAGTTTTTCCCTGACCCTGAAGCGCTTGGTGGGTGTAGAAGGTAAGATGACGAGAAATGAGGACTTCGCCCCCGCCTCTGAGCCACCGTCGTAAAGCAAATGACAACACCAATAAACCACAGAAACTGCGCCTAGTTTTTGATGCTGCCGCCGAAGTATATGGAGTGTCAATCAACGTCTTCCCCCGAAGGTCCTCATGACTACCAGTCATTGCCATCTGTATTCTTCAACTTACGGGAAGTAGCGATTGCCGTGTATGGGGAAAAATTTCCATATGCACATGAATCAGCTAGTGACTTCAGCACTACTATATAATCGGAAATGGTTTCGTCATTATCTTGACTTCGATTCAGAAATTTGAATTTCTCAGCGGTAATATTCTTTTTCGGGGGAAAGTGAGCTGTAAGCAATTTTACCAGTCTTAGAAGTCTTATGGCTTCCTTGGCGCCACCAAAGTGTTTCCCACTTTGTAAAGGTCTGCGCTCCAACCCTAATCATAAAAGAAATTTTGCTTGCACTGTCTTCTATTTTATTTAATTTCACCAAATGTTACATACGTTCAATATATGACGGGAGATATATGTTATCTCCCATGCTGTAGTATTCTATGCTTCCAATAAAATTTGTCATATTTGTGTCACTAGTGGCCTTTTCGCGTGATATTTCCGTTTTTTTTTTATTCAAAACACCCACTAGTTCAATCTCTTCGTTTACTTTTAGTTTTATATCACTTTCTGCCATAAATTTTCCCGTTTTGTCTTTTTTTCCTCGTTTTTAATTGGTGGCATCAATCTACCCTAAAGTGACCGTCGACCCAAAGGAATCGCTGCTGATCTCGGCTAACACAGCTCAGACGCCGAGATCCGTGGAACCAGAAGAGAAGCTGTGCCGAATGAAGAAGCAGTGGAGAATTGGCCGCATTTTGTTGCGAGTCAGGTTTTGGAAGCGTTGGTATTTGAGTACCTTATAACTTTTATGATGGAGTGGTCAGACGAGTTGAAGTACAGACGTGCATCGGTGTTGTACGTCGCCCAGTCTCAAGATTGACCATATTGGATGTTGAAACTGATTATGAATTGGAACGACTCACGGGGGCGGGGGTGTAAATTAATTATTTGTACACGCCATTTATCTCCTGATAGTATCAATGCATGCTTTACATCTTTTGTTGCCGCACTTGGCACCCCTTTCCATGGTCAGCCATTGCCAGCCATATTACTTTCCGGTTGATTAGCTTTCTCTCATTTTGTTCTTGAAGACATGATAAGGGGTGCAAACCACGGTAAGAGATGCAATTGAAGGCGGTTTTTGATTTAAAAGTGACTGATTCCATGGACATATGGGTAATAGTTGCCTGGCTGTTAGTGTAAATGCAGATACGTAGGTTGCTACTTAAAATTTGAGAAAAACAAGTAAAACAAAAATGTATCGCTTTTCAAAATACTCTCCATAAAGACCAATACACTTTAGCATGCGTTTGAACAAATTTTCGAAGGACTTTTTCCACTACGAACGAGGTAGCTCTAAAACATTCGTTGTAATCTCGTCAAACGTTTCTTCAGGCATCGAAAAACGTTGACCTCGCAATTAATTTTTGATGTGCGAACATAAAAAGAAGTCATTGGGTACCAGGTCAGGACTGTATGGTGGAAGAACCATCAATTCGATGTTTTCAGTGATCAAAAAGTCACTTGTTTGTGCCGACCTGTGACAGTTTGCATTGTCGTGGTGGATGATGGCCCATGTTCGGCGATTGCTTTTCCTTATTCCTCCAAAGACTTCTGGCAAACAAATAGTGGTTTACAATTCCGAATTGAGCGTTCTATTTTGTTCGAATGGCACTGTGTCGAAACATGCGATCATTTGCTTGAAAGTGCTGCGTGCACGAACAACTTTTGTTGGATTTGGCTCGTCTTGAAATACCCATACATTGGACTGCTGTTTAGTGTCGGGCTCATATGCATAGATCTATTAATCGCCACCTGTCGTCTTTTGAAGCACCGCTATCGAATTTTTCCAACATTTTTTTGGACCACCACAATAATAACATCATACATTAGTATGGACCTTATAACAGCTAAATACAGTCAGCGAGTGATGCGGGGTTGCATGTACCATTTCTTCTCATTCAAGACAAGACAGCATCCTGAGGTGAGTCCCTGCAAATAATTCTTCCTGCTGGAGTTCCGTTATTTCAGTGATGATGGTCCTGTGATTTAGAAGATGACTTATCAGAATTCCAAGCGTGGTCTCGACTCCAAGATTTGAAAGCACGTCACTGATCGCCCCTTGTTCGTCACTGTTCAAGGTTCCTTCAATGTGAAGAAAGTCTACCAGACAATATTCCTTGTAAGTAAGAGATTTTTCAATGGAGCATACTAATGAGTGTAATGCCGTCTCAACGGATTTTCCTTTGCAGTGTTGCATGTTGCATTTTGAGAAGCTGACAGCAGATTTACGTCAATGCTGCAGTGATGGTCGAATGTCAATTAGTCATTTGAAGATTTTCGTGAGAGCTTCTACCAGCTTTGGGTATGACAACGAACTTTGATTCGGTCCAAGTCCTAGGATATAGGAGAGATTCATACTGCCACTAAAAATGGTTAGCAATCATGGGAGAGGGTGGTTATAGGATTTTTGTTTTTTGGCAGAGGTAATGCCTTAAAGTAGTTGAAGCTGTGTATGGCCCAAATGGACTTAGATGAGTTTATGATCCTATCGAGATTGCAAGAGGCTGTGTGCGCGTTTATATAATAGTAGTGACCGGCTTTTCTTTGGTACAACCTGCAAAGTTGGTGTTGAGAAGAAACTTCAGTGATTTTTCACCAGACATGGTCCAACAACCATCCGATTTTTGAAGGTAGCTAGGAATAGTTGAGCTAGTGGAGAGAATTTTCCTGAGCCTAGACGTCTCCGAACACTTTTCTATTTTTTTTCCTAAGTTCTAAGTTCCTTTTTGAAGGAATTAAGAGTATAAACACAGTATAAATGCCAATCATGGGCATGTCTCGTTTATTTGGGTCTATTAAAAAGACACCTGGAACTAGCCCGAAGTGCTGTGATGTCGTTTCTTCGGGGTCTTTGTTTTTCCTCTATTCACCGTGTTCCTCACGGGGTAGGAGGCTGACATTGTCTCACTGTAAACCTCAGTTAGTTGGGGAATGAGGTTCTCGGGGCCATAAACACTTTTGGAAAGAGAGGGCGCAGCAGAGTGAATTACTTAGGGAGGAGCGCTGGGGAGTGATTGCTCATGAGGGATTGCTCAGGAGTGATTGCTCAGGAGGAATTGCTCTGGAGGGATTGCTGGGTAGATAGATCAGTTAGTTTTTTTTTATAGTTTCTATGTGTTAACGCGATCATTTATGCCGAAAAGAATGTAGCAGATACCCTTCAGTGAGTGATATTGTCCGAGATCTTGTTAGAGACGAGGCCTAGGTCTAAGTTTTACTAACGATAGACTAAACAACATTGATATTAACATAATTTTATAACATTATTTTCGTTCTTTTTCTACTTTCGTGAAGAGCATCTGCCCTGTGACTAAGCAGCCTCCCTTTCTCTTCAATCCCTAGCACCCTGTTTCCAATTGTCAAGACCAAACATTCTGGTACCTGCGACAGGTTGATTCTTAAAACGGAGATCCGATCTTCTTTGTTGTCTTGAGTTTTGTGTCCTCTCTGAGGCAGGCAAGCTCTTTAACCACTTTAAACTTATTGTAGTTTTGTCAACAATGGTTAGGCAAATCACATGAGAGTGTATCGCCTTGTCGAAATTTTGAGCTAGATCAGTTTAAACGGGATGCGATGAATGCTATAATATGCGGCTTTGAAGTCGATGAAAAGACAGTCAGTCTCACAAAATGGAATTCGTTGGTTTTTTCGGGGATTAGCCTTAGTGTGAAAATTTGGTCGATTGTCGATCTGCTGGACTAGAAGCTGCACTGGTAAAAGCCAATTAGTGTGATGCAGAAGGGCTTGATACGTTCAATACACAACACATTGTATATTTGCATATTTGCCTTATTAAGAGACATGCGTTATTACAATTCTTACAATGTTTTCGTCCACCCATACCACGTTGATAATTTGATACATGCGCTCTATTTTGGATCACCTCATTAGTGGGACCACTAATGTTCTTTCTTTTGGTCCTGACAGGTTGAATGGAGTCACCTTCGGGTAGCATTCTATTTTCTGAGCTCATCAAAATCACACAAGTTTTCTATTTCTGATTGCTCATTGATAACTAGCGTTGCGTAGGAGTTTACAATTTTTGAAGCATTATGTTAAGTTACCAGTTTGACGACCATTAATCGGTCAGTGATTTTAAATATGTCTACGGTCTTATCGAGAATGTTAGCTGGCAGAAAGACAATAACTTTTTTATTTTTGAGATATTTTGGCGTAAGAGGTTTTCTTGTTCAAAATTTTTACTGTCATAGTGAAAACGTCTCTTCTATTGAAAACATAATATTTCTCTCCCCAGGAAACTCTCGCGCCAGGATCAATCCTTTGGTGGTCAATAGCCCCGCAGAATAGTATACGCATTTAAATATGTACGTTCACTTCCATGAAGTCCATGATTCTCGTAATATTCTTTTTCCAGCCGTACGGTGTTGGTATATATGAATATTAAAATGTATATTAAAGATATTTGTATACCCTACGGCTGGGTCTAGACGGTTGAACATACTCGTATATGTCAGACTTCGGTCGGCCTGAAAGATACGCTTAAATATGAGTTTCCCCATCTAGTCGCCTTTTATGAAAAATAAGGAAAAAACTGCAGCAATAATCTACTAACCGTTGCCGCATATCACATCACATTACATATACTTGTATGTTTTAAAATCACGGCTGACGTGACAGTAGATCCTGCGGTTTCAGGTGATACCAGTCCTGGTACAAATTATTAGCTAGTATCGACGTTTGCCTATCTGAACAAACTAATGGCCTCGGATAAAAACGAATACACTGCTGACGTTTAAATGACAACATCCTTATGATCTGCACGTGAGTGAGATGTTAACACTCTTAACAGGCCAGGTGCAGCCAAGCAATTAGTAGAGGCCCTTGTCTACTATCACGAAGATATCACTCCCATCCAGCAAGTGCGAATGAATAGGCCGGATATAAAGAGGATGATAAACTGGGATACATACTCCCGTGATTGATATAGGGAAAAGAAACAGCATTTATTCAGATCCTCGGTCATTTCAAGAAAAAAATTCTTCGTAAAATATTCGGTTTCGTTTGTGTTTACGGGCTCTGGACAAGGAGGTTCAACGACGAGCTATAAGAGCTATGCAACGACATTGACCTCGTCAGAAAACTGGGAATCTGTTGCCTGAGATGGCAACGACATATAGAGCGAATGAATGAGCGAATGCTCTGGCCCGCAGAGTCGTCGAATCTATCCGGAGAGACAACACAGTAGAGGAAGACCTCCCGAGCATAAAAAATATAGAAGTGTAAATGAAGGACAAAGAACGAGCCTTTCAAGGGCGGACTAAGTGTAGTGAAAATAAGGAAATCGATAGAAGTTCCCTTGAGTTGTACTACGAAGAATGCGGTAGATAGAGTACGTCCGGTAGCAGTAAAAGCTATGTAACTAGCAACGAAAATAAGAAAATACACCCCTACAATAGATAAATAGGCGAAAAGCAAGAGAAAAATTGCCTTCACAACAAAAGGCTGTCCAACGTCACTGAAAAATTATTCTTTCTTAAAGATTATACAATGGTTGCATCCCTTGATATCGAAGAAACTTCCAACAATTTTGACACTTCATTAGCCATCACTTGACTGCCATATTCCCTTTTGCGGGCTAAGTATCGATCCGATCAATACTAAGTTTGTTTTTTTGATAAGAAAAATGAAGATAAAATACACCATCTCAACCAAGAGCAAAGACATGCACTGGGTCTAGGTATATTTCATTCGGCTGGTCTGCACTGGAAAAGAAGACCAGCATCAATCTACTAGAAAAAAATGCAACAGCAGCTCTCCAAACCTGTCTTCATTTGCTGCACAAACTCTGTCCTTAAGAAGAGACACACTTAATTTACTTACACTATTAATTATCTTGAATTATCGCCCGATAAGCGAAAATTGAGCCAAATGACCATCGTGCGTGTCCAACTTTCGCTGATTGGGCTTTATTGAAAATGGAAGTTGATACAGATTTTAGCCAAAAATCTTCCGCGACGAGGTAGAATTTTGGTTAAATGGCTTTGTTTATAAGCAAAATTGTCGCATTTGGTCAAGTAAACAGCAGTACGAACAGATTGACTGATTGGTGTGGTTTTCATGCCGAGCGTGTCATTGGGCCGTAATTGTTCCAAGATAATGCTGGCGAATTGGTAACAGTCAATTGAGACGAACATTCGATTCTACCGGCATATCGGCCGAATTATGCTAAAAAGTCATGGAAAATACGGTTCACTCATGCAAGCGGTTCCATGTAGGTTGTCATATTTCATAACAAATCAATTATATTCCAATCCAAAATACTGATACTTTAAACAAACGTCTTTTTATTGAAGAAAACAAAAAAAAAAACAAATAGATGCGTATCTAATGACAAACCCTGTATAGTCATGTGACATTATGCTATCGGAAGGAACCCGGAACGGCTGAGTATTCACTACCATGATTTCGGCAGCAGATGCTGGGATGCGGAGGAAGAGGAATCTGTTGATCACTACCTCACGATCGCTGAGAGGTATCAGAGAAGGGGTGGCCGTGGTGTAGTGGTAGTAGCAAACGCTTCTCACTCGGAGGGTCCAGGTTCGAATCCTGCCCATGGCAAGTCAGTTTTTCATTGTGTTATTGGAACTCAGACAGAAAAATTCTGCGTGTGAAGGCATAACACTGACACGTAGATTTGGCTGTTGTAGAGTTTCAAGCACAGAAAAGAAAAATACTGTGATATACCTCGAATCACTCTGAGTGAAGAAAAAACTCTCCGTCCTATTCGGACTCCCACCCCTGGAGAGCAAACATAGAAACCAAACACACCTGAGTTTCAAACCGCTACAAAAAACAATTTTCCTTTCTTTCCTTTCCTTTTTTCTTCTCTTTCCGCCCGCGCCCTGGCAACAGTAAAAGGGTATCTAACCCCTTAGGCGCGCGTAAATTGTAAAAAAAAAAAAAAAAACCTCTTAAATTAAGACCAATTTTTCCCAACTTCTTTAATGCTAAATATTCAGGATATTCAGGAAACTCTTGGTCTCAGTATCAATCTAAAATAAAGCGATCTGTAGAGTAGTTCTAAAGCCCGCAAATTTGGACAACTACACAAGTATGATACTTGCAGTGGAGTGACTGGTACTAGAATGAATCATGGGCTCACCATAATACACCGGATACAAACAGCAGTCAAAACAATGGGTTTCTGCGCTCGAGGCCAAAGTGGCTCGTCGCCGAACAAGGTCATGACGATGGTGTTTTGGGATGTTAGGGAAAAACAATCAGTGGTGACTATTCTGATAAACTTAGTGTACCGGTTTAACGACGATTTGAAGGAAATTCGATAGCATTTGGCAAAAATAAATGTCTCTTTCATCAAGACAAGGTGCACACGTAGGTAGTCGCCATGGGGAAATATCATGGATTGGTCTAAAAATTGCTCGCTAATCCACCATATTATCTAAATTTAGCCCGCAATCATTATTTCCTGTTTGTAAACCTTTAAAAAGGGCTCATCGGAAGAGATGTGGGTCAGCATTTTGGCGTCTCTGAAACAAACGCGTATTTTGAGGACTTCATCAAACATTCTAAGTAGGCATCTTGCAGACAATGGTGGTCCTGGGCCTCAACCAAAATACCTCTCCAACTAGATTGATCTCTAGCTAGCTGCCTCTCGTTGCTCACATAAAGTTGGTAGAGGTCGCCGTCCAACTGCGTACGTCACCAATGATTTCCTATATTGCGTTATTCCACTGGGGCGTAAACGAAGATAATTCCGGCTGGAGCACTAGTGTCCATGAGCTCTAAATCACCTACGTACCTTGATCGCTGTAAGCGAAGCCATCTGTCCAGATCCACGTCATTGTACAACCGATTTAGTTCTTCGTTTTATTTTCACCTTAGTCAACGCAAACGAGACCAAATATCACGCGGAGAGTTTTTTGCTCAAAGCGAATTCGTTGTAAAAGGTGTCTATGCTTCTAATGAACGAGGGTATCGCACAGTGTCTTCTTCATTGCTCGAAATAGAGCTTTGTTGTTTAATTGTCTGCCCATAGAATTCATAAAGAACCTAGATATATAAAATGCTTTACTTACTTCTAGTTACCTACTTACTTAAGGTGGCGCCTCAGTCCAGGGTGGACTTAGGCTTCACCCAACAAGCGTCTCCAGCCAGCTCGATCCTCAGCTAGTTGACTCCAGTGTCGCACGCTAAGTTAGTTTAGGTCCCTTTCCACTTGCGTGCGCCACTCGCGGTTTTCCTCTACTGCACTGTCCCTAGGGGGCGGATTAGGAGATTTTTCGGACGGGAAAATTTTTTTTTAATTTGGGCTCGCTCAAGGGACTTGAGTACCCTTAAAATGATTGCATACCGAGCGGGCGAGGGAAAATCAGGAAGGAAAGAAACAGAGGTACCGATGAACTTTGGTTTTAAATGTTTGAAGGTTATAATGACAAGAAAAAAAAGAGCTAGGCATGGCATCCCATACGTGAGTGTTACGGTTTAGAAAGGAATTGCGATATTTTAGAGTATGTCCGAAAGTAGGGTTGAGGGTGTACTGATGAGCATTCATAGCGAGACGGGTGTTACGGTTAAAAGCTTGAAGAGGCGGAATGCTACTGGCCTGGTGAAAATAGAACAGAGTGAGACACGAGACATTACGTCAGTATTCGAGGGGGTCCATTGTTTGAGTGAAATTTGTATCACTCACGGTTTTGAATCCTATCTAGCAGGTGCAGAGATGTTTTGGGAGCACCCGAACAAATATGGGCATTGTGCTCCAATTTTGGGCGGATAAATGCTTTATATATTGAGGCCTGATGAGAGGATGAAGTATTTCTTACATCGCCTGAAGGAAACCTAGACTTTCGCAGTATTGTTGGCGACATCAAATATGTGGTCATCCCAATATAGATTGTCATTGGTACACATAACGATAATGGAAAGTTTTTTGGTTTCGACGATGTAAGTGCCATTCATGGATAATGGCTGAGTATTTAACTTTCGCTTTAACGACAGTGGGCTGCATTAAATATCACTCTGTTGATGGCTCCCCATTTATGGTGTGTATATCGGAATTTAATGGCCTAGGCCGTTCTCGTTCTACGGCCGAAGAGTAGCGAGGTGAGTTGAGGAACGAATATGAAAAGCGGGCAAAGGAATATAATGGATTAGAAGTAGCAGACAAGAGATCGTTGATGAAAATTAAAAAGGGTGTCGCATTCGGATATCGGACATCTGTTTACAATGATACGTCAAAACACCACTCACAAATAACAAGCTCAAAATGAAAACAACAAAAATTTAGCTGTCACACATTGCGAGGTGCGAGAGTTTTCCAGATTTTCGAAATTGACTGCGATGCTTGCTGCGAGACTCGCATTATTGTAAACAAACACATTGAAGTATATGTTACGGAAATATTTTTGACAGTTCATGCGCTCACTTTTTCGAACAACATATCGGATCTCAGAGCATTGTAAATGGGGCTTCATGTGGGAAAGGGATAATATTGGAATGAAGGAAGAGCAACGAATGTATATATATACTACATATTATACATAGCCATAGAATGTTCATAAGTAATTAAGTTAATTTTTAACAGTTTACGTTACGTTACATGTTACGAGGTATTTCATAAGTTGACGGTTTATCAGCCTTTCCATGACCTTGGTAAGAAGGAACGTATGTAAGTGCAATAGAACTACAGGAGGAGAGAGAACAACATTCGCCTTTTTTAGGGACGGGATGGGCAAATGCTGTTTTCCATCTGCTCAGAAAGAGTCCGAAGAGTAAAATTTATAAAAAAGCTTACGCAAGAACTCACCGAGACCTTTGACGTCAAAAAACGATTTACACAAGGCGATGCGCTGTCATGTGATTTCTTTAACATCATGACAAATACTGTCATACGTCGAGGATATAGACATAATTGGAAGAAAGCAGCGTGATTTCAGTAGGACTTTCGCGAGTATTAGACGGCAGCCACGAAGATGGGTTTAACGGTCAACACCGACGTCTCTGACAGAGCTTCATCTTCGACAGATATAACTTTGAGGTAGGTAGAGACTCTGTATACCTAGGCTCCGCTATCAATTTAGACAACGACACCAGCGCTGAGATCAAATGAAGAATATCTCTTTTCAATCGCTGCTTCTTTGAGCTAATAAGGCACTTGACTAGCAAAGCCCTCTCTCGAGCAACAAAAACGACCCTATATAAGACCTTAACAATCCCAGTCCCGTCTAATGGTGTAGAGGCATAGACTGTATAAAAAATTAAAGAGGGTGCTCTTGGCTGCTTTGAGAGAACAATTTTTCGGGTGATTTTCGGTCCCGTCTGCATAGAAGGTGAATGGAGGAGGAGATACAACGACGAACCGCACTAGCTGTACAGCAACATTGACCTAGCCAGAAGAGTTAAAGCCCTACGACTGATATGGCTGGGTCATGTAGAGCGGATTGACACCAATGCTACGGTCGGAAAAATCTTCGAATCCGATCTCGAGGGACAATGCTGTAGAGGAAGACCGAGAGTCAGGTTGCGCACGCAAACTTCCTCCAGTTTCGCATCTTTCAAAGTAGGTTCAATGTACATTAGTAGTTAATAATTAATCACAATCTTGACTGGAAACACAAGAACATGAGAAATGTTTACTCTCAACTTCAATACAGTCTTTACTTGCTTCTTTTCAGCTTTTCGAATCTTCTGATGTAGCGCACATACGAGTACATACAGGAAGCCTACAATCCCGATTGTTTGGTTCCTACGTAAACTCCGAAGCCTTCCATTGCAAAAATATTTGGAAGGCAAAAAAATCAAGTCTTTTCCAAAAGAACAATGCTCCGTGTCATAGTGCGAGCAAAAGCAAGACTTGGTTCCAGTAAAATGGGGGTAAAGTCTTTAAGTAGCCGGCTCAGAGTCCTGACCTTGACTCAATTGAGTATCTATGCGCTCATCTGAAGAAAAACATCCATCCGCATAAGTGCAAATTCATACCGGGGTTACAACAGACCATACATAGAGTATGGAACAGTACAAATAATTCTGTATGCCAAGATTGCATGGTTTACCGCGACGAATTGAAGAAGTTATAAAATACAAAGCTTGACCAACGAAATATTAGTTGAAGTGTAAACTACTACATAATAACAATAAAAATAAGTAAAAACTAGAAACATTGCAATTTTTTTTAATGTTTTTCAATTATAAGTGAAAATTCAGGGATACCTATTAATTTTGTTCATGGCTGTACAATAACGAGACTTCGTATCGACAAGAACAACTTTCAGATATCTGACGAAGTTTAATAAAAAAGAAAAGCAACAGTGATTTGTTTTATTCGAGTTTATAATAAAGAGAACTGTGGCAGCCTTTGGAAGAACTCAATTCATCATATCAACAATTCTCTTCATCTAATCAAAAGCACACATTTCAGAGAAAACAAAAAGTTATAGTCGATACTCCTTCCAACTACAATAGCTTCTCGAACACATACATATAATATGAAAACATAGATACGTCTTCAAAGGATACATTCTTCCTTATTCTTTTGCTATTGTGTTTTTGATATCTTTAATCTAGAACACCTAATATTGCCGTATACTTTAGAAGCCAGGCATGAAAAATTCATGTGAAAACTATCTTAGTGTGGCCAACTGCTATAGCCTCTGAATTTATATGCATTTGAAACACATTCTCAGTATCTTTGTCTACCTTGAATTGCATATCATCGTTTAAGGAATACAAAAGTAAGTTTCACCCATCTGCAGAGATTTAAATGAGCATTAAAATTCGGTCTTACTTTCGTTTAGCCAACAAAAGTAGGTGAGACACTGAGAATATTCGCCGACATTTACCTGAGCAGGTTTAAATGGTTTCGGCTTTTCTCCAATTGCTTCTCTAACACACCGTTGGTCTGATGACATTGTGAGCTAAAAATCATTTACGGATTCCTCCCATGAGATTGGGATGTTTCCCAGAATTTTCATTATCACCAACAGGCGACTGCAAAACTTTGTCGTTGATACTATTTAGTACGGTCGGTGGCGTATACCTAATCTTAAATAGACGATAGTTTGTGCAACACGAATTTGCCCTTGCATCTGGATGAAGATTCCCATACTGTCGAAATAGGGATGGTGGAGCTGTAGCTGGAACTTGTGATGAAGCCGATGCTGGAGCTGGTGTTATGACTGATGTTGGAACGGTGGTGGAATATTATTATGCAGGCAGATTATTTGCCAAAGCAATGTTTTCGCTTTCGTTTTATTTTTTGAATCTGGCAGAGTTTATTTAGCAAATAGTAACAACATCCAGCTGGAGGTAGATTATATTATAAAATATTCATCAAAGTTTGTACTTTGCTCAATTATCCAAAGAACACATACATAACAATCGCTGGTGTGAGTTGTACCTACTATAAACATAGAATAGTTCAAGTGTAGTAAATTCCATCAAGAGTTATGAGTTATAGTTGTACAATACATATGTACATACGAGTAATGTATGCATGTTAGGTATAAGCCGAATAATGTTTAGTAAAATTGTTGTTTCTTTTTTAAACTTACCTTGCCTTTTGCATCCAACTTTTCAGCTGGCTGAACATAAATTTCATTCATTTAATTAATGTGCTTACAGGCATTTAAGTAGATGATAACCGGAAAGTTGATGGTGGAATAAATGACATGGGTCTAGGAATCCGACTTTCCTCCCAAATTGTGAGAAATATGAAACCTGTACTTAGTTTTCTAAACTCACTTGATGGAGGTAACTAATTTAATTAATTTTATAAATGATGAAATTCGTTTCGGGTATCAGAATGGAAAGCATATGCACGTATCAGTTTGGTTAGGAAGATTTTAAGCATAGGCGAAATTTTCATATAAAAAACGCTTTTCGAAAGAGTAAACTTTGAGCAATTTCCCAGACAGTTTGCTAGTTTTGAAAACTATGAAGAAAGATATGTATCTTCCACTTAATATTCATATGTATTCGTACTCAGGCAAAATGCATAAATGCATACAAAAAGTGTAAGAGATATACGAGGGGCGTTCAATATATTCTCGGTATCGATATGAAGGAAAATGCGAATTTAATTTAAATTGTTTTTATTTTTCAATACAATCTCCCCTAACATCAATGCATTTGTTACATCTTGAGATAAGCTTTTTTAAACCCTCAAAAAAATAAATTTCCTCTTTCTCTGCAAAATACACATTTATTGCCGACTTGAGTTCTTCATCATCCGAAAATCTTTTTCCACGAAGACATTTTTTCAAATCCGGAAACAGGAAATAATCACTAGGGGCAAGGTCTGGACTATAGGGTGAGTGTTGGATTTCTTCGAAACCACAATTTCGCGCAGCAGCCTAGGAAACTCGCGCCGTGTAAACAGGAGCGTTGTCATGAAGAAGCAACACACCCGCTGCGAGTTTACCCCGTTTTTTCTTTTTAATTTCCTCCCGCAAATTATGCAAAGTGGAAGCGTAGGATGTGGCGTTGATGGTTTCAACTTTTTTTTTGTACTCAATGAGCAAGATTCCCTTTGAGTCCCAAAAAACTGTGGCCATGAGCTTCCCGGCAGACGGAGTGACTTTGAACTTCTTCGGGGGTCTGTTCCTTTTTTATGCCACTGCGTGGACCCTTGTTTGCTTTCAGGGTCATAGTGGTGGACCCATGTTTCGTCCCCAGTAACAATTCGATCCATAATACCGTCCGCGTTCTCATTACACATCTCCAAAAGCTCTCTATAGCATGCGATTCTCACATTTTTCTGAGGTGCTGTGAGCATTCGTGGCACCCACCTTGCACTGACCTTTGAAAGGTTAAGATGGCCATGAGGAATGGTGTGAATGGTACCAATTGAAAGCTTGGTGATCTCTGCCATCATTTTCACCTTTATTCGGGCATCCTCAAGAACAAGTTTTTCGACTTCTTTGATGCTTTCTCCCGTACAAGCAGTAGCCGGGGCGCCGGAGCGGGGGTCGTCTTCAATGCTCTCTCTGCCTCTCTTGAACTCACTTGACCACTTTTGCACAGTTGATAATGAAGGTGCGGAACCCTGGTAAATAGCCACCATCTCTTCATGAATAGTTTTTTGACTTTTTCCTTGCTTAGTGAGAAATTTAATTACAGCGCGATGCTCAATTTTCACCATCATCGTCCCAGTTGCCATTATGATTCTGTTTAACTAGAGATAAAACGCGAATTAATAGTCACATTTATATGAAATTTTACGTGAATGCACTAAAATAATAGTATTACTTGACAAATAAGTCAATTTATATATACAACCACAGCTTCACCCCGATATTGAGAATATGTTGAACGCCCCTCGTAAGAGATATTCTATAAGAAATCGAAATGGCTGGATATTGTGGTATTGTCAAGTTCTGTTACTATGTCTAGTTATCAATGCTGTCCATTTCTCCTTAACGGAGAAACTTGTGTTATGAAAGCAAAACCAAGTACATATAAGCTGTCAACAAAAAACCAACACGTAACACCGACGAATTGGATAAAACGCCACAGTCGATAGCAATAACATTGAAGTAGTAAGGGACTTTCTTTGCTTTGACTTTATTATTGGTCGTTTTAATGTATATACTATTCGTGGTTTATTTGGTTTAGATTTCACTTATATTCTTTGCTCCAATTCGGTAGTTTCGGAGATATGCCTCCAATCGTGAGCGGCATCTTCTACCATTCAATGATTCAAGAGGAAATACCACGACGTGTAGTATACCGCCGGAAAGCTGCTAGAAAAGCTTATGTCGTGACGTCAGAGCTCTAGGTGAATCGCCTTGGTGGCTAGGCAAATGAAGATGGTGAAATAACCCTTGAGTATTTTGGCTCCACGTCCCTTCCACGTCTTCACTTTAACTGGTCCTGCATAGTCGACGCCGGTGTTGCTGATTGGTCTAATGATCCGGACCCGCGGTGCTGGTAAGCTTCCCATTTGATTTTGATTGCCGTCGGCAACGGAAACGGAGCTTCTTCAACCTTCCAGAATCTTCGCATCTCAGCGCTCAAATTAAGCTACAGGGTGAAACTTTGAAGGTGTTATGTTGTCCGTTCTGGAATTTTCCCAATCCATCCAAATTGGGTTTTTTGAGCGATAACGGCGGCGTTGTTTTAATCACTTCTGATGATGTCTGGCAAAAAGATTTCAGAGTATATTTCGATTCTAGCAAGATCGAAGAATGCAGGATCTGCCAAAAGAAGGCCGTTGATGTTATTTAAATCATCGACGATAACTCGCCGGGCTAGGAGAAGCCCAGTCAGTGACTGAAAAATAAAAGCTCTAGTGGCGCTTTCAATTGTCGTTTATCTAGATGAAGCCTTATGTCGGCATAATATTTGCCTGTGCCACTGCTGATCTTCCCCAATCCGGAGATCTGGACGGATGTTCTACGCCTTGATAATCGGAGCAATTGTGTTGCTAATTCAGTGATGAAAGTTGGCTTAGGTCTTGGATCAACAAGTGCACGGAGATCATGGCATCCGCCATCAGCTGATATTACTTTGACTATGGCTGTTGCTAACAAGACTTGGCTCGCTTGTTGCTGTGCTGCAAGCTGCAAAAAATGTGTTGCGCGAGTGCGATGCGTGCGGCTGGTCGATGGGTCTGTAAACGTATTCTGAGGCGCCTGAATTCAATTGTGTTTCCGAACTTTTGGTGCCCGTTGGATTGCAAATTTCGGTAAGTATTTAGGAGCATTCTTGACCTGTTTGATTATGTTGTACATTTTGTTTTAAATGCAGCAATAAATGGTGCCGCTGCTGGCAAAAAAAGCTGTTCTTCGATCTTGGACAATCCCGAGTTGGGTGGCTGTATGCGAGACAATTCCCACACACCTTCACTCGGCGCACCGTTTACCAGTTGTGTGTTATGTCAAACCGAAGAAATTTCTTACATTTCCTTAAAGACACTTTATATTGCAACTGCTCCTTGACCTGGTTTCAGCATGAAATAAATTGATTTGTTAACTTGTCTTCGAAGATGATTTTGGATTTGGATTCCACCACAAAAGAGACTATTGGCCAACTACTTAGAGCGTCCTAGACTTTGCTTCCAAGAACCCGATGAAGGCCTTTCTACTGGGTATTTTTTCAACAGGATGTAGATAAGAATGACATCCCAGTCGTTTACTTGTACTCCCAGGTTTCCTAATGCATGAAGGCACTTTTGAGACGTATCAAGCATGGAAAGGTTTAACTGGGCATTGACCAGTGTCTATATGTCGCTCAGGTGAGAATTTGAGTGAATTAATAGCCTAGAAATATCATAAAATGAACGCCGTTTCGTATAGCATCCAGAGAATGATGGAATATTTATTTTTGGAAGACAAAGATCCAAGTCAATTTTAAATTAATTTCCTCATGGTTACGCCTGCCTGTTGCCAAATTATCGTATTTGATGTACGACGCGATTCACGCGAACAATCTGCATTGAGGTAGTTAAATTAAATGTGTATTATATTCGATATTTATATATATTTATAGTACAATGTAAGATTAAAGTATGTATAGTAAAATTAATAATTTAAATTACATTTGACACACAGTTTTCATGTATCTATATATATGAATATATATATACATATACATATGAATCGGTTATTAAAGAAAAAGACCAAGTCAGTTTTTTTTCACAAATGTTAATTTTGAATAATTCCCCCTCCTTGACCCAAGATTTATTGTAAAATATTTGTGTGGGTACAAATGATAGAACTTATTCTTTTCAATACAAATTTCTTTATTCAGTACAGTTACAATTCACAATTGAATCGCTTATCACAATACAATCCAATTTCTCAAGTGCTTGTACTTTTCTTATCTTTTACTTAAATCACTTAATCACTTCTTCTAATTAACACTTCAAATTCAACTGATGAACTCATTTTCATACCTTGGGGATGCTGGTATTTATACTCCAATGACATACAGAGTGTGTTCAAAATATTGACAAATATGTATGCATTTTTTCACATATTTTTTGTTTATTGCTGTGGATTTTGATTTTTGAGAATGAAATAAAGAATTCAACTTTATAGTTTTAAGATTTATCATATTTATTTATTATTTATAGAGGAAACAATTTTTTTCTTTTAATATTTTGTCACGCTTCCCTTAACTTTTTTAAGGCACGAATTCGTTCTGGCATTGTTTTCATATTTTTAATGAAATGTTTGCAGTGTTTCTAATATTTTGAACACCCTCTGTACTTCTAGAACAATCCTCGCCATCCAGCGTCCCATACAATTTCCAATTTGCTAGAAAATTCGATTCTACTCTCCAGTTATCAATGGTCGAGACTTTGTTATTCAAGTATCGAAATCTTCTGCTCTTCGAGTATCGACATCCTCTGGTATGTAAATCTAGATGTTGCTGCTCACATTTAAATGGTTATCTCACTATGTTATGAGTAAAGGGTGGATCAGAATATGAATCTAAATCGCGTATCTTGAATCGTTGTCAAACGGCTTGTGGCTACAGAAAGGTGACGCTCATCGAATCTGTATCTGTGTTTATGTGTGTTTACTTGTGAGAAAAATTTGTGAAAAGTAAAAGCCGTGAATAAATTTAATGGAAGCTGTACTAAGAAAAAAAGAAATGAACAAAAAGCAACAAATCGCATTCATAATGAGTGTACTATATTTCTGCTATTTGTCGATAAAACCAAAGTGAGGAAAGTCGAAACAATGCATACAAACAAAGAAACGTCAATCGAGAATCTGTATCTCGAAGTTAAAAAGCATGAAAACGAATCGTGGTCGATAAAACCAAAGTGAGGAAAGACGAAACAATACATACAAACAAAGAAACGTCAATCGAGAATATGTATCTCGAAGTTGAAAAGCACGAAGCGCGGGCAGGAAGATTGTCCGAAAGAGATGGAACGCTTTTTATTGAAGTGAGAAGAAGAAGGGTTACTTCCACCTTTAAATATCGTTCCATTTCTGACATAACTTTTCATTTTAGTTTTGATCATTGATGAGCAAGGAAGTGTGAAGGAAAGGAAAAAGTATATCTTTCAGACCAAGAGCTCAAATTTAAAAAATAAAAATGCTCCGATTCAAGTGTTCCACTTGTCAAAAAGTCTTTCAAACCCATGAAAATGTGAACACGACGTTCATGGTGAGGACTTTCATCCCGTCGCCAACGTAAACGGGCACATAAGCATTGTGTTGGCGCGTACGGCTGTACATGTATTCAACTTTTGACAGTTCGATATCAGATACAGATTCAAGCTTCAGATTCACGTTCTTATCAGCCCTTAAGAAACCGAACAAGTCAAGTAATTCTAACACTGAAGCATAGATAATAAACTTACCCAGATGTCGCATCCCCATACAAAAAAAATGTTGATCTTTTTTCGATGAGCAAACAACGATGTGCAAACAAAAAGCTTTTCTGCTTCGCAAAGAAAAAAAACGAAAAACGAAGTTTCGATCTGTGTAGATCTGTGGTGTGGTAAAAAATATTTAAATTGTATTTATTCGAATTGAAAAGTTATATTTTAAATGTCGTGGCGAATAAAGTGCGCTATTGTCTGCTGCGATGCAACACCTGCCCAATTTTCAGAAAGGAATATGCTGAGATTTCCTAAAAAGGGAACTAAGAAATATAATGACTGGCTAGCACAGGCAGAAGAATCCCGTGATACTCGTAATACTGAAAATCGTAAACGGCCATACATTTGTAGTAAACATTTCGATTTGAAATCTAATGACAATGAACTTGCTTTTGATCCTAAGAAAGCCAAAATAAACTACTCTAATCGGAAAAGATTAAAAGTGCAAACGAGTACCGATATATCCATTGATAAATCAAATTAAGTTTCAGCACTTATAGACTGCAACAGATCTATAGATTCCCCAGAAATGCGAACCCAACACAAAAAAGCAATTTTTTTGTATTCAACAAATAAGTAGTCTAAAAAAATTAACAAAATCCTCAAAGAGTAGCTCTCTCTAAAATTCTAAAACTCTAAAGTCTAAAATTCAGAAATTTTCTGCCAATTAAAGTCCGCAGGCTAAGAAAAGATAAAGCACAGCTTAGAGAATATCAAAAGCAAACAATAGAAGAAAAAATAGATTTATTACACGATATAAATAAAAATTCGAAAACATTTTGCAAGCTCATTTTATCACAAGGCAAACGACAATTTAACCAAGAAGAAAGGTGGATTTGCTTCATTGCATAGATGGATAAAACTTAAAAGTTTATCTCCTGATATAAACGAAAATGTTTTTGAGGAAATACAAAAAAAATGTTTTAACATTGGAACCAAAAGACAAAGAAGTTATTTTAATATTCGATGAGGTGAGTATCCAGGCGAATTTAACATACAACGAATATAAAGACATAACCGAGGGCTTCGTTGATTATGGAGAAAATCAAAGATTAGATTTGTGTGCGAAATCATTTTGCGTCTTCATGATTCGTGGTATATGTGGTAAATATAAACAAGTGCTTTATCATGTGATCTGTCCAAGCAATATACAAACAAAGCAGCTCGAAATTGAAGTATACTACTGTATTGACATATGTAGACTAAACGTAAGGGGCATTTGCTGTGTCAAAGGCCATACGAACCGAAGCCTTTTCAATATATTAAAGCTGGATGAGGACAACAGTTCCTTTCTTTATAAAGAAAAAAAAGTGTATAGAATGTATAATGTGCCACATTTAATCAAAAGTGTAAGAAACAATCTTTTAAGCTCAGACTTACACACTCTGTATGGCGTTGTAAGCTGGAAAATAATTGAGTATATCTATAATACAGAAAGAAATATTACCACAAAAATGTGTCCAAAACTAAAATATGCTCATAGAGATCCCACAGAATTTCAAAAAATGAATGTGCAACTAGCGGCACAAATACTTAGCGGATCCGTGGCTTGCGCAAATAATGCATTACAGCGCTTGAAAAAATTTCCAGAGAAAATTGTACAGTTTGCACAACCAACAGCAGAATTTATAAATAAAAATCAGGAAAACTTGCACTTATTCCAAATGCCTCAAATATTGGGTTTTTAAAAGAAATGCAATCATACGAGTATTTAAAACAAGTTTAGCCAATCAATGCAAAATGTAAACCCTTCTGCTTTAAGGGCCTGATTATAAAAAAATTTAAAGTATTTTAAAGATAAAAAAGAAGTATTCAATGATTGCTGTGAGTTACATTATATATATGTTATAATCAGGACTCATTTGAAAACCTTTTTGGAAAAATAAGAGTAAAAAATTTTGATAAAGATAATCCAAACGCGTCTGAATTTGGCTAATTATTGGCTCTAAAATTTTTGTTTGAGTCAAAATTTTATATTTGTGAAGAAGATTCGGAATATTTACAGTTAGATTGGAATGCTGTGTTGGATACTGAGAATAAAACAAAGATTGTCCTAACACAGGAGCAAGAGAAAAATGGAAACATATTCGATCTAGCCAAATATGTATTGTGAATCCGAACTTCTAGCGCTAGACTTAACAGATGAAGACACGATTCCAATAAAAATGACAGAAATGAATGACAAGCCATAAGGTACTTTGCGGTTTTATGTTTTTTTAAAACACTTAAAAAAATTAATGCAATTTGTGAGAAGTATGACAAAGAAATGACAAAGAACAAAAACAATTTCGATCTTACGGAAATATTGATCAAATCGAAAGAATATGAACACTCGAATGAAAATCCAATACTTGTCTAGCCAGCAGACAAGTACTTCAAAATATTTCAACTTCATATATCGGGTTTTCCAATAAGGACTTGACAACTTTTTTTTTAAATAAAACGCAAACCATTTGAGATATTTCAAAAACTTTATTATCGGCTTGAAGTACAATCAAAACATTTATGAATGGAACTCGACTTCGTTCATATGGCCACCGCGGGCACGTTTGCAGCGGTCGATTCATTGGACCCAATTTTCAACGACTCGGCCACACATTTCGGCCGAAACGGTCGCTATTTCGCGTTCAATGTTGGCTCTTAGCTCTTCCAACGTCGGCGGCGTGTTGGCATAAGCCAATGACTTAACGTAGCCCCACAGAAAATAGTCAAGCAGCGTTAAATCACACGAACGAGGTGGCAAATCGACTGGCCCATTTCTTGAGATAACACGCTCACCATACTTACTCTTCAGTAAATCGATTTTAGCGTGTGCTGTGTGGCTTGGTGCACCATCACCAATTTGGGCCAAAAATAATCGGTGATCATGGCGCGATAACGCTGACCATTCACAGTAACGTGACGATCGTTATCGTCGACGAAAAAATATGGCCCAATAACGCCGCCGGCATGCAAACCGCACCAAACAGTTATTTTTTGTGGATGATTCATGAAGCACATGTGGATTTTCACCCGACCAATAACGTATATTTTGCTTATTGACGAACCCATTGACCCAAAAATGAGCTTCGTCACTGAAGATAATTTTGCGATGAAATTCATCATCTTCTCCAGAACCCAATCGGAGAACGTACGTCGCTTCAAATGGTCCATCGGCTTCAATTCTTGAGTCAGCTTGATCTTGTATGGGTGTAAACCAAGATCCTTACGCAAAATACTCCATAATGTGGTCTGAGCGATGCCCAATTCTTGAGAACGCCGTGGAATTGACTGATTTGGATCGTTTGCTACGGACGATATTTTCGACACTTCGATCAACCCGTTGTCTCACTGACACGGCAACATCACACAACGAATATCTAGACTCAAAGTTTTGCACTAAACTTGTTATTGCCTGTCTACTGGGGCGAGAATTACGACCGAAAATTGGAGTTAACGCTCTTAAAGTTGCAGTCACCGACTCCGAATTTCGGTAGAAAATTTTTATAATTTGCAGACGTTGCTCGTACGTGTACTTTACCATGATTAAAATGTTGAGTTTACTGAATAAATTGACAGTGACAGTTTGATGATTAGTGAGAGAGTGCGTTCACAAATTAAATTCAAAGTTGTCAAGTCCCTATTGGAAAACCCTTTACAAGTATTTACCACTTGCTTTCAAAAATATGTACATAATGTATGAATATTTGAAAAAAAAATTAAGTCGGCGGTGTTGTAAGGTAGGTGGTGGGGGTCAATATTCTACCACGTCCGCGTTCGTGTCCCCTGGAACCCACTTTTGTAAAGGCACTGTGAATAGCTAAAAATCATATTTCTAATATGTATTATGTAAATGTCTAAAGACAAAAATATTTTGCAAATGCATTTTCACATACATAAATGCCTTTAACTAAAGTGGGCTAAGAGCAGGGTTGATTTTGTTTCCTATTGTTTAACGTGCATGAACAAAAAAATAATTAAAGAGTGGCTATGGCTACCTATCAGACCTCTTCTTTTACGTAAAATGTAAGGACCAAACGTCAAACATACTCTAAATGAGAGTAGGAGTACCACAAGGATTTGTAAAAGACATGTAAGACATGATGTATTCAAACAATTAGGAAATAAATAAACATAATTTTTTGTTTCAGCCTCAATCTTATAATACGTACATACCTACATACATATGCTTAGCCTACAGTACCTACTATTTAAATTTTTTGTACCGTAACTACAAATTCTTAACATCATCCCAGATCGCATTAAAATTATTTCTGATCTTAACCTACCCTAATTTAATGTACATATGCAGGTATACATACATACATATGTAAGTATGTATATTTCTACTCTGTCTGTTCCTCACCGTTCCAAAAGTCGCTGGCAGGACAAAAAATACGAGAATACAAAACAAGACAAAAAATATTTATATCGCTGTGGGTATGTCACAAATCCTACTCTGGTGGTGAAAGCTTTTCGCAAAGCAAAAAAAAGGGCTTTTGCACAGAAAATTTATTTTCCGTTTTTTTCTTTGCGAAGCAAAAAAGCTTTTTGTTTGCTCATCGCAAAAAAAATCAAAATTTTTTTGTATGGGGATCATCTGGGTAAGTTTATTATTTGTGACTGAAGTATTGACAATCGGAACGAAAATTCTGACGGACATTTTTTGTTTTTAAACCCCTATACCAATTTCTGACAGACCGTTGGCGGGAACAAATTCGCATGAGAAGTGAAAATTCGGTACGGTATAAGTTTAATAAATTTGTTAAAGAAATTTTTGTTTTCAAGTACGGGTTTAGTTGAAATGTCGAGAATAGATACGTAAATATCGATATAAGTGCTTGTGAAGTGTTTGGGTGGCTTAGTTTACATACATACATACAATCGTGCTTTAAAAAATGTAAACAAAGCACTAGTAAAACGCGAAGAAATTGTTTTTCTTGTTATTTCTTTATTCAATATTAAGTCCATAGCGAATAATATAAAGTGTTCATTTAATATATTGCTAAGCAAGTCAATAAAGACAGTGAAATGCAACTTAAAATTTTCATAGATGGAATCCTATTATTGTTACAGCAATATTATTTCAAGGGGAATATTTCAGTTGGTGAAACTGAAAAGTTGGTGCAAATTGGCTTGGTTCTTAAGTTGTAATTGAAGCAAGATCAAGTACAAGAGAGTGATTGCAACCAGCTCTCAGTATTCTTTCACTTCCACCAAGCGAAATAGTCCTTTTAAAATATTATGCTAGGAGTATATGCATATATGTACATACACATGTGTATGTAGTATTCCAACTATGCGAATTTTCAGCCGCATTTCACTATCTTTATTGATTTGTTTAACTATATATATAACAAAAAGACACTGTATTACACAGTATTCACTAAATATTTAATGGAAAAATAACAACACACCAATTTCTTCGTTTTTCACAAGTGCATTTTTTAAAGCACGATTCTGTTTAAATTAACCCATCTAAACACTTTCGAAACTCTCGTATTTTTTCCCGACATTTTAACTTTATACTTATCAGACAACAATAAATTCTTTAACAATTTTATTTATTTTTTTCCACACCGAAATTATACTTTACATATGAATTTGCTGGTGACGAGCTGTCAAAAATCAGTCTAGCCGTTTGGTTAAAAACATGCCCCTTGGTGGAATTTTTTTTTATCTAAATGGCTAGACTGATTTTTGACAGATCGCTGCCGGGAGCAAAATTATAGAAGCCAGAACTGTTAAGCAGAAATGTGCGAGAGTTAGTAGTCCTCAACGGAAGAAACCTAAAGCGCTTCTTTTAAGTTTTTTTGTTGAGGACTATGAAAATAAAATACTTGTATGTAAGAAGGCATTTTGCAGCATTTACTCTATTAGAAATAATGCCACTTAAATCTGGTGGAAATCCGCAGTGATAAAAGAGGAAGCAAATGAACCAAAAAATAATACCTGGATCCATAATTCAAGAAATCAGAGAACATATCTCCTATTTTCCTGTAAAAAATTCACATTATTCGTCGAAGAAATATTGTTACTTATCGGCTGGCAGTACAGTAAAAGAGCACAGACATTTTCGGCTAGTATTAGGGAAGTTGAAAAGCTGTGTCAGGAGAGAAATAATATCATTGCGTTAAGCTTCGATTACATGCAAAATATATCACTTCCTTGCATACCAGTGCAAGAAATATTTTACTACCCTCAGCTTTCCGTTTTTCCATTTTGTATAAGAAATTTTAAAACAAACGAAAGCCGTTTCTTTCTTTATCATGAAGGCATTACGTTAAAGGGCCCCAATGAACCTGTTAATTTTTATTACAATACATCCATGAGAAAATTTCGCCAGAACTACATATTTTTACCGACACCTGCGGTGGTCAGAACCACAACTATGTTATGATAAGCCTATGCCAAGTTCTTGTAGATACAGGTCGGTTTAATAAGATCTACCACCGTTTTCCTGTTCGAGGGTATTCATTTCTACCTAATGACCGATCATTTGGAACTGTTAAGAAAGTGTTAAAGAGGAAGGACAGGTACTACCTTCCCATGGAAATAGATTAATTATATGCCAAGCACATTCCAAATTCACTGTTTACATGGTTTCAACAGACGACATTTTGGACTTTAAGAACTGGTGGATGAAATACTATAATAATTCTGTATATCTAGAGAGACATAATCACGTGGGACCTGCACGAGCAACAATTTTTGATGACATAATTATCTGATTTTCAATTTTCTTCAAATGTAAAGGGGTGCGTTGTACTCCTTCCATTCATAATCGAGCACAAACTCCAGCTCTTCCTTCTGAGAGAGCGTACAATAGTCCAATACCCATTAATGTGAAGAATGATGACCTGCGAAGCTCTTTACAGTACATTACACATAAGTGTAAGGATTTTTTTGTTAATATTACTGAGAACTGGCCAAATATTAATGTAAACGATAAAGAATAAAGTGTGTTTTTAATATCCTATGTTAGTTTCCAATGTTTTTCTTTAATTTACACACAGTTAGTTAAGAAACGGAATAAGTCAACAAATTTGAAACAATCATTAAAAAAGGATGAATACCACATATATGAAAAACCATGTCATTTAATATTGACTATACCTTAAATTAACTATATGAGTTAAAAAATAAGCATTACATATATTGTATAGACATTGTTTTAAACAGTTTTTCTTACCTCCTGAAAAATTAGGTGTAATTGACTTGTTTCCATTCTTAAATAACCGATATTATATATTATGAGTGTAGAGTGTTCAGATGATTGTATGTAGAATTACGCGGCACGACCTTCCCGACTTGCACAGTCCTTTGTTGAATAAACGTATTTATGATTAGGTTAATTGTTGCTTGTCTAAATTCCACAATTTGCTAAATGCCTATGTTCTTGCACTTAGTACTCGTATACATGTATGTAAAACGAATTTACACAATTAAAATACACATATGTATGTGAGCACTTTAACTATCTAGAATTTATAATTTAACTTTTAAAAATCACTAGCCAAATCCGGCTCGAAGGACAAATGTTCGCCGTTGATTTGGCTTTTGTCCATTAAGAAAAAAAAACTATGCACCAAAAAGCAGCAATGATTTAAAAACGGTGGAAATAAATTAGAGTGTTTTTTTTATTTCATAATCTTTCTATTTTTATAACAGTTTTTGACATGTGTTTGTGCCTGTTCACATTGGTGAGGGGATGAAAGTCCTCACCATGAACATCGTGTTCACATTTTCATTGGGTTGAACTTTTTGACTTTTGACAAGTGGAACACTTGAATCGGAGCATTGTTAATTTTTAAATTTGAGCAATTGGCCTGAAACATACCTTTTTCCTATTCTTCACACTTCCTTGCTCATCAACGATCAAAACTAAAATGAAAAAATATGTCAGAAATGGAACGATATGGAAATCCACTTTAGAAATGTATTTTCGGTGGAAGTAACCCTTCTTCTTCCCACTTCAATAAAAAGCATTCCCTCTCTTTCGGACAATTCCTGCTCGCGCCAATGTGAACAGGCCAGGCGCTATTTCTTACATGAGAGAATCTAAGATAACATTTTGAATATAATTTTATTATGTTTGCATAAATTATTTGGAATTGATTGACTTTTTCTAATTTGATTTTTTGTTTTAATCAGAAACGCTGTTAACAACACCTCGGTAGAAATACAGTTAAAATCGCTTACAACGACATCAGATATAACGACGTATCGGTTATTACGACCAAAATCTAAGGTCCTGGCTGAGTTGCATTATAATCCTACTGAATAACAAATCGTTTATAACGACATCGCTTACAATGACATATCGCTTACAACGACCGATTTTTCCTTTTTTTTTTTTAAATAAAATATTGGTTATAACGACTAAAATCGACGCAGTTGTTGGTGTTATGCATTTTTTCTGAAACGGTTAATCGTTTATCTGTAGATGCATTTGTTGACATTTTATTCTTTTTGGCTTGCGCCGTTTGTTGACATTTTATTCTTTTTGTCTTGCATTTATTATTGGTTTTGAGTTTGTTCAACAGAATTCAAAAGAATTTAGTGTAACTTTTTCTGTTTAACGAATGGTCGTAGAAATTTAGTTTCGCATAAAGTTGTATTGGAAAATGAGTCAGAAACGAAAGATCTTTACGATTGAAGAGAAAGCAGGTATTATTTTTAGATTGGAAGCTGGAGAGCAAAATAAAGACCTTGCCAAAGAGTATTCAGTTTCACACTCCACTATATCCACAATCTTAAAGGATAAGGAAAAAATTAAATTGCAATTTGAGGAAGCAAAATTAACCGTAAAAAAAGTAAAAACTGAAGTTGAAAAGGCTCTGCTAATATGGTTTAAGACATAGAGAAGTTCCTGTAAACCCATTAGCGGACCCATTTTGCAAGCTAAAGCAAATAACTTTGCCAAGGAGATGGGGAAGAACGACTTCGTATGTTCATCAGCGTGGATACAGCGGTTTCGTCAACGTCATGGAATTGTCAGTGGAAAATTTATAGGAGAGGCTAAAAGTGTTCCTAAAGGTGCAGTAGACAATTGGTTGCAGGTTGTTTGGCCCCAACTTCGGGCAAACTATACAGATGAAAACATCTTTAATATTGATGAAACCGGTCTGTTTTTTAAAATGACAGCAACCAATACGCTAAAATTTAGAGGTGAAAAATTCATTGGAGGCAAAATGGCTAAGGATCGAATTACTGTACTGGTAGGAGCAAATATGACTGGTACAATAAAGGAGAAACTTCTTGTTGTGGGTAAATCAAGAAACCCAAGATGCTTTAAGAATGTGAAAAAGCTTTCAGTAGAATATGAGAGCAATAAGAAAGCCTGGATGACATCTACAATTTTTGAAAAATACCTCCGAAACTGGGACCGTCGACTAAAAAAGGAAAATAAAAACATCTTATTACTCGTGGATAATTGTTCTGCACATCCAGCAGTGGAAGACTTACTCGTAAAAGCTATACGACTTGAATTCCTTCCACCAAATACTACCTCGGTGCTCCAACCAATGGACCAAGGAATTATAAGATCCCTTAAAGCCTATTACAGAAAGTTTCAAGTGCTAGATCTTATTAAAAATATTGAACTTCGACGTGACATAAATTTACTTGAAGCTATTTTACTCACTTCAAAAGCTTGGGAAAGGGTTACTACGAGTAGTTCAACCATTGCAAACTGTTTTATACATACGGGATTAAAAAATGCTCAAACAAAAGAAGATATTGGGGAAGAGGATGAATGGCCCTTAAATCAGTGGATTCAAAATGCAGTATCTGTAGAAAATGCACTCCCATGTTCATTTGATCAGTTACTGCAAGTTGACGAGCACCTTTTAACGGCCGCGTCTTTGATTGATGAAGAAATCGTTGATTTTGTTCAAAATGATACATGTCAAGAAAGCGATGAAGAAGAAGGTAACTAAGTTTAATATTTTCTCGATAAAAACATAAAAAACTTTTTTCTTTAATTTTATTTTAGAAATAGGATTTGTCCAGCCAACAATCGAATTCTGTTCGCACTTCAAGAACATTCTTTTTATTAAATGATTTTGGGGACAACGATTTTACCGAAGATCTAATATTAATGGAAAAAATAATTGAAAAAAAGTTTATAGAAAAGAAAACTAAGCAATTAGATATTTCCACGTTTTTTAATAAATAGTAAACGTATACATATACTTGTATGTGCCTCAAAAATAAATAAGGATCATGAAAAAAGAATTAAAACAAAGATCGCTATTTGAAAACAGATTAATTCATTGATATCGGTTATAGCGACCTATCGCTTATAACGACCAAATTCGTCAGTCCCTTGGAGGTCGTTATAGCCGATTTTGACTGTAAAAACAAGAAGTACTCTTACCAATCGCTGTTTCTTTGGACCATGAAGGCAATTGCATAGTGAGGTCCTACCCCGACTAAAACTAAGGAGACTCTACAAAAGACCTTGATCCTGTCTACTATGCGGCGCTAAAGCATCAACTCTATCGAAGGCGGGTGAAGATATCCTCGGTCATTTCGAGAGAAAAATTCTTCCTAAAATATTCGGTCCCGTTTGTGTTGATGGACTCTGGAGGAGTAGGTTCAATGAAGAACTATACGAGCTGTGCGGCGACATCGACCTCGTCAGAAAACTGCGCATCAGTTGCCTGAGATGGATAGGACGTTTGGAGCAAATGGATACCAATGCTCTGGCTCGAAGAGTCTTCTGATCTTACCGTGCAAGTAAAGAGAATTTCAACTGACTTTGAATGCGCAATTGGAGAGAGTTAGCTAAGGACCAAGCTAAGTGGTGAGGTTTGCTAATTGAGGCCCAGCTTCACCCCAAACTGTAACGCCATCTAAGTAAGTAAGTAAGTAAGTAACACAGTAATAAGTAGCCCTGGGTTCTCAGAACTATGGAACCACAGACAAACCTCGCTGTCTACAGACGACCAGATCAACCATGTGCTTTAAAATGAAGGGCACGGATATAACATTCTAAATGTGCATACTTCCAGAGCAGCAAAATTTAGACTCTGACCATTTTCTCGACACAGCAAGAGTTCAACTGTTCAATAAAAGAAGTCATGACAGCAAAGAGATCACAAAGGTAAGAGATTCTTTATTGTACAATCATCCTCTACTAAAGGCAACATCCAGTGGATTCACTATCGCAATACATATAAATAAAACCGGCCGAATCAACTTTAGATTTCCATCCACTCACGAAAAGATGTCCATATAATTATTTTGTCTGCAAACTGGGGGTGGCCGTGCTGTAGTGGTACTAGCAATCGCTCCCCACTCGGAGGGTCAAGGTTCGAATCCTACCCATGACAAGTTTTTCATTTGTGTAATTGGAACTTAGTCAGAAAAATTCTGCGTGTGAAGGCATAACAGTGACACGTAGAATTGGCTGTTGTAGAGTCTCAAGCACAAAAAACAAGTGTGAATCATAACCTTCGAATCACTCTGAGTGAAGAAAAAACTCTCTGTCCTATTCGGACTCCCACCCTTGGAGAGCTAATATCGAAACCAAATATACCTGAGTTTCAAACCACTACAAAACAATTTTCCTTTCTCCTCCTTCTACCTTTCCACCGTCGCCGTGGCAACAGTAAAAGGGTATCTAACTCCTTAGGCGTGCGTAAAATACAAAAAAAAAATACTAGTCTCAAGAGAGGTAAAAGAAGGTAGGAAAAAATTTTCCGAAAGAAGAGTTGAATGATAATAAACTACATTAGGCAGTTAGGTAGAAGGTCAAACAGCTGATAGCTGAGTTTAAGCCAAAGAACATGTATGGTACATGTTTTCGACAAGAAGGGACACTCAAAACCAACGGCATGGACACAACGCCGAGGATGGGGCATTACCATAGAAATCAAGCAAGCCTCACTCTTGCTGGCCACTGCTGCTTCCAACCAGGTGAAGAACTGGAAGAAAAGTCTCCTTCATAAATAATAAGCATCTTTACTGTCGGACTATATGGTGCGGATTTATAAAAGAATATAGAAATGCCTTTGCTTGCGTCGACCTAAAAGTTTTCCGAATTGCGTTCGGTCTTGTTTGCCTAAATTAACATAACTATACAGCTATATGACAACATTGACTTTGCCAGAAAGATCTGGCTTGGATTAGCCATGCATTGAATGAATGAACACAGACGCTCAGGTTTGGAACCACAAAGCGATATGGGAAGGCCTCGTCTTATGTAGAATATGTGGCCGTGGTGTAGTGGTACTAGCAATCATGACAAGTTTTTCATTTGTGTAATTGGAACTCAGTCAGAAAAATCTTCGTGTGAAGACATAACACTGACATGTAGATTTGGCTGTTGTAGAGTTTCAAGCACAAAACAAGCGTGAAAAATTGATAACCTCGGAATGACCGAGGTCCTTTTCGGACTCCCACCCCCGGAGAGTTAATATCGAAACCAAATATACCTGAGTTTCAAACAACTACATCACAACAATGTTTTCCTTTCTCCTCCTTCTATCTTTCCTCCATAGGCGCGCGTAAATTATGAAAAAAAGAAAACACCTTTGTGTGGGTGACTGAGGGCGATTAGATTAGTACAAGATCATATTAAAGTAAGTAATAGCGATGCTTATCACCAATAAAAACAATAATGGCGAAGGATGTACCCATGTCGCAGGACGCTCTGAATTTCGAGATCATTCAACAGCTTTCACTCTATTCTATTTATTGCAATCGAAAACGATGCTCTACTAGCTCGAGTATTATGTAGGCTATTATTTTAGCAACTACAATATATATAATTGCAGGCGGACTGTCTGCTGGACTATATAAAGCAAGCGCCAACTATAAAAGAACAAATCTCTTCAACGTCGCTTAAACGACGTATTACATAAGGGTCTGTAATAATTTATAAAAATCTAGTTGGTTCATACCAGTGCGGTTTCAGGATAAGAAAGTCCATTATCAATCAAATACTAGGTGGGGTGCAAAGTAACCTCCTTGACCGCCAGAATGCGCTGCTATTGCAAAAAGGGTTATGGTGCCTTGAAGTCCGTTCATATTTAGGCAGACATGCCAAATTTCAGTGCGATACTGTCTTTAGTTTTGTTTTGACAGCTGATTGTTGTTGACGTGTTTGTTATCATGTTGAGTATGGACAAAAACGATTTTCGTTCTCTCATAAAACATTATTTTTTGAGAGGAAAAACGGCGAAGGAAACAAAAGAAAAGTTGGATAAATATTATGGGGCTAATGCTCCGTCAGATTACACCGTCAAATATTGGTTTCGAGAGTTTCGTGGTGGCCGCAACCCCACTACCGATCAAGTCCGTAGCGGCAGGCCCTCCGATACGGTTACAGAGGACAATTCAAAAAAAATACATGAAATGGTGTTGGCTGACACGTGAAGTGCGCGAGCTAGCAGATACCACAAAGATTAGTACTGAGGGCATACGCCATATTTTGGGCAATATTCTGCATATTAAAAAGTTATCCATGCGCGGCACGCTCACTCCTGACCAAAAATACTAACGTGACAGCACTTCGAAAGAGTGTTTGGACTTTCTGATGCGGAATCGGGAGGACTTTTGGCGTCGATTGGTAACTGTTGATGAAACTTGGATCCACTATTACACACCAGAGAACAGAATGAGTGTCCGGCAATGGACTGAAGCCGGCTCGAGTGCTCCGAAGCGTCCGAGGGAGGCTCGATGGGTCGGAAAGATTATGGCGTCGGTTTTCTGGGATTGTCATGGCATACTCTTCGTGGACTACCTCGAAAAAGGAAAAACCATCAACAGCGAATATTGTTGTGCATTATTGGAGCGATTGAAGGCCGAAATCGCTGCAAAACGGCCTCACATGAAGCGAAAGAAAATTTTGTTTTTGCAAGACAATGCGCCGACGCACAAGAGCATCGCAACCACGGCTAAAATCAGTGACTTACGGCTCCAATTGCTGTCGCATCCACCGTATTCACCCGATTTGGCTCCCTCGGACTATTATCTCTTCCCAAACCTCAAAGGATGGCTCATCAATAAAAAATTCAGCCCACGCAAGGAAATCATCGACGCCATGGAGGAGTATTTTGCAGACCTTCCGGCAAATTACTTTTCGGACGCGTTCAAGAAGGTGGAAAATCCCTGGAATAAGTGTATCAAGCTAAAAAGGGAATTGAATAAAATAAAAAAAACATTTAGAAGAAAAAATGTTTTCATTCCCAAGAAGGTTAGTTTTCACCCCACCTAGTATTCACACTATGGCAGATATTGGAAAAGGCCCGAGGAAGTCAGATCGACATTCGCCATCTATTTGTCGACTTCAAAGTAATAAGTGGTTCAGAAATAAAGTGAGCCAAGTCTATTTTTTGTTCTTTATGTTAAGCGAGCCGTCAATAAAGCTTTTGTGAGTATTGAGGCGGAAGCAGCCAAAATGGATCTGACTGTAAACGGTAAAGGCCAAAACAAAATCAATGCTGTTATCAGGAAAGGATGGAACGTCACCATTTGCAGTTATAATTTCAAGGTAGTTATATATTTTGTCAAACTTGGCTCCGCAGTCACAAGCAGCAGTGAGGAAATAAGACTTAAAATTACTGCTAATCGCTGTTTCTTTGCACTCAGAAGGCAAGACCAAACTGGATTTATAAAAGACCCTTTCTGGGAATCCTCGAAATGTTACCCAGTCTTGTTACTATAGTAGTTCGCAGTTTGAAAGAGGCAGCCATTAGATGATAAGGACATACATACATACATGCTTACATAAGTCTAAAATACGATTGGAAAACCGACGACTTAATGTCAGCCGATCGATCTGATTTTGTGGATACCCCTCAGGTGAAACCCAAATAAGATGCTTCCTATGACAAAGAGGTTAGAATTGCAGAAATTTACAAATATTCGTATGCAGTCCACCATTATCACTCTGCTCTCTGAGGTCTTTTGTGCCCATAATATGAGTAAGCCGTTGGATATTGGTGTCTATCTAGGTATTTTGATATCTCGCATCACAATGACGATGTCTCCGTTTGGTGTTGGGTTGTTAACGGTGCTCAACTGATTCTAATAGTTATTCCTCTCGTGGTCTCTTACATCATGAATTAGCACGATGTAGATGTGGTTATTTTGTTTGATGGTAGGTTTTGTGTTTATTTAAAAAGATGAGTGATTTGCCGACGTCGTAAGTGATTTTATTAAATATTTATCGCAATGTTCTTATTTTTGCAAATCTGATCATTATGCATCACACGCAGTTCCAAAATACTAGCAGACAGAAAGCAACTGCAAAAGTGAGAGAGCATCATATGTATAATTTCAAAACAATGCAATGCGCATTTTTTTACATTTAGGAATTCAGAGCGTTGCGCTGTATGATGGTACTCTACTTGAGAATCTGGCTGCTAGGATGCTTCATCGTGTTGCTGGCAAATAAACTATCGTGCGCCTTTATTGACGTAATGAAGCCTACTTCATCCTGATGGATACTCCCGTGTTGCTTTACTGAGTAAAATTAGACAAACCGGCTCGCTCACTTACATAGGTATTTCGAATTTTACTCGTTAAGCTTTCGTTTCAGTCGGCGAGTTATGTAATTACGCTTTTCACTAATGGGTCGAAAGCAGTGTTAATATTCCAGAAACTTAGTGTTCGTGCACGATAGCTAAAAGTTTTTGTCGTTTGATCACTCCTCATCCGTACCGTGTTGTCCGTTTCGATAGCGATAGAGGTTCAGTATCGTAGACCACCCACCCACATTACCTGGACTAGAGGACGCTAGCCCCTGCACACTTGTCATCTTAGCGCATCTGGCAGAAATTTGTGCACAGGCTGCTTTCCAAACTGCAGTACTTGAATTTTGGAAAGCAGCCACATTTGTTACACTACTGAATCAATCCAAGTTTTTAACGTTCACCATCCTCACTCAAAACTATTTGGTTCCCTTAAAACAGTTGACCCACAGAAGTCATATCAAACCACACTAAAATGTTAAACAACTGGATTTTAATATTCGACTATAAATGTCAGCAATTAGAAAAAATAAATATGTTTTTGCGACAAGTTAACAAAAATAACAGCATTCAGCATAAGTGTATAAGTGCCTGTCCCTGGCGGCTACAAAAAATCATCATCATCCTCATCATCGTCATCGTTTGGGACGAATTCATCATCAGAATCATCGTTGATGAAGGGATCATCTAAATCGTATTCATCATCTAAATCGGAATAGGAAGAATTCGGGTCGACAGCGGGTTTATTTTTGCGTTGCCTTAAACGCATTTTATAGTTCTTCCAATTCTGTTCAAAGTCAGCTAAGGGAGTAATCAATCATTAAAGCAAGTTGTTCACATGAAATTAACGGAGAATTCGATTTGATAAATTGACATACTCTCAGCTCATGTCCTCTTTTCTTTGTTTCTGTAAATCGTTAGCAAAGCAATGAAATGAAAAGACGGGATTAGAAGAGTTAAGATTAGTTTATTGTGATGAATGGCATGGTACAAGAAGTATTTACAGGACAACTGGACAAATGTCAAGGTATCAAATCGAATTTGGTACAACTAACTTGATGGTGGATGACTAAACTGCTGAAAATGAACTGGGTTCCGTCGATAGCACAGGTCCCCATATGGACAAGCAGGCGTGCCATCTGGAGGTGTGGGAAAGTTAGGGCGTTTGTAGTCTTTGTCGCCAGGATGAGCTTCTTCTTGTCTATGAGCCGGATTCATTCTGAAAGTATAGAAATAAAATGTGAACCAATATCTTGTATGGATAGTCATCTGTCTTTACCTGTAGCAACGTATGCCAAATCTACAAGTCGGCCTTGTTGTACTGGTGGATGTGGCTTCTTCCTTTTCGACTTTGACTGCTTTTTTAATGTCTCTCGGTGATGTTTTTGTAATTTGACCGACGGTTGGACTATCGTCCGCATCGTTATTGTGTTCTGTTTTCACTGCAACCGTGCTATGGTTTTGACCACTTGTAGATGAGTGGGATGTGTTGGGAGCTCCATTTACGTCGGGTTTAACTTCAGCTTCTGCTTCATTGTGTGGTTCTGCACTGTCATTAAAATTGGCTTCGTCTGCTTGGTTGATAGCTCTATCTGCCACCAAATTTTCATTGCAACCATCTACTTCATTATCTGCGTTATTCCCTGGCGTATTCTGTGTTTTATTTTGGACTGTGCAGTCGTTTGAACTGGACGGGTCTGAATCATTTCCTAGCTCATCAACAACTCTGCTGGTTGATGCACTTTCCACATTCCCTGTCGGAATCCTTCTCTTTTTATTACTTTCTAATGTTTCTTGGGATGATAGAGACATCCAGGTAGGCAATTTTCTTTTGTTAGCCGGTGATGTAGTAGCTTTAGACACGGCTTCAGCTTCATTGGAATTTATTTCCGAAACGTTCTTTACTCGAATTACACCGTTGCCGTTTGATGATGACGCATCAGGTACGTGATTATTATTTTCTTCACTGTATGGCAGTTCATCTAATGACTGTGATCCTTCAGGAGTCATTTTATTTAAATAACACTTCTGATAAGTAACAAAACAGAACAAATTCAAACTATTCGCGAGCTAAAAAAAACTTGTGTTGTGTTTTCTTGTGAAATAGATACGGCGGAATTTTTTGACGTTTGAATTAAAGTGCTGCCAAGTCGAGGGTCAAGGGGACGCTGTATAACAAATTCGTAGAGAATTGAAATTGATGTAAATTAAGCCGTAATTGTTATACGCAAATAAATTTAATGTATAATCGATAGTTGTTTACGGATGGAATGAACGAAAATCTTCGAAATTTGATTGACACCATTCTAATCAGACAAAAATAAATTCTTTAACTAATTTATTTATTTTGTTCTATACCGACATTAAACATTACATATGAATTTGCTCCCGGCAACGAGCTGTCAAAAAACAGTCTAGCCGTGGAGGTAAAAAAAATGCCACCAAGAAGCGCTGAAAGCACTTTACCGGGTGTCAATTCTCGCTTTGGAATTGACACCCGTTACAGTGCTTTCAGTGTAGTAACTGTTTCTACACATCAATTGAGCTTATTTGCTACGGCGGCGATTGTTATCGACGGCAAAAGCAGCGCTTATTTGGATGAGAATTTATTATTAGTGGCAGACCTAGGAAAGAAGTCTTGAGTTTCCGGCATGTTAAAGAGCGCCTCGTTATAATCCGTATTAAGGCTAAATTTGTAAACAGTGAGCTTATATGCGCTCACGCCCCACGGAGGAGAAAGATGTCGAAACTAAAGATACGAGTAGCTTCTACGAGGTCTTGGACAAGACTTACGAGTATTATGGTCGTCCAAACGTTACGAATGATCAACATTGACCCGGACCATCACCTTGCTATAGCCCAGCTATGGTTGCGAATATCCCGAACATCGCAAAGGCAAGTTAATACTGTGAGGACGCCAGACAGGTACAATTGCAAGATATCACCAAATCCTTTTCCGATCGATTCTCTCTTAATCTGTTCAGAGGTCTTATGCCGCCAGCACCAAGCCAGCACCAGTGGCAACATTCCCAAAAGTTATCAGAGATGCCGACTGCGATGTGCTGGGTTTCACTCTGCTACCACAATAAAACCCCTGGATTGACGACGAGTGCCGAGTGTCGACAACGAACTCGTCCGTTTGTGCAGGATCGCGATGGAGAATGCACAGTGCTCCATCAAAGTCGGTAAAGAACTCACCGAAAACTTTGATGTCAAAAAAGGTTTAGACAAGGCAATACGCTGTCATGCGATTTCTTTAATGTCAGTCTAGAAAGAATAGTGCAAAACTGACGCGTCAGCACAAGGGGCACAATCTTTCAAAAGTCCGTATAATTACTCCCATACGCCGATGATATTGATAATCGGAAGGCTGCAGCGTGATGTCAGTGGTGCTTTCGTGAATATTGAGACGGCAGCGGCGAACGGGTTTAGCGGTTAATGAGGGCAAGACCAAGTGTATGCTATCAACAAGAAATCGCTTCTGAAAAATCCGGGTCGGTTGTATCTTTATAGTTAGGTCAATTATTCGAGGACTCCGACATCCAAAGAGAGCCTTGCCACCACAAATGGAAATCCTTCAACTTCGAAGGGCGAACACCATGGGAGGAACAATCTGCTGGATTGAATTTGGAGAAAACATAGTTCCAATGAGGACGGGGAACTTGTGACACGATTTCTGTAACACGATTGGCGATGAGAACGCTCCAGCGAGTTGGATGATCAGACAACCAGTGCATGACTATTTGTGAAACCGTCCATGCTTGTATTTGTATCGATTCGTATTGTAGCGATGTTAATTAAATTTGGCGAATTAGTTTTTACAGCAACTAATGATGTTACAAAAGATCCATCAGAATTTTGACTCTTGTAAAAATTATTGGTTTAATAAGCTTTTAGTGAAGAATTACAAAACCCATGATACAGAGCTGCTGTACCAAATACGACGAGGTAGTTTGGATTGCCACAGGTGTTGAAAAATAATTTTTAATGCAATAATCCAAGGGGATCAACAATCTGAGAAATGTCCGATAAGATTTCGCGTTTGGTATATGCAAGTCGTTCAGGCAAAGCAACCGTAAATTGAAATGAATCCTTCACTGGATTCCACAGTAAACCCAATAACTTAACCGATTCATAAAATTCGCGTTCGAAAGAAGTGTGCTCACGAGAATCATCTGGCAGCGGTTCCAAGAACTCTGAGCAGTTTGATCTCAACTATCTCAATTTGAAACCTGAGGCTACTAACAAGCTACGAGTAGTTACATTTTGGTGTACCTTGAAAAGTTCTTCAACGTTATCAGCACCTGTCAACAGGTCATCGACATAAAAACGTACTGACATGTATCGGGCGCAAAATGTTCCGTAAATAACCGTAAGAAGTCGATAATGTTTGACCACAAAATCCTCTGAAAATCCACATGTTTCCAAGCGACCCAAATTTGTCTAAACATTTTCTCAATATCTCCTGATATTGTGTACGTATGAAGTCTAAAGCGCAGTAGAACTACGAATAAATCACTTTGTATAGGAGGGTCAATTGAGAAAGTTTCGTTTAGAGATGGATTCGAAGAAGGTAGTAAATGGAAGTATTAGATTTATCGATTTCTCCTACAGCGATTTCCTCTACATGTTTTAGCTTAATATGTTCTGACATAAATGCGTAGTACCTTGTTTTGAGCACAGTATCGTTTACAAACCTTCGTTCAATGCTAAGTAGGAGGCGAAGAGCACCTGAAAACGCATCGCCGTAATTGGTTTTGATCGGAACGGAAGTTCTCCACAAATTATCCATCGGACGAGCAACTGTGAGAAGAAGAAATATGTTCTTCTATCTGTGCGCGTAAGAATTTGAGGTATGGTGTATGTCTCAATGGAATCAATATTCTTCTCAATTTAACAGAATTTTTACATTTCTCACCCACATCGACATGAATGGCCACGGTTAACGAGAATTGAACTGTTGTATTGCAAGTGGCGACCAAATTTCCTCCAAAAGCTCATAGTGTCTGATTTTTTATCGTAAACCACCTGTCATGGAAACTTATGTTTACTGGATGCCCATACATCCATGGGGGCAAGGATACGCCTTGCCATCGCTCTGCCGCCTTCCTGAGATACCAATTCGGAACTGTGTTGCCGGGGCACAAGTTCCACTCTTGGTATGAGTCGAGGCCGACCTTAAACTTCTTACTGCTTTTAGGGTCGCAACACCCAGTACTTATTGCAACTCTACATTGGGTGAACCAAAGGAAGACCCTTCCCGCGACTTTGGATTTAAACCACAGCCACCATGACGCTCCCTCAAGGGGGCCTACCTCTTCAAGTCAGGCCTGGACCGAGTTCCGGGGGGCTCCTGACTCCCATGGTACCGTGATTTAAGTCCTGGTAGGGACTACCGGTGGTCCAGCCACCAATAAGACCTATGACCGGCAACTTGTGACTGATCAAGTTTTGATTTACCCTACTTTGATTAAAATTAACTTTATTCAAAGAAGAACCCTTGATTTGATCCAATAAAATAGACTTTAATTCGTATTTTCACATTCCACGAGGTTTGGGTAGTCAGCTAATCTCTTTGGGTCATCCGATTTCTTCCTCATGACGTCTTGAATCTCACCAGACAGTCGTCGCTGCTCAAACCATTCGAAATTGCGTCAGCAAAATTTGCAATACGTTTTATGGCTTTTTTATATTCTTTATTTTTTTAATTTATTTGCATAATCATTTCACTCAATTATTATTTTTCAAATTATCACTTATCTGCTTAGTGATAATGATAACTGTTTTTCAAAAACAAAAACCAACTTAGCACTCCGCTGTCGCTAAATAGGCTATGTGAAAGCCAATTATGTAGTAGGTTGTGAGCTTCGTTAAATTAAATTTGCATAAAGTGTCAAAAATGAGCCGGAAACAGTCAAATGAAAAAAAGCTAGCAGTTTTAGAAATAGTGAAAGCAAAAACGTACAGTACGAGTAAAATTGGTTTATTTTTCATTTATTTTGAAATATTGTTTGTCCTCAGCATATTATATTCGGCTCCTTTCAAAATAAGGCATCTAGCAAAAAAGAAAAAGAAGAGACCTGGTATGAAGTGTTAAAAAAGGCGCAATCTTTGGGCTTAACTTCTGCAAATCGCCAATGGAGTTATGCTCGTGACTATTTATTTGGACTTTGGAAAAGTCGAACATTGGTAAAAGATACTAAAATTGAAAAAAATGTTTTCTTTGTTCAAAGGGAAAGCAAGATAATTCCAACAAAACTGGAACTGGCGGTGGAAAATATATAGCGCTCGATGAAATAGATGCGGCAATAATAGATATTCTTGGAAGGGATTCTCCAGTTGTGGAAGGAGTAGGATTGCTTGAAGCGGATGGTATCGCAACTCAACCAAGTCAACCGTAGTAGGGATCCATTAGATTTCCTCCAAAAGATTCCTTAGAAGAAATTGAGAAAGACGTTTTAGAATCGGAGCTATATGCCAACAAATTAAACATTTTTAAGTCTGAAAAAGAACTAGGACTGCAGCCATCTAAATTCACTTTGGAATTCCACAACCTAATCATGAAGAGAGACGAAATTACTCTGGATGATGTTCTGAGTTTAGATGGTGATATTGGCAGTTCTGAAATCTTCAGTCGTGTTTTAAGTAATTCCGGGTATTAAAAAATAAAAATTTACATACAAATAGTTTAATATTAGTTAATTTTTTTTTATAATTCCCCATTAAGAAATCCAACAAATTCTGAATATTAGGAGATAATGCGTGATCGTCTACATGATCCTCTTCATCTTCATCATTGTTGTCACCTTCTATAATGTTTGCATCAGTTTCAGCAGTGTAATGTTGTCCGCTTTCTCTCGTCTTTATAGCGATGTTATAGAGAATACAGCAGGCAAAAACAATCTTTGCAGCAAATCTTGGATTCAGACGCAAGTAATTCAAGCAAGTAAATTTTCTTTAAGTATTCCTGAAATACAAAAATTAGCTTGTTTAATTTTAATTGTTTTTAATTTACCGAAACTATTTTCTATAATTCGTCTGGTTTTCTTATGCGCGCGGTTAAGCCTTTGCTCCGTTGGATTATCAGGATTTCTCCGTAATGGTGAAATAAGCCAATCCTTCAACGGGTATGCACTATCTCCGAGAATAACTGCACTAGGAAATACTCGAAATCCGGTTTCAAAATTCGCAAAAAGTCTAGAGTTTCGATGTATTCCAGAATTATGAACACGTTATGCTAGCGTTTAGGAAATTCTTTTCAAATTTATTTTTGGTGCAACAGAAATTAATCAAAATGTATCAACTTATCTTTAGTGATAAGTGATAAGTGGTTGGTGCAATAAGACCATTACATTAACTTTACAAAATTATTGCAAAATGTTAGTGTGCGTACAAATGATGGAACTTATTCCTTTGAATATTTATAATTATTATTCACTTTATTATTATTTTATTATTCACTTTATTTAATACAGGTGCAATTCACAATCCAATCGTTTTTCTCAACCCCTTTTACTTTTATTTTCATTTTTTACTTAAACCATAGCTTGGGCAAGCTGATACTCGTATTTATACTCCCCTAACATCTTTCGAATACTATCCAGCGTTCCATACAAATTTGCATTTTGCTAGAAAATTCGATAAAAGTCTCCATTTTTCAATGGTTGAGTCTTCTGCTATTTAAATATGGAAATCTTCTGCATTTTAAATATGGATGACACTGTTCACCTCCTAAAGTTGTTCGTTCCGGTTACTCCCTCCCTTTGTTGAAGCCGGAAGATTTCGCTTTGATGTCGTACCTAGTCTTCATGCGGTCGCTTGCTTATTTCATATTTTCTTGAACTACAATATTTGACCAAATATGTATGTCCTTTTGAACTATGGATCGCGTTTAGTCAGACCATTAAAAAGAGGGGTGAGTGACCACGGCGATTTATCGGTTCAGAGAAACGGCCGAATGGTCCTCCGACATTGCATTGTTACATTCGTTCGGGCCCCTGCACAATTATCAAGGCTTCGCCCATTAAGGACGTTGTCTAATAAAAAGCGGGAGCAGAGCAAAGTACTGATCTTATCGTAAACATCTTCAGATGACGCCACCTAAGGTTGCTACAATTTAACCAGTTACAAGTTGCCAGTCATAGGTCCTGTTGGTGGCAGGACCACAGGTAGTCCCTACCAGGATTTAAGTTACGGTACCATGGGAGTCAGCAGCCCCTCAAATCTTAGTCT